>OX328106.1:6626776-7291776 GCA_946811185.2 Hippopus hippopus
CAAGAAAAAGTCGTATGTCGTTGGTCTATGGCTGTTATTTTCGAAGATCATAATTTTTGTCTTGTTAACGTTTAGTCTGAGACGCGATACGTTACTGTAGATTTCAATGTCATTTAGTATAGATTGAAGTGATTTCGGCTCATGACAAAATACTACGGCATCATCGGCGAATAACAACATGAATAATTTGAGATCATCAAGTGTAAAAATTCCTTCAATATTGCTGTTTATATTATGTAAAATGTCATTTATGTAGAACAAACACAAAATACTACTGCACGGATCTCCTTGTTTTACTCCAACCTTTGATAATATAGGATCTGATTTCATTGAATTATAGCGAACAGACGCTTTTACTACATTATACATGGATCTAATGGCTGTAACAAATTTATTACTAACGTTTGAGTCTAAAAGCTTTTTCCATAATAGTGTTCTTGAAATTTTATCATACATCTTTTCCCAGTCAAGAAATGCTACGAATAATTTCTTCTTTTCCGACAATGTTTTAGATATAATTGCATGTAATATGAAAATACAATCAACTGTAGATTTGTTCTTTTGAAAACCATATTGATTATCTATTATTTTCTCATGCTTAATTGACCACTTTATCAAACGATCTGTAAGTAATTTTGAATATATTTTCGACAGAATGTTATTAAGTGTTATTCCTCGATAATTTTTTGCTTCATCTGGACCCCCTTTAAATATAGGCACTATTATACCCTCACACCATCCCTCTGGGAAAGTCCCATCTTTAAAGATTTTATTATAGAAATTTAGTAAAAAGTCTGAAATGATATCAAATGAGCTTTTGAATATTTCTGCTGTAAGCGTGTCCGTACCTGGACTTTTTGAATTATTTTGAGAAAAGACGGCGTTTTTAATTTCGTGTATTGTAAATTCACTGTCAAGTTCTTCGTCGATTATGATACCTGCAGAAAGGAAGTCATCTTGATTCTCTGGCGGCGAAGAGCCATATAATGTATTAAAATGTTGAAACATATCTTCGATAGAGACGTTTTTTGTTTTGTTTGCTGTATGCTTGTATTGTCTCTTAATGTTTTGCCAAAAACCTTTAGGATCGGTCTTAGCTAAATTTGTAACTCTTTTTCCCTCAATAGTTTTGAAAGCGCGTTTACTATTACGTTTAATTTTTGTATATTCACGTTTATCAGATAAATAAGCTTGTTTATTTATTTCATTCTTATTTCTAATGAAAATATTTCTTGAAACATTAAATTTTTTTCGAGCTTCATAGCACTCTTTATTAAACCAGCCTTTGTTACGATTTTTCGACTTGTTCGAGTTATTTTTCCTTTGTTTACCAAACACCGCGTAAGCACTGTTTTGCATGTACAGTGTGAATGAATCTATACTATGATTTATAGTATTTTTATTTAAATTAACGATGACGTCGTCTAATCTATTTATATTTTCCAATAGATGTGAACGAAAATAATCTACTTTACCTTTATCCCATTCTATAAATAACTCTTGGGCGTGACTATTGTCACATTCCTTTTTTGATGCTTTATCTGACGTGTTTAAACATTGAATAGAAAAATGTAGCGCATTATGATCTGACAACTCAGATGGTAACAAAATATCAAAGTTAGAAATGAACGAGAAATCATTTTTTTGTAGTATAAGATAATCTACAACGCTCATTCCATTGTTATTAATAAATGTATAGTTTCCAATCGTTCTATCGCCGTGCAGACGACCATTTGCTATAAATAGATTGGCAGCTATACATAGTTCGATTAATTTAGACCCATGTGCGTCAAGCACGTGGTCTTTGTTTACACGGGGATGTCTTTCAAGATCAGACTGTACAAATAGATCTGTATTCAAAAATCTGTCCAATGTTATAAAATCAGGTTCTGTCGAGGTGCGACTATTAAAATCACCTGTAAGCAAAATTTTACCTAAAAGTTGGTATTTTGATACATCTCTTTCAATTTGCTCAAACATATCAAATTCCTCAGAATTAAGTAGTGTTGATTCTTTAGGTGGAATATATGTACAACACATGTATAAATCAGTATTAAAATAAAACAATGACTTATCCATCTTTAACCAGACTATTCCATTTTGATGCTTTTGGGTAATCTCAATCTTACCATAAAGGTTACTTTTATAGTAGATTGAGATCCCCCCGGAATAGCGACCTTTTCGGGTATTTTTGGATTTATTTCCATAAAGATGCTCTACACAATAACCTTGTATATTTAGGTTGTAACATGTTGTTTTAGATAACCAAGTTTCTGTCAATAAGATAACATCATGTTTATGAATAATACTAAGAAAGTCAGGATCAGATAGTTTTCTGACGAGTCCGTTTATGTTCCATGAAATAACTTGGATTTGCCCTTCTTGACAACTCTATGTTTTGTTTGTTGTTTGCGTGGAGGATTTGTATTCAACATCGTTTACGAAGAGTTTTTCACCGACAAATTTCACTTTCTTTCCTTTCTGCTTTTCACTTTTATAAACAGGATTTAGAGCCTTTCTAGCTTCCCTCCATTCCTTAGGAATCTGAGCGCCAACCCCAAAATTTGACTTTCCGAGATCCTCCTTAATGGCTAATGCTGCTTGTCTTACTCGCTCTCTCTGTGTGTAGTTGTGGAACTTAACTATAATGGGACGGGGTTTCTTTGCCCTACTATTCCCCAATCGGTGTGCTCGATCAAACTGGATATCACTCGAATCTATCTTTAGAGTGTCATTAATAAAAACCTTAACCAGATTTTCACATACTTTTTGCTCGTTTTCAGGCATTATACTATCTGAATTCTGATCTTCTCGGAAACCATAGAATATAAGATTCTCTCTCATGTTTCGAAATTCGTTTTCCAGAACCCTTGATTTCAGTTCCTCGTGTCTGCTAGACACAGTTTCCATTGTGGCATTAAGTGTCGAAAATTTATCTTGTAGCATGGTCATATTATCTTTTGCTAACTTAAGCTGTTGGGAGCTATCATCATATTTTCCACTTAGGAAGGAGTTTGTTCCTTCAACCTCAACGATGCGTGATTCCATATTTTTTATTTTTATTTCAAAATCGTACAGTTTGGCACTCATAGAGTTAACGGTCTTTTCAATACTGTCGATCTTGTCCATTTTACCTTTGATACTTTTGATGTCTTCAATAATGCTGATGGCCCATGGAGGTGTAGGGGAGGCGTGTGAGGGCTGATTAAATGCTGGATGAAATGCTGGAGTACTAGTTTGTTCCGGCATCATATATTGTTGACTGAACTGATAAGGAGGAGATTGGACTGGATTGGATTGCGTAAACTGGCCAGAAAATGGCTGGGTAAAAGTCGAGTTTGGATTCATACTTGTATTTTTGGTGGTGTTTGAATTCATCATATCGTTCAATGTTTCTGAATCAAAATTAAAATGTCCAGGTTGTGTTTTATGTTTCTTGTTTCTTTGTTTCTTGCTTTGTTTACTCACGTCAATGTTTTTGTTGTTGTTTTGTCTACTGGATAAACTGGAGGAACCGGTTTCTCCGTTATCTCGTTGCTCGGTCGTTGAGCCCGTGCTATTTATAGATATATCATCCCCAATAGGTGAAATTACTTTTCTCTTTTTACCATCTTCTTTTTGTTTGTTTCGAGATTTGGTTTTTGGCGGCATGAAGTCCAAGCACTTAGATCACTAAATATCCATAAATTATACACATCAATAACCTTAAAGTCCATTTTTTGGAAGGAAAAACACGGAGCCCAAAATCCATGTCCTCTGCTATGATGGTCACGTGATGTCGTATACTCTTAAACACTTACTCAATGGCTGTGCGCAAACATTCGCTCATCTCCGACCATATCTAGAGGCCCAGAATACCCCACTGGCTAAAGTCTCTAAAACTTGTGGCCATTCAAAACATGCACTGCAGGACAACACTGTCCAGAATGCTGGGTTGCGGTAGACAAGGGTGTCCTTAACTGCAATATGGGAGTCCTAAAATAACTCTTCCATTAAAGAGAAATTTTGCGATCTCTTTCTCTACTGAAAAGCAGTAATTTATAAATTTCGACAAGAAAAAAATCTGGGTTACTAAGATGTTTTAGGCTACTTGTCAAAATTTTAGTTCAGAACGAAAATTGCATGAAAATTAAGTGTGGTTTTGACATTAATATGTTATCTGTTGAAAATTATTCAGTCTACTTAACGCATCAACCACTTCCCGACCTGTTTACATGCAGAGATAATTAAAGATGATATTGATAGGGCACTTCTTTGACATTTCAAACATGTTTCTTTTAAAGCTTTTGTTTTTATTGCAATCCAGGCATTTTTACAATATTTTTTTTTTTGTTTATCATGTCAATCTTCAGTTCTTTTCATCACTTTAGAAGGTCAAACGCCTTTTTCCCACCCTTAAAGTGGGCATATGATTTTTAATTTTACACTACACAAACAGTATCTATTTCTATAAAGGTTGATGTAAATCTTGAAAATAACAAATATCCAATCTTCACTTTTGTCTGCATGGGCTCATAATTGTTTATGCAAAAGGAATATTTTACATACGTTAAACACGGAATGATATGGCCTGCAACACGCGAAAATGGGCATTCGGACGTTTGCGTAAAAGTGTCTTCTCGGACCAGCCTGCGCAATCTGCGCAGGCTAATCCGAAACGACACTCTCCGTTTTCATGTAATTTTCTGTTTTGCGCAAGTCTACTGAAGAACAAAATCTAATGTAGCCGTAAAGTGCCGTCTCGGATTAGCCTGCGCGGACTGCGCAGGTTGATCCGAGACGACAATTTACGCAGATGTCCGAATGCCCTTTTTCGTGTGTTGCAAGCCATATGTCGAGTAGTATTTCTTATATTGTTCACCAAAACCTTTTTTGTGGATACTCATTAGTATTTTCTCGGAAAGAAAACTCTGATGGTAGATAAACTCATAGGCTCATTTGGACCCATGCTTAAACAGTTCCAAGTAAAAAGCTTTTAACGTGCAAGTATGGTTTTTGTACAGACTCGTGGATTGTTGAATACAGTTGTCAGTGGACAAGTAGATTTTTGTTACGTTTTGCGACCTCTGCCACGGGAAGCACTGGACGGAAATGTGTTTGTACCAGGCTGATATCTAGGCTCAACCCAAGTTTCATATATCTGGTTACTTGTCACAAACCTAGCACAGGATTGCTAAAAACTGTTGCAGTAATGTACATAGAGTGGTAGAACACAAGTTGGCTTGTAGTGATTTGTCTAAGCTTATTGTCATAATAATTACCAGTTAGATATCTGACTTTGAATTCTAATTCGATAAGCCGATTTCATTGTAGTATGATTCCTGAGAAAGTTCTTTATCACCGCCGAACACTTTGTAGACACCACATTTTGAGAAAAAGTAGCCAGCAGCTTGAAAAGTATGCTGTGTATAGTACTATTCATAATATTAGACAGAGTACTACGGAGGCAAGTCCACCAATATAAATTTGAATTAATTTTGAAATGGTTTGAAAGCAGTGAAACAAAGGTCATTTTCTTCATTAATTCCGTTTTCTCTCATTTAATTCTTGAAGTATCGTGGCTCAGATCGATTATTTTTGTCTGAATTTTAGCTCGATATGGCATGATACTCCTAAAAATGATAACTGAACCCTTTGCCATTTAACCCCGTGATTTAAAGACCCTGAAGGGGAAGACACTTTAAAACATTGCGGGAAACAAGAAATTGCTGAAAACTAGTATTTTCTCTTCAAAATTCCCACACGATTTCTTCCCATTCAAGCACAAGTCCCGAAATTTTAGCCACATTCAGTGTTTTAATTCGCTCTGGTGAAGAGTTAAAGTTCAAAAGACACGCTATTGGCATGTTGTAGAGGGTTAAACTTCCCAAAACTGTCCTCATTGAATGACAGATTATAAAACAACATTTAGCGGTATTTAAATAGTAACTAATTAACTGAAAATAGAAGACTTCATTTTTCATCGTGCCAGTCTTTCGTCTTAGCTCCAAAATCAAGGCTATTTCCTGAGAGAGAAAACCTGAGCCTGTGCCTTTATGCCGAAGAAGATTTAAGGGTAGTTCTTCAGCACCTAATTGTATAAACGTTGGTTAAACTAACCCAGGGTTAAACTCTAACCCTGGGTTAACTTTTAACCAGTTTGGTTAACTAACCAAACTGGTTAAACACTTGTATAAAACAGATAACCAAATTGGTTACTTAACCAGAATGGTTAAACTAACCAATATTTAACCAAACAAATATATCCCATCATGCAGTTCTCTTTCGAAGTTTTGACTCTCCAACTGGAGCTAAAACAACTTTTTATGCCCCTGAAGCTGACAGCTTCAAAAAGGAGAAATTGCTTGTAAAAGTTGATTGCATATCATTATATTATGTATTTGATGCTGCTGAAAACAGCACTTTTTTCTCTTCTATAAATATATATCCTAAATGTAAGGTGAAATGGGGTTGATAAATCTAAAAGTAGCTGGTTAAGTATAGGTTTGATTTGTTTGTGGAAGAAAGACAAAAGTTTATGACAGGAATGCACAGATTAAGTTCTAGTTGTATTGTTGTATGGTGTTTTACATCATTATCACCATTATTTCAGTTTTATCACAGCAGCCAGTGCACCTATCCATGCTTTCCTGTAATTTTTGTTACCAGTACTCCCCACATTATTCTTTCCAAGCCACTGGCTGCTTTCCCACAGAACCATCATCAAAACAATGATCAGCAAAGAGAGGAATGAATCCTGTCACAATGACTATCATCAATCCTTGGGAAGACATTGGCCAAGCTGCGCAAACCAGTGACCTCTGTTCTCAAGTCTTGTACACTACCGACTGAGATACCGGGGCTTGGCAGATTATGCTCTACATATGTAGCCGTATTCAATTATGGGAAAAAAAAACTGAAAAAGCCATTTTCTCTTTTTTATCTTCTTAAGACCCTTCTGCGAAGTCACTGACACTTGCAGTCAAAGGCGCGTATGACGTATTTATTGAAGTCAAAGGCCAGAGTTCTTGATATATATTAAATTTCTGACTACATGAATATTAAAAAAAAGTGAAGATAGTGGAGTAAATCCTTAGGTGAAGAATTTTTTCTGAAATCGAATTTGAACCCCCCAATTCCTTCTACGGAGACAGGTGCCTTACCCATTAGGCCATTGAATTCACATACAACGGGGAGTGTAGATTATCATAATTAAATATAGCATACATTCCCTGGTGCATGGATTAGATATGATCTTTGTTTTAGTAGAAAATAGAATGTTATATTGTGGAGAAACTAATAAGACTTCACTATTTGCTCTTAATTGTAAGTTGCTTTCGACATTCAGGGTACAGTCCCAACCGGCGAGACTACTGTACACACTGTTTCATCACACAGAAAGTTGCAAAATCGCAGGTTTCCTGCACACTTTAATCTTTTAACCCTTTACCAAACGACAAAATTTTAGACTGGTCCAAATTGAAAGCACTTGCAGACGACAAAATAAACGTAACTCAAAAATGGAAATTTGTTTCCAGCTGGGTAGAAAACATTGTGGGAAAAGGAGAAAATGCTGGTTACCAGCATTTTCTCCTTTTCCCGCAATGTTTTCAAAAGGCTTCTATCTCAGGGTCGTAAAAACCAGGGATTGTTTGGTAGAAGGTTAATGAAGGCTGCTCCATCTTCAGATAGACATGAAATTCTAATGTGGGTCCCATCAACGTATCCCACAATAGCTGAAAAAACTGCCGATCTCGTAAAACCCACGTCGTGTGGTCCGTCGTTTGTCCCCGGTCGTCGGGAATTTTATGTAGGCCTACCGGTAGATCTACGTCTTTTAAAGTAAACAATGTCTTTTCAGTCTAACCCTTGCGATGGTTCTGGACACAATACGGATATCTACCCCAAATGTGTCCCCAAAATCATCAATGAAAAGCCTTAGGACAAAATTATGCCTGGCTAGGCTAGATCTTGATGTCAATGATAAGTTACGATTTCGTCCCATGTCGAAGTCGATCCTCTAAAAGGTTTTCTAGTTTTCTATACAGGAATCATACATATACAATCTCTAGTCTAATTTTGCCGCTTCAAATCCAGATCTACATCATCGTCGAAGATTGTTGTCTCAAATTCGTCAGTTTGCACCTGTAATCGTCGAGGTTGCCTAGGTTGTCTAGCTACCGGTGTAACTAGGGCGGTCATGTTGTTTTTTGGTTAAATAGTTAACCGGTATAGTGGAGGTGGGTTAAATTTAACCAGAATTTGATTCTGGTTAAAGTTAACCAGACCTTTATACAATCGCTAACCATTAATTTAACCCAAACTCTCTCCTAACCAAACTTTTAACCCAGTGGTTAAATTTAACCAACGTTTATACAATCGGGTGCAGATGGTATTGACAAAGATCTGACAATACAGAAGGTGCGTTCTGATCTAAGCTCTATCCTATTAACTCTCACTAAAAGATAAATTTTTGCCCTCAAAACACAAAGCTGCTGCAGACGACAAATTAAATATGGCGCGAATGATGAAAATTTGTATCAGAAAGGATAGAAATCATTTTGGGAAAATGTCAAATTGTCTTCAAAAGATAAAAGCTCAGGCTAATAGAATGACTTATTATTGCATTCTTTTCTTTTTGTATAGAAAAGTGTTAGTCGCCGGAAGAGAAAAATGAATATCAAACTTAGGTAAAGTAAACAAAAGGTACAGCGCACTGGTAATTTTTGACATACATGTACTTATGAAATTCATTATACATGTACTACTAGCGGCTTACATTTACACCGACCGTATAATAACAGATTGTCACCTTCACAATAATTTTCCTACTTTAAAATGGTATGGTTTAAATTTAAATGCCCTTTACCACCAGCTTTGTTTACTTTTGGCAGCAATTTGAGCTTTAATAACATTTTTCTTTACGAGTTTGGCAAAATTATATCTCAAAAGCTAACGAATGTCAGAATTTTTTTAATCACATAACTGTTATCTTAGGAAAAAAATCGTTAGGTCTTTATGAGGAACCTACGTATTCATGAATTGGACCGACTCTATGCTTTGACACAAGTATATTTCGGAGTTTAAGATAGTTCCAAAGAACATGACATTTAATAACTTGATTTAAAGTCTAAAAACAAAAACAAAATCTTATTGGCAATATTACACTGAAAACAAGGGAGGTTGTGTGATAAATTGATCTGCCTATAAATCATCTGATATGGACGTTATCTAAAACAGATAAAAAGGAACGTTATCTAAAACAGATACATGTAAATATGGATGTTATCTGAAACAGATATACAACAGACCAGAATACGTTTTCTGTATCATGCATGTATTCTGTGTAGGTTTTGACGTATCACGAATGTACTCTGTGTAGTTTTTTACGTATGATGCATACATTCTGTGTAGTTTTTTACGTATCACGCATGTATTCTGTGTAGTTTATTACGTATCATTCATGTACTCTGTACGTTGTGTAGTTTTTAACGCTGATCAGAACTTTTTTTTTGTTTGTTTTGTTTGTTTTGTTTTGTTTGTTTTTGTTTTGTTTGTTTTTGTTTTTGTTTTTTCTTTATTAAATTTAGAAAATCTTCGAGAATAAGACTAAGAATGTTCTTAAGAATGGTTGGTTAATACGGATTCAGGTCGTGTTAAGTGTTTATAGGCTCGCATGGGGTTCGACCCTCGGTCTCGTCCGATACGCACTCATATCTTTATACACAAAACTTGGCCTGATATAACCATACAGAAATGCAGACTGTTGTAATATTCCATTTAAATTGCTGAATAAATGAATGGACATTTCAAGTCGATATTAAAAGCCAAAAGATTGCAATATGGAAAGACTTTTCGCCGAAAAGTCGTGACCGTATCGGACAATGTAGGTCTAAAATCAGACTGCACGTTATTTGCAGTCGGTTCTTGATCTACACTGCCTGCCAACACGCATCAAGTCACGCTTAGCAGCCTATAAGTTAATTTAGTTCAAGATTTTGTCTGAAAGCCTCAGTATTTGCAGCTCTAGTCTCCTATAGAAACGTCTACGTCACTTCCTATCAGAACAGATTCATTCAAAATTCCTGCAAAAATCTACGGAATTTACAACTGTCGTCTGCTTCCTCCCGATATATCTTTACAGATTCTTGACCTTTTCAAACGCGAGGAGGCGTGGGATTAGCCAGATTAACTTATTTCAAAAAGAATCCTCGAAAAGACAGCCAGGAAAAATATGGCCTCCGTTTTCATGCTTTCACCTTCAGCATCTGACGTCAACACTTTTTTTTTGGATGACCATGACATTTCGCAGAATGAGATTTGGCCACTTCAAATTTCGTCGAATGACAAATTTCTAAAATGTGACAATAGGCCGGATAGTCATTTAGCCGAACATAAGTTTTCGTCGATTTACATCCGAAACTGTAGAAGATGAAAAGATAAGTCAAATTTAAAAAGACCTCCATTATTGTATTTCTGTAAGCTTGTACCTCATGTTTTGTCGAGCATTGCGATATTTATCGAGGCTTTACTATACATTTATACTTACTTTGAACTCGCAGGAGATTTTGTATTATTTGTAGTTTCTGTTACCTTTAACGATAGTAAGAAAATGGAATAATTTGGTACATTTTCATTGAAAGACCTTTATTAGACAGGGACCATACCTTTAACCTTGTTTCAGCCGCAGAGCTTCGTCTATTTAGAAGGGACTAAACAATGCCGTCTTCTATCTTTTCGGCTGAAAAGATTTTGTCCATGATTTAATAGAACTCTCAAAGTTTAGATGTTTTATTTAACAATCCTTTGTTTGGCCATATTTTATAACCATAAGTAAAATTTCCTCCTCAAACAGACTGATATTTCGTTGGCCTGTAAGGCATAATGACCTTAAAACATTCTTTAAAAAGCTTATAAAAAAATGTCCACTTTAACTCGAAACGCTCCGCTAACTATTTGAATTTTTTTTCGATCTTACGAACTGTAGGGATTTTCAAAGACCAGGGTATTGAAATGTACATTGACTTGTTGCAGAAAAATATCCTCAAGTACGTATCGCTACCTACTCACAAGGCGTGTATGTTGAGTTACTGTGCATCCTTTTACGTAATACACTATGAAAGAATGATTAGCTATTGGGGTTAAACGGTTTCTATAAACATAATTATTTTTGATACCGTTTATAATCTGAGCTTAGAAAACTGCAATTTAGATTTAAGAATAGAGTGTACCTTGTTAAAAACTCATTAGACAATAATGGTTTCAGTTAGGCCTTTCTTAATGCCAGTGTTTAATCTTTGGAAGATTTTCCCCGGCTATTGAAAAAAGAGTTATTGACTGTTTTATAAAAGATTGGAAAAGAACAAAAAGAAACTATTGTGGCATCATATAAGTAATTTTTAAGACATCTTGGTTATGAACCATGCTTAGATATTTTATCGAATAACTGTAGATTTTACTTATAGAGAATTGGGTTGTTTTCACATTCTTTAAGAATTCAAACAAGTTGCTATGGCAGTAATAAGATCCATCGAAGAAACAAATTTGTCAGCGTTGAGTACACGTCTAGCATTAAAATGCAGCTATAAAGCTACTCGATGCTTTGTGTCAAAGCTTTGTATGCAGGTTATACAACTTTTAATCTTAAAATGGAAAGGAAGACATCAACACAAACAGCGGGAGCAATAGCAGAAACAACAACAACAATAGGAGCAACAACAACAGCGGTGCCAACAACAATCGCGGGGCCAACAACAACAGCGGAAGCAACAACAACAGCCGGAGCAACAACCACAGCAGGAGCAACAATAGCAGCAGGGCCAACACAACAGCTGGACCAACAACAACAGCGGGGACAACAACAGCAAACGGAGCAACAATAACAGCGAAGAAACAACAGCAGTCGGAGCAAAAACAACAGCGGGGGAGACAACAGCAGTCGGAGAAAGAACAACAGCGGGGGAAACTACAGCAACAAGACCAACAACAACGGCGGGAGCAACAACAGCAGCTGGAACAACAACAGCGGAAGCAACAACAGCAGGAGCAACAACAGCACCTGGAGCAATAACAGCGGGAGCAATAAAAGCAGCTTGTGCACAACAACAGCGTGAAAAACAACAACAGCGGGAGCAACAACAGCAACAGGAGTAACAACGGCATCTCGAGCAAGAACAGAGGGAGCATCAACAGCAGCTTGAGCAACAACAACAGCGGGAGCAACCACGGCGGGAATAACAACAGGACCTGGAGCAATAGCGGGGGCAACAACAGCAGTCGGAGCAATAACAACAGCGGGAGCAATAGCAGGAGCAACAACAGCGGGAGCACCAACAGCAGCTTGAGCAACAACATCAGCGGGAGCAATAACAATAGCGGGGGCAACCACGGCGGGAATAACAACAGCACCTGGAGCAATAGCGGGGGCAACAACTGCAGGAGCAATAACAACAGCGGGAGCAATAACAGGAGCAACAACAGCGGGAGTACCAACAGCAGCTTGAGCAACAACATCAGTGGGAGCAATAACAATAGCGGGGGCAACAACAAAAGCGGGAGCAACAACAGCAGCTTGAGCAACAACATCAGCGGGAGCAACAACAATTGCGGGAGCAACAGCAACAGAGGGGCCAACAACAACAGCGGGAGCAACAACAACAGTTGGGCCAACAACAACAGTGGTAGCAACAACAACAGCGGGGCCAACAACAGCAGGAGCAACAACAGCACCTGGAGCAACAACAGCGGGAGCAGCATCAGCAGCTTGAGCAAAAACCACAGCGGGAAAAACAACAATAGCGGGGGTAACAACTGCAGCAACCGGGGCAACAACAGCGGGAGCAAAATAACAGCTTCAGAAAAAACAACAGCGAGAGCAACAACAGCAGCAGGGCCCACGACAGCTACTGGACTAACAACAGCAGGAGCAACAACAACAGCGGGAGCAACAACAATAACAGCGGGAGCAACAACTGCAGCTTGAGCAACACCAACAGCGGGGCCATAACAGTAGGAGCAACAACAGCTGCTTGAGTAATAACAGCGGAAGCAACAACAGCTTGAGCACAACAACGGCGGGAGAAACAACAGCAACAGGAGCAACAACCGTGGGACCAACAACAACAGCGGGAGCAACAACAGCAACGAGAGCAACAACAGCAACGGGAGCAACAACAGCGGCAGCAAGAACAACAGTGGGGCAAACAACAACAGCGGGAGCAACAACAACAGAGGGAGCAACAACAGCAGCCGGAGCAACAACAACAGCGGGGCCAACAACAACAGCGGGAGCAACAACAGCGGCAGCAAGAACAACAGTGGGGCAAACAACAACAGTGGGAGCAACAACAACAGCGGGAGCAACAACAGCAGCCTGAGCAACAACAACAGCGGGGCCAACAACAACAGCGGGGCCAACAACAACAGCCGGAGCTGTAAAGCCTCTCGATGCTTCGTGTCAAAGCTTTGTACTATGCACGTTATACAACTTATAACCTTGAAATGGAAAGGACGACATCAACACAAACAGCGGGGGCAATAGCAGAAGCAACAACAACAGCGGGAACAACCACAGCGAGGCTAACAACAACAACCGGAGCAACAACAACAGCAGGAGCAAAAACAGCAGCGGGAGCAACAACATCAGCGGGGCCAACAACAATTACGGGGCCAGCAACAGCAACCGAAGCAACAACAAGACCCGGAGCAACAACAACAGCGGGAGCAACAGCAGCAGCCGGTGCAAAATTAGCAATCAAAGCAATACGAGTTGGAGCAACAACAGCAACCGGAGCAACATCAGTAACATAAGCAACAACAACGGTGGGAGCAACAACAGCAGTCGGAGCAATAACAGCAGCTGGAGCAACAACAACAGCGGAAGCAACAACAACAGCGAAAGAAAAAAACAGCGGGATCAATAGCAGGAGCAACAAAGCAACAAAGCAACAACAGCAGCAGAGGCAACAGCAACGGGAGCAACAACAGCAGGAGCAACAACAGCAGGGGCAACAACAACAGCGGGAGCAATAGCAGGGGCAACAACAACAGCGGGAGCAATAGCAGGGGCAACAACAACAGCGGGAGCAATAGAAATTTATGGTTATGAACAAGTTTTTTTTTTCTACAATGTTCTAAAAATATGTCCCCTCCCAACCCCAAAGAAATTCGTCTGTAGTAGGCAGTTTATCCAAATGAGTCAAATTTTTATATCTCTTTTACGTAAAATATGTCTGTGTACGTCCTAATCATGTATTCATATGTATAATTCACATAAAGCTTCCGATCGTTTTTCAGGCATTTCGTGCTTTGATTTTTGTCTCTGAACGGGTACAAGGAGTGCAACTCCACCGGGATTTGTTAAACTCGTTGATTATTTTACTTCGCCACCTATATATTTATAAATTATGAGTATTTGTCTCGCTTATTCTGTCAGAAATACACGCATGAACGCATTTCAAGCAAGAATGTGAATTACAATCGTTTTTGCACTATTTATATGATTTTATTGCTAGCTCTTAACTCTTATCAAGCTAAGTAAGTGAAAATGAAACTTTTAAGCTAATAGGATAACCCCAAATTTTGCTGTTTCAATGGTTATTTTTTAGGGAAAATTTCCTAATCGGACAATGCAGATTCAAGATCAGACTGCACGTTCTGTGCAGTCTGATCTTGATCTACACTGTCCGCAAAAGGTCCTGAGTCGCGCTTAGCAGCCTAAGGGTCAAATAGTTAAAAGAAATACATTACATAAATAGATAGTTAAAGTTATCGCAATGTTAGTGGCTTTTATGCACTGCAAACTCAAACGACGCATTCTTAAAGGGGGATATTTAAAATTTTTGTCGTGAACGAAAGTTCCTTATTTAAAAAAAACTGATAAAAACAATTATTCTAAACCTGTAAATTTCCCGGCTTAAATACACGCTTCGCAATCGGATGAAATAACACCCAAGACAAATCCGTATCTACACACACGTAGTCAAAATGTTACGCTATAATATTAATCTGCCATTCATAAAAAACAGAGTTACTACCTTTCACACTTTTAATTGTCTTTTCTTATTTGTTTACTATTTTCGAATAAAATGTCAATGATTGCCAAATGTTGTCGTTGAAGTTGTAGGAATATAGTAACAGGAATATTACGAGTATGTTGCAGTAACTTTCCTGGTGCTTGTATTTACTTCTCGTTGCGTAAGAAAATTTTGACATCGCATCCGACCTTCGGTCTCGCGCGATTTCAAATTTTCTCACACTGCTCGAATTAAATACAAGTACCAGGATAGTTACTACAGCATAATATTCCGTATATATGCTAAAAATTTCTGTTTGCAAGCGGAAAGAACTCGGACCATTAAATACGTTAAAAAGGCGTAGTTCTAGCGTTTGATAACGGGATAGTCGTTTTACGATAGGGAAATACATGAAAGTCTATTTTTGTGAAACAAGGTATGACGTCATCACACCTATTTCAATACAATCCCAAATAATCGACGCGTGTTATTGATCATGTGACATTCCAGCAAGTCTTTGAAAAATTCTGGCGCAGTATCTAAAAAATACTTTTCTGATTCTTATCATTTTAAGGAAATACCATATTTTTTCCACTCACTTCTCTTTTTTCATTGATGGTTTGCAATCATTCACTGATAAAACTTATTTTCTATTCAGTGCGACAGCCAAAATCTAACTAGCCCCCTTTAAAGTAACAATAGCTGGCAAAAGTAAACAAAACAGGTGTTAAAGAAAGTTCACTTAAATTCAAATCATACCATTCAAAAGTATGGAAATTACTGCGAAGATGACAATCTGTTATTGTACGGTCGGTTCAAGCGTTAGTGGTTGGCAGAGAAATGAAATTCAAAACTAGGTTAAAAGTTGCCAGGTCATTCTATCTTTTGTTTACTTTTTGCCTTATTTTAAACTTCATTTTCCTGCCAGCGACTAAGACTTGGACCAACCACACAGTAACGGATTGTCATCTTCATAACATTTTCCATAATTTTGAACAATATAATTTAGATCCAATTGCATTTAAACACCCACATTGTCTTTTTGGCCGCTTTTCAGCCTTTAATTTACCTTGTGCAATACTTTGTGACGTTTTCTAAACAGCCAAAACGGCATTGAACATTTGAATATCGTTTGTTAGCCTTTTTGTTTATTAAACTAATCTAAATAAATGACAAATTCAAGGATCGTCCAAGTTAACAACACCTGAAGACGAAAAATTCAAAATGTAACAAAGATAACTGATAGAATAGAAAACATTGTGGAAAAAGGAGAAAATGCTTGTACAAGCATTTTCTCTTTTTTCCACAATGTTTCTAAAAGCCCTCTACTATAGGGTCCAATAAAAGACTGAATTATTTTTTGAAAATGTAGTAAATCATGGAAAAGTCGGTTACATTTATTTTTAGCATACTAAAGGTTAGTGCAGTGACGTGTTTTATTCGCTGGTTAACGGCCGTAGCGACATTAAGTTCTGCTATGTCACAACAACGTTGTCTCGAATTCCTATTTCTATACCACAGATGCTTTTTTTTTTTACACTTCTGGGGCTAAATTATTAAATTCGACATATCTGTATAACAGCCTATCATACAATTGATCCATGCTCTGCGAAAAGGAGGCTTAAATGCATCTGCATTAAGTATCGATCCATGTCAGCCTGCGCAGTCCGCGTAGGCTACATAGCTCGAATCTTTTTGCTATATGTAAATTTTCTTTGTGTACAAGGACCATTCTACCTCATGCTTCGGTCAATTGTTACCCAATATGGATTCTATGGATCCATAATTACGGGATGTCTTGCTTGGATAGTTACCGAGATGCATTAAACCCCTTTTCTCAGAGCATGGCTCAATTCTAAGTACAAGTCATGTTAATTTCTTTGAATATTTCAATATTGAAGAGGCGGACAGAATAGATCTAAGATTATGACTAGACGTTCTACCTTTTGTAAGAGCTAACACGAGGGCTATCTTGGCCCTGAACTGGGCCTGCGTACCCTTGAGAGATTTATTCGAAGTATGGTCAATGATATGATCTTGTGACCTTGTTTTTTACCCGAGCTGACCAACTTTTGTTTAGGATATTTAGAAAGGCAAACATTTTGACCAAGTTTCACGAGTAGTGAGGTGAAAGTCTTTCCTCAATAGTGCACTACTGAGGAAAGGTTTGTCCTAGTTACCTACCTATGACACGACGTGACAGATTTTCAGGTATGTTACTGAAAGAAACATTTTGACCAAGCTTCATGAGTACCAGACTGAAAATGTGGCTACTAGAGGGTAAACAAGGTTTTTTCTTATTATTTGAACCTGTGACCTAATATCTGTCCCGATGTGGCTTCTTAGAGTCCAAGATATCATCAAGACAACATTCTGACCAACTCTCATCAGTATTTCCTTAGTATTCAACTGAAAATGAAGCGTGAAAATGTAGTGTCTAGAGTGACCTTCACAAGGGCGCCTCAAGAAAAGTTGCGGCGGGGAGGGGA
Source organism: Hippopus hippopus (assembly GCA_946811185.2). Lineage (NCBI taxonomy): Eukaryota > Metazoa > Mollusca > Bivalvia > Cardiida > Cardiidae > Hippopus > Hippopus hippopus. Next base: position 6,644,259 of record OX328106.1, read on the forward strand.
TGGCAGTCTCGTATTTATATCTCTATAACAGTTCCAAATTCCTCTTTGCTTTTTAACACAGAAGTCGCCTGTTAGCCGTCATTCGGATCTTTTTTGCCGACAAATATGTCAATGTCGACAATTTGCTTAATGACTGATCGTTACTTTGGCCAGAAATATAAACAGTTTTAGCCTATAAAGAGTGACACAGTTGTAATTTGATAAATAACGCAGTCAAGTGGTGCAAACTATTGTGCAGAATATTGTTATACCATATTAATTCTTTGCCGCACAATGCCGACTTTTAACGATCCTGGGAAAGAAGCCTTTTGAAAATATTGTGGGAAAAGGAGAAAATGCTAGTAACCAGCATTTTCTCCTTTTCCCACAATGTTTTCTACCTTTTCAAAAAAAAAAAAGAAAAAATTGCACCATTTCAGCTACAATGAAATTGTCGTCTGGAAATACTTTTAATTTGGGCCGAGCCCCGGTAGCTCAGTCGGTAGCGTGCAGGACTTGAGAACAAGGGGTCGTGGGTTCGATCCCTGGCTCGGCCAGTTTCTTTCCGAGGATTGATGATAGTCATTGCGACAGGATTCATTCCTCTCCCACCGCTGACCATTGTTTCGATGATGGTTATGTGGGAAAGCAGCCAGTGGCTTAGAAAGAAAATTGTGCGGAGTACTGGTAAAAGAGACTCCAGGAAACCATGGATAGGTGCACTGGCCGCCGCGATATAACTGAAATGATTTTGAAAACGGCGTTAAACACCATACAATCAATCAATCAATTTTAATTTTGACAAAGCTAAAGTTTTGTCATCTGTTCAAGGATTAAACCTTAAAACTAAACATTTCCGGTAAAGCTTTTTACTTTACAAAGCGTGGGATGGCGAAATTCTTATTTTAAATTAAAGTTATTGACCTTTCATAGCAGCATTGAGCCATACTCTGTGAAAAGGGAGCTTAATGAATCTGCAAAAAAGGATACACTCAGGTCAGCTGAGACGAAACATTTTGCTTTTTGTAAATTTTCTGCTTGTCCAAAGACCAGACTACGTCGGTTATTAGACAAATGATTTTATGGATCCATGATTATGTGATGACTTGCTTGGTACAATGCATTACACAGATGCATTAAATCCATGTTTGCCAGACATGGCTCAGATGTTTTGGCCAATACGAAGTCTTTTTCTGTAGTGTAGTGGATCTAGGTCAGTCTACTGGGGGTTTCCCCGGAAGCTTCCAGAGATTGCCGAGTTTCCTGTGACGTCACGGATGGAACTGAACTCTCTTCCGGTAAGCCAGAAATGGGGGATAGTCACCGCTCGCAGAGAGCAGCTGTTATCCTCAACATCGGGACCACTGGACTAAATACAGGTAAGCGATTGAATTGTGTATTGTCTCCGAAGTGAACACCAGTTACTTTAGTAGTAAAAGAAGTTCTTGTGAAGGAATTCCCATGTTTTCTCCACAGTGAATATAGTGATTTTACTTGTTAATAAACGGCTTTGCGATATGCAAATGCGAAATGGTTCCTGAGTTACTTTGTCATCTACAAATGCTTTCAATTTGGACTGGTCTAAAATTCAGTCAAAATCGTAATTTCGCAACAGTTTGGATAGGTGAAGGTACATGTAATAGGTGAAGGTGCTACTGCTTCTGACAAGCAATCGCTCTTGTTCATACACTGATTTCCTATGTTGTCAGATGTGTTTGATATACGGTGAAAAGTAGTAGGTAATAATCTCACTACTTGTGATGAACGATCGTGTTTCTCTTAATCCCTAACCTACTAAATAAATTAAAGCAAACTTTCAAGCCGATAGTTAAAACCCGAACAACCGTTTCAAACTTATCCTTTTGTGAAAAATATCTTCTTATCGGACAGTGTAGATCTAAGATCAGACTGCACGTTCTGTGCAGTCTGATCTTGATCTACAATGTCCGCAAAAGGTCAGTGAGTCGCGCTTAGCACCTTAAGGGTAAAGTGAACCTTTTCAGCCAACAATAAAAACACTCAAATATTGCAATTTAAAAGTCATGGTGGTGGGGGGGGGGGAGAAATGTATCCTTATCCCACAGGGTAGATCCAAGATCAGACTGCACATTGTGTGCAGTCTGATCTTGATCTACAATGTCCGCAAAATCGCCTTGAGTCGCGCTTAGCAGCCTAAAGGCTAAGTAATGACAGCAGTATCTCTCTGGCATGATGATAAATGGTCTAGCTGCTGTCACGGAGAGAAGTTCGATAAAAAGTGCCTGACTCCAACGTTGCTGGTTAATTCAGTCAGGTAAACCTCGGGTGAAAGATTTCTGGATTGGCAACAGCATAATGTTGCACACAGATACGTTTGCTTTTTAGCGTAGTACTTCACTGACATTTTCTTTGCCTAGGACTAAAACAACGTGCTTTATGCTTGTTGCTCGATTGGCGCTTCCTGGACAGATGATATAGGGAACATGTTTTCACGTTGATGCTTACATGGCAATCTTTATATTTTCGCAGTTGAGTAACATCCGAAGTGTCTGGTATTTGAACGGCACGCTACGCACCTAGGTGTCAATCCGTTGTCTGCATATGTCATATTCTTCGAAGGTTCGACCTATCTTCTATAACGCATCGCTATCCCATGTATAGGAGAAATTATTACGCCGCCAATAAAGTAACAATGGAAAAAGTGGCAATAAACAATACATCTGTGGAAAAATGTAGCCTGTTTTTCGCTCCAAATATCTTGAAAATTCAAATACTTCAAAAGGGGAAAATAGTTTTCACAAATACTCTTGTTTTACTGCACATCTTTGAATACAGTTTCTAAATATAGACTTTAGGGAAACCAGGATTCGTGCAAGGTTTTACAACAGACTTATCAACAAGAAGTGGCTGGGCTTATATCGAAGCAATTAACCAAGCCTGTAGGAGGTGTTTTTATAAATGGCCGGTGCATAGGTTACATTCCGGCTGACCATAGCTGAATGAATCGTACCAGGTAGCGTTTTATTGAGTAAACATTCTTTTTTTAATTTTGAAATTCAAAGTAACGGATGTCGTTTTGAAAAGTAGTCAGGTTCTGTACCCAGAATGCCCAAATGAGAAAGATATGTATTTGAAGAATGCCACCCAGCGGAAGATTAATGGGTGTCAATCAACTTAAAGCCTTTATGATACACAAATGACTCACGTTGCTTTTAAGAGTAAAGCAACGTGCGAGTTTTGTGCTACATGAAAGTCTGTCTCCTTGTACCGTGAGTTGTATGTCTGGTGCCTAAATGGAAGCTGAGTCACATGCTTTTTGTCTTGTAAATGGCACTGTCTGAGCTTATAAGTATGATATTCTTTTTACCTTATACTGAAATAGCGCTCTGTCTCCCTGGAGACGTGTTGTATGTATGTTCCCTGAATGGTGCTCTCTGTACCTTGAGCTTGGGCATTTCAAACTGTGTTTCTGGTACCTGAACGGCGTTCTCTGAACTTTAAGATGAAGCAATATCTTAAAACTGACTGGCACTCACTCTACCATAGGGATAAAGTAACGTGCGAAATGTCTGGTACTTAAACGGTCAATGTACGTGGGAGTCAAGCAACGTGCTTTGCGTCTGGTATTTCAAAGGATAACCGATACTACTGCACGTTACTCTTCTCTACATACTGGCAAGAATTACAAAATCCCACACAGTCACTTGACTTTAAGCATGACCTCGATACTTTTGCCCAATAATAACAAAATCTCTCACAGGAAAAGAAAAATACGGTGTCGCTACTGAGCAAATGTTAATCTAACCGTATAATTGGACATGTCCTCCTTACATAAGTTCAATGATGACAAGAAAGTCACAAAATCCCGCCTTAACAAACCACTCTTTGTGCTTTGCGGCAATGCACTTAAAAATTTAAAAAAAAAAAAAAAAAAATCTGGCACAAGGAGAAGCTGCTCATGCTTTTGCCATAATGTTTTCACACGTGTTCACGAATCGAATTTCAAATTAAGTTGAGTCTTGACCTTTAAAAAAAAATTCAAAGGCGTCTGGCTCAAATTTGTTTCTGGGGTCATGAATAGTTGCTTCTGATGATACTGACTTGTTCAGTTAATGTTCTGCTGTTGATGATGATGATGATGATGATGATTATGATGACGCTCATTTATGTAAGATTTGTGATGATGATGATGATAAAAACTGAAGATGATGATGATGATCACAAGGATGATGATGATATTAATGATGAAGAAGAACGAAAAGAAGAAGAAGAAGAACAAGAACAAGAACAAGAAGAAGAACAAGATAACAAGAACGAGATGATGATGATGATGATGATGATGATCGCAAGGATGATGATGATATTAATGATGATGATAATAGTAGTATAGGGAGGTAGCCTGGGGACGCGGCCGATCCGCAGTGTCCCAGGCTACCTACCCTGAGCGGCCCAGGCTGCCTACCCTGAGGGGCCCAGGTTGCCTACCCTGAGGGGGAATTTGTCCCTATATCACTGAGTTGGACTTAGTTTTTTTCTTCACCTATAGATGATTTCTCTCTCTAAAAGCCTGAGCACTGAGTTGGACTTAGTTTTTTCTTCACCTATGGATGATTTCTCTCTCTAAAAGCCTGAGCACTGAGTTGGACTTAGACTTTTTTCTGAGTTTTTTACTCTTTGGAGTGTAACTCTTCTGAGAGAAAGAAGATTGACAATTTGAAGAAAAGATAGAACTTTCGTGCTAAATGGTTAGTCCTGAAAAGGACTGTTGGGTTAGCTCTGAAAAGAGCTGTGACAATTTGAAGATAGAACTTTCGTCTGACAATTTGAAGAAAAGATAGAACTTTCGTCTGACAATTTGAAGAAAGATAGATCTTTCATGGTAGATGGTTAGCCCTGAAAAGGGCTGTTTTGGAGGTTGTGTTTTTAAGCACAACCTCCAACTTTCCCACAAGCTGGACAGCTGCTCGCTGCCCTCCTTCTGATTCTTGCCATTGCCTGCCCGTCCAAGTTAAACTTCAACGAGAATGGTGGCTCGTCGTCGTCATCCCAGCATTCAGTTTCTGGGATGACGAACTCCTTCTTGGCTGGTGTCTGTAGTGGTGCTTGGGCAAAGTTCCAAAAGTCCCACCCGGTGAATAGTAGTTTCTCCTCGAAGACAGGATGTCTCTGTCTCCTCGCTGTCTCAGCTTCAAGCTTTTCTAGCTGCCGATTTGCCTTCTCCGCTGCTCTCATGAGGTTTCTTATCGTTTTTCTTAGCTCTTCCATCGTTTTTCTTAGCTCTTTCATCGTGAAATGAAAATGAACAATGTATGGAAAATATCGCCGGGTTTTATAGCTTTACAGGAGGATTGACCTACTTGACTCATGACGTCATTTTCTCCTATGTTTTTCCCGCGTCGGCGTTTCATGCTGTTTTGGCTCTGAATTAATGTTGTCCAATCAGAATTATTGTTTTATTTCTAATGGTAAATGTTTATTGTTGACCAATCCATAGTTTTGTTACATTTTTCTTGTTCTGGTCAGAAAAACTAGAGTTTGACTATCCTATCACTTTTTTTGATTGTGAGCCTTCTGACAATTTGAAAAGAAAGATGTTTCATTGAAGATGGTTAGCCCTGAAAAGGGCTGTTTTTTGTGCAGAATACACTTTTTTATCCTCCTCTCTTTCTTTCGATTGTTTTCATTGTATCTAGCATTTGTAGCAGATGTTCAATTTCATACCTGATATATCTGAAACGTTCTCTTTCTTCTAACCAGAAGAGCAATGAGAGGAAAAATGTCAATCCAAACATTGTGGGATACTGACTCAGCTTTACGATAGTTAATGGTGAATGATAAAAATTAATCGGAGTTTAGTGTTTATATGTTTATGTGCAATGGAACACTTTTTTAGGCTTTTGATTGTAAGTCTTTTGAGTTTTGACAATTTTGAAGAAAGAAAGATCTTTTCTTGAAGATGGGTAGCCCTGAAAAGGACTGTTGGGTTAGCCCTGAAAAAGGGCTGTTTTTCGTCTCACGTTGTTCTCTACTTCTAATGACAACATCCGAAATTCGCCTGGCAAATGGGGCATGCTTCAACTCTTTTTCTGATTGTCATTGCTCCATTATCGAAAGTAATCTTCCTCCCAAATTTGACATCAACCAAAATGACATCAGGCGTTGTCTTTAGAAATAGCTGAACTAATCTTTCGCCGAGATCTTTGTATGGCTGTGTTATACGTTGTAGTTGGCTTTGTTCCTCCTCTCCTATGAAATGAGTGTTTAGTAGCAATATCTGCTGACCGGCATTCAGATAGTCTCGGAGAGCCTCACACAGTTGATAATTTATCACCTCCATATTGATACTGCTTCCGATTATTGATACTGCTTCTGAACTGCTCGAGAACTGAGAGTAAAAATGGTGAATGTATGGAAATATCGCTGGGTTTTATACGTTTACAGGAGGATTGAAAAATTTTAAAGAGCTCGGACCTGGCGGAAAGCACATACATTTTTTCCCATCCTACGTTTCATGCTAATATAGCTAAAAGTTATGACCCGATGTATGGGAAAAATGTAGACAGAACAAGTCTTTGGGGAAAAACAGAATGAAGAACTCTATTGGTTTTTTGAACTTTTTTTATTGAACAGAACTGAACAATGAACATATTTACAATGAACATATTTTACAATGAACTGTAAAAAAGACAAAAAATGAAATATTCACAATGAACTGTTAACAAAAAGAAGATCATTTTTTCACTGTTTGTGGGGGTAGAGTCTCTGAAATTTTCTTGTATAGATTTCCGTAGTGTTGATTAAACCACAATGATACATCTCGATCGTTTCGATGGTGTTCCGTTGAAAGGAATTTCTGTTGAAGATATTTCTGTATATTGTATCCTCTAGCAACAGCATCCAATACAAAGATACAGTAAAGTCCGCAAACTTTACCCTGTAGACTCTGAAGAGTTTGTCGATTGTATCTTCACGTTGAAGAATGATTGTCTAAAAAGTTAATGATTTCTGGCTCAAGTGGTGGTAGTCCATACGGATCAAAGTATAGCACATTGTCATTATTATCAAATATCACTGCCACCCAGTGTTCTCCTGGTCTATTTGATCTCTCTGTGTTCACAATGTAAGCTTTCACATGTTTTGGTATTTATCGAGGTAACTGGTCTTTTGCACAGACTTTCGCCTGTAGATTTTTTATCCAGGTTCCGTGATCCAATGTGTATTGAATTTCAGAAGTATACATCAGTTTTTCTATTCACTTTTTTCTTCCCAGGATTGTTTTACTTTGTCACACCAGTATTGTAAGCACGACTCCGTGATTTCAGATAAAATGTTTTGTTTTATATTTTGCCATAATCTGTAGGCTTCCACATAGTCACTGTCATCGAGTTTCATCTCCATTAGTTCAGGATACCATTTTTCCATGATTTTGTATGGGTTTATTCCCGTCATGGCTCTTTCTATGAACATATCTGTATGATCTTGTCTGTCCATGAATAAACATATGTCGTGCTGTATTTGACTGGGGTGATCTACTTGACATCCGAAACACTGTTTATGAACTTCGCTGGCTATAAATTCTTTTAATTCATTAATCATATGTTTTTCAAAGCTATTGTGAATGTCGTTTTTCCGAGTAGAAAGACACTTTGAAGTGTGATATTGCACTTTTTCTGCTTTTCTTCTCAGTGCTCTAGCGAAGTTGAGTCCCTGCATTGTTTTTTACTTCTCTTAGCTCTGAAAAGGGCTGTTTTTTCTGATGTAATTTTTCCGAAGTTAGTAATCTGTGATGATTTCTCTCAAACTGTTGATTTCGATCTGATTGTCAAATTCAGCAAAAACAATAACGTTGATCACTGTTGCCAAGGCTTGGGCGAATTGAAGCTCAATTCGAAGACTTCCAGTTTTTATAGGATGAAGTTGACCTTCTTCACTGCCTTGATCAGCTGTCAAATCGTAGCCCTACAAACAGTATCCACCAGCATAATCTTCTTTGGCAATATCAAATGATTTATTGAGTCCGAAGGCTGAGACAGCCTGATACATTGACAAATATGATTTCAAATACAAGCCATTTTCAAAGTCAGGCTCAAAGGGTCTGTTATGAATACTGTGACCATTACATGATACATCTATTTTTGACAGATTGAAATGTTGGAAGAAAAATGGATTGGTATCATAACCTCCATTATAACTAGCATTTGTTACCATTGCAATGAAAACACGTTTCGGAAGCTGTCCTTGAAACAAATGATCTTCAACTTTAGACTGAAGTCCATTGCCGATGGTAAAAGTCTTTACTTCTACTCTGCGGATAGGAATTTTCATGTTTTGCTGAGAAATAATTCAATTTAGATCATTCGCAACAACAGACAACAATTCAACATTTCGCATATGCAGACTGACTGTTTCCAGTACAATTTTTGCAGCTGGTGCACCAGTACCTCCCGTAAGACAAAAGTTTGATGAGGTTCTGTTTAATCTAAGTTTGATTTCAACTCCGTTAGGTAAATATTTTTCTTGCTGAAATAGATCAAGATGCAATCGTCCGAAAAGCTCTGCAGTTCTGCTTAGTGTGATTACACCGATTCTTTCTCGTAATCCTTCATTATTTCCATCATGGTTGAGTGCTCCGAATTGCCCACTGGTGTCTTCGACCCAAAGTACACCAGCTTTCAAAAACGTAGTCTTGCAGTCGGCATTATATGACAGAAGATTTTCGATATATGCTCTGTATGGATAGGAGTCTGAATTACTGTTGATTAGTTTATTATTTAGATACAAATCGACACTGCTAAACATACTGTGCATGAAATTGTTTACAGGGGCTACATTTGAACCGGCATCTAAATTGCTACCATCTGCTTTAACGATTTTGAATTTGATATACAAATACGATTGTGACAAATCTGTCCAATGTTCGGTTTGAGGTGGTATGATGAATTTTATCGGTGAATTGTTTGTCAAAGATGATATTGGAAAATGTTCAACCCATTGACTTTCTTGCATCGTTGTCAATGTAGGTGGTACAGAAAGAACATTGAGTTCTGATTTACTGCATTCGCAAGATCCGTTTTGCATCATTTTCAAAAAAAGATTTTTTCAAAAAAATTTTTTTTCTCAATCAAATATATCAAGAGGTCTTGGTCTAGTGTAATGATTTCTTTGTCTTTTATTAATGATCTTGCCTTTGCGAGATCGAGAAGATAAATGACGTGTCTTTTGTGATTTTCGTTTATTTATCCCAGGTATTAACTGTTGCGCTAAATTATGAACAGATTGTTTTCCCCGCGAGACTGCAACTTTTTTGGGGGTTTTTACCACGTAAAAAGATATCTTCTGCTGCATGTATTCCTTGTTTGATTCCTTCTTTTTTTATAGCATTAAAACCAGATTTGAGCAAGGGTTTAAGCAATGGAATCACTGTTTTAAGTGCTGATCTAAATAGGGAACCTAATCCATACCCATACTGATGTTTTACACCACGATAAACTGGTAGCATTTTTTTGTCAATGTATCAGTTTAATTATTTCAAAATATCAAAATATTTTTATTTTTTCTGTCTGAAATGTAACTTGACGATTGTCTTACCAGTAATGAAATGAAACGCTATGCCAGAATCCCCTGTTATTTGAATGTGAATAGTATCGAAATCAGATTTCGAAACGGGGATATAATGCGGTAATGTAATTTCATGGTTGATATGTTGGGCTTCATAATTATTTTCAATTGATTCGGTTGGTTTGAACGGTAAAAACGAAGTATGGGAGCAAATGTATCACCCACTATAGTGTGTTCAGCAATATCTGAATAAACAAACAGATGGTTGTAGCCAGCATCAATGTTAGGAGTGTATTTAAATGCATTTAAAAATCTTCTACCCGGATAAATCACCTCCTGTTGAAATTCTGGCGATCCTCCCAGTTTTAAAAACAGCGATGAATGGAATTTGATTCCGGTTTTTGTAATATTTCTGATTGCAAGTTTCGGACGATTGGATGAGGTTGAATAGCTAATAGACAGTAGCATTGAATGCTTTTGAAGGATACCCGATAGGTTATTTTGAATCAAATCATCGATCACCTCTATAATTTGCTTTGGTGAAGTGTAACTACCCGGTGGAAAAGTAAATAGAATTGACCATTTTTCTGCTTTACCTTTATCGTCTCGCCTTAATACAGATATCTGCATATTATCTCTTTTTTTATCTACCGCTGCTATTGCATTGTATAAACTGGTATCTGTAGTTACAATTTCGAACTTTGCTTCTTGTTCACTTACGTTTAAAAACTGAGATGGGGTAATAAGTTGAACTAATGCAACTTCCCAATTTTCCCTATCAATATGAACTGTCTTTGGTAAATGAACTTTAAAACAGCACTGTGTGTTGTTCGGATAAAGGTTTATGGAACTATCGCTAGGTAGAGTAACATAAAACGAATTCATTTTTTAATATTTTATTTTTTACTGGCAATGAAATCAAGCCCTGGTTGTTTTTGTTCTGTCTTTGTGAATTTTAACCCCGGAGATGGGAGAATATATCCGAGTGAACTACTTAACAGTATCAACCACAATTCACGATCCTGACTTTGAATACTTAAATGTACTATGGAGGTTGCAATAATTGCGTAAATGACTAATATCTGTGAAATATATGTAAACTGGTTCTTTGGAACACGATTTCCACAGCAGCTGTAATTTTTAGTACTAACACTATCGACACTTTCTGTCGCGCACTCGATGTTTGACTGTGAATTCATCATAAATGCACTGTCTTTTTATAAGATTTTTTATCTATAAGATTTTTCCCTTCAAAGACACCAAATGGGATTCTGGTATCCAACTTTGAAATTTTTTTGGATAGCCTTTCCAATTGACTTTTATTTCTTTGATTAATTTTTTGCCCTCACGCCTTGTACGTCTATCAAGAACTGAATTAATTTCATAGACTTCATCATCTTTTATTAATTGAAATTCGTATTCATAATAAGTTCCCAAAATTTGTTCACCCTGTAAATCTTTTATTTTATAGGTGATAGGTGAAAATGTCTTGTTAACATGAGTGATTTCAAATATTTCTTGCGTCCAATTTGGTAAATACCCCTTATCAAATGTACGTTTTGTTTTATTGATCCGAACACTATCTCCAATTTTGAATTTTGGCTTTTTCGTCATTGCGATTGTCGCTAATCGAGGATACAGATTTTTCGAAACCTCTGCCTCATTTGATTTTGTTACCATTGCAGGAGATGTTTTAATACTTCTGTGAAGAGTATGATTGTAATTCTGAACTAAAGAATTCAATACGTCAATGTAACGTCTTGTTTTCTTGTACGTAAAGTATTTCCACATTCTCGTTTTTAAAGTTCGTTGAAATCTTTCAACGAGGCTTGCTTTTGTCTCTGGATTTTCGGTGGTGAAAAAATGAATCTGACTCTTTTTCAAGTATTGTTGAAACAGTTTGTTTTTGAATTCCGAACCTTTATCTGTTTGAAGTGATAAAGGTTTTTGTTTTGATTTCTGAACAATAGATTGAAATGCTCGAATCAAAGTTTTTCCCATTTTATTTGGAATAGGGATAACCCATGAAAATCTTGAAAACACGTCAATTACACAAAGTAAATATTTCTTGTTATCATTTTGTTTTGCTAAATGTTGCATGTCGGCCAAATCAGCTTGCCATTGATAATCTATACCACTTACAATAGTTTTTCGTCTTTTGAAACGTCGACGGATTGGTTTGTGTAAGGTATAGGTGCATTCACCTCGTAACCACTCTTGAACATCTTTGTATCTTATTCCTTTCAAAACAGATTTTGCAGCGTGATACAATTGCTTTATTCCAGTAAATGCGACAGTACTTTTGGGATCATAAAACAACTTTCTTAACACGTAATCAAGTTTAGGCTTTACCAGGGCTCCCATGACTGAAACGTTTTACGACTGGGGGTCTTTTTTATAGATTTTGGGGGAGTTAACAACTCTTTAGTATAGAATTGTTTCAGTCTTTCTTTTTCTTCAGGTTTCATGTATGGAGTTTTCATCGTAGATTTTTTAACACTTTTTGCACCCGATTTCCTTGCACTTTTTTGTACACTTTTTGGCGTGTGAAATAAGTAATCGGGTTCGCCATGGGATTCTTCATCTTCGCTCAGTGACTTATCATAAGATTTATCATAAGTTTTATGCATCCATCTCCATCTACTTGAGTTACCAATAACTTCTTGCGGAATATTACTTTCATGTAATGCCTTTGAAAAAGTTTCTCAGCCTTTGGGGTTCAACACCTTTTCTTTGACGTATTGCATCATTGATAAGATCGATGATATTGGAACCATGAATGCGTGCCCCTTTATATGACACAACTCCTTGTTCATCCCAAGTTAAATTATTGTTATCTTTTATCATATTCAAAAGTAACTCGGCTTTTCTTTTCATGGTTTTTGGTACACTTTGCAAAATTTGATCATGCAAGGCAACAGATGCTGATTTCTGTACACTATCATCACTTTTTGTCGTTGAAAGTAAACTGTTCAAAGTTGGCCTTGCTTTTTGAAGAGAATTTTGTAACTTAAACAAAGTTTCACCATACTTTTGAGCCTTTTCTGATTCTGATAAATTGGTGTTTTGTAAAATATGGCCCATGTCCTGTTGAAGATGTGTTACATCTACAACTTGCGGGTTGGGTGGTAAACGAGGTCTTTGAGCTTGTTCGACTTTCCAACGTTTCATATTTTCTAAGGTTTGGTAAGGCACAATAACCATTTTTTTAACAGACATAATACGATTTTTTAAAAATTTAAAAATTATAAAATTACAAGGCCTTAAGAGCTCCTCCTATTTCTCCGATAACGGCTTTTCCTAACAATGGTAATAATGCAGGACCAAGCAATTGAAGAAATCCACCTTTTTGATTTAATATTTGTTTTTTATTTTTTACTGAGACTGATTTCGAAGCTAAACGTCTGAGATGCTGCCTACTTGAATACAATTTCTTCTTCTGAGGTGATGATAAATGTACATTGCCTTTTAAAACATTATGGCAGCATTCTGATATGCATTTTATCACTTCGGGCGACGAATCTTTTACAAGTTTTTTACGTGTTTTTGGTTTAGCCTGTATCATAGCCATAACCATTGAACCATGTTTTTTTATCAGAGGTGTTTTCTTCTTCATGTTGACTTGATCTCGATTTTGGATTAAATGATAATACAAGTTCCATGTCACTAACATTTATAGCTAATGTAATGTTTTTTTGTAGACAAAATTTGTTGTTAAAATTTCTTAAGAAAACTGTGAATAGAGATCGTCGGCTAATGTAGTGGCGGTAGATATAGATGAATCCACGGGAACGGATCTTCCTTTCCCAAGGTAGAGCACCTCATTTTTGTCGTCAAGATTATATCTCCCTGTATCAAGGTTATGTTTCAGCAGATCATAAAACATTCGTTTATATTTTTTTAACCCTTTTTTATGTTTGGCTAAAGTCTTTGGAGACCACGCGACGGAGGGGATTTCTTGAAACGATAATTTTTTGCCTGGTAATATGAATCTTGAATACTTTCTTTCGTAATCCCGCAGTTTTTTTCTTATTCTTTCCTCTCTGGATTTCGGATACTGTTGATGTTCTGAAATGTTACTTCCTACACGACTTCGTTTTCGGGTAGTAACAAATCTTTCATCAATCGTAATTGGGGTATTCTTCTTTGGAGATTTTTTCTTTGGTGGAGCACGCTTTCTTGGAGTACGCTTTTTCGGAGATTTCTTCTTTCTTGGAGATTTTTTCTTTTTTGGAGACTTCTTCTTTTGCGGAGCACGCTTTCGTGGAACACGTATTCGAGTTTGTCTTTCAGCTCCAAATTTTCTGATGGTTTTTGTTCCATCCCATCTCAGCAAACTTCTGATAATAACACCACCTAGAAATCCACCCCCTCCAGGTTTTAAAATGATTTTACGTTTACTTTCCTCATCTATGGACGGATCTGCTAGCTGTTCAATATCTGCTCTATGTTTTGTCATGTACGTTATGGTTTGTTTTGGTAATTTGATTTTATTTTCGATGATGTTTTGCGCAGCCAATGTAAACCATTTTAAAATTTCTTTTAATCCTGCTTTTAACACCTTCTCTTTCATGTTTATCGGTTTGTTGACTTAAATTTCGCAAAGCAGCTAAAACCGAACTTGGTGTAGCTGGTAAGGTCATGTTTACTCACGGATGGGTATCATAAAAATGATTTATATTCAAAATGTAATTCTCTTTTAAAGCAAGAACTTTTGCATAAAAACTTTGTTAAAGAAACTTTTTTAAGCAGAAGAATAAATAACAGGTCCTCTTTCATTACCTTGTGTATACCAACGGTAAAATATATCTGTTCGGAGTCTTAATTCTTTGTTTGTTTGTGAATGAAAATCTACGACTAGATATCCATGGTCCGACAATGTAGCATCTTCATAAGCAGGTACCAAATGTGGGGCTTGCATTTGCCGAGCTAATGTTTTAATCTGATTCTTATCTCGTTCATTTCGAAATAAAATCATATGTCTAGAATTAAGGCTAATGGTTCGACTCGATTTTGATTGCTGAAACATATTTTGCGTGATGTAAATCACACTTGCATTACGATGATGACCTTTTCTTGTAAACCAAAGTTTAATTTTTTCCTCATCTTTTTCACCCAACATGTCATCAAAGACGATTAAATGTGGAATGGATACATCACTGACAATTTCGTTTTCGTCGTCAGGAATCCCCTCCACGAATTTTATCAATTCAAATTGTGAATTAAACTTTTCCTGCATAACACTGTAGGCATGTTGCCATTCTTTGTAACACCAAACAACTCTTTCAGGAACGATGTTGAACAAGTCTTCTCGATAGTCAATTAATTTATGAACGAACTCTGTTTTTCCACAGCCGCTCGGCCCTGAGATGAAAATATTACAAGGATGTTGAAATAATATGGATTGTACATCCATATTTTTTTGCTTTACTCTTTAAAGGCTAATGATAAAATGATAACATCATTGAAAATGAAAGCATTTTTATTGATCAGAACTGAACAATGAAACATTTTTTGCAATACAGCATAAAAAATTTTCTTGACAATGAAAAATTCACAATGAAACATTTTTTACAATACAGCATAAAAAACATTTTCTTGACAATGAAAAAATTCACACTGAAATATTTTTTCACAATGAATTATTCACAATGAATTATTTACAATACGGCATATAACAAATTTTTTACAATGCAAATTCGCAAATACCACGAGTTTCACATTTGTCTTCATATTCCGTAATGTCTTTGTGCAATTGCTCATAACCTAAAAACATTGTATATTCACTGTCCATATCGTTGAAATCTCGTAGTCCTATGAATAGAGAAACATGTCTATAAGCGTCTTTTGTTGAAAGAGCTGAATATACTACTTCTTCTGTAACATCTCTATCAAATAGAATATACCCTACCATGGTTTCCATTGATTCTCCGTAGGAATGAACAGATCCTTTTTTGTAGCGTAAGTAAAAGTCAAATAGAACTGATTTCATTTTCAGAACGTTAAGAAAACTTTCTTCTGTTGTTCCTATGATAAAAAATGTCCATCGACTTGTGGATCGAAACAGCTTACTAATAACATTGTCTTTCAAACAGTTATCTGCTAAATAAGTTTTGAGAACGAGATCCATACTCGAATCGTCCACCATCATCGCAATAAAGTTGATTATAGCATACACTTTGTAGGACTTTTCTCCTTTTGCAACCCACTTAAACAATTTTCCGATCCAAATTTTCACACAGAAAAATTTAATGTTAAGCTGTGTTCGTTCATCAAGCGTATGCTGTCGAACAAATTCTCCATAAATTTTTTCACGTAGTTCTATTGGTAATGGCAACATGATTGTTATTTTTTTGACCAGTGGCTAATATTTTTTTCCCGACTTACTTTGACTGATCGCCACACAACAATGTGATATTGAATTATTTTCTCAAACTTTTATAACCATAGGGTACAGTGTCAGCACCATTTACAATAACTCTCTTGGTGTATACAGAGCGAAACGTTTTTGTTTGTGGTTCACTGGTAACCGTTCTATCTCTGTGTCTTTTAATTCTACAATCATACTGAATTTTGATTTCTATTGTGCGATCCAAAGCACATTTTGAATATGTATCGAAATTCACCACCTGCTTTGTATTGTAATCCAGAGCAATCCCCTTTACTTTACATTTGCTTATCTCTTCTCCATCTTTTGTTTTCATTTTGTAAGCATAATTCTTAGGCCCAAGCCCTCTGAATTGAGTAATTTTACAAGCAGGCTCTTCATCAGTCCATTTTCCTAGCCGGCTGTTAATAATGGGAGGGTTCCATAATTCAGGGTCATGAATGTACACACAACTATCTGTATCGAAATACAGAACTCTATCTTTTAACTTTTCAAGAACGCTGTACAATTCCAGCCTTGCATAAGCTGTTACGTAAGACCCTACTACCACATTGGCTGTAGCGTGGGTATCAATATGTTCCAACTTTGATTCATAGTTAACCAAGATGAATGGACAGTCCTCGTCAAAGATTTCTACATGCTTTACAATGAAATTGGGATTGGTGACTAATTCAAAATATTTAGACGGATCACTGATGTATTCCGTCTGGGACATTTTTTCACGCTGAGCTAATTTTCCCCAAAGACAGTTCAACATAATCTTAGCAAATGACCTTCTCCCAGGATTTTTTTGAATACAACTTGGATCAAGAAGAACACCTTCCGCCTTCTCATATTCACAAACGAACTGATCTTTTTCTGAGTCTGATTGACACCAATCTGGATAACCACTGGCTTCTTGCTTAATTTTCAAGAAATTGTCCACATAACGTTTAAAGAACTGATCTGACACAGAATTGAAATGCCAAATTTCATACACTTGCAATAATCGATAACCGCAGTCAAGAGCCTTGAATAATTCAAAAGTAACCCAAGTTCCGACCAAAGCCCTCTCTTCTTCACCATGACTACAAATGCTTGAACTTTCTTCTGCACATTTCATACAGAGTGGAAACATCATTTTGTTGTTACAGTGAACTGGGAGAACGGGGTGAAACAAATCAGTTGGAGGCAAAACTTTGCATTTGATTAAGCCCTCATATTGTCGAATATTGTTCATGTCAATATTCTCAGTAGACAAAATTTCTGGCTGACCTACAGGATAGGATTTGTGTTTACAAACATAAGGGTACAAAGAACAGATATCAATGTACTTGATTTCCTTCTTGCTTTTTTCATCAACATCATAGCCAATTTTTATTGCATTACATCTTCCCCCAGACAAACCATCCCTCGGGACGATAGGGTCCCAATGTGGATATAACTTTTCAATGAGTTTTTTGTACTCTTTATCCTTCATCTTAGCATCGAAATCGTGCTCCCAAATGTACACTACATTATAACCCATTTTTTCGATATCTGCTATACGTTCAAAAGTACGTTCGTACAATTCAGACATGGGTTTCCCATTAATAGGATTGATCTGTTTTCGATCTGTATAGCATACAGGACAACCATGATATAAATCCCCAAGAAATTCATAAACAGTGTTTGATTGACGGTGAAAACCATCTACACTATATCTCCCGATTTGAACTTCCCCACCATTTTTTGCATGCTGAATATTAATACCTTTTTCCTGAGCTACGCTTTGAACCCAGCGTATCGCTTTCATAGAAAAGCGACGTCTGGATGAGTCTTTGCTTGAAATGATAGCTATTTGATTTTCTGGTAAATATTTGCTTCGCCAGACCTTGTAACAAGCATCTGCAATGGTAATCGCCTCTAAAAATGGACAAATACCACCCTGTTCGATAAACAGCTTTCTGAATTCAGCACACCCTCGTCTAAGGATATCAACATCTGACCTACAGTACAATTCCATCTCCTTCTGAAAATTGAATTCCTCACCCTTTTGAACTTTGTCATTATACCATACTATGAATTTTGACCTAACCTCTTCAGGCATTGAGTCGGGCTTGTAATAAGACATATCCAAGTAAGGTCCAATGTAACTCCAAAAGTCATCTGTATTTGCCCAGTGAGGAAAGTAACCTTTTTTCATTTCTTGAAGACCAAATGTGGCTGGAAATTTTGCCAAACCAAAGCCCATGAAATTGAAAGAATCGATCAGACGCATACCATTCAGTTCTAACTTCATAATATTGTTTCCATTCATGATCAATTTTGGAAGTTTTAACCCAACTTTGACAATATAGTCAAGAATGAACTGCCCGTCATAACCTTTGAAATTATGGGCAATAGCCGTGACTCCTTTATGATGTTTTGAAGAGCCACTTGCAAAATTGACTCAAAGTTTCTTCACCTTGAAAAATAACTTCCCTACCCTCTTCAAATTCACTGCATGTAGAACAATGAAAATCAAGTGATTTATCGATACATTCATCACATGCTCTGTGTGCAATACAATAATTCGGGATGTGTACCCCCGTGTCTTGTTTGCACTCAAAATCAAAGAAAATGAACTGTGGTTTTTTGACTACAGAAGAACTCGTCTCGTCATCGCTGTCATGGTTCAACTTACTTTGGTAAGGCTGAATATAGCATCGATGAGAAAAGTTAACAATTCTCTTACAGATATGACACCTTTTCTTTCCATTGCAAACATGATTTTTCTTTCTGACAAGACATTGCACACCACATTTCGAACAGAGTTTCACTAATTCACAAATGGATTTCTTTTCTTTACCTTGAACAATTCTGTGATTTCCAAAGCATACAGCACTAAAAAATCGTCTACGGCAATAACTGCAAACATATTCTTTGAATTCTGATGGACATTTTCCTTTGCGGTAACAACGTTTGCAGATATTTGAACAAACATGACTTTCCCGCTGAGAGTAACCCACATCACAGAACTCACAATAATATGCACAACAAAAAAAACCTTCGATAGATTTGATGTAGTCATAATGGTTTTGATGAAAGTACAAATGTATGATCTTACTATTGGTTTTCACTTCTGGATGTTCAAATATCTTTCCCGTTTTGGAATGTTGATCGTGAACTTTAATGACATAGCCTTTTTCATACAAGAATGCTTGAATTTTTTTGTATTCGTCAATTCCTACAGGTTGTGTTGGTGAAACTCCAGCTTCATTCAACAATTTCTCAGCTTCAGTCTTTTGAAGAGGACGGTTTGAATGACGAATATGATCCCATTTCCTATTCCATGCTTCGTTGTTTTCACGTTTATTGTAGCAAATTCCCACAACAACGGCTCTTGCAAAACATAGTTGGTCATGATTGTCAATTTGAATAATGGATTGTTTCTTCTTGGCAAAAACCTTTGAATCTAATTCTGATACTTTGTATTTCTTTTTTCCGCTGCCACATGGAGGTATTGTATGTGTAATGTCAAATGTCATGCATCCATCGTTTAAGACGAAATCTGTATTCGATTGTAAAACTCGTTCAATTTCATTCAACATAGTTTCACCTTGCAACTGTTCTGTAGTTAAAAAGGGAATATGGATCCCCATTTCCAACGAAGGATGATTGATGCTAATTCTAATCATGTCCGTCGGGTTAGCATTTAACTTTCGAATGATTTCATGGGTAACATCGTCAAATAATCCAAGCAGTCTCTGAGGTGATAATTCTTCAAATTTCTTAAAACTCGCCGTCAGCACATGTGATTCTGTTCTAAATTTTCTTGACTTCTTATTACCCCTTTCTGTTAAGTCATATAGACTTTTCATGTCTAAGGTAGAGTTGATACTTTCATCGTCACTGTCACTTTCTTCTTTCAACGGTCTAGATTTTTTCTTTTTTGTTGGTGGAAATACCGCATCGTCACTTTCGCTGTCTGAATAGGTTATTATTCTTTTTCTTTTACCCATCGTTTTAGCTCTGAGTGAAAAGACAATAATGCAGGAAGTGAGAAAAAACTAACAATTTATAGAGCCTCTTCGTTGCAACAGTGTATAAATAGAGACGACGGTTGTGAAAATCTAATCATTCTTCTGCTCAATCTCAGACAGTACAGTTGATAAAAGAATATGAGCGAGTTCAAGCTGCAAAATACATCACCGCTTAGAAAGAGGGTACATCTGTATGTTAATCCATACAGCCACGATTATGAGGTCAGCAATATTCCGTCAAAGTATCATGTTAAACATATCGGAAACTACGTGGGATCATTTTTATCCCACCAACATTTAGAAGAAAAAGATGTTTACCGTACTACCAGATACAGAGTTTTGGATCAAGCGACGATCGACAAACGATATGGGGTGAATGGCGAGAGAACAAATATTTGTTTTACGTGCAACGAAGCAGGACATTGGGCCAAAGAATGTCCAAAAAAAGAAAATCAGATAGGAACAATTGTTTTTGTCTACGTGAATCCACACAGTCATGACATCGAAATTTCACCATCGTTTTACAACGGTGTCGGTCTCCAACATATGAAATTCGTCGGGACACTAAATTCATTCTACAGTGAAAATACATGGAAAAAAAGTTCACCACAAGCTACATCATCCATTGAAACTCAGACCGTAGACATACAGTCCGACACAACGGATATCAGCGATTCAGAAATCTGTAAAATAGCAGATGATTTAGAGACAATACGAAAAAATCTGCACAAACAAAATCTCATAGATTCCACAAAAAACGAATTTTCTGCAGAACCGGGTTGTTCGTACGGAGAGGAAAAACAGCAAAACAACGAAAAGAAGAAAAAACGAGTAACAAAGAACGGTTTCCTTTGCAAATCAACAAAACACGAGGATACAATCTGCCCAGATATGGTATTAAAATGCAATGAAAGGGGAAGAAAACGTAAAACCAAATGTGAATCTGACATTCCGAAGAAAAAAAGAAAACATACTAAGTGAAAAAAGATTTCAACACAATATTGAATTTAAACAAAAAAGACTGAGTTGATTTTTTTCATTCATTTTGTCTTTACAGTTCATTCATTTTTGCCTTTACAGTTCATGACTTGATTTTTCATTGTACATAAGTTCTTTTGAAAATAAAAAACATAAAATAATTACTTCTTACTTTTGACTTTTTCTAGTTTTAACTTTTTTTTACTTTTGACAATTTTGAAGAAAGAAAGATCTTTTCTTGGAGATGGTTAGCCCTGAAAAGGGCTTTTTTTGAAGGATTTCACAATAACATCAGGCTCTACGACTCTTCTACCCGATCCACTGGGGTGATTTCACACCCACAGTATTCACAGCAAATCGTTGAACCTTCATCATCATCGTAAAATCCTTCATCTGGATCTGGGCAGTTATGTTTCTGCCCAAGATACTCCAGGATAGCGAAACATTTCCCACACTCTATATGACACCTGCTTGCACAGTGAGGGCAGACAAGAATTCGAACCATCCTGAGCAAATATGTTTTTTATGTAAAAAGATTGTCTTTTTTATAGCTTTACAGGAGGATTGACCTGCTTGACTCATGACGTCATTTTCTCCTATGTTTTTCCCGCGTCGGCGTTTCATGCTGTTTTGACTCTGAATTAACATTGTCCAATTGAATCGACAGTTATATCGGTGTTTTTTTCACCACTCCTAATTCAGTGTCACGCAGTACAATCCTGGTGTTTCCTGCCAGCTCCGCGCTCTTTAATTTTCAATCCTCTGTAAACGTATAAAACCCAGCGTTATTTCCATACATTCATCATTTCTTCGACTCTCAGCTAACGATCACTTCGAAAGCAGTATCAATATTCGGAAGCAGTATCAATATTCGGAAGCAGTTTCAATATGGAGCACAACTTAGATGAATTCAACTTGGACGATTTCCTACCAGTGGAAAACAATGGAGACGTTCTTTCATCAGTTATAAATTCGACAATCATCAATCCGTCGACTGTGTTGGACAACATTTATGAAGAGGTGAAACAGTTAAATTCAAAACAAGATTCCGTGATGACTCGGATCTTAGAACAACTGGAGACTTTAAACAAACATTTGGAGGAGATTAAAACTTTAAACACAAACACCAATCAGCTCAGTAGAAATATCGAGACACTACGCCAACAGAGTCAGCGCATTTCACCAGTTCCTGTGAAGATCCCTGTGGAGTTTGACTTTGATAAAGCCAATCTTCACAAGTTAGTGGACTCTATCGTAGCTGTTGTGAAGAAAAATCAGCCAAAGGAAAAACAACCAAGAACAACAAACGCAAGAAAAACAACAAAACGCGAAATCAGAGGAAGACGATAGCCATCTCCACAAGAAACAGCGAGTTGATCAAAAGAGACCTACACCGATAATGACAGGCCAGGGCAAATACGGGAAAAACATTGATAATCTCGACGACTTCATAATCCCGAAAAAGCCAAAGAAAAGCTGTCGGTAGAGAAAAGCTGTCGGTAGAGAAAAACACAACCTCCAAAACAAAACAGCCCTTTTCAGGGCTAACCCAACAGTCCTTTTCAGGACTAACCATTTAGCACGAAAGTTCTATCTTTTCTTCAAATTGTCAATCTTCTTTCTTTTAGAAGAGTTACACTCCAAAAAGTAAAAAACTCAGGAAAAAGTCTAAGTCCAACTCAGTGCTAAGGCTTTTAGAGAGAGAAATCATCCATAGGTGAAGAAAAAAACTAAGTCCAACTCAGTGCTCAGGCTTTTAGAGAGAGAAATCATCCATAGGTGAAGAAAAAACTAAGTCCAACTCAGTGCTCAGGCTTTTAGAGAGAGAAATCATCCATAGGTGAAGAAAAAACTAAGTCCAACTCAGTGCTCAGGCTTTTAGAGAGAGAAATCATCCATAGGTGAAGAAAAAAACTAAGTCCAACTCAGTGATATAGGGACAAATTGCCCCTCAGGGTAGGCAACCTGGGCCCCTCAGGGTAGGCAGCCTGGGCCGCTCAGGGTAGGTAGCCTGGGACGCGGCGGATCGGCCGCGTCCCCAGGCTACCTCCCTATACTGCTGATAATGATGAAGAAAAAGAAGGAAGGGGCAGAGGAGGAGGAGGAGAAGAAGAAGAAGAAGGAAGAGGCGGAGAAGGAGGAGGAGGAAGAGGAGGAGGAGAAGAAGAGGAAGAAGAAGAAGAACAAGATGGAGATGATGATGATAATGATAATGATGATGATGATGATGATGATTACAAAAAATGATTTGGTTAATAATTGTGGTGATGCAAGAAACATAATAAGGTAAGAGGTGGTAGATATAATTTACAGTAAAGATCATAATTACTGTTTATTGTTCATAGCCCAAGGCTGCAGTGAACGTGGAACGTTCTAGATAAATTTATCCTTTAGCACACAATCCCGTGTGATAACGACCCAGACGGAGTATGGCCTATTGAAAACATTGTGGGAAAAAGGAGAAAATGCTGGTAACCAGCATTTTCTCCTTTTCCACAATGTTTTCAAACTATCACAGAGGTAAATTCTAGATCATTAGACATCATCTAAATTATTATCCCTTTCCCACACAATTCCGTGCTTTGACGAGACTGTTGTGGAAAGTCTTTGAAAGCATTTTTGGAAAAGGAGAAATTGCTTGTAACCAGCATTCTCTCCTTTTTCTCACAACGTTTTTTCTCCATTTCCTTTCAAAGACAAATCCCATAATTTGATTTTTAAGTAAGTTTGTCGCTTGCAAAATGCTTTCAGTTTTGGACCGGTTTCAATTTCTGACGTCTAGCAGAGAATTAATGGGTGAGATTAGCAAATATGTACGAAATAGGACCATGGCGTAGCTACTAGTCCTCAAAACGTAGCACTTAGTGAAAAATAAAAGAGACAAATTTGCCAAAAAAAAAAAAATTATTTGCACATAGTTTTTGCAATAAAAAAAATTAAGGGGGGAAGACCCTCCAGACCCTCCTGGAAAATTCTCTTCCCCTCTCTCGGCACTTAGCGCCTCTGTTAACTCTTTCCCACACGACAAAATTTTGGACTGGTCTAAATTCAAAGCAATTGCAGGCGACAAACTACATGTTACAGAAAATAGGGATTTTTTTCTTGGAAATGGCAGAAAAAAAAAAACATTGTGGAAAAAAGAGAAAATGCTGGTAACCAGCATTTTCTCCTTTTCCCATAATGTTTTCAACAGTCCTTTTTCTGGGGGGGGGGGGGTCGTTAAAATCTGAAATTGTGTGGTAAGGGTTAATACCTTCTGTATTACTTTTGGGTACACTTAATTTTCAGCTAGCTACGCCCATGGGAATGACCTTGAGTTTTTCTTCCAGCTGTGCATGAGCCAATCGCCATTGTAAGCACTGCTCTTACGATATTTCTTCAATGCCCAATGCTTCAGATACAAACAAAATGATAAATTTTGTTATAAACAAACCAAAAATCCACTCGAAAATAGTTTTCACTTTGCGAAAGACGAATTTTTACGAACTAAAAGTTAGACTGGTTTCCAGGTCTATAGAACCAAGGGTTTGATTCCTGACGATTATTTATATTAATGACATCGTGAGAATTTTTGTGCTATAAATGTTCAAGCTTGGTACAGCATTCGCTCTGTCGACCCACAGAAATAACTTATCTCTTAGACCTGTGGTTTATTTTTGGTCAGTTGTTTATATGTATAAATCGACGACATTTTTTACTACTTCCGGCATATTTTGCCTCAGTCGCTTTTAAAGATACCGCGTAACAAAATAGATCTTAAAATCTAAACCAGCTCGAAGTTATTTTTATATTAATACTAAATCTCTATCGAAATTAGACTGTGGTATATAGGAAAGAGTTACGACTGGAAAGTATGAATTAAGTTGCTTCAATTATTAATTGTTTACAACTTTTAAGCCACTTCTGGTATTGAATAAATATTAATGAACGCACAAGTGTTCTAGCTTTTCACCCGGGGCTTTTGTAACTGATTGCCGGTGACCTTGAGTCTGTTCGGAAAGGTCAATCCGGGCTCTTGCTTTCACTTAATTGTGGTCGAATTTGACTATCGGCACCCACTCGACCTCTCCTTTTTGTGGTTGAAAATATTAATCCACTTAGATAATTGCTTTATTGTATAGGCTTAACTAAAGAAGCCGGTAGTATAGATCTATGATCAGACTGCATGTTCTGTGCAGTCTGATCTAGATCTATGTCGTCTGCAAAGGTCGCTCTTCTCGCCTTTGATGCTGAAAAGGTTAACGGCTGTATCAGTTAGCATCGAATATTGTTTGCACTGACACTAGGTTCGGGGTAGTGGTATCCGAATGCTTTGTTTGGCTTTTAACTCTGTCTTTAACATTATTTCATTTATATCGCGGCGACTTATGCACTTTAGCACGCTTTCCTGGGCTTTCTTTTTATCAGTACTTCGCATATTTTTTTCTCACATAAACACTGTCGAAACAGTACTCAGCGGTAAGACAGGATTTAAGAAAAAGAGGGGATAGGCTTCAAAATTGTTTTTCACACAAGTATATAAACCATTGTTTATTTGAAGAAAGAGCCCATTTATGACAAACTATTAGCCCCTTTACCGTATAGTCCCGTTTGCGATCATTGGAATAAAAGCCTATCAAATATTGTGAAGGCAAAACAGGCTAGTTACCAAACACAATGCTTACCACCCTTTCATAGACGTTTTCTATCCTTTGATTTGTTGTGTGCAAATGCTTTCAATACAGCCGTGTGCAAAATTTTGCTGTCCAGCCTTTCACCATTCTAAAAACCTTTAGAATCGTCCAAACTGAAAAAAATTGCCAACAACAAAATCAATGAAGGATAGAAAATATTGTAGGAAAAGGAGAAAATGCTGGTAACCAGCATTTTCTCCTTTTCCTACATTGTTTTCAAAGGACTTTTTCCACAGGGTCGTGTGTGGTGAAAGGGTTAGTTACTATAGAGTGGACGAAACAGTACTTCTATTATAACCTGGAAAATACAACCTTTCCTCAAATTACTTGTGGCGACTCTAAAGTGTCATTTTAAGTGTCGGCCATTGACTTATCATTTCTTGCAAAATAAGCTTCTTTCTTCATATGCTGAAAAAAAAAAATGTCATGTTTGTGAAATGTATAACGAAAAAGGATAAGACATGATATGATTAGGATTGAAGCAAGCATGTTTATATACGAATTTCGTATAATTTTCTTCGTAGTTGATTTGTTTCAGAGCTATTTGCGGTCAGGATAACGTGCGCCAAAATGAATCAGTCGTCTCGGCTTTGTGTAAAAATCTTGAGCCATGCTTTGGCAAAAGGGGGCTTAATGTATCTCCGTGATGCAATATACCAAGCAAGTCATAATAATAATAATGATGGATCCCATATTTTCCATTTTTTCCAACAACCAACTGAATCTGGAGGTAGAATGGTCCTTTGGCATGAAGAAAATTAATCGATAGCGAAAAGTTTCGACTCAGATCAGCATGCGCGACCCGGGTCGATACTTTTTGCAGATGCATTAAGCCCCTTTTTTATAGAGCATGGCCCACTTATGGGGAAACGAAGAAATGGAAGATACCTATTAAGACTGTGGACACAAAAGGGTTTCTACGTATAAATGTTGGATTCTGGAACAGGGATGATAACCGAGTGGAAACTGTGTACATGTATCTGAACAAAGTGATTAATAGTCCAAAATAAATTTGCATCAAAGCTCTTAGCCCTTCAACACACAATCGCGTGCTTTAACGATCCTGGGGAAAGAAGCTTAGGAAACATTGTGGGAAAAGGAGAAAATGCCTGTAACAAGCAACAACGTATTCTGTCCTTTCAAAGATTACTCCTTTCACTTGAACCACATTAAATTTGACGTCTGCAACTGCTTTCAATTAGAAAGAGTCTAAATTTTTGTCGTTTGGCAGAGAGGCAAGGAAGAATGATTAACGCACGCATTTTCTTCATAAAATGAAATACTGACTATAGAGTCGCACCAAACATTCACCTTTATGTCAGTATTTGATAACATCATTTTATTTGCAGGGAAGAGCAAATAGAGCTAGGTAAAATTGTATGGAATGTAACGAGTGCCATAAGATGAATTCCACAAAATGATATGTCAATCGGGGACGCAGCTGGCTGTACGTAAAAACGCAGTTGTGTAACGTTACAGTTTGAAAAAAAAAGACATAAATCGTCACCAAAGGCCAGCATTTTCTCCTTTTCCCACAATGTTTTCTACCCTGTCAAAGCACTGTCGTTTGGTAAAGAGTTAAGATAAATTTGTTGTCTGCAACTGCTTTCGATTTAGAAGAGTCTGAAATATTGTCGTCTGGTAAAGTGTTGGCAACACAGTAGTTCAATTATTATTCGGATGTTACGGCCTTTCCCCATATTACTTGCGGTTACTAAATCGCTAATCAGTTATTTGAAGGATATAAGTACTGTTTACAATTCGTCCATTGACGCTTCATTTCTTGCAAAATAAGCTTCTTTCTTTATAGTATTGCTATTTACAAACCTTTACCAAAATATCAAGTGTGTGCACGATCCTGAAGAAGAAAGTTTCGAAAACATCTTAGAAAAAAGGAGGAAATGCCGTTAACCGGCGTTTTCTTCCTTTTCAACATGTCTGTCTGTGTGTCTGTCTATCTGTCTCTCACTCTCTCTATGTCACCAGATTATCTCACAATCTTTTCAACAATCTCGATCTCAGATCAGACTGTTGATCTCGTTCTGTACCTGCTGATCTCGAACATACACTGTTCGCAAAGTCATGTTTATCTAAAACATTCGTAACTCTGCAAACTGCAAAAGTACATTTTATGAATGAATACTGATTACTACAGAACTGCCATTCTTACAATCAATTTAATGACATACATCCGCCACTAGACACAATACATAACTGTGGTCGTTCCACTTTCTTTGATCCACAGACACGCCGCTCCTTTCCCCAAGTTATTCATTCATAAATTGTCACCATCTCTCTTCAAATACTAGAAATTTCACACAGGCTCTCTCGCCAGTTAAAGCATCATAAAACTAGATTCTTGTTTAGAAAAACCGTGAGGACATCACTGTTTACTTTTAGTATAGAAAAACCACAAAAATACCGCAAAAAAAAAAAATCTGCCTCTGTTGGGATTCATTCGAACCCACAACCTTCCAAGCTACAACTCGGTGACCCTATCACCTGAAGTATCAGGGCAACTAATATCTCGCTGTGTTCAAAATGTATATGGCACGTGTTACGTATTATTTAACGACTATACCCCAGTTTCAAACGCGATAGGAACATTTACAGAAAAAAATACCAAAAAAAAAAACTGGATCATTCCCTCGCTTTTTCTATGCGTATATCTGTCTACCCTTCGGTTTTCAAGGCATCTTTTGCATGCAAATAAAAATTACGTGTCTTTGTTTTGATTTTACTCGAAGAGTAGCGAAACGAAGTATGGTCGAGTGCAATTCTAAAATTGGAGGAGGGTAGATAGACAATTAGGATTGACCAGAATTACGGAGTTCTGTTCCTACATCCATCTCGCGCAACACGCAGTAACTATTTGAAGATTCCTAGCGTGTTTTTTTTTTTCAAATACTGTTTACAACATCCTTTGAACAACTAGTATATTCCCAAGACAACTATGTGGTCTTACCCGGATATAACCGTTACTAAGCCGAGGTTTCCTCTATTGCCTTGCTCCAGGGTCTTCCCATGTGACTAGATTTGGAAACTGGGAAACAGCTTCTCAAAAGACCTAAAATTTATGCAAAACTCCTACAGGTTCAGCGATTGATGAACTGGGTAGTGTTTAACGCCGCTTTTAACATTATTTTAGTAATTTCACAGCGATAGCTTACATATTCTTCCCATGTGACTAGATTTGGAAACTGGGAAACAGCTTCTCAAAAGACCTAAAATTTATGCAAAACTCCTAAAGGTTCAGCGATTGATGAACTGGGTAGTGTTTAACGCCGCTTTTAACATTATTTTAGTAATTTCACAGCGACAGCTTACATATTCTTCCCATGTGACTAGATTTGGAAACTGGGAAACAGCTTCTCAAAAGACCTAAAATTTATGCAAAACTCCTAAAGGTTCAGCGATTGATGAACTGGGTAGTGTTTAACGCCGCTTTTAACATTATTTTAGTAATTTCACAGCGACAGCTTACATATTCTTCCCATGTGACTAGATTTGGAAACTGGGAAACAGCTTCTCAAAAGACCTAAAATTTATGCAAAACTCCTGAAGGTTCAGCGATTGATGAACTGGGTAATGTTTAACGCCGCTTTTAACATTATTTTAGTAATTTCACAGCGACAGCTTACATATTCATGTATGTCCTTGGTTTCACCAATGCTAGGCGAGGGCTTTGAAGTGTCTTGCACAAGGACACTCACACGAAAAAACCTGTCCTTCCAGTAAGGCTTGACCCCGGGCCTCCAGGTTATGAGTCCTACACTTTACCACTGAGCCATGCAGGACCCAAAACTCTTCAGGGACAAGGGGATTAACCTGTTTAAGATCTTTTACCAGCCGACTTTTTTTTCCAAAAATGTCCTGATTGAAAGAATTTGTAGACAACATACTAATTGTGTCTCAAATCAAGGTTTTTGTCTATTATATGCTAGAAAACATCGTGGGAAAAAAGAAAATGCTGGTTTCCAACTCTACTTAAGGTTAAACTATTGACTGGAAATTTCCGTTTAATACATGTATATTAAGCAGATTAGGGGTTATACCCTGAGAAAAATTACGGTTACTGTATTTCTGAGAGTCTCCAACATTTTGCATTTTTGTACTGATTTTGTGGTATGCACAGACTTTAATGCACTCAAGTGCAACCTTGACACTTACAAAACGACAACGTATTTTTTCCACCCTAAATAAGCGGGTAACAACCTAGGAAAAGGAGAAAATGCTGGTAACCAACATTTTTATCTCATTTTTACAGTGTTGACTATCTTATCAAAGACAGATACCTTCACTTGAGAAAAATTTTGTTTGTCGTCTGCGAACACTTTGAATTTGGACGAGTCTAAATTTTTGTCGTTTGGTAAAGAGTTGGTGGTTATGTAAGTGGTGTAGCGGTGAAAACAAAAACGTGGAATTGGCACCACGGTTCTACGTGGTATTTGATATTTATTACCGAAGCGTGAACACTTTTTCAAAAGTGACACTGGTCGTAATTGTTTAAATGGTTTGTTTGCTTGCATATCCTTTTTTTTATTTATTTTTTGCTCCGCTTTCAAGGCTGTCTTTGTCGTATCACGGCGAAACTGGCTTACTTATGTCGCCCTTGGTTTCAATAGTGCTAGGCTGAGGCTTTGATGTGCCTCGCCCAAGGAAACCCACAGAAACGGGTGTCAACTTAAGAAGTTTTCATTGGCCAACACACTCGGCGCGAGTACTGGTGTAGTTTCCAGGAAGCAGAATCGCGAGAAATTAGTATAAGTTGTAAGAGCTCAATTTAAGGATAGGGCACCCTAATAGAAAACAGCTATTTCCACTATAATATTATCCTACAAAATTTGCTGTGATTAAAAATGAGTATCATTGTACTACTTTAACCGAGCCACTTTTTTCCTTTTTTTCCGTCTTAGAATTATCATCTATAAATCTAAAACCACGATATTCTCATTACAAAGGGAGATAATAATTACCTCCCTTTTCAGGAAACTAACAAAAGTATCAACAAATAATTTCAAGATAGACATCAAAGGAATTTCTGGTCGATTAAAAATATGCAAAAGTATTATAACGAGCGACAGCGAGTTAAGGGCAAAGCCCGTAACGAGCGAAGCTCGTTTTAGATTTTCAAAAATGAAATTCCGACTTCGTTCTGGGTTTTAGTCTAAATCTGAATAGGGATGATTAAAAATTTGAGTGTCTTCCGGTTAGTCGCACAGCGTCACACCTATGACAATCTTTCGCACAAGTACCTGATTGGTCAAAAATGACAAAAATTATCTACCGATCGGATGATTACTTAAAAATCATTATCAGTTTAATGAGTACAGATTATCTGATTTCTTACATACTTTCAGTGTATTAAGCGTATATTTGTGTATAAACATACGCAGTGATCTATGCTCGCAAATAATGACGTCATTAATCATACTATTCTTACGTCATGCACGAGCGGCTTTTCGCGGAAAACATTGTGTCGAAGAAATCATGACTAAACTAGTTTTTTGGCTGTTTCAAAATATCATTTACAGAGAAAGCCGGATTTATGATCTGTGAAAAGGGGGCTTAATGCATTTGCAAAATCTATCGACCCAGGTCGGCCTGTGCAGTCCGCGCAAGCTAACCTGGGTCAAAACTCTTTGTTAGATCTATTTTTCAACGTTCTACATGTCAAAGGACCAGTTTGCATGCCTTTTGATTCAGTCAGTTATCACACAATATGGATGTATAATTATGTGATGACTTGCTTGGTATCATACATCACGGAGATGCATTAAACCCTCTTTTACCGTAGCATGGCTCAAATATATTTATTTAATGTTACGAAAGCTTGTTAATAGATCTAAAAGTTTTGCGTTTTTTTGCCATAAGTTGAATATCTATCCGAAAACTCGGCAAATTTCTTTCCTAGGATTGATGATAGATCTAGATGTAGTAATTGCCACAGATTTCATTCCTGTCTCTGCACTGATCACTATTTCAACGATGGATGTGTAGGAAAGCAGATGGAGTGAAAAAGGAAAGCTAGACGTCTACATATAATCTGATTTTAGCGATCTAAGCTCTCTGATTTTAAAGAAACTCCAGGTAAAACGTGGGTAGACCTGTGCACTAACGAAGAAATGAAATAAAGATTTTGTTTGATTGTTTGTTTTTTTTTCCTTTTGTGTGTATATTCATTGCGGCGGCAAGTGCATCTACCATGCGTTCCTGAAGTTCCTTTTACTAGTACTCTGCTCAATACTAGTATTCTTCCCAACCTACTGACCGATTCCTCGTAAAAATCAAAGTCTCTCTTATATAGATCTAGATCTACATGCAGTGAGGAAATGTTCCCGTAAAATGGTCTTTACAGGTATGCGAACCAATAATCATAGCAAGATATTTTTCTGGACATAAATTAACGAAATTGTCAAGGAACTGTCTTTATTTTGTTCTGGAAATCAGGGACAGTTCGCCCTATTTCGCATGTATATATCTACGAAAGAAAAATTCCTTCTACGTCTGACAACGCTCAAAATTAGTTTTGGCAAAGCCGGGATCCGAACTCAAAACTCTTTGATTTCAAGATCTAGAATCTAAGTCGTCATTCGAATTAATAGATATTTGTTCCACAAACCATTCACGTCGCTCGTATTGAGGCTTTGCCTTTTTCATATTATCAGTATAAATCCTTATTTATCAAGTAACAAGAAATTTTATTCCATGTTGCACTAGAAGCGTTAGGGTGTACTACCTTAAAATTGACATGTTTAAACTAAACTCGCAGGAGAACCAATTCTGCCGGAGAAGATCGAAATCTGACCTCTTTATTACAAAACAACCAAAAGCGCTTTACTAGACGACAAAAGTTTAGAGTTATCTATACTGCAGGCATTTGCAGACGCAGATTAATAATATGGCCCCAAATACTGGAATTTTCTTAGAAACGGTAGAAAACATTAAGGGACAAGAAGAAAATGCTGGTTACCAGCATTTTCTTCTTGTCCCACAATGTTTTCAAGAGCCTCCT
This sequence comes from Hippopus hippopus, assembly GCA_946811185.2. NCBI lineage: Eukaryota > Metazoa > Mollusca > Bivalvia > Cardiida > Cardiidae > Hippopus > Hippopus hippopus. The sequence continues at coordinate 6,676,812 of OX328106.1, forward strand.
ACCTCAGGGTGGTTAAACCTTAAGATTGTTTAATAAAGTGTAAATGACCGACCGATTAACACTGCATCCCTAGTTAAAGTGCATATTCTGCACGATGATAAATGAAATACTTTTTGAACAACCCTCATGCACTCTCCTAGAATTACCCTTGTATTTCATGATTCACACTGTAAACTTTTGTTCTTTTTCTGGTTATTCAATCCTTTATCTGGGGTCCTTTATCTGGGGTCCTGCGCGGCGCAGTGGTAAAGTGTAGGACTCGTAACCTAGAGGCCAAGGGTTCGAGCATCACCGGCAGCACTAGGTTTTTCGTGGAAGTGTCTCTGGGCAAGACACTTTAGATCCCTAGCCTAGTTCTGGTAAAATTCTGCACATACATACCTGTATGTAAGCGAGCTGTCACCGTGATATGACTGAAATAATGTTGAAAGCTGCGTTAATCACCGTTCAATCAATCAACTAATCAATCACTCAACCAACCAACCAAGCAAATAATTTACCAATCGAGCAAACAATCAAACAAGCAATCAAGGAATTCAATCCTTTATCAGAGGAACTCGACCAGCATTTTCTCCTTTTCCCACAATGTTTTCTACCCTTTTACAGACAAATCCCACGATTTTAGCCACATTTAATTTGTCGTCTGCAATTACTTTTAATTTGAACCAGTCTGGGAATTTGCCGTTTTACAAACAGTGAAACCTTTACCAAACGACAAAGTTGTAGATCAATTTATACTGAAAGCATCTGTGTAGTCGAATGCTGAGATTTGTCTTAGACAGGGTAGAAAACATTGCGCTAAAAGAAGAAAGTACATCATGTGTTTCATGCAATGTTTTCGAAACCTTTGTTATATGCAGCGTCATGAGAACCAAGAAATGTAAAAAGAATTTTTTTTTTTTTCTTTACGCAATGTTTTAAGAAGCATGCAGACTTGTTCTAAGTTTTGTGTTCTTTATTTTTTCATTCCGCAGCGTCATGAGAGCCATGGGCATGTTTGGTAAGGGAGTCAAACATTTATTTGGATATATCGAAAACAGCAAAAGAACATCAGACTGCAGAGGCATGCGCTCAAACACATGAGTCATGCTTTGGCAAAGGGGGGTTTAATGCATCTTAGTGATGCATTACTCTAATGAAGACATCATACAACTATGGATACCTAAAATCCATTTTGTCTGACAACCGACTCAATCATGAGGTAGAATGGTCCTCGGGCATGGGGAGAATTTACCCTAAAAGGCAAAAGATCTCGATCCAGGTCAGCCTGCGCGGACTGCAAAGGCTGACCTGTGTCAATACTTTTTTGCAAATGCGTCCCTTTTCGCAGAGCATGGCCGTATATATTTACACGTGCACGCTCTTTTTTTAAATAAAAAGGTATAAATGTAAATCAAAGAGGTTAAATTGAAATATGTTGTACAAGTTACGTCCCCTTTTACGCTCTTTCCACAGGGTCAGTAAAACTCGGGACTGTGTCGTTAATGGTTAAACTTGATACGTAGAATTAAACGGTTTACCAAAGGTCTATTGACAAAGAGTCTGAGTAATGTACCCAGATTTTTTTCTCTAATTTTTTATATCTAAATTAATGTGAACTGAATGTGCCGTCTGATCTTGGATCTAGACTGGCCCAGATGGTACGCTTTTTTTTTTCCATGCCTGAAAGAGACGAGAGGTGCTTTGAGAAAAGGGGTTTTCAGGCTACATCTTTTTTACAGACAGAGAGAAAAAAAATCGCTATTAAAACATGACAATGTGCAGAATGGTTCAGAAATTGGTCAGCTGCTTAATGGTAATAGTTTCTTAAATAAAGATGAAATGGGTTAAAAACTGGCTGAAAACGAGTAAATATGTAACTTTAATGAATGTCTATGATACATTAAACTAAGCAAGTTATTTCATTATTATGGATGCATAAAATCTATGTTGTCTAATAACCGACTGAATCATGACGTAGACTGGTCCTCTGAAATAAAGAAAATTGACCGACAGCGGACTGCGCAGGCTGATCTGGGTCGGTACTTTCCGCAGATGCATTTAGCCCCCTTTTCACAGAGCGTGGCTCATTTGAACTTGTAACAATTGGGCTTTTACCAGCTGGGAATAATCATTGGGTTTATTTGAAGCTTTCCTCCTTATCAGTCGACATGATTATAAACTTGTACAAATTGAAAGCATTTGCAGACGACTACTTAAATGCGGCCGTAGTAATTATATTTGTATTCAAAAAAGGTAGACAACATTGTGGGAAAAGAACAGGATGCGGGTTACCAGTAATTTTTTCATTTTCCCACAATGATTTTTTTTTGTTCAAGAGCATTGTTTTTGCGGGGTCGATAAAACACGCTATTATTTGATACAAGGTAAAATTATCGGTTAACTACACCAAGATCACTGTGATGAGAGCGCGGAGGTTTTAATCGGGACAGCATATTGCCAACTGTGCGGAGCCCCGGTTGCTCAGTTGGTAGCATACATGACTTGAGAACAGAGGGTCGCTGGTTCGAATTCCCAGCTCGGCTGATTTCTTTCCCAAGATTAATGACAGACATTGACAAAGGATTCATTTCTCTCACACCGCTGATTATCTTTTTGACAATGTTATGTGGAAAAGCAGGCAATGGCTTGGGAAGAATGTTGTACGAATTCCTGGTAAAAGAAACTTCAGGAAAGTACGGAAAGGTGCGCTGGCCACCGTGATACAACTGAAATAATGTTGAAAACGTCTTTTAAACACCATATAATATCGATAACTGAATGAATGCTTTATACAACACTGCAGGTGGTAGCTTTTGAAAGCGTTACTGGGAAAGGATTGGTTGCTGATTCGCTTTTTTCCACAATAATCTACATAAATGAGCAATTTTCTGTAAAAAGCGGGTTTAACCCTTTACCAAACGACAAAATTTTAGACTTATCCAAATTGAAAATAATTGCAGACGACAATTCAAAAGTGGCTCAAATGGCGGAATTTGTCCTTGATAGAGTAGAAAACATTGTTGAAAAAGGAGAAAATGCTGGTTACCAGCATTTTCTCCTTTTCCTACAATGTTTTCAAAAGGCTTCTTTCCCAAGGTCGAAAAAAAACCAGGGCTTGTTTGGTAAAGAGTTTTGATGCCTCTGCAAACAGTATTGACCCAGGTCAGCCTGCGCAGTCCGCGTAAGCTGACCCCAATCGAAGCCTTTTGCCATTGTTCAATTTTCTGCATGTTAAGGGACCAGTTTACCTCATGATTCAGTCGGTCTGTGTCAGGCCATGGCTCAGTCATTTTTGCTCCAAATACAGCATAAACAAAAATGCTTTACCTCTTCACCAAACGATAAAAGTTAAGACTTGTCCGTATGTTGAATATGGCCATAATGCAGGGGTTTTATTTAAAGGCATTGTGGGAAAAGGAGAAAAATGCTGGTAACAAATGGTAACAGGCCGATGAATGGCTTGCCCAGAGTGGAAAACGAATCCTACAGCGTCCTGGTCCACAAAGATAGGTTTAAGCCATAACCCCTTGGTACACAATTTAATGCCCCATCGTATCTTTACAAACGCTCGATACAGTGCCAACCGTAGTACATTTATTCTCTTTCACATTAGACTCGTCCTAAAGTTTCTCAGAAACAAAACTACTGCAGCCCGACGCTCATCTCCACACAGTACCAGGTAGGGCGCCAATGAAACGGGCCGAGCATTAACCTTTTCTGTGCATGGATCAAACCTCACAACCTCCCGTTTGCAAGCAAAAACTCTACTACATCGATGCAAAAGATAGCATAGCTAAAGGCAGTACAAGCGAACTTACACTATACTCCCTGTACTTAAACTGGTTCTCGAATTTTTAGGTGACACAGTCGATAATTATGAAACGGCCTTGAGGCTCTCTAATACAGCCTACGGTTATCGTCACACAGTACCACGTTGGGCGCCACTATAACGGATTGATAAGAAACCTGCTCGTGGTGGGGATCAAACCTAACAACTTTTTCGTCCATAAACAAACACACATTGCAAACACAAAGACTAGCTCTATAGAAAGGACGAACGGGTTCCAACTGATTCTACAACTGGCTACCCCGGGGTAAAGCACAGTACCTTTATCTAAAGGGGGAAAGATTCACCAAAGACTCTACATAGCAAGTTTTCATTCAAAATTTTAACCCTTAGGCTGCTAAGCGCGACTCAAGGACCTTTTGCGGACAGCGTAGATCAAGATCAGACTGCACGGAACGTGCAGTCTGATCTTGGATCTACACTGTCCGATAAGGAGTTATCTTTCCTCCAACAATACCTTCGAAATAGGAAAATTTGGGTTTTTACTCTCGGCTTGAAATGTTTCATTTCACTTATTCAGCACGATAAAACTGTTCTACACGTACAAAGTAATGCAAATGCTTTTGCCAATCCGAAACTGCCTTACTTTTGACATCAATAATTAGACAATGGAGATGCTATGGTGTCATAACGTTACTATTGGCTTTTTCTACATTGAAAATAGAATGAAATTCACTATCTTTGACCTTCTGCTTTACTTTTATTGGCAAACCCACAGCTTTGCTGTTTGTTAGTGTTAAATGTATGCCCAATGGCCTACACATAAAGCTAAAAAACTAGGTACCTCAACCGACTGCGTTTTTTGCTAGTCCATCTCAAAAATAACTACCGTTGAAAAACCATAGTGAAAAAAAAAAGGCCCTTCCAGTGGGAGAACATTTTCCTTTATGGTTTACACAGGCACAAAATAGTTCCCCAAGAAATAACAAAGTTTCCACAGAAATCATCAAATCAACACCAGAAACACATTTTAGATATGTCCTTCCATTTTCTCTGATAAAACGGTACAGCAGAAGTGCTTACTGTCAAATTTTCAAACGGGACTATTTTTGACTACCACGACCAGGAATCAGTCCGCAGTGGTGCGACACCCCATACATTTAGAAAGAATACGGGCTAAAGATTCGGCTTCATTTCCGCCTTATCGATATGTTCTCCGCTGGATTTTATTTATAGACTCTAGTTACTATATTTAGATATATAGTATGTCAGGTTTTTAACATAGATAAAAGCAATTGAAGAAAAATAGGTTAGTGTCAAAAAATGGTAACATTTCCTATTATCTACTATTTTTCTTTTGTTTTGTTTATATTATCGAAGGTTGTGAGAAATTGGGCTCTTTAACGCTTTCCTACTGAACGACAAAATTTTATACAAGTCCATATACTAGTCAGACACTGAGAAAAAGTGGTTATATGCATTTGCAGGCTGACCTGAGTCGAAACTTTTTGCTATTGTTGAATTTTCTGCACGTCCAAGGATAATTCTATCTCTAGATTCAGTTGATTGGCTGACGAAATGAATTTTATGCGGAGTTACAATTATGTGACGACTTGCTTGGAATAATGCGTCACGGAGACGCATTAAAAAAAATACGATTTAAAAGCACGTGTAAATGGCAAATAAAATTATCGTATTTTTGTCTCTTAATGCGTTGAAAACAAATTTACTCTTTCCTGCAATGTTCTCAAAAGTCTTCCCCCACAACGTAGAAGGAAAATGTGTGATTGTCTGGCAAAGGATTTATCTGACGCACTGTAGTTCACGTGCTTGTTCAAAATTGTCAACGTTTATTTATATCTACCTTAACTTTGTCCTGCGGGAAATAAAATCGGGCTTTCGATGAATAAAACTATTTTTCTGTAAAAAAAGAAAGCTCCTTGTGTTTTTTGGATTTAAGTAACAGCCGATGTAGACCTAAGATCACACTGCATAGCTGTGAAGTATGTAAAGTCTGGTCTTAATCTATGCTTTTTGCAAAAAAAGAAAAGTAGTCATAGTCAGTGACTTGGAAAGAAAGTTGTTTCAGTACTGGTGTGAGAAAGCCAGGAAACACATGCCTAGGTGCACTGACGTCGAGACATGACCTAAGCTGTTAAAACCGCGTTAAAATCCAAAACATTCAATCAATTTGGACAAGTCGAGTTTTTTTTTTTTTCCCGTCAGGTGAAGAGTTAATTAGAATATTATTTGGTATAAGGGTTCGCGTCAACCCGTCCTAATTTGATAACACTTACAGTGTATCCCCGAAACAAAGCTGTTTTGCTGACCCCTATGGTTCGAATCTTTGCAGGAAGCTGAAAAAATAAGATTGCAAAGTATAATAAATCCACGCTCTTCGAAAAGGGGGCTTAATGCATCTGCAAAAAGTATCGACCCATGTCAGCCTGCGCGGATCGCGCAGGCTGACATGGGTCGATACTTTTTGTTATTTGTCAATTTTCTGCATGTTTAAGGGCCATTCTACCTCAAGATCCACTTGATTGTGTGGCGAAACGGATTTTATGGATCCGTAATTATGTGATGACTTGCATGATATAATTCTTAACGGAGAAGCATTAAGCCCTCTTTTGTCAAAGAATGACTCATACTTAGTCTTTTCTTTAACTCTTTCAATCCCAATGGGGATTGATAAAGCTTTTGTGAACAGCATAGATCAAGATCAGACTGCATGGAACGTGCAGTCTGATCATACATCTACACCGTCAGCAGCCTGTTACTGGTCTTTTTTTTTAACCAAAGGCGTCTTCAACAGGCAATCGAAACTTAGTTATACACCTCGAAAAAGAGTTGTACGTATTTAGTTAGCATTACGGAGGGCGCCAAAACTCTTTGCCACACAGTCCCGAGTTTTACCGATCCCGAAGTTGAAAGCATTTGAAAACATTGTGAGAGAAGGGAAAAAATGCTGGTACCCAGCATTTTTTTCCCTTTTCCCACGATGTTTTCTAGTCTTTTCAGGACAAACTTCCATCTATTGAACATGCCACACTTAATGTGTTGTGTACAAATACTTTTTCAATGAACCAGTCTAAAATTTTGTCGTCTTGTAAAGGGTTAACTCGCTACCAAACAACGAAATTTTAAACTTGTCCAAATCCAAAGCAGTTCAAGACAACGAGTTAAATGTGGTTCAAATTGTGGAATCTGCCATTTGAATAGGTAGGAAACATTGTTGCAAAAGGATAAAATGCTGGTTACCAACATTTGCTCTTTCTCCGATAATCTTTTCAAAAGCCTTGTTCATAAAGGTCGCTAAAACTCGGGCGTGTATTGTAAAGGGTTAATTGGGGCTCTCTGTGACCCAATAACAATGGCGTCTGATTTTTTACCCAGGTGCCCCCGAGACTACGTTGATGCATTGTATCTTTGGCCCCCACCGTAACCTGTCCGTTCCAAACCGTTGGAATAGAGATTGCCAAAATCTTGTTTTCATCAATATTCATGAAATGTCAAGGACGACTGCTCAACCAATCAGAATTCTTACTAAAGCTGAAACTGGCAAATATAAAGTAAAGCCATGACTAAAGAGTAAAGGCACACTAACAACCAAAAAAAAACAATTCGGAATTAAAAATGCCGACAATTTAATTCGTACCATTTTAAGGCATGGATATTATTATGAGTCTGACAATGTGTTGCCGTGAAATCTGTCGAATTTGAGTTCCTGGCAGATAGATGCATTGTAAAACTATAACAATTTTGAATACGAAGTCGACAAAAAAATTTGTCAGCTGGTTGAGGGATATTTGTATCCAAAAGACAAGGGTTCGAATTCCGAAATGTCATCCTAGCAGAAATCGCTTATCAATTACAACTGCCAAAACTTTTCGTGATGTTCCCCTGTTGGTTCAAAGTTGAAGTATAACATTATCAGGGGTAACAAGCCATGAAGCCGTTGATAACATGGAGGTGCCATTGGATAAAACGTCCCTTGCATCCAGCACTAGTCGATTTCCCAGGAAGCAATCGTACCGTTATGACTAAAAAAATATTGATAACGGCATCAAATGTCAACAGAGTAAATAAATTATGTCAGTTTTATCATAAGCACTGACAGGACCTGGTTGGGAAACATAATGAGCTCACGGGTACAGACACTTGTCATTTGATTTCTGCATTTGTCACGGGATCTTTGTACTTGTCACGTGATCTCCGAGCTTGTAGCGTGATCTTGTCCAACCACATTCAGTGTTTTTGCGTCAATACTCTTTTGCAATGAAATTAAATGTATATGTCAATGTTTCTTTTTTTAACATAATATGATAGAAGTTTGGCACTATGTCTTTCATCTGCAATCGCTGGCCCCTAATCTCTACAGTCATTGTCAATTTTTAGCTTTGATCGCCAAAATCACGCTGTTATCAACATCCATTAAGTATAAGAGTGACCGACCAAAGATTTTTTTAAAAAATCCGTTTAAAGTGTCAATAGTTCCCAAAAGTAAACAAAGTGGGTGTTAAAATGCATTCAGATTTAAATCATATTATTTAAAACTATGGAAATTATTGTGAAGATGACGAGCTGTTATCGTATTGTAGGTCAAAGTGTTCGTCTCTGGCAGAGAAGTCAATTTCAAAACTACATTAAAAGTCGCCAGTTCACTCTACTCTTTTTTCATTTTTGCCTGATTTAAAATTTATTTTTCTGCCAGTGACTAGCACTTGAATCGACCACACAATATCAGTTTATCATCTTCACAATATTTTCCAGACTTTGACGTGTTATTGTTTTAATCTAAATGCATTTTTTACACTTACATTGTTTTGGGCAGCTATTGGGCCTTTAACTAAAAGTTATTTCATATTCTTACCAAAACGACGAAATTTTCGACTGGTGAAAATTGGAAGCATTTGCAGATGGCAAATTACAAGTGACCCAGACGCTAAAATTAGACTTTGGAATACATAAAACATTGTTGGGACGGGAGAAAATGGTGGTTTTCAACATTTTCTCATCTTCCCACAATATTTACGAAGGTTTTTTTTTCCTCAAGGTCATGAAAACTCGGAATTTCATTGTAAAAGGTTACTTGATGTCTAACTTTGGGATGTCTGTTACTGAAATTAGACCACAAAAAATTTGTATAAGTGATTTGTCATGTGTTAATTCATTTGTCAAGAGATCCCACAAAGTACTATAGCGGAACCAATCATATATTTTATTATTTATTCCTTACCTTTAGATAAAAAATAAACTGGCCTGATGGACACTTTCAGTCTAGAAATAGGACCTAAATACTTGCAATTTCACGGTTGCTTTTGACCATAATATCTCAGCAAAGCGGTCAGTGCAGATCAAGCATCAGACTACATATTTTTGCAGTCTGATCTTGGTCTACACTGGCCGCAAATCTTTCATCTTTGAAAGGGTTTAAAACAGTTGGAAAAGGAGGAAATGCTGGTTTCTAGCATTTTTCCTTTTCCACAATGTTTTCGAAGCCCTCCTCCCAGGTTCGTGAAAAAAGGGTTTATTTGGCGAAAGGTGAATAACAAGATTTCGTAAACTTAATGACGCACAAAGTACAAAAAAAAAATGTAACCAAAGTACCAGAGGCAAGCGACGATGGCTGACGAATTATATACATGTATATGTTATTGACCATTACATCTTATTGAATATACCATGTTATTTCATGCTTTCCGGTAGTTTATCGAGAAATAACGGTGAAATATTTTTCGATATTTCATGGTTACGACAAGTGAAAAATACCGATTTTATTTTCTAAATCTTCAATTTAAAGCGTAAACAGTAGTTCCCGGCACTTATTACCTAGGTAAATGCCATTATCTCCCGCTAGATGGCATTCTACAAATACACATCTATCTAATTTGGGCATTCTAGGAACAGAACCGGACTACTTTTCAAAACTACAACCGTTACTTTGAATTTGAAAATAAAATAAACGTTTACTCAATAAAACGCTACCTGGTGCGATTCATTCAGCTATGATCAGCTAGCAAGTAACCTATACACTGGTCATTTATTAAAACAGCCCCCTACAGGCTTGGGTAATAGCTTCAGTGTAAGCCCTACTTTTCCATGTATATGGGATCGGTGATAAGTCATAGCAGACAGGTCGAATCTTCGAAGAATATGACATGGGCAGACAACGAGGTAAATGCGCGTGCCACTCAACCAGATGGAAATATGACGTAATTTACCTTACATTTCTCGCGCTTTACGTAATATTGAAATGCGTTGTTATGCGGAGGGGGTACGCCACGGGGAATTATCGAAAAGAACTGTACTGGATTTTGATGTAAGCCCCCCCCCCTCAAAATAAATAAATGAATAAATAAAATGGGTTAGAAGCATGAATTAAATGGAATATTTTAATTTTTTCGGTGAGAGATCGGAATTTATTTCATTGAGTGAACATCATATCGGTAATATGCACCACGAGTAAAATATTACCGATGATGTCCACTTGATGAAATAAATTTCGATCTTTCACCGAAGAAAAAACAACAACAAATATTCTCTATTTATAGACTATACGAGATTAACACCATGCCATTGACTATAGCACGTTAATGACTGTACCATGGTGTTAACCTGACCATGTAATTTGCATACCATGCTATTGAACATATCATGATATTGACCATACCTCGTCGCCATGTTATTGACTATATAATGTCATTGACTACGCCGCGTTATGTACAATACCATACTATTAACCATAGCCATAGCCATAACTTTATTATTGACCATATCAGTAAGTTGACCATACCATGTTATTTTCCCTTCCATGTTATTTGACCATACCACGTTAGCGCGCAATCTTTCATTTATCGTTACCGTTTTGTGGTCATAGCCTACCGTTCTCGATTTTTGAAATTTAGAATCAGTACCGAATTTAACGGTTTAGATCATTTATAGCACTGTCTTAACTGGACAAAAATAAATCTTATTAAAATATTAGAAAAATATTAAAATATCGGACAATTTAAACTGACTGTCAATCATGGAGTAAAGTTTCGAATTTTCTGTGGGGCCTTTATTTTCGGGACAAGCTTAGTTGATCATGAGAAAAGTTTTAGAAGCACTGGGGCATTGTTGAAAACATCAAAATGCTTTTTTTTTTTTCAGTGTAAAGCCTGTTCGAGCAGTGATTTCATATCCTGTGCAAGTGGAATTATAACTGATATAGTAAAATCAGCTACATCACGTTTTTCCACACGTGACTTTTAAGAAACTGACAAAGAAAGCTTTTGAAAACATGGTGGGAAAAGGAGAAAATACGGGTAACAAGCATTTTCTCCTTTTCTACCCAACCAATGACAAATTTCGATGTTTGGGCCACCTTTAATTTGTCGTCTGCAAATGCTTTCAATTTGGACGAGTCTAAATTTTTGTCCTTTGGTAAAGAGTTAGAGAAACATATCAGAAACATATAACCTGATTATTTCACCATTACAAATTTCCCCTTTACCACACAATCCCCAAATATAACAACCCATAGAAAACAGACTTTGAAAAACATTATGGGAAAATGGAGAAAATACTGGTAACCAGTTTTTTTTTTTCCTCTTCCCAACAATATTTTCTATCCTATCAAAGATAGATATTATCATATAAGCTACAAATAATTTGTCGTCTGCAAATGCTTTCATTTCGGTAGAGTCCAAAGTTTTGATGTTTGGTAAAGGGTGTACGGCCCGCCATGTTGGAAATCTATTTTTATCTTTACAATCGGTTACTCTCGGGTCTTTGACGCTGAGTTAGAAGACAGGCGACGCCACATGCTTAAAGATTATAAACGTGACCTTATCCTGGTGAAATAATTAAGTTGTACAATAAATATAAATAAGCCATGCTATCTGAAAAGGGAGCTTACTGAATCTGCGAAAAGTATCGACCCAGGTCAGCCTGCGCATTCCGCGCAGGCTGACCTGGGTCGAAACTTTTCGCTATTCGCTATTGGTCAATTTTCTGTATGTTCTAGGAGCAGTCTACCTCATGATTAAGTCGGTTATTAACAAAACAGCCTTTATAGATTCATGATCATGTAATGATTTGTTTGGTAACATGCATCACGGAGATGCATTAAGCCCCCTTTTGCCAGAGCATGGCACATTATTATTCGTGAGCCGAGCTATGACAAAATGGGGTCTAAATAATGCACCTCCGTGATGCATTAAACCAAGCAAGTCATCACACAATTATAGATCCATAAATATTATTTTGTGAAACAACCGCCGTGATATGACCATAGCTATTAAAAGGGCGTAAAACTCAAATACAAACAAACGTAATTATCATTAACAAGAAAATATTGATGCATATCATCAATAGCGCCGCAAATCAGTTGTTTCTGAAATAGGGCATATTACAGCGAGTTAATTTTTTTACGCCAAGTGCATCACTTGAACAAACTTCGTAGAGGTCCACGTGGTGATACTACATGACAAATATTTAAACTCTGGGCCATCTGGGATACGATCTGGTTATTATCGATCTGGCAATGAAAGTACGGTATTTTACAAGTTAAAAAAAAAATCAGTCCAAACAGAAAAACAAAGTTGGTACGGGCTCCATCTGGCAATGAAAGTACCGTATTTTTACATGTATGTTAAAAAAAAAAAACACTGAACCAGTCCTGATAGTAAACAATATGGCTACCTCCACAGGCACTTTTCAAAAACGAATAAAAATATGGTGCCGCCGCTCATGTGGCGCCACAATAAGTAAAGTTTTAACGCAGAAAAAAACAACAGCATCGTATCTTGTTGGTACCATTATTTATTTTTGTATCGTTTTACTCCTTTTACTCCATTTTCAATGTCAGTTGAAAACAGTTAAAAGGTTATGACGCTTTAAAGGTACTCGTTTCCATCCAGCTTTTAACCCATTTCATCTTTATTTCATGAAACGATAATCATTCTTGTATCTTCATGCCAAATGTTGCCCCTGATGGTTGCAAGGTTAGACAGACTACGATGGAAAGAAAATGCATGTCATTCTCTGAAGGCTATCTAAGACATCTCTGTGGTTGTTTCCGGTTTTAAATAAAGACGAATCCCTGGAGTTCCTTTATACCATACACCCTATATATGATCACATATATAATGTTTACACAGCTGACTAGATTCTATACAGTATAAAGTTGTGACAGCGTTTTTTTTTAAAGGGTATAGACCCAAGTTTAATGGTTTCTCAAGGTAGGCTATGTGTGTGGTGTCCGTGGTTGTGAGGTAGAGCGTCGCCTGTGAACCATAAGGTCCTGAGCTCGATACCCAGGAGCAGGTGTTAACTTTGGGATTTTTCATTGGCCCACACATTCGGCGAGAGTACTGGTGTAGTTCCCAGGAAGTAAAATCGAGAGCGATTAGTATAATTTGTAAGAACTTGTTTCTCATGTAAAATAAATATGTTTAAACTTTAGTAGACTATTTGATTTTGCACAGCATTTTACACTGAAGACAAACCTAGTAAGCCAAACGTTTCTTGACCTTTATAGATAAACTCTATCAAACAGCAGAATTTAACCCCCTGACACATATACCGACTTTTAACGAGCCTGAAGAAAAAAAAAAAAACTTTTGAAAACATTATGGGAAAAGGAGAAAATGCTGGTAACCAGCATTTTCTCCTTTTCCCACAATGTTTTCTACCCTATGAAAGACAAATTTTATGCCTTGAGTAACATTTATTTTTTAAATTTTTCGTCTGCAAGCGCTTTCAATTTGGACAGGACCAAAATTTTGCCGTTTGGTCAGGAGTTAAGACTAGTCCATATTGAAAGCTACGAAAGACGATAAACCAAATATAGCTCAAGTAAAGGAGTTTGACTTTGCAAGGGTCGAAAAGAATTATGGGAAAAGGAGAACATGCTAGGTACCAGTTATTTTCCGTTTTATATAACAGTTTCAGAACCTTTCTCTGAACCTCGCCTCCCAAGGCCCGTTAAAACATGGGATTTTGTGGTAAAATCAGGGTTTACTAAAAATTGGTAAAAAGCAGTTGAGGTCTACGGCCCCTAACTCATCGGTAAACATCGACGTTTTCGTAAATTTTGTTCGGCCAATCTCGGCAGCTTCCGTCTTTTAATATGAGAGTTAGGGACCGTCCACTCACTAACTCATCGGTAAATATCGTGTGACATCGACGTTTTCGTAAAGTCTATTCGGCCAATCTCGGCAGCTTCCGTCTTTAAATATGAGAGTTAGGGGCCGTAGACGCTAATTCCGCTCATCTGTATAACACAGCGGGGAAAAAAGATTAACCGCAATGCCCCTTTTTGTCGTCTTACGAAAGATTAATTTTCAAAATATTTTGACAAAATGGGAAAAATCCTCGCAAGGGACCATTTTTCTTCTGTCATGATGTTGTGAATATTTTAGCCATGCCCTGTGAAAAGAGGGCTTAAGGACGTATATGACAAATGTTTCTAACGGACAGATTTTTTTAAAACTTTGCACATGGAAAGCTCATCATGTCTCTAGGAGATTACAGTAAAAAAAAGATGTGGGTCACCGTGCTTGTTTCTGAGAAATTTGCCTTTGAAAAAGGTATATAAAGTTCCAAAAATCAGCTTATATTGGATTTAAAGCGCCTTTCTTTAATAGTCAGTTAAACAGGAAAATTACAGGAAAAATATACAAATATACATCATTTTAATGAAAATTCATATATTTTTGCACAAAAATTATTTCACGGTGACAGTTCAAAGGTCCATTTTTTTTTCTCTTCACCAATACTACCCGAAGAAGGTGCTACTTGTTTCAGTGCACCAATAGTATTACCATTATGTGAAAAAATACAAAGGTGCACTTTTGATTCAATATCCACGACAAAAATACATGCGCAGTAGGATGCGCGCTAACATTTGTTATATATGTTGTTAACGCATCTGCGAAAAGTATTGACCCAGGCTAACATCGGTTGAAACTTTCAGCCACAAGTATTTGCAAATTTTATGCATGGCAAAGGACCGGTCTATGTTCAGATCCATGGGATTGTTAGACAAGCACAGTAATTTGATGACTTGCTTGGTAAAATGCCTCACCGAGTTACGTTAAATAAACCCCGTTTTGTCTGATCAAAGCTTATTTGATTGTTCATGATTAACGTAAATGAGCCATGCTCTGTGAAAAAGCAGCTTAATGCACCTACGAAAAGTATCGACCCAGGTCAGCCTGCGCAGTTCGCGCAGGCTGACCTGGGTCGAAACTTTTCGCTATAGGTCAATTTTCTGTATGTCCAAGGACCAGTCTACCTCATTATTCAGCCGGTTGTTAGATAAAATGGATTTTATAGATCCGTTATGTGACGTCTTGCTTGATACAATATTACCACGAAGATGCATTAAGCCCCCTTTTCACAGAGCATGGCTCAAATTTACGTTAACTATCATCATTTTATGATGCCTATTTTTTAGCCGTTCGCAGTAAATTTTCAGAAGGTAATTAGCTGACTGCTTGCCAAACAATCTCTTGTTGATACAAACTTTAGTAGGATGGCTTCTGAAAACATCGTGGGAAAAAAAGAAAATGCTGGTTAGCAGCATCTTCACCTTTTCCCACGATATTTTGTATTCTTTTCGAAGACAAATCTTGTGATTTTAGCCGCAAATAATTTGTCGTAAGAAAATTCTATCAATGTGGACGTTTCTAAAAATTTATTGTTGGATAATAAGTTTTTTTTTATTTGCCACGTCAGCTGGTATGATCGGAGTCGTGGCCATCTCCCATCATACCTTACAATTCAATGTTAGTAGGTTATGTTGGGTAATAAGTTTATTCTTTTATTACACAAACCCGTGTTCTAGCGACCTTGAAAAAGTGGGTTTTTGAAAACAATTTGGCAACCAGCATTTTCTACTATTTCTCACAGTGCTTTCAACTACAAATTCAGCTGTGTGAGCTACATCTAATTTGTCGTCTGCAAATGCTTTGTATTTGGTCAAGCCGAAACTTTTGTCGTTTAGTAAAGACTTAAGATGGCGAACCGTGTCGTTTGGGGCTGTCCATAATAGAGTTCAACGACCTATATATCATAACCCCTGGCCTGTCATGCCCCCAGGTCACGTGATTGTAACATCTATACAAGTTGAAACAGGATGTAAGGTCAAGTATTTAAAAAAACATTATGGCAAATGCAAAAAAAAAAGTCTCGTTTTGAGCGAATTCTCTACCGTCACATTGATCTTCAATGTGTTTTAATGTTAATAGTTTATTAAAAGATATCAAATACTTTATGAGATGACAAAATTGTAGCCTGAACCGTCTATATTCAAAGCACTTCCCACTCTCTTGCACTACGGATCATTCCCATTCACCTCTGCAGTTGGCTCAGAAAGTAGCCCCTCATCACGTGATATTTTCGTCACATGACCATAACTCAAAATGGCGACAGAAACACCGGTGAAAGAAAGACTAATCGATTGTTTTGTGTGCTGTTCAAACAGCATACGGCCAATCAGACTTAGTGGTAGGACATGTGAAAAAGAGGGATTTTCTGAAAAGCTTAAATGTCTTTTAAAGGACGATAACTTGTTTTTTAATCTTACAAACTTAGATCCATCGGTGTGTCGAAACTGTTACAGAAAAATTGAACAAACCTATGACTTCATGCTTCAGCTGAGAAATTCTTCGGTTAAATCTCCTTTCCGAAGTCCTAGATATATCAATGCTTCACGTTGTTTAGGTTTTAACTCTAATTTCTTGTCGTAAGACTGTACAATTTTGTTTAAATTGTCATCATTCATGGGCGCAGCCATTTTTTTTTACAATTTTCTGATCAGTAAAGAAGCTTGAAAAAATAGTTCCATTGTACACAGGTAAATTCATCAGTTTGAATGCACCTATAATGTATCCGGAATCATATTTCCTTTGTCTACTTTATTATGTTACACATGAAACAGTTAAACAGTAACAAAACATGTTTTCCTGGGTTTGACAAGATTCTTGTCATTTAGCCCGTTGCAGAGGTGTATAGTGAGAGTAACGAACGACAACTCTGCTCGGAGATTGAGCACTTCCAGACGACATTTTACAATTATCTCCAATGATGGAAATTGTCTTTGACATGGTCGAAAGCCTTGTGGGAAGAGTGTTAAAATGCTGGTTACAAACATTTTTCCATGCAGATTTTTCAAATGTTTTCAAATGACTTCTTTCTCAGAGTCTTTAAAACAACGGATTGCTTGGTACACATCGCAACGGCAACTTTTCACGCTGTACAATTTCCTACATTGCCTGGATTCCAATTTTTTTCCTTGTATACATTGACTATGAATATGTATAGACAGTGATAGGACATTGTAATAAAGAGTGGTTAAAATTATTGCCGCCTGGACCAAGGACATTTTCTTCTGAGTCAATGTGCGAAACTAGATCGAAGGTAATCTAATAAAATTGAGACAGGATGAAAAAAAGTAAATTCTGGTGGTGTCCATGGTGTTAAGGTAGCGCGTCGGTCTCATGACCAAAAGGTCCCGAGTTCGATTCCCGGGAGCGGGTGTCAACTTTGGGACCTTTCATTGGCCCACACGTTCTGCTCGAGTACTGGTGTAGTTCCCTGGAAGCAGAATCGAGAGAGATTAGTATAAGTTGTAAGAACTTGTTTCTCAATCAGTGTAAAATAAATACGTTTAAACTGACTGAAATAATATTGAAAACACCAGTCTATCAATCAATCAATGTGTCTTCAGCAGCTGCTTTGAATTTGACCATGTCTAAAATTTTAATCGTCTGCTTATTAATCGTTTGTGTAACAATGAATATGTTTCAAAAAGATAGACGGAATACGAGGTACCTGTGTACGAATATTGGAATTCTTTGGTGATTCACTATGAAAAGAAAAAAAAAATAATATTGGTGACATGTATGTGCCAGCAGATAGGCCTACACGGCTCCGCCGAATAAACATGTTCACAATTTTGACCAATCGCAAATTTTTGTTTATTCATTCGAGTAAATCAATACAAAGAAGTATGTCAAAAGCCATCGTATTTAGCTATGCCGAAAAAGTGGAGGTTATTACTCGATCTGGTCTGACTGTCACTGGGTACATCAACTGTTCAATTATTATTTCTCAGTCTAGTTAGCAAATGGCATGTTCAGGGCAACTTTGAGAGATTTGTGGCCTGTGTTTGGTACTGCCAGGTAAGCTAAATTACACGAGACTATTTTATGGCTTAAAGATACATCTCTACTCGTTTTCAGATAGTTTCAGCCAATTTTTAAACCCTTTTCATCCTTATTTTATGAAACTATAATCATTCTTGTATCTTCATGCCAAATGTTGCCCCTGATGGCTGCAAGATTGCTCAGATTGCGACGGATAGACAATGCATTTCATGTTTTGGAGGCCTTCAAAGCATTCGCTGTTGTCGTTTCCGGTGTTAAATGAGAACAAATCATTTGTGTTTTTCTATCCCTTACACCATATATATTGGTATTTATCTATATTTACACAGCTGAGCTATTATTCACACTGAAGTTTTAACATGGTTTTGTTTTTCTAGCTGTAAGGATGTATCTTTAAAGTAACAATAAAGGCCAAAAGTAAACAAAGCGGGTCTTTAACTGCATTTGAATTGATATCATACCATTTAAAAGTATGGAAATTAGAGTGAAGATGACAATTAGTCATTGTACGGTCGGTCCAAGTGTTAGTCGCTGACAGAGAAATTAATTTCAAAACTAGGTTAAAACCTGTCAGGTAGCTGTGTCTTTTGTTTACTTTTTGCCTGATTTTAAAATTCTTTTTTTCTGCCAGCGACTAACATATGGCCCAACCACACGATAACAGAGTGTCATCTCCACAATATTTTCCATTACTTTAAATGGTATGATTAAAATTAAATATATTATGACACTTGCTTTGATATTTTGGTCTTTACTGGGCCTTTAACTGAGAGTACTAAATTTGTACCAGTATGTTGCTCTTGCCGTCATGCTCGCCAAATATCTAGTGATATCTCATGGTTATTATTGATATGAGGCACGCTCCGGCAAAGGGATCTTAATGCACCTCTGTGATGCATTATACCAAGCAAGTCATCATATAGCTATGGCTCGATAAAATTCATTTTGTCTAAAAACCGCCTGTATCATGAGGTAGATTGGTCCTTTGAATTGCAGAAATTTGACTAATAGCAAAAAGTTTCGGCCCAGGTCAGCCTGCGCGGACTGTGCCGGCTGACCTTGATCGATACAGTTTTTTTTTTTTTTTTGCAGATGCATTAAGCCCCCTTTTCACAGAGCATGGTCAATTTGTATTTTTATTTGACCATTTACAACTGTGTACTTGTCTTGAAATAAAATGTTCTGTTCTGTATATCTGGACCAGACTGCTCACAACTTGCAGTTTGATCTTTAACCTACATCGTCCTATATTCAGAGTTCAATCTTTACAAGACGAGAAAAATTTTGTCTCGTCCGATATAAAGGCATTTCAAACAACGAATTCAGTATGCCTCAAATGGGGGATTTGTCTTTGAAAAGGTAGAAAACATCGTGAGAAAAGGAGAAAATGTTGGTAACCGACATCGTCTCCTTTTCCCACAATTTTTTTAAAAGCATTCTTCCTTTGAAATTCGGGGTTGCTTGTAAAGATTGGTTTGTTCGTTTGTAGGGTGTTTTCAACCTTACATACTTAAGTCATAATGAGGCAGCCAGTGCACCTATCCATGCTTCCCTAGAGTTTCTCATTAAAAGCACTTCTAAAAATATTCTTCCCAAACCACTGGTCGGTTTCCAACATAATCGTCGGGAAAAAAAAATTATCAGCGCCGAGAGAGAAATGAATCCTGTTGCAGTATCTGTCATCAGTCCTTGGAAAACAATTGGCCGAGATGAGGACTCGAACCAGCGACCCCCTTGTTGAAGCCCTGGGCCCGGTTTCACGAAAAAACCTTAGTCATTTATTTTACTTAAATCTACCAAAGGTCCCAGGACCCGGTTTCACGAAAAAATTTAAGTCTCTTATTTTGCTCAAGTCTACTGACGGACCCCATTTGCGCCTTAAGCTGAGTTTTTTACTTGAAACTTATTTTAGTAATATTAACAGACTTAAGAAACACTCTCAAATTTTAAGTTGACACAAAACTTTACAGTCAACTCAGAAAAATAATGGACTTAAGTCTGTTAAAATGACTTAAGTCCATTATTTAGCTGAGCTGAGTCCGAGACGTTGTGACAACTTAGGATTTGAAAATGTTTCTGAAGTCTGATAATGTTAGTGAAATGCATCTGAAATAACGACGTCAACTAAAGTTGGAAAATGGGTCTGTTTGCTGACTTGAGTAAAATAAAAGACTTAGGTTTTTTCGTGAAACCGGGCCCTGGTTCTGACTTGAGTTGAGTTCATTATTTGAGATGCACTTCAGTAACTTTAACAGACTGTAGTAACATTCTAAAATCCTAAGTTGACACTTTCTTTCAGACTCAACTAAGCAAAATGAGCGGACTTAAGTTAATTAACAGACTTAAGTCCATTATTTTGCTGAGTTGAGTCTGAAATGTTGTGTCAACTTTAGATCTAAGAATGTTACATAAGTCTGTTAATGTTGGTGAAATGTGTCTGGAATAACAAACTCAACTTAAGTCCGAAAATAAGTCTTTTTGCAGGTTTGAGTAAAATAAGAGACTTAAGTTTTTTCGTGAAACCGGGCACTGTGATTTAATCACCTGGATACAGAGCTTGGCGTTTTGGTTTAATGATTAGGCACAAGTCTTTTCAGTCTTGCAATGCCCATTTTTGGGCATATATGTTTAAATTCGGCCCCTAATGCATGCTCCGCCATCTTACGACAAAAATGTGAGTAACGTATACAGGCACATACGAAATGCAGACATGCGGAGCGGAAGTTAGCATCCGGCCATATGCAACTTCCATAATCCAGCTGGTGCGCTAAGTGCAGACGACAGATTGAGCCATTCGAATTTTAAACTCTTTACCAAACCACAACATTATGGACTGGACCAAATTGAAAGCGTTTGCAGACGACATAGCAAAATAACAAATATAGCTCGTTATAATTGGTAAGTTTGATAGGTTAAAAAACATTGTAGGAAAAAGAGAAAATGCTGCTAACCAGCATTTTCTCCTTTTCCCACAATGTTTTCAACAGCCTTCTCTTTCAGGGTCATTAAAACTGGGGACTATGTGGTAAAGGGTTAACTGTCGGTTCTTTACCAGGCGACAAAATTTTAGACTTGTCCAAGTACAAAGTATTTGCAGACGACAAAATAAATATGTTTTCAATTATGGGAAGCGACTTTAGCAGAGTTAAACCAACCAACCAACCAACCAATCAATCAATCAATTAGTCAGTCAGTCAGTCAGTCAATGAATCAATCAACCAACCCATCAACCAACCAATCAACCAATCAACCAACCAACAAACCAACAAACCAACCAGCCAACCAACCTACCTATCAATCAATCAACCAATTAATCTATCTATCTATCTATCTATCTATCGATCTATCGATCGATCGATCGATCGAACAAACAAACAAACAAACAAACAAACAAACAAACAAACAATCCTTCAATTTACCAGTCCTTCAATCAACCAATCCTTCTATCAACAAATCAAGCAATTAAAAATACCGACATCCAACATTAGTAATTGAGTTATGTAATGTTGATAAGATTTCTGTTTATCCGTCCTGGGTCATTTTCCAGTTCTAGAGCGTGGGAAAAATTGCCTTGCACACGGCCTCTTCCGTCCTGTTTGAATCGAACCTGGGGACACTAGACCGGTCCCATCCACTTGGCGACCGGGGAAACCCCTACTTTATTTACACGCAGCACGAAATCACCATAACCAAAAGGATATCCTTATATAGATTTTTCAATAATTGCGTACGCACTGCCTACGTAATGAAGCCATTTCTTAAAACCGCAGATGACTTTTTCAATGTTCCAGCAGACCAATTTTTAGTAAATATTTTGTTAAAAGGAGAAATTGCTCGTTAAGAGCATTTCTCTCTCTTTGTGAAAATATTTTCTCATGTAGATCTATTCATTCAATATATATTAATTAAATATATTTAAAAAAAAAATAACTTTTTTAACATGAGTGTTTGTAAAAGCCGTCTGCTGCAGAATTATCACACAATCCCGACTTTTAACGATCTTTAGTTAGAAGGCTTTTGAAAATATTAAGGGTTTACTACCCTTATCTGATACAAATAATACTATTTGTATCACAATTGATCTGTCGTCTGCAAAAGCTTTCAATTTGGACCAGTCTAAAATTTTATCTCTACAAAGCGACAGAATTACTTTTAGTCTAGAAAGTATTTGCAGTCGAACAATTAAATTTGGTTCCAACAGGATGAAATTCCTCCATCAAAGAATAGAAGAAACATTGTGGGAAAAGGAGAAAATGCTGGTTACCAGCATTTTCTCCTTTTCCCCCAATGGTTTCAAAAACCTTCTTCTAGTAGGTCACCAACTGGATTGTTTGATGAAAGGTTAGATTAAGAAAACGCCACTCTTTATAAACCAATCCTTCACTGAAATTCAAGTGCTTGTATACTATAGCATCCTATTTGTTTGTGACTTCTCGCATGCATCTAACTGTTGTGAAAAGTATGTTTTTCATATTTTCCTCTTTTTTTTGATCAACATCACGTCTACATTAATACCGAGGTGAACTGAGCTCACGTTTACATGGGAAAGTGGACATCCGTCCGTTTGTTTGTCCTTCACTCTGCCTCTCTGTTTTCTTCTTTATGTACATGGACGGTCTATATTTCATTTTTTTTACGGAACAAAGTGAGCATCCTGTCAACCAACAACAACAAGAAAATAATAATAAAAATAATAATAATAATAATAATTGTAAAATGATAATTGTTGTTGTTGTTGTTAGAAGAAGAAGAAGATTGATAATAACAACAATAATAATAATTATAAGAGGAAGAAGAGGAAGTGGTGTCTGTGGTTGTAAGGTAGGGCGTCGGCCTGGTCATGATAAGGTCCCAAGTTCGATACCCGGGAGGGGATGTAAACTTTGGGATTTTTCATTGGCCCACACATTCGAGGCGAGTACCGGTGTAGTTCCCAGGAAGCAGAATCAAGAGGGATTAGTATAAGTTGTAAGAACTTGTTTCTCAATCGATGTAAAATAAATAATGTTGACACTAAACGAAGAAGAAGAAGAAGAAGATAATTAGCATCATTATAATCATTCTATTGAATTCGGTCAGTTTTGAAAAAACGGTTCCAAAAGAGATGAAGTTTTTTACGCGCTGAACATAATTTTATTTGCTACATGGTGGGTGTTCTGAAATTTTGGCCACTTTGTACCAAAACAGTCTAGAAAATTCAGGCCTTTAAAGTCGCTTTTCATTCCTGACTAAATTTCATTCATTTATCGAGCGCTTCAACACGATATCCCACATGAAGCATACAGCGGCATACGGCGGACCTCTTCTTAAACCATCCTCTCAAAGGGAGATAATAAGGCTTTGTCAAAATTTTGAACTGCAATATTCCGATAAATTTTTATTATCTTTCGTGGTAATAGCTGTTCAACAAAACGACAAAATTATCGACTTGTACAACTTGAAAGCATTTGACGACGGCCAATTAAATGTTGCTCAAATGATGCAGTTTGTTTCCGAAGGGTCAGAAAACGTTGTAGGAAAAGGAGAAAATGCTGGATACCAGCATTTTCTCCTTTTCCAACAAAGTTTTAGATAGCCATCCTTCTTAAGGTCGTTAAAAATCAGGAATGTTCGGTCAACATGACAAAAACATACTATCGACGAACTCAAAGAACTGTGGATAAAAGTTGTATACTTTCATAGTTGTATGAAGTGTATATGGAATCTGAAAAGTAATAGGTTTTTCCTGACGTTTTTCTCTACAAATTGATTGATTGATTGATTGATGGATGGATGGATGGATGGATGGATGGATGGACGGATTGATTGATTGATTGATTGATTGATTGATTGATTGATTGATCGATTGATTGATTTGATTGATTGGATGGTGTTATACGCCGCTTTCAACATTATTTCAGTCATATTACGGCGACAGCTCTCATATTTATATACTAGTATGTCCTGGATTTCACCAGTACTAGGCTAGGGCTCTGGACGACGAACATGTGGCTTGTCGAAGGATATTCCCACAAAGAAAAACCATTTCTGCTTTTGCCACTATATTTTTGACTGAAGCCTGCTGCGAAAGTCAAAATATGTCGTCTGCATTGAAGTGTAAAGGACATTTTTTACCAAACGACAAAATTTTGGACATCTCTAAATTCAAAGCATTTGCAGACGACGAAATGAATGCGGCTCAAATGGTGTAAGTTGTTTTTGAAAGGGTAGAAAACATTGTGGGAAAAGGAGAAAATGCTGGTTACCAGCATTTTCTCCTTTTCCCGCAATGTTTTCAAAAGCCTTCTTCCGAAATGTCACAAGGGTCCTGAGTGGCTCTGTGGTAAAGTGTATGACTCGTAACCTTGAGGCCCCGGGTTCGAGCCTCACATGAGGCACTAGGTATTTCGGGGGGGATGTCCTTGGGCAAATAACGTCTGAGCCCTAACAAAGCACCGGTGACACCCTGGACATACATGAATATGTGAGCTGTCGCCGTGAATTGACTGAAATAATGTTTAAAACTACATAAAAGACCATGTGGTAAATTGTAAGAGTAGTAACCTTGACCTCTCAGGTTCGAGCCTGACATGAAGCACTAGCTATTTCGTGGGAGTTTCCTTCGGCAAGACACTTCAGAGCCCTAGCAAAAAACTTTTGAAACCTAGGACATACATGTACATGAATATGTGAGTTGTCGCCATGATATGATTGAACAATTTTTAAAGCAACTCAAAACATCAATCAATCAATCAATCAACTCACCAACCAACTCACCACCCAACGAACCAACCAAAAAATCAACCAAAAAATCAATCAATCAATCAGTCAATCAATCAATCAACCAACCAACCAATCATCCTTCCATCCATCCATCCATCCATCCATCAATCCATCCTGGAGGTCGATGAAACTCGGGAAAGTGTGATATGTAAAGGGATAAAGGGTTAATTATCGATACGAGTGGCCTCGAACAGAGTCATTCAAGTAGATCAGTTAACTCACTCATTCACGATCGCTGAAGCATTTTTCTGCAATCTGATTGGTCAACTAGTTTTACGCTATACAATATAAGAGAATTTACAGCTTCTAAATTTGAAACTATTAGTGAGAAGAATTTCATTCATTGTGAACAGACAATCTGAGTTTTAGTGCGTTAGGGAGGCCGATCTTTCAAGCTTGAAACTTTTAGCGATGCTCGGAATTTTATTATCGACAGCGGCGATTATTTTATTTATTATATTTTATTGGTAAGTGTCATCTATGTCATTATATTAAATATTCCTCTATCGCCCTATTTCTGTTTGAATTATTTATTACATTTTTTTCATTATTATTGTTGTGCTTTATTCATGAAATATTTCTGTTTTATATTTGAATGTTGCTTTCAACGTTATTTCGGCCATTTCAGGGCAACGGTTCACTTATTCATATATATCCTTGGCTATTATCAGAACAGATTAGAATATATTTTATTATCTCTTATACAGAGTATATCGTAAAACATACACCATAAATAGCATAAAAAAAACCCTCAAAATAAATCAGTGATTGTAAACGAGCAAACGGAAGGAAAAACGATAAATCCACTTATATCTAAACCATGCTATGTGAAAAGGAAGGTTAATGAATCTGCAAAAAAAGTATCGACCCAGTTCAGCCTGCGCAGTCCGCGCAGGCTGACCTAGGTCGAAACTTTTTACTATCAGTCAATTTTCTGCATGTCCAAGGATCAGTCTACCTCATGATTTAGCTGGTTGTTAGACGAAATAGACTTTATGGTTCCATAATTATGTGATGTTTGGCTCGGTATAATAAAACCACAGAGATGCATTAAACTCCCATTTGCCAGAGAATGGGTCACTTTTTTTTTTCGATTATTCAATATACATACATCTATCTATACGCACAAAGCAATCATTCATTCAAACAGAAGTATACAACAATCCTGTGAAAGTTTAACTCTTTACAGAACAATCCCGAGTTTAAATGACCGATACGGAAAGGGGGCTTTTGAAAACATTGTGGGAAAAAGGAGAAAATGCTGGTAACCAGCATTTTCTCCTTTTTCCCACAATGTTTTCTACCCTTTTAAAAGACAAATACCATGATTACAGCTTTATAAAATTTGTAGTCTCCAAGTGATATGGTGAAAAGTAAAACATAAATATTGTATTTATCTTCCGAAATTTCTTTTTTTTTTCATGCCAACTCTTTCGAAAATGACAAATTTTAGATCCTTTCAAATTGAGACCATCTGCAGACGACACGTTTAAAAGTCATACAAATGAACGTTGTACCTTTCTTTGACATGGTAGAAACCATTGTGGGAAATGGAGAAAATGCTGGTTATCAGCATTTTCTCCTTTTCCAACAATGTTTTCAAAAGACCTCTTTCCCATGGGTCGTGAAAAGACGGGATAGTTAGGTAAACACTTTACCAGACGACAAAATTTTCAGACTGGTTCAAATTGAAAGCATTTACAGACGACAAATCAAACTTTTCTTAAATGATATAGTTTGTCTTTAAGAGTGTAGAAAACATTGTGGAAAAAGGAGAAAAAATGCTGGTTACCAGCATTTTCTCCTTTTTCCCACAACATTTTCAAAGGTTTTCTTTCTCTCGCGCTGGTTAAAGCTCGGGATGGATTGATATACGGTTCACGCTTATTTATTGTTTTAATTATAGTGAAGTTTAAAATTTCACGTCATTACAAAAAAATGCATAAAAAAAGACAATTTTGTGGTTTATTTTGACATTCGCCTCATGCAGATATTTTTTTCAATCACTTTGTAACAGTACACTTGTGAAAAAACTGTGGCAACGGGAGAGATTGCTCATCACATGCTGTTTCTTCCGTTGCTTGAGAACAGAGGGTAGCTATTTCGATCCCCGGCTCGGCCAATTTGTTTCCGAGGATTGATGATATTGATTGCGACAGGATTCATTCCTCTTTCACTGCTGACTATTGTTTCGATGATGGTTATGTAGGAAAGCAGCCAGTGGCTTGGGAAGAATATTGTGCGAAGTACTGGTTCAAAGAAATTCCAGGAAAGCATGGATAGGTGCAGTGGCTGCCGCGACATATCTGAAATAATGTTGAAAACGGCGTTAAACACCATGTATTCAATTAATTCTTTTCCTACCAAAATGTTTCCACTTGTGTAAATGAATTTACAATTAACCAGTCATTTAACGTGCTACTACAAGCTTGAGGAAGAATGCAGTTGAAAATATTTTGAGAAAAGGAAATAATACAGGAAACTGCCGTTGTCTCATTTTCCTTCCCACAGTGTTTTCTACCCTTTCCAAGTCAAATTTTATCCTTTAATTTGATTGTATGGCTGATTGCATGGTGTTTAACGGCGTTTTCAACATTATTTTAGTTATATCGCGGCGGCCAGGACACCTATCCATGCTTTCCTGGAGTTTCTTTTACCAGTACTCTGCACCATATTCTGTCTGGGCCACTGGCTGTTTTCCCACTTTACCATAGTCGAAACAATGGTCCGTGGTGGGAGAGGAATGAATCCTCTCGCAATGGCTATCATCAATCCTCGGAAAGAAATTGGCCGAGCCGTGGATCAAACCAACCACCCCTTTTCGTTAGTCCTGTACGCTACCGTCTGAGCTACCGAGGCTCGGCAGTTTTATTCCTTGAGCCATATTTAATTTATCGTCTGCAGATGTTTTCAATGCAGACGAGTCTAAAATTTTGTCGTTTGCTTTAACAAATAAAACGTCGTGGGAACAGGATTTACTTCTTTTTCACAGCTGTAGACTGTTTCGACAATGCTTATGTTGGAAAGCATGCAGCCAGTGGCTTTGAAAGATTACTGTCCATTGAGCTGAGAGAAAGAAACTCAAGGAAAGCATGGATTGGTGCACTTGTCACCGCGATATAACTGTCATAATGATATTGAAAACGGCATTTAGCACAAAACAATCAAACGATAGACCAATAACGTTTTACACAACATAGAAAAGTAGCCAGTGGTTTTGAAAAGAGTGTTGTACAGAAGTACTGGTACAAAGAAATTCCTGGTTAAAATAGATAGATGCACTGGCTGCCGGGATATAACTGAAGTAATTTTGGAAACAGCGTTAACTCTTTATCAAACTACAAAATTTTTGACTCGACCGACTTGGAAGCATTTGCATACAAAAAAATAAATATAGCCCAAATGATATAGCCTGCCTTATATGGGCGGAAGAAAAACTTTGTGGAAAATGAGAAAATGCCGGTAATCACAACTTTCTCCTTTTCCCACAATATCTTTTTCCTGGTTAGCCACAAATACCACTATTTGAGTCACATTGAATATGACACCTATAAATGAGTTATTCTTTGTGAAAAGGGTGTTCAATACATCTGCAAAAAGTTTCGACTCAGGTCAGCCTGCGCTGACTGCGCAGGCTGACCTGGGTCGAAACTTTTTGCCGTTGGTGAATTTTCTGTATGTCAAAGGACAAGTCTACCTCATGAATCAGTTGGTTGTGAGACAAAATTGATGTTATGGATCCTTAACTTTATGATAACTTGCTTGGCACAGTGCATCACGGAAATTTATTTAACCCCCTCTTGGCAAAGTATGACCAAAAATGCTTTCGATATGCGCAAGTCAAAAGTTTTCTCGGCTTGTAAAATTTAGAGTTAATCTCCCCTATGTCGTGAATTCTCATTAGATTTGCCAGGGCGAGACCATTTCATTGAGTACCCACAACAAAGGTTCAAGGTCGATGATAATATTGATTTAAAAGGCATGATTACATCACTTATCCGGTTGTCAAAATACGAGACGATACCCCTGCGGTTTAATTCGTTCATCTTATCTCAAATTTTGTGATTTTATGAATTAAAATTAGAATAGGACAAAAAAAAAAAACGTAAAAATTTTAAGGCGCGGTAAATTTTATGCATTTTTTTGCCTCTTCCTTCATATGGTCTATTTTGATATTTTACAAATTCCGTAAAATAGGAAGAAAAAAAGTGAGGTACTGATAAATGCGTGCTTTATGTGTCAAAGGAATAAAGAAAAAAAAATATCGTGGAGTTTGGAAAGAAAACATTGTAGTGATTGAAGAAATCGCTTTCGTCACGATGTTTTCAAAGATCATTCATGCTTAATGCTTCAAAAATACAAATTTAACAAAAAAAAATTGATGTTTATCTATAACTGGCATTTCTTTTGATAGAAAGAGTATGAAAAACATTACAGCAAATGGAAAAATAATGATTGTTTTTTGCAATTTCTCTGTTTGCGGACAGTGTAGATCAAAGATCAGACTGCACGTTTTGTGCAGTCTGATCTTGATCTACACAGTCTGCAAAACGCAAACGCAACTCAAGTCGTTTAAAACGCCACAACGGTTTAGCGAAAATAAAAGACGTGAGTGTTCTATATTTAACTCTCGATGACAGCGTGCGCCGGCCACTTGAAAAATAATATAATTATTTCTTTGTTCTTACTCTGATCTGTTACGCTCCCATTCCTTACGGTCTCGAGGGAAAATTGTATCGTTTATGCTGAAAGTTTTTAGTAAGATCAGACTGCAGAGTCCGTGTGGTCTCATCCTAGTTTCCTAGTTATCGACTTTTTTGTGAAATTACCCTAATTGGTTAAGCCTAGATAGTACAATTTTAGGGCCTTTTTTTCACTATTATTTGAGGAAGTTGGTCTCGTTTAATAGGCGTTCCACATGTTGAAGTGAACATTTTTGGAAAATTATTGAGTAATAATGAGTTAATATTGTTTTATCCGCATCATCTGTTCAACTGATCTGTCCTGTCTGTCTGTCTGGCCGCCCGTTCGCCCGTTCACTCGCCCTTCCTTCTGTCTGTCTTACAGAGATGTTACTAACCTCAGAACGCGATCCTTCAGCGCAATAGTCGAAACAAAAGCTTTTGCCGATAACATAGATCAAGATCAGGCTGCTAAGAAGGTGCAGTCTGATCTTGGATCTGTACCGTCAACTTTTTCAAACTGTTAGTAATAATGTGGTTCACAAGCTCGTTTCACATTTCCAAATGTTAACGTTCACACGGTCCGTTACTGTACTCTTGGAATGGATTGCTATGTTTCTATTGCGTAAGTTGTGGCCGTGATATGAAAAAATTACAGTTGAAAGCGCGTTTAAACTCGATTAAACCAAACAAACAGCCATTCTGTAGATATTTGATGCAGCAGTGTGCTATCCCTTTATCACACAGTCTCAAGTTTTAACTATGGACCGTGAAGAGTTAGCCTTTTGAAAACATTGTAGGAAAAGGAGAAAATGCTGGTAACCAGCATTTTCTCCTTTTCCCACAATGTTTTCTATCTTTTTAAAGATAACGTCCATCTTTTGAGCTATGATTTATTTGTCGTCTGCAAATTCTTTGAATTTGGACGAGTCAAAATGTGTGTCGTTTGGTGCTGTTTACCTACGATTTTCACATTTCTAAATGCTATCGTTCACACGGTCGTTACAGTATTATTGCAGCGGATTGCAAAGATTTTGGTTTACATTAGAAAGGAACTAATGCTGTGCCAGACGAAAATATTCTTGGGCAGTAAATTACACAACCATTCAAAATCGTAGTCTTAGCCTTGTCCTAGATTTGGAAAGTAACGCAATTTCTGATTGGCTAAACCATTTGATTTAGCCAATCAGAAATTGCATTACTTTTATATTTAGGAAATTTATGAGAGTAAGACTAAAAATGTTCATTAGAATGGTTCTAAATTGCAGTCTTAGGCTTGTTCTAGATTTGGAAAGTAAAACAAATTCTCATAGGCTATACCACTCGGTTAAGCCAATCAGAGATAGCGTTACTTTAAAGGTGGGTATTTAGATTTTTCACCTCTCACCAAATTAAAAAATATATATATCACTGAAATTTATATGAAAAAAACAATACAAATCATCGATAATTCAGAATCATAAAATTACAAAAAAAAAATTTTTTTGATGGTGTTCCCTTAAAAGGCTACGTAGCCTCTTAAGGTATTTTTAGATTTCGCGCCAAAAATCAAAAAAGCATTGTGGGAATGTCAAGTGACTGGCACGTGACTAATGACGCTTAAATTCCATAACATAACAAACATGTAATTATTTTCCATAATGTCTTCCTCGGACGCTATGTTTGAAGCTTCGTCTGTGTATTTCCAGTGTGTAAATGAGCGAGTTGCTCATGTAAAAATAGACCATGTTTCCCGTCGGTGTCGACCTGGGCCGTAGTAAATCTCTAATTTCTCTTGTTGTCGGATGGTTTTCGACTACTGGGGTTTTATGAATGAAAATTAAAAGGCTTTGGGAGTATAAGAATGATATTTTTTGTATTTTTGTAGAATTTTCGTCCCAAAATCTGAAGGGTCACCTTTAAAATGTGGAAAATTCTTGAGTATCAGATATAGAATGGTTGGTGCATACGGGTCCTGGGCTCGTCCATATTGAAAACATTTCTAGACGAAAAAATCATATGGGCCATGCTCTGAGAAAAAGGGGCTTAATGCATTTGGAAAAAGTATCGACTCAGGTCAGCCTGCGCAGTCCGCGCAGGCTGACCTGAGTCAGAACTTTTTGTTAGTCGTTAATTTTCTGAATATCAAGGGACCAGGCAACCTAATGATTCAGTTGGATGTTAGACAAAATAGATTCTATGGATCCATAATTATGTGATGACTTGCTTGGTATTACCCGTCACGGAGATGTATTAAACCCCCTTTTGCCAGAGGGAGACTCACATGTAGCTGAAATGACGCGAATGTCGTTGATAAGATAGGGAGCAAATAGGGAAATGGAGAAAATGCTGGTTATCAACAATGTCAACCTTTTTCAGAATTTTTACAAAAGCAGTTTTCAACTGGGCTCTAGAATCAGGATTTGGTCAGGAAAGGATTTAGGCTGTATTAGACTTTAAAATTCCAAACTTTCTCATGATTCTTATGGTCAAGAAGACGACAAAGTAAATGTGACTAAAGTACGGGGTTTTTACCTTTGAAGGGTAGAAAATCGTGTTGGTAAATGGAGAAAATGCTTTAAAAACCCCGTACTTTAGTCACATTTACTTTGTCGTCTGCACGTGGTTTTAAGTTCGAAAAGTTCAAAATTTGTCGACTGATAAAGATCAGTATAGATTGTGACTAAGAAATGTCTCATTAATAATTTCCGTAATCCGTTACCGTGTCAACAAAAAAATTGCATCCGCCATAGATGCGTGTAATTTCTGATTAGATTTCATTAGACTCTAATTGCCTTTTAACTCTTAATCACTCAATCCCGAGTTTTGGCGACCGTAGAGAGAGAGACAGAGAGAGAGACAGACACAGAGAGAGACAGACAGAGAGACAGAGAGAGGGGGGAGAGAGAGAGAGAGAGAGAGAGAGAGAGAGAGAGAGAGAGAGAGAAAGAGAGAGGGGGGAAGAGAGAGACAGACAGACAGACAGACAGACGGAAGGACGCACGGACCGACCGACAGACAGACTGACAGGCAGGCAGGCAGGCAGGCAGACAGACAGACTTTTGAAAACATTATGGGGAAAAGGAGAAAATGCCAGTTACCGACATTTTCTCCATTTCCTAGAGTGTTTTCTACACTTTTACAGACATGTATAATTATTTTAGACATATTATTTTATCGTCTGCACATGTTTTAAATAAGGAAGCATGTTAAGTTTAGGTCACCCGGGAACAGGTTAACTTCTTCCTGTAACGACGAAATTTTAGACCTTTCCAAATGGAAAGCGTTTGCAGACGACACAATTAAATGTGGTCCAACTGATTGGACATATCTTTGAAAGCGAGAAAAACATCGTGGGAAAAGGAGAAAATGCTGGTTACCAGCATTTTCTCCTTTTCCCACGATTTTTTCAAAATCTTTCTTTCTCAGGGTCGTTTAAAACACGGGATTGATCGTTAACACAACAAGGTTAATTGATAATTGTCAGCCTAATTTCTTTTATCTAGAAATATCTCCCATATAATTCTCGTCAACCGTGTCAACTGAAAAATTAAAACTACCACAATCTGTTATAACTGAATGTAATTTTTTGATAAAATCACATCAAAATGCCCTTTTACCTTTTTCTTCAGACGTCAAAATTCTTCTGCAAACATTTGCAGACGACATATTTAAATGTGGTTAAAATGATGAAATGTGCATTTGAAGGAATGAAATTCAATTTAGGGAAAGGAGACAATTCTGGTAACTAAGATGATTTGAACTAAAAGAATACGACCTCGGTGAGAAAACCAAGTCAGAAACAAGTGGTGGACAGAGTAGATTGAAGATCAGACTGCACCTTCTGTACAGTCTGATCTTGAGTCTACGCTGTCGGCAAAAATTGATTATAATTGGCTTGCAACACGCGAAAAGGACATTCGGACAATTACGTAAATTGTCGTCTCGGATCAGCCTGCGCAGTCCGCGCAGGCTAATCCGAGACGGCACTTTAAGACTACATTAGATTTTGCGCTATAGTAGACTTGCGCAAAACAGAAAATTACATAAAAACGGAAAATGTCGTTTCGGATTAGCCTGCGCGGACTGCGCAGGCTGATCCGAGACGACATTTTACTCAAATGTCCAAATGCTTCTTTTCGCATGTTGCAGACCATATAGCATAGTCCTGTCAATGGGAACCGAACCTGGTAGCTCAGTGGTAACGTATATGGCTAGAAACCCAGGAGTCGTTGGTTCGGTTCCATAGCTCGGTCAAATTCATCTGATAACTGATTATAGTCATTGTGTTGTGAATAATTTCCATCTCTCTCTCTCTCTCTCTCTCTCTCTCTCTCTCTCTCGCTCGCTCGCTCGCTCGCTCGCGCGCTCGCTCGCTCTTCTCCCTTTCTCTCTCTCTCTTCTGTCTCTCTCTCTCATCTCTTGTCTTTTCACTCTCTCTCTCTCTCTCTCTCTCTCTCTCTCTCGCTCGCTTGCTGGCGCGCTCGCTCGCTCTTCTCCCTTTCTCTCTCTCTCTTCTGTCTCTCTCTCTCATCTCTTGTCTTTTCACTCTCTCTCTCTCTCTCTCTCTCTCTCTCTCTCTCTCTTTCTCTCTCTGCCGTAAATTCAAAAAGAGTGCATATTAAGACTTCAGAAAGGTAAAAAATACAAGAAACCGTTGTTGAGAACGACGAAAGCGTAAAAAAAATAATTTAGAGGAAGAAAAATCCATTCCACTACTATTTCTACTACTGCTACTACCACTACTTTTATTTCAACTACTAATATAGATGATGATGATGATGATGATGTCAATGATGATGATGATGATGATTATGATGATGATTATAATAATAATAATAATAACAACAACAACATAACAATAATAATAATAATAGTAGTAGTAGTAATAATAATAATAATAATAATAATAATAGCATTATGATGATCTTTATAAATTACAGTTATATGGAAATGAAGTTATGGTATTTAAGTCGTCAAACCGACATCATAATGTTTAAAACGGCGTTAGCCACCAAATAAACAAGCAAATCAAGTCGTTAAAAATGGGCTATAAAAATCACTATTAGATACGCCATTGGAAAATGTCACCCAAAAAATTAGCCCCGAATAATTGCATTACACTTTTTTTTTTATTTCACTTGTCGCGAAATGCCAATTAAGAATTAGGCTGCTAAGTGCCACTCGCTGACCTTTTGCGGACAGCGTAGATCCAAGATCAGACTGCACAGAACGTGCAGTCTGATCTTGGATCTACACTGTCCGATAAGGAGATATCTTTCTCTACAAAAATATGATTGAAATGGAAAAACTTGGGGTTTTGCAGTCGGCTTGAAAGTTTTATTTGAATTAATTTAGCAGAATACGGGTAGAGAATTAGGAGAATTAGGCTCAAGGTCTACCATGCTATAGTTAAGTTTACCCTTTATTAGACGAGACATTGTTTAACATCTCCAATTGTATGTGTTTAATGCCGCTTTCAACATTATTTCAATCATATCGCAGCGGCCAGTGCACCTATCCATGTTTTCCTCTTGAGTAACAAGTACTTTCCACAAAATTCTTCTCAATCCACTGACTGCTTTCTAACATACCTATAATCAAAATAATGGTCAGCGGTGTGACAGGAATAAATCTTGTCGCAATGACTATCATCAATCCTTGGAAGAAATTCGCAGAGCTGGGAATTCGAACCAGCGACCTCCTGGTCCAAAGTCCTTTATGCTACCGACCGCGCTACCCAGGCTCGGCTTGACTTTTACGAATAGAGAGCATGTACAGACTAAATTTTAAATGCGACTGAAATCAGGTTATTTGTCATTGATAGGACGGGAATCAAAGAGGGAAAAGGAGAAAATGCTGGTTTCTCCTTTTCTCAAAATGTTTCCAAAAGCTTCCTTCCTCAGGGGTCGTAAAAATTCGGGATTGTGTGGTAAAGGGTGGAAAACATCACCGAAATAAAATCGGTAACAGACCGTGAAATATTTAACAACACAATAAGTACCATAATAATATTATACCACTCCCCCATCGCATTGCCCGCGTTTTTAGACGTCCACCATTTTGGAGGACATGCATGTTGCTTTTTATAACTGGCAAATTATCAACTCTTATCCTTCTAAATAACTAATAAACTTTCAAGCCGATAGTAAAAACCAAGATTTTGCTATTTCAAAGCTATTTTGGGCGAAAGATATCTTCTCATCGGACAGTGTAGATCCAAGATCAGACTGCATGTTCTTTGCAGTCTGATCTTGATCTACACTGTCCGCAAAAGATCAGTGAGTCTCTCTTAGCATCCTAACTAAGGGTTGACTTATTTTCTTTTTCCCTTTTTCCGTAAAAGCCTGATGACATAATAGGCCTATTGTGTAATTTTCGAATTCGTATACAACTATAAGCTATTATAAGCTTTAGTGTATAAAACATTCGTTCATTATAACAATTAACGCCGTACCAGACGAAAAAAAAAAAACGTCTATATCAAAAACACTCGTAGACGACATACCAAATGCAGTTCAAGAACCGGAACATGATGGTTACCAGTGCTTTTCTCCTTTTTCCACCTTTTTTTCCCAAAAGTTTGCTTTTTCTTAGAGCTATAAAAATTTGTTCTCAATGCCAAAAAAAGTTTTCCCCAGTAATCGTCTGGAAAACCTATCGCCTCGCACACAACTTTTTTCTTGCTTGATGTAGACTGCCTTTGAAAAAGAAATGTGGCCAAAAGGAGAATTTGTCCGTAATGAACATTATTTCCTTTCGCATGCATTCACGTCATAAACCTTTTTTTTATTTGTCGTGCGATTTTAGACATGTACAAATTGAAAGCATTAACAGATGAAATAAATGTTGCTCAAAAAACGAAATTTGTCCGTTTGAGGAATAAATCGTATTGAAATCGGGACCTCCATCTACTGAGTTCAGATATGACGTCATCGCACTTGTTGCGATACAATTCCTAATAATCGACGCGTGTGACTGAACATGTGACTTTCCAAAAGTACTTGCGAAATTCTGGCGCGAAGGCCAAGCATACCTTAAAAAGCTACTAATCATTGTAGAGATATACATTGTTTTTCCTAACAGTTCTCTTGAGTATTAGAGCCATGCTCTAGTAAAAGAGGGCCTAATACTTCCCCGTAATGAATTATACCAAGCAAGTCATCACAGTATTATGGATATATAAAATCCATCAGTTGTCAAACAATCGGCACAATCCTGTGGTAGACTGAGCCTTTGACATGCAGAAAATTCAAAGATATCAAAAAGTTTCGGGCCATGTCAGCCTGCGCGACGCAGGCTGACCTGGGGTGATACTTTTTGCAAATGCATTAAGCCCCCTTTTTACAGGACACGACTCGTTCATTTTTGTGCTTTTCAAATTAGTGTCTTATTAATTACAGCATGTTCAAAGTTTTCTGCGAGTGTAAAGATATGGTGATAGTCATTGACAGAGGATTCATTCCTCTCTCACCGCTGGCCATCGGCGATGGTTATATGAGAAAGCAGCCAATGGCTTGGAGAGAATATTGTGCTGAGTTCTGGTAAAAGACATTCCAGGAAAGCATGGATAGGTGCACATGCCGCCGCGATATAACTGAAATAATGTTGAAAACGGCTTTAAAACACCATACAATCATTCAGTCACTGAAATCAATATCTATAATAAATGATGTTTTCCGTTAGAATAGACTACATAGAACGTTGTTGTGT
The DNA here is from genome assembly GCA_946811185.2 of Hippopus hippopus. NCBI lineage: Eukaryota > Metazoa > Mollusca > Bivalvia > Cardiida > Cardiidae > Hippopus > Hippopus hippopus. Next base: position 6,713,876 of record OX328106.1, read on the forward strand.
GAGTACATGTATAATTTTCATAAATTGGTAATGACAGTCGAGGAATTTGAAGGTCGCCTGGTTGCGTGTACAAATGTTGAGTCACATTCCTTTGATAAGTAATCGAAGAATGGTTTGAATCTGTACAGTTCGTAATAAAGATAAAATATCTTCTATGAATGAAAATTGTTTACGAGATTCCAAATATTTCCAATACCCGCCATAGTTACACTTACATGCGCACGCAGGAAGCGCGCATGCGCCCTTCTGAATGTCCACCAAGATACCTAAACTGGTGAAAGGTTCTAGAAAATGACTGAAATGACTTTGACGTAAATCCTGCACTTACACACTTATGGTGTCTCGAAATAAACAAAACATGATCACAGATGCGTCGTGAATTTATTCAGCTAATTTTGTTTACGGATATCACAACTCACTAACCCTTTGCCAAATTTTGGGTTTGTTCTAAACCGATGAATCTGCAGGTCATGTGTAAATAGAGGTAAAAATGGTAGGGTTTGTATATTGAGCGGTAGAAAACATTGCGGGAAAAGGAGAAAATGCTGGTTACCAGCATTTTCTCCTTTTCCTACAATGATTTCAAAAGACATCTTCACCTCAAGGTCATTAAAACTCGGGACTGTGTGGTGGAGGGATACATTCTTCTGGGGTGATAGAGTAAACGTTCTCAAGGAGTTGTAAACTGAGTAACAACTCTCGTTATTACATCATGTACTATAATTAGATAGTCATTCTCCGTAAGTACTTGTTTAAGTGATGTATGAAAACGACATGATTTTCATGATCATGAGATTATCTGTTACTATAGAAAAAAAAGCAAGTTGACTCTGCTCAAATATGAATCATCTATCTATCTGTCTATCTGTCTATCTATCTACCTACCTACCTACCTACCTACCTACCCACACACCCTACCATCCACCCATTCCATCCATCAATCTATCCATCCATCTATCCAACCATCCATCCACTCATCCATCCATCCATCCATCTATCTATCTATCTATCTATCTATCTATCTATCTATCTGTCTGTCTATCTGTCTGTCTGTCTGTCTGTCTGTCTGTTTGTCTGTCGGTCCGTCTGTCCTATCCGTCCGTCCGCCCGGCAATCCACACAGAAAATATTTGACACGATAGATTCAAAATCAGATTACGATGTTTACCAAGACAGGGAAACGGGGACACTGTCACTGAATTAGAAAAAAAAATGTCCCGCCATAATATTTACATTCCAGACATTAACCCTTTCAAATTTATGCACGTTCTGTGCAGTGTGATCTTGATCTGCACAGTCCGTTAATGTGCTGTAAGTCGGATACATGAAGGAGACTCAGGGCCAACTTCGACCGCTAACAAGAGGAGTAACTATAGTCTAGTCACGAAGTGAACTAACCGCATGAGAATCCATTTCGATCACATATTTAGATAGACTCGAGTCAAGGTCAGTGTGCCGCCTAAACATCTTAACTAAACCACAAAAATTTTACACGCATGTCCATATTGAAAGTATTTGCAGATGACAAATCAAATATAGTATGCATGATTGAATTTTTCTTTTTTTTTTGTGGATGGGGAACAATGTGGTAGAAAACTGAGAAAATAGTAGTAAGTACCCTTCGTTTACTCCTTTTTTACACTGTTTTCAAAAGCCTTCTTCTTCAAGATCGTAATGATAGGATATCGTTTTGAAAATAGGTTTAAGTCTTTCACTACCAACAGCGACTTATATATGAGCTGTGCTCTGTGAAAGGTGGCTTAATGCATTATACCAAGCAAGACATCACTAAATTAGGGATCCATAAATTCCACTATGTTTGAAAACCAGCTGATTCCTGAGGTAGACTGTTCCTTTGACATGCAGAAAATTGATTAAATGCAAAAAGTTTCGGCCCGGGTCAGCCTGCGCGGACTGCGCAGGCTGACCTGGATCGATACTTTTCGCAGAGGCATTAAGCCCCCTTTTCACAGAACATGACTCGTATCATTTGCAGACATCGTAGATCAAGATAAGACTGCACAGTGCGTGCGGTCTAATCTTAGATCTACACCGTAAGCTACTTGGTGCTAAGCTCTATTCTTACTAGAGGCACTACCTTTTCGTAGAAGTGTCCTTGGGGAAGGTACTTCTGTACCCAAGCCCACTTCTGAAGAAACACATGTACAAATTAGCTGTTCAAGTGATGTGACTGACATAGTGTTGAAAACGACTTTAAGCACTATTTCAACATATAAAATTTATTATTATACCTTTACAATACAATCCCGACTTTTAAAGACATTTAGAAAGAAGCTTTTTGAAAACATAGAAGGAAAAGGAAAAAATGCTGGTAACCAGCATTTTCTCCATTTCCCACAATGGTTTTTAATCTTTCACAGATAATTTCCACTATTCGAATCAAATTAGATCTTTTCGTATGTATATTTTCCCACAATATTTTCCTACCCTATCAAAGACAAAATTCCGTCATTCGAGCCACATTTAAATTGTCGTCTGCAAATGCTTTCAATTTAGACAAGTGTATGGGAAAAAGTGAAAATGACTAAGCTTCGAGACGATTCATTGCTGTTGGGAAAAAAAAAAAAGGACATATCTAGCAAACTTTAACACATGATAATTATTTATAAGAAGAAAAATCGTCAAAGTAAAATTATAATGACCAGCTTGCACTATTCGAAGAGTGAAACAATTGTGAAATTATTCATTAAGCGATGGACGAAGTGGGTTTCTGACTAATCTTTCGACGAAAAAAGGCAAAATGCTTTTGTTATCGTTAAATATAATGTATACCCTTTACCACACATTCCTGAGTTTTAACAACATTGAAGAAGAAAACCTTTTGCAAAACATTGTGGGAAAAGGAGAAAATGCTGGTAACCAGCATTTTCTCCTTTTCCCGCAATGTTTTCTACCCTTTTAAGAACAAATTTCAATTTTTGAGCAACTTTTATTTAGTTGTCAACAAATGCTTTCAATATTGTTTCTTTTAGTAAGGTTAAACATAATGTAAAAATGTTACCACAAGTACCGAGCTTTCAAGTAGAAGGGTTTTGGAAAACATTGTGATTAAAAAAAAAAAGAAAATTCTGGTAACCATGTTTTTCTCCTGTTCCCACAATGTTTTTATACATAGCCTTTCAAAGAAAATTTCTAACACTTGAGCCAGATCTGTAGATTTTTTGTTTGTTTTGTCTGCAAATGCTTTGGATTTAAAAAAGTCTAAACTTTTACCATATGATATATAATACGATATTTTAATGAAACTTTTAGGCCGATAGTAAAAAACCAAAATGTTACTATTTCAAAAGTATATTGGTCGAAAATATCGACTTATCAGACAGTGTAGATCCAAGATCAGACAGTACGTTCTGTGCAGTCTGACCTTTATCTACACTGTCCGCAAAAGGTCTTTGAGTCACGCTTAACAGCCTAAGCGTTAAAGTGTTGTCTGTCAAAGTTCCGGTGACTGGTAGAATAATGAATTTTAATACGAGGATTAAAGTTACCAACTGTAATTCTATATAATTTTTACAGTGCATTTATCATGAGTCATGTACTGTGAAAAGTGGAAGGCTTAATGCATCTGCAAAAAGTACCGACCAAGGTCAGCCTGCGCAGTCCGCGCAGGCTGACCTTGGATCGAAACTTTTTGCTATTGGTCAATTTTCTGCATGTCGAAGGACCGGTGTACCTCATGATATCATTTGGTTGTTAGACAAGTTGGATATTTTGGATCCATAATGATGTAACGACTTACTTGGTATATTGCATCACGGAGATGCATTAAGCCCCCTTTTTCCGGAGTGTGACTTATATATTTAGTAAATTGAAGGTTACTAATTTATCCTCTTACGTCAGCGGAAACGGGGGTTGGTGAACTACTTACCAGTTGACTCTCTACCAGACGACAAATTTGAACTTGTCAAAATTGAAAGCATTTTGCAGACGACAAATTCGATAGAGCTCAAAAAATGATTTCAGTCTTTGAAATTGTTATAATACACATTGTGGGAAGATGAGGAAATACTGACCAGCAGTATTTTCCACTTTCCCTACAATGTTTTCAAGAGTTTCTTATTTCTGAGGGTCGTTCAAAACAGGTATTGTTTGGCAAAGTGTGAAACTCTATACCAGCCAACAAAACTTAAGTCTTGTTCATAGTGAAAACATTTGCAGACGAAAATTTGATTTTTGGTATATCGAGTGTTTTTTCCCCTTTAAAAGGCTAGAAAACAATCTGAAAAAAAAAGAGAAAATACTGGTTTACCTCTTTCCTCTCCTTTTTCCACAATATTTTCAAAAAACTTTCCACGACATGGTCGTAAAATCATGAATACATTTGTAAACTACTTAAAATAGCGGACAAACAGCGTGAATGACATCACAAAATTTGTCCTAGTTCAACCTTAAATTACACAATTCCGACTTTTAACGACCATAAAGGAAGAATGCTTTTGAAAACAATGTGGAAAAAGGAGAAAATGCTGGTAACCAGCATTTTCTCCTTTTACCACAATGTTTTTTACCCTGTCAAAGAAAGAAATCGTCATTTTACCAACATTTTTTGGTCATCTGCGAATCCTTTGAATTTGGATAAGTCTAAAATTTTGTCGTTTGGTAAAGAGTTAACATTTTACCACAACAACAGAATGTTTCAAGGACCATAAAAATTAACGTTTTGAGAAAACAAAAGTGTTGAAAATGGAGAAAATTCGAATTGGGGAAAATATGGGTTTTTTTAAACAGACGAAAATATTGTTCATAATGTTCAGAAATTTCTCCCTTCAGGGAATTTTTCCTTTTCTAACAATGTTTTCAGAAGTACTAATATTTGTCTGCAGACACACTGAAACAAAAAGTTGTTTGTCAAAGGGCATACTAACCAGCCAATCCAGACAGCATTTCTCATTTAATTCTATATGGGAAAAAAAGTAACACAGCTTCTGACTGGCTAAACCAAAATCTGTTTGGGCCAATCAGAAAGAGCGTTACTGCGAAAGTTTGAAAATTCTGGATAATTAGATTTAGAATACAAGTTATAAATATCTCAGGCATACTTTGTGAAAGCCTGGTTTAATGCACCTGCAAAAAGTATCGACCCATGTCAGCCTGCGCAGTCCGCGCAGGCTGACATGGGTCGAAACTTTTTGCTTTTGGTCAATTCTCTGCATGTCAAAGGACCAGTGTACCTTATCATTCAGTCGATTGTTAGACTAAATGGATTTTTATTAGTAAATAATCATATGATGTTTGGTATATTGCATCATGAAGATGCAATAAAAAAAAGCCTCTTTTACCAGAGCATGGCTAATACAGAATGGTTGGTAAACAATGACCGTTGTACTTTACCCTCTCTTCCCACGCTTACGCACGCCCTTTCTTTCTGGGAAAAATATACAAACGTGATTTTTAGAAGGAGATAACCTTTAAGGTCTCATCTTCTTATGTCAACCGCCCAACTGAAATCCTGTGACGACGAGTCACTCATCTGATTCAAGAAAAATGGGTCCTCATAGATCGATTTTACAGACGCATCAATGTCATTGACGTGTGAAAATAACATGCATATTGAAAAACTGTGCAAACCAATTACACAAAAAATGAAATTCAGAATTAAAGGTCTTAGAATTAGAAATTGGCCTCGTTGTGCAGCTTTGAAATGACCTAGTTTTTAAAGTCCACATCGCAGATGAATAAGTAAGAGAAACATTCCCAAATCACCCCCGTACCGGTGTCGTTACACTCAAACCACATTTCTAACACCTAAAACCGCAATCAAAACGCTTAGATACACGATTTTATGAAAAATGGTCATGAAATAATGTCATCAGTGTTAAAAAATACGTTGTCAGCCGTATAACTCTTTCATTACTGAATAAATAAATTGCTTTTTCTCAAAAGTTACAAATTCAGTTCCACTGCAAGATCAAGAGACAGTTCGGTCATAATCTAGAACAACGCAGAGGACAGTGCAGATCAGAGATCAGACTGCACGTTCTGTGCAGTCTGATCTTGATCTACAATGTCCACAAAAGCTTCCAATGTCGTCTATAGTATGTAAAGAGAGTTAATGAATTTTTAATGAAATGGTCCACTGTTAAAACTTTCCTAGAAAATTTTTGCCACACCTTCTATCAGTACTTTCAGTACTTTGATTTGATAATATTTTCCATTTGTCTGAAAGAGTTCAAAGATAAAATAGTATATAACAAGTCAAGGTCGCATGAGTATGTACAACAATTAATGATAATTTCGGATAATTTGCATTACATATGGGGGAAAAACAACATTCCTACTTTCTCACAGTACAATAGTACTCGTGATAGATCGTACCCTCAAAGCGGCAAAAAAATATATATGTATATTAATATATATATTTTTTACGTAATGTGCCAGCGAGTGTACATGTGATACTATAATAATAATAAATGAGCCGTGCTCCGGCAAAGGGGACCTTAATGCATCTCAGTGCTTCATGGTACAAAGCAAGCCATTACATACTCATGGATCCATAATATCTACTTTTTGTAACAAACGACTTAATCATGAGGCGGAATCGTTCTTGGACATACAGAAAATTGACCAACAGCGAAACGTTTCTGTCCAGGTCAGACTGCGCGGAATGCGCAGGCTGACCTGGGTCGATACTTTTCGCAGATGCATTTAGCCCCCTTTTCACAGAGCATAACTCAAATATTTCTGAATGACTATTTACAAGCTGAAATTTTTGAGTACCCGTTGGAATTTTTTAGTGCCTCAACGTGCAGTTTAAAATTTCTGTCCTTTAAAAAGTAAGGCGCGTTTACACTATCGCGAAATGACCCAGAGCATTATATCAGTGCACGGAGATACTTTAGTATTCGTTAGCACACACGCTGTAATATGCTTGGATTTGTTTGCTTATTGTTCTAATTCCATCTACCTCTTTACTTAACGACAAAATTCTATACGTATCCAAATTGAAAGCATTTGCAGACGACTCATGAAAAGTAGCTAAAATGGAAAAAAAAAAACAAACTTTCTTTGATAGGATAGAAAACATTGTTGGACAAGGAGAAAAAGTTAGCTACCGGTGCTTCCTCCTTTTTCCAACAATGTTTTCAAAAGCTTGTCCTCCTTAGTCATTCAAAGCCGAAGGTGGGTTCACGTACGTCGTTGTTTACTCGATACGCCAAAATTCATTATGTATCACAAAATGTTTCGACGTCTGCCAACGAACAACTGAATGCAAAATAAACACGAGTATGAATGAATGTCATTGTCTTCCCAACGAATCCATTATGTGCTTTGTATTCTCCGTTGAAAGAACGCAGTAAGTTCGTTAGTAATACATTATGACTCGTAAATAAATTTGGATGAACCAACACGCCGTAGAGTAAACGAGCCGTTATCGTACTGCAGACGAACAAATCTTGCGTTGACGATTTTTATGCGGGGAAGCAGCCACGGGCTTGAGAAAAATGTCGTATTTAAGTAATAGTAAAAGAAATTCCAGGAAAGCAATGATAAGTCCTATGGGCCTCCATAATTTAGCTAAAATAATGTTAAAAACGGTGTTAACTATACAATCCCGACTTTTAACAGTCCTAAGAAAGAAGCCTTTTGAAAACATTGTGGGACAAAGAGAAAATGCTGGTAACCAGCATTTTCTCCTGTTCTACAACCTTTTCTGCCCTTTCACAAACCAATCCCCATCGTTTGAGTCACATTTAATTTGTCGTCTGCAAATGCTGTCGATTTGAACCAGTCTAAACCTTTCTTGTCTGGTAAAGAGTTAAATAGAAATCAAACCTTCTATTTTTTGTTCTTAGTGCTTATCCATGCAGTGGTGTCCGTGATTGTGAGGTGGCCACATCGGCCTCGAAACTATAAGGTCTCGAGTTTGATACCTGGAAGCGGGTGTCAACTTTGGGACCACATTGGCCCACACATTCGGCGCGAGTACTGGTGTAGTTCCCAGAAAGCAGAATCGAGAGAGATTAGTATAGGAGCTTGTTTCTCAACAATGTAAAATATTTCTAACAAACATCTATCCTGTAACAAACGACAAATGTCAAAATTAAAAGCATACGCAGACGACAAAAAATGTAGTTCAATCAATGAAAACTGTCATGAATACAGTGAAAAACGTTGTGGGAAAAGGAGAAAATGCTGGTTACCAGCATTTTCTCCTTTTCCCACAATGTTTTCAAAAGGCTTCTTCGACAAAGTTGTTAAAACACCGGATTATTTTGTAACAGTTTAAAAGTCGTCTGCTGCAACATTAGTTTCCGAAGGTGAGGACCCATCCTTTATGGTGAAGGATAAAAATAGATCGCTAGGTAAAATCATTGCGCTATCTATTATTGTTAAGTTGGCGTGGGAATCAATCTAAATATTTTAATGATGAAATAATTACGCGAACAAGATGCACGCGCGATGAAAAATAGGGCGGGAACTTTATTCAATAAATGCGAAACACTTCCGCCCAACGTGATGTTGTTTAATTGATAATGCAATAATTCACGCGGAAGGATTCCTGTATACATAATCATTCACTCCCACATAACCCTGTGATGTATCATTCATCGACTTCCGGTACCTCGTTTTACTCTTCACCAAACGACAAAAATTTAAATCAGTCTAAATTGAAAGCATGTGCAGATGACAATTTTAATGTAGCTCAAACGGTGAGATTAATCTTTTTAAGGGTAGAAAACATTTCGGGAAAAGGAGAAAATGCTGGTTACCAGAATTTTCTCCTTTTCCCAAAATGGTTTCAATAGCTTCCTTCCTTCAGGGTCGTTAGAATTCGGGACTGTGTGGTAAAGAGTTAACTCTTTACTGCACGGCAAAATTTTAAACTAGTCCAATTTAAACGCGTTCGCAGACGACAAATTAAATGACGCCAAAATATTGGGTTTTTTCTTCGAAAGGGGTAGTAAATATTGCGGTAAAGGGAGAGAATGGTGATTACCCGCATTTTCTCCGTTTATCTGCCGAGCCCTGGTAGTTCAGTCGGTAGCGTGCAGGACTTGAGAACAGGGGTTCGTGGGTTCGATCCCTGGCTTGGCCAACTTCCTTCCGAGGATTGATGATAGCCATTGCGACAGGATTCATTCCTCTCCCACCGCTGACCATTGTTACGACAATGATTATGTGGGAAAGCAGCCAGTGGCTTGGAAAGAAAATTGTGTGGAGTACTGGTAAAAGAGACTCCAGAAAAGCATGGATATGTGCACTGGCCGCCGCGATATAACTGAAATAATGTTGAAAACGGCGTTAAACACCAAAACAATCAATCCATCAAATCCGTTTTTCTACTATGTTTTCAAAAAGCATATCCCCCATGGTCGTTAAAACTCCGAATCTTGTTGTACAGATTTAACATTTCACGAAAAAATCACGTGCCTTAACGTGCCAGAAGTGAAAATGATTTTGAAAGCACCGTGGGAGAAGGAAGAAAATACCGGTAACCAGCATTTTCCTTTATATTTATTTTTCCTTTCAATAAAAGGAATAAAATTACCTTTATTTGAGACATATTTGGTTCGTCATCCGCAACTGAATTTAAATTTGGTCTTGACTAAAATTTTGCCGTCTAGTAAGGGTTTAACGCAAAAATAGACTTATTTATATTGAAAGCATTTGCAGACAGCAAACTAAATGAGGATCGAATGATGATTGGTCTTTTAAAAGATATAAAACATACTGGGTATGAGGGGGGAAAAACCTGTTAACCAGTATTTTTTCTCTTTTTTTTCCACAATCTTGTCAAAAACCCTCTTTTATCCGAGCCTTAAAACTGTAGGATCGTTACGGTAGTCGTTACAGCTGAAGGTCATAATTCTTGCTGTAGTGCCATCAGTGATCGGAAAGTCATCGGAACTGTGCCATATGTTTGTTTGCGTGTTTGCTTTAAAAATGTTTCACTCAACTACCGCTCATTTTTTCGGCAAAAGCCTACCTATTATTATAAGCCATGCTCTGGGAAAAAGGGGCTAAATGCATCTCCGTGAATGCATAATAGCGAGCAAGTCATCACATATTGTTCCATAAAATCCTTTTTGTCTATATATCCACTGAATCATGAGGTAAAATAATCCTTGTACATGAAGAAAATTTACAAATAGCAAAAAGTTTCGACTCATGTCAGCCTGCGCGGACTGCGCAGGCTGACATGAGTTGAAACTTTTTGCAGATGTATCGAAACCCCTTTTCACAGAGCGTGGCTCATAATTTTGCATAGTTTCATTAGAGCTTAGTTGTGCTCTGCCCAAGTTTACTCCCCGTGGGTAAAGCAAGAATTTAGAAGCTGACCTTTCGAGCCTCACTAGAACAAGGCTGGGACTCTAAAGTGCCTTGTCCAAGGACACTCCCAGTCGGTAAAATAGACCTTAGACTGTCCACCTCGAAAGTGTCGCGGGCGAATCCTCTCGAAAACAATAACTGTAATGGCTTTAATCATTATCTCCCTCTAGATGGCATTCTACAAACACACATCTATCTAATTTGGGCATTCTGGGTACAGAACCGAACTACTTTTCAAAACAACAACCGTTACTTTGAATTTCAAAATAAAATAAACGTTTACTCAATAAAACGCTACCTGGCGCGATTCATTCAGCTATGATCAGCTAGCATGTAACCTATGCATCGGCCATTTATTAAAACAGCCCCTACATGCTTGGGTAATAGGCTAATAGCTTCGGTATCAGCCCTACTTTTCCCAGGTATACGGGGATGGGTGATGCGTCATAGCAGACAGGTCGAAATCTTCGAAGAATATGACATGCGCAGACAACGTGGCTTTAATCCAAAGCGCTAGGGATGCAGAACACAGTAGTATTGGTGTATATACGCTGAACTGTGGACTCCACCCCTAACCTCTTTGGATTATAATCACGAACTAATTAGGCTGTATTCTAGTTCTCGTTCTTAAAAATGTTCTAAATTTCCAAAGGAACGCAATTTTTTATTGGTTTCACGATTGTTTTATCTTCCTGATTTAGATTTAGAAAGCAGTATTTGGAACGGCTGTCTAATACGGTACCATATCTCACCTTTAAATGGTTGAGAACCTGTCTTAAATCCTTGGTCATCATCTACTTCCTCTTCTTCTTCTTTTTCTTCTTGTTTTTCTTGTTTTTCGTGTTCTTCTGCTGCCTTTTCTTCTTCTTCTTCTTTTTCTCCTTCTTCGTTTTCTTCTCGCAAAAAGTAATAGATTGTTATAAAGATTCGTTCCGTATTCATCAACCATTCTTAAGAACGTTCTTTGTCTTATTCTTTAGGATTTTCAAAATTTTGAAAGTAAGACAACGTCTGATTGACTAAACCAAATCGTATAGCCAATCAGAAGTTTCGTTACTTTTTAAGTTTAGAAAATTCAGGAGAATAAGACTAAGAGCTTCCTTAAACCATCCTGCTAAATAAGCGAAATGATCCTTTCAAGTCGATCGTGAAAACCAGGCTTTTACTACCATCAAGTTATTTTTTGATGAAATATACTATATCGGACAGTGTACATCCAAGATCAGACTGCACAGAACGTGCAGTCTGATCTTGGATCTACACTGTCCGCAAGAGGTCAGCGAGTCGCGATTAGCAGCCAAAATGTTAAGAATGATGCATACAAATCCTGTATGTTATCACTAATATTTTCCCTTGTATATTTCAGTCAGCGATGTCAACAAATGAAAGTATTTCAGAAGATAGGTATCCCTGGACCGTCACCTAACTTTTTATTCGGGAATCTTTTATCTTTCTGGGGAACGGTATGTATCAAACATTAAATATTTGAACCATGCTCTGTGAAAAGGGGGCTTAATGCATCTGCAAAAAGTATCGACCCATGTCAGCCTGCGCAGTCCGCGCAGGCTGACATGGGTCGAAACTTTTTGCTAATTGTAATTTTTCTGTATGTCCAAGGACTATTCTACCTTTTGATTCTGTTGGTTGAAAATAAAATGCATTCTATGGATCAATAACTATATGATGGCTTGCTTGGTATGATGCATCACAGAGATACATTAAGCCCCCATTTGCCAGAGCATAGCTCTTATTCTATATTAACCCTTAGCTCGCTAAATAAGTGAAATGTAAATTTTAAAGCGATAGAAAAAAAAAACCAAACAAATTTTGTTATTTCAAAGGTATTTGGAAGGGTGGATATCTCCTTATCGGACGGTGTAGATCTAAGATCCAACTGCACGTTATGTGCAGTCTGATCTCGAATCTACACCGTCCTCAAAAGGTCCTTGAGTCGCGCTTAGCACCTTAAGGCCCTGTATTAAAGGCCCATTTCCGGGCAAAGGTATACAATGCCGATGTTGAAACGCATTTTGATTTAAATCGTACCACTGAAAAAGTACGGAATTAATTGTTTAGATGACAAACTTCTATTGTTCGGTCGTTCCAAGTGTAAGTTGCTGGCAGAAAAATGAATTTTAAAACGAGGGTCAAAAGTTGCCAAGTCACTCTGTCTTTTATTTTTTACCTGGTTTTACCTGAATGCACTTATCTGGTTCTTTTGATCGCAAGTCTGTTGCCACCGAGAGTAACTATAGAAAAAAAAATACAGTTCTCATATACTGATCCATATAAAATCGTGAAAAATTGTAATTCTGTTCAATATGACAATGTTGAGATAAACTGCAAAATCTCTGTCTACCACTACAATTTGAACGATGCCTATTTATAAAGTTACAGACTGAGCAAAATGCCATCGATAAGGAATAAGATATTTCCTTATATATGTATGTAAATAAAGCCAGAGACCTATGGCAATTTGGGCTCGCCTTTACTTATCCCAACGCAACCTTTTTCGTTCTCGTGTTTTTCGCGTTGTATGTCTCGTCCTTGTTTTTTACTTGATGCTTAACGATTTATCGGATATCAGCAAAAATCAATGCATTCCTTCGACTTATTATTGCTGTACAATCTTATGCTCATTTTTTTCTCGTAAACAGAATTTTAAAAAATTCCTGAAACTTTAAAAACAAATTTTAAAAAATGTATATAAGACATCTATTTATTCATCCTCCTTTGATTCTTTTGGGTAAGTTGAGATTTATTATTCATGAACGCTGATAATTCCCCTCTATTTTTAATTTTAAAGTGATCAAGTTTCCCAATAATTCGTTACCAGTCGACAATATTTACTAAACTTGCAGATGACGAATACAACGAGGCTCAAACGTTTGAATTTGTCTGTGAAAGCTGGAAAACTATTGTTGGAAAAGCCGCTTTTCGAAGGTTCGTCATCAACACAGGATGGTCTTGTTAAAATCTAACACGTTACCAAACAATCCCGTTTTTTATAACAACCCTTAAAGAAAAAGTTTTTGAAAACATTGTGGGAAAAGGAGAAAATGCTAGTAACCAGTGTTTTCTCATGTCCGTCTCAAAAAGCTTTCACTTTTGTCAAGATATCTGCGTGGTTCAGTGGCAAAGCATAGAGTTTGCAATCTGGAGGCCAAGGTTTGTTCCTCACTTGAAGCACTGGGTTTTTGACGATATTGTCACTCCAGAGAGAGACAAGACATTTCAGAGCCCTAGCTCAGTACTGGTAAACCTAGGAAGTACATCAACATGTGAGCTGTCGCCGTGGTTTGATCGAAAGACAGTTGATAGCTTTTTAGACCATCATTTAATCAAGAACAAGTCTGTTTTTATTTCCGTCTAGTAATCATTTAACGCTAGTGAAGGAGATAAGTATAGCACGTTATCAAATATCAATGAAGAGATCCTTGTATAACATCCATAGTCAGCTAGAGAGATAACATTGTTGACCTCCAGGGTAGTTTCTCAGTTCACACCCTATTTCAATCCGCGCGAAATTTGACTGGCGAAATCACGCTGTCAACGATATCTCTGGACAAGAAAGGTGTCTAATTTTACAATTAAATTCATATTACAATCAAAATTAATGTCTTCAAACTGGGGTCTCGTAGCAATGTCGACAAATTTTGTTTATAAACTAAGAGAATTTGTTACTAAAAATAGCTAAGGAAAAATCTTTCGTAAATAGGTCATTTGTAACGTGTCAGTTCATTGGTCAAAAGTTTCGCAAAGTTTGATTAAGAAACCAGTCAAGTTCTTCATCATTGGTCATAAGAAGAAAAAAACGCGTTACCTTGAAAGGTTACTATACAAACAATAAAAACTCATGTTTCAGTTGAAAACTCTTCGATCTGTTGTCTAGATATAACAACTTTGTTTCTGCAAATTAAACATTTTTTCCCACTAAAATCAGCCAAGAAAACTTCCTTCGTACAAGTGATCTGTAACGTGTCAATTCATTGGTCATTAGAACCGGAAAGTTTTATTGCGGAACCAATCAAATATTTATTCATACCGGGCCCGACATATCTATGTAGTATTGCTTAAAAATAGGGTTATGCCAAGTAAGGGTAATGAAAAAAAAAAACCATACAAACACACATAGTGTATAGACAGAAGTACTGATTGTCGTGAGATAAATGAAATACTGAAACAAAAGCAACGTTAAACCCTAAATAATACATCACATTTTCGAAGCAGACAGACAAGAAAAACCCGGGAATACAATCACGTTTACGTTAAATTCGGGTAGAGTGAAGTTACTATTTAACTGCTAAATAATATTCAATGAGCATTCCTTGCTAGTGATAAAACCCCAATTTTTTTGGTCTTACAAATTATATTCCCTGTAAAACCTCACCGTGGCGGACAGTGTAGATTCAAGGATCAGACTGCACAGAATGTGCAGTCTGATCTTGGATCTACACTGTCCGCAAAGGCGCATGGAGTCGTGCATAGTAATCGAAAAGTTAATTTATACCAAGTAAACTTTAGAATGTATTTATAGACTCGACAGATTTAATCGCGTAATAAAACTGACAGATATAACTCACTAGAAACCCGATTTACAAAACCATTACTGATGCTAAACAGTGATACATGATGCAGAACGTCATAAAGGTATTCTTCACGCTTTACTGTGAGACAAAATTTTAAAGAGTTTGCATGCGGCAAATTCGACATGACTCAATTATCGTTGATAAAAGTAGAAAACATTGTGGAAAAAGGGATAATGCTGGTTGCTAGCATTTTCTCTTTTTCCCATATGTTCTGAAAAAATCTTTTTTTCCTCAATGTCATTAAGATTTGGGAATTTTTGGTATTTTTTGGTAAAGCGCTGTAAAAGACATTGTGGGGAAAAAGAGAAAATGGTGGTTTCAAGCATTTTTTTCCATTTCCAACAACGTTTTATACACTTCCAAAGACAAGATCCATAATCAGTTGATTGATTGGTTGATTGGTTGATTGATTGATTGATTGATTCACTGATTGATTGATTTTTAACGCCGTTTTCATTATCATTTCATTACATTATTTCAGTTATATCGCAGCGGCCAGAGCACCTTACCATGCTTTTCTGGAGTTTCTTTTACCAGTTCTCCGCGCAATATTCTATTCAAGCCACTGGCTGCTTTCCCACTCATAGTTTGAGATGTATTTGAGTTGTCGTATGCAAGAACATTTTATACTGACGAGTCTAAAATTTTGTTGTCTGGTAAAGAGTAAAATGATTTATTCTTGTACCAAATCGAAATTAAAATATTTTAAATATTTTAAATATTTTAACGCTCACAGTAATAATAATTTATACGATTCTCTCTTTCTTCATGATCTAAAAATAGAATCTGACAGCAGATGAAAACATTTTTTCTTAAAGTCAGAGTAGCTGCCAAAAATAAACAATGTGGCCTTAAAATGCATCAAATTTTAAATCATACCATGAAAAAGTATGGAAATTATTGTGTAGATGACAATCTGTTATTGTACGGTCGGTCCAAGTGTAAGTCACTGGCTGGAAAATGAATTTCAAAACCAGGTAAAAAGTAAATAAAAGATGGAGCGACCTGGCAACTTTTGACCTAGTTTTAAAATTCAGTTTCCTGCCAGCGACTAACACTTGGACCGACCGTACAACAATATATTGTCATCTTCACAATAATTTCAATACTTCTAAATTGTATGATTTAAATTTAGAGCATTTTAACACTCCGCTGTTTACTTTTGGCCTCTACTGGGACTTTAAATCGAAGATATGAATGAATGAATGAATAAATGAATGAATGAATGTATTTGACTTATGGTCTACGGCCCCTAACTCTCATATTAAAAGACGGAAGGTGCCAAGATTGGCCGAATAACCTTTACGAAAACGTCGATGTTACACGATATTTACCGATGAGTTAGTGAGTCTACTCTCATTTTAAGAGACGGACGCTGTCGAGATTGGCCGAATAGCATTTACGAAAACGTCGATGTTACACGATACTTACTGATAAGTTAGGGGTCGTAACCCTTACACTACATAGTTTTTTCGTCATATAATATGATCATATTTACACTGAAATCGACACGTGACACACTCACAATCTCTCACATACATTTCACCAAAAATAACCTACATATATCGTATAGTAAATAGAAAAAATCAAAATTCGATCGAACATATCAAATATAAAGGTAACGTATGCAGTTGGAAAGAAATACTGAAATTGAATAATGCATGAAAACTGATCATGGGTTATGATCAGACCGCACGTTGTCTGATGTCTAATCTTGTCCGTGGATAAAAGGCAAAAACACTACCTATCGGCTGTCGATGTACATGTATAAATAGGTTACTAGAAAGTTTAGCGAATTTGCAAATTCCCCTGTGACGATATTCAAACTCTTATACTAAACACAACAATTACAGATTAGCTCAATTTGAAGGCAAGTGCAGACGACAAATTGAAACTGGCACAAATGACGGATTTGTATCAGAAAAATAGGATACGTTGTCAGAAACATAAAAATATTGTGGGAAAAGGAGAAAACGATGGTAATCAGCATTGTGTCCTTTCCCCACAATACTTTCGATAGCTTCCAATTTTGGGGTCGTTAAAATCCGGAATTGTGTGGTGCACGGTTAACTCTATAGGAGATTATCGGGCAGTCTCAATCGAAGATCAGATTGCACGTTCTGTGCAGTCTGATATTCGATCTACTCTGTCCGAAAAAGGGCCTTTGGTTTAGCTTAATCCATTTTGAAACCACATGCAGACGAAAAATCATAATTATGTGGCTCAAATGACGGGATTCTTTTTCAAAAGGTTTTAGGAAACACTGTGGGAAAAGGAGAAAATGCTAGTTTTCAGCATTTTCTCCTTTTCCCACAATGTTTTCAAATGTTCTTCCTGAAGATCGTTTAACTTTTTACCACATAATCTCGAGTTTTAACTACCCTGAAGAAGGCTTTTGAAAACATTGTAAGAAAAGGAGAAAATGCTGAAAACCAGCATTTTCTCCTTTTCCCACAACGTTTTCTACCCTATCAAACTCAAGAATCATCATTTTAGCTACGCTTATTATTTCGTCTGCAAATGCTTTTAATTTGGTCGAATCCCCCCAAAATTTTATCTTTTGGTGAAGTCTTACAACATGAAAATGTTTGGTTAAGAATAAAATCGTAACCGTATCGGTGACCGACTGATAGTAATAAAATTATCATTACAGTTCAAACACCCACACAAACATTTACATATCCGCCTCAAACCCTTGAAGCCCCTTCTACCGCGATGGTTTGCTTTTATGGACAGTATAGCTTAAAGATTAGACTGCACAAAACGTGCAGTCTGATCTTAAAAGCTAGGCCGGGTAGCTCAGTGGTCAGCGTATCTGATTCGCGGCTTGGTGGTTGCAGGTTCGATACCCGGTTGAGGCAAACTTTCTTTCCGGCGATTTTTCGCCTCTCGCCTCTGATGCCTGTGTGAAAAGTAGTCAGTGACTTGGAAAGAATGTTGTGTCAGTATTGTTGCGAGAAAGCCAGGAAACACAAGTGTAGGTGCATCGACGGCAATGATGTGGCCTGAGCTGTTAAAACGGCGTAAAACTCCAAAACAAACAAACTGATCTTAAGGATAGGGCACCCTTATAGGTCACCCTAATGGGATTCGTGTAACATCGCCTTTCATCGCCGAAAACCGTACAGATTCGGCTAAGACTCGGGTAATCCGTAATCGATGCGGGGAACCAGCATCTATCGGCCGATCGATTACGGATTACCCGAGTCTTAGCGAATCCGTACGTTTTTCGGCGATGAAAGGCGATGTTACGCGAATCCTATAGGGTGCCCTATCTTTAAATCAACACGGTCCCTTAATATATTCTGACAGAAACACCTTTGAGTTTTTGATAATACAGTCTTCATGACTGGCCAAGCCCCGGTTGCGCAGTCGGTAGTATACAAGTCTTGAGAATAGGGTGACGCTGGTTCGAATCCCCAGCTTGGCTAATTTCTTTCCAATGATTTGTCATGGTCATTGCGACAGGATTCATTCCTCTCCCACCGATGATCATTGTTTCGACGGTGGTTTTATAGGAAAGCAGCCAGTGGCTTGGGAAGAATATTGTGCGAAGCACTGGTAATAGAAACTTCAGGAAGGCATGGATAGGTGCACTGGCCGCAATAATATAACTTAAATAATGGTGAAAATGGCGTTAAACATCAATCAATCAATCAGTCAATCAACCAATCAACCAAGCAACCAACCAATCAACTAATCAACTAATCAATCGATCTATCAGTCAATCAATCAGTCAGTCAGTCAGGTCAGTCGGTCGGTCGGTCGGTCGGTCGGTCTGTCGGTCTGTCAGTCTTGATAGAGTGATTGCAGTTCAGTCCTGAGTTCAGTGTGCAACGAACAATTCTGGGATTGCTGGTTCGATACCTTAGCTCGATAAACTCCTTTCCGAGGACTGATTATTGTTTTTGCGACAGGATCAATTGCTCTGTTACCGCATAGCACTGTATAGGCTGAGTTGATATGGAAAAGTAGCCATTGGCTTGGAAAAAATATTGTGAGAAGTAAATGTTGAAAACGGCACTGAACACCGTACAAACAGGACTTAGGTGGTAAAGGGTTAAAAATGCATGACAATAGATTTTGACAAAAATATCTTTTGTTTAAGAAAAGAAATATTTTTATGGTAAATTCTGATATGACTTAACTTTTAGTTTTAGGAAAACACCAAAAAATACCACACAAATAATCTGCCCTCGCTGGGATGCGAACCCGAGACTGTCAAACTGTAGCCCAGCGACCCTCTACCGACTGAGCTATCTGAGCAATTATTTTGCTAGTGCGTGTAAAATGTATCTATTCCATTGTTACGCAAGAACGGCTACAAACTAGGTTAGAAATTTCGAAGAAAATCTGTTGCAAACTGGGACATTCTTCATGTTTTTCTTCATGTATTTATGTCTGCATCATAGTTTTAAAACCATCTTTAAAAGCGAATAAAATTTAATAGTTTCTTTTTATTTTCTCAAAAATTTGCAAACCGAATTCTGGTTGAATGGCACTTATGTTATTTACCAGTAAATGAAATTCTGGATTTGTCTAAATCGAAAGCTTTTGCAGCCCTGCTGGGTAGCTCTGTCGTTAGCGTATCTTACTCGCGACCTGGTGGCTGCAGATTCGATATCCGCTTGATGCAAACTTTCTTTCCGGCGATGTTTTGCCTCTTACCTCCAATGCATGTGAGAAAAATAGTCAGCGAGGGAAGAAAGTTCTATCAGTACTGGTAAGAGAAAGCCAGGAAACACATACGTATGTGCACTGGCCGCTGTGATATGGCATTAGCTGTTAAAACGGCATCAAACTCCAATACAAACAAACAAACAAAAGCTTTTTGCAAACCATAAATGAAACAAACTGGTCACCAACACTTTCTCCTTTTCTCACAATGATATCAAATTTCTTTTTCTTCTGGGTTGTAAAAATACGGGATTGTATGGTACCTAGAGACAGCGATTAAATTTAGAAAATTCGTCATTTGCCATTGATATATTGGTTACCGATATATTTTGAGGAAACGAACAAAACACAAACTCAGTGAGTTATGATTTACTCCACTGTTTGTCTGACGATCTAATTGAAAGACTGATTCATCAGCCGAACTTCCGAAAAAAAAAAAATTTTTTTTTTAAATCCTTATCTCTTTCATTACTGAATAAACAAATTACTCGTACATTTTCTTAATGGCTACAAATTCAGTTCCGCTGCAAGATTAACAGACAGTTAAGTCATAAGCTCGAATAAAGCAGTGAACAGTGTAGATCAGAGATCAGACTGCACGTTCTGTGCAGTCTGATCTTGATCTACACTGTCCACAAAAGCGTCTGGTGTCGTTTATGGTATGGAAAGAGTTAACCAGACGACAGAAAATTAGACCGGTCAAATTTGAAAGCTTTTGCAGACGCCAAAAAAAAAATAATTGCGGCTTAAATGATGGTATTTGCGCCCATGAAAAAATAGAAAAGATTGTGGAAAAGGGGAAAATGCTGGTTATCAGTATTTCCCCCCCCCCCCTCATTCCTACGATATTTTTGTAATTTTTTTTTCTTAAGAGACGTAAAAACAAGGTTTTTTTTTTTTTGTAAAGAGATTACTCCTAGCCAGACTACATTGTTTTAAGACTCGTTTGGATCCAAAACGTTGGCAGACGACAAAATAAAAGTGGCTCAAAAGAAGAGATTTTTCTTTTCCAAAGGTAAAAAGTCTATGGATAAGTGTCGCAAAGCTGGTGACCAGCATTTTCCTGTTTTATTTCATCCTTTTTTTTTTTAAATGCCATCATGGTCGTATAGGAACGGGTCCATTTTGTTATGGGTAAATAAACCAGACCGTTAGATCACCGGAAGTTGCTTATCCGAGCGACAGATATCGGGTGTCATTAATAATACAATGGCCGAAAACCTCGCCCTGTTTCACGCATCTGAGATAGGCAGCTTTTTCAAACAATATGATAAGCTGTTATGACGTTTCTTACCCTTGTCACAATGTTTTATAAGCATATAGAGTAACTGCATCATAATGTTACTTTACTCTATTCGTATTATAATTAATGAATCTTTTTTCTATCTGCTTCGATTGTTATAAATGAAAAAAAAATGAAGGAATTTATTAGGAAAGTGCAGAGCATAACTGGAGTTGCTTTTGTAGACAGTAAAGGATCAAGATTGGATCGCTTCTTGCAGACAGTGTAGATTAAGATCAGAAGGTGCTGTCTGATCATGCAAGTACACTGTCTGCTACTCTGAGAGTTTTAAGGGCCCTAAACAAGAAACTTTTTTAAAACATTGTGGGAAAGGTAGAACATGCTAGTAACCAGTATTTTCCCCTGTTCCCATGTGTTCTACCCTGTCAATGAACATTGGTTCATTTACATGTATATCACTTTCGAGTTTGTCGTCTGCTGAAGCTGAGTCTAGGATTTGTCGTTTGGTAAAGAGTTGTTACAATATAGTAAATCATACTATGGCTAGACATCGGATTGAGTCCTGTAGCGACAGGTAGGACAGAACTATAGCCTTTATACAACGTCATTTCCTTCCATTCGTCATTTAATTCCAATATGATGGTAGCTTAGTGGGTGAAAAACACGTGCGCTACGTGCTCAAATCCATACTCGACCGGGCCCTGCCAAAGTCCTTCAATGCATGCAAGCGGCACGGCCAAAAACATTATAGCACGATGCAAATTTTGATTTTCTGACTGTGCCTACTCTTACTATACAATCAATCAATGAAAATCTGAAATGAGGACTTTGATTAAATAGACAAAGACAAAGAAAAGCTCTATAGTTCAGAAGTTACTCCATAAGGCTGATCAAATTACATTTCAGCCATGCTCTGGGAAAAGGAGGCTTAATACATCTCCGTAATGCATGACACCAAGCAAGTCCTCACAGTATTATGGATCCATAGAATCCATCCTGAATCATGAGGTAGACTGGTTATTTGAGCTGCAGAAGATCAGTAGCAAAAGGTTTCGGCCCAGGTCAGCCTGCGCGGACTGCGCAGGCTGACATGGGTCGATACTTTTTGCAAATGGATTACGACCCCTTTTCACAGAGCACGATTCGTTTATACAACTATGAGATTTCATGCTCAGCCGAGTTGAGCATGAAAAAAGTTTTATAAGCATTGAATATTGACGGCACAGAACGTCACGGCAAATCTAAAATTTATCGAAGTGAAAAACAATTGTTAAAAACCAATCAGATATTGCTGAAATGATCAAAGTCGTCTTTGAAAGGGCAGAAAACATCATTAAAGGTCTACGGTCCCTAACTCTCATATTAAAAGACGGAAACTGCCGAGATTGGCCGAATAGCCTTTACGAAAACGTCCATGTTACACGATATTTACCGATGAGTTTAGGGGTCGTAATCCTGAAAAAAGAAAAAAAGAACAAATGCTTGTTAGTAGTATTTTATCGTTTTTCACAATGTTACTTTAAATTTTTTTTTTCTTGGATGAGGGTTGTTAAATCACAGTGTTGATTGGTAAAGCGCTCACGTGGGCAAAATGTTTATTTTATTTAGAATTGAAAATTCGTCATTGCTTTCAACACTGATGAAATTTATTTCACTGCAGCCACACCGTGACGTCATTTAAAGCGCGAGGTAACCGTTATCTTATCGTTTGATCTGCAAATTCTTTACCAAACGACAAAATTTTAAACTTGTCCAAATTGAAAGCATGTGCAGACGACAAATTATTCATCGTTAAATAATAATGAAGTTAGATTTTTTTTTAAATCGTTTTTCTAATGCCTTGCATTTTTTTTTCCGAAATCGAGAATTTTGTTCTCTTTGTTCCAGCTCAGACTGTATCTGCAGTCTGATCTTCATATACACCGTTCGTAAAAGCTAACGTTTATTTAGCTCGCGAGAATGAAAAAAGTTATCTGTCACTAAACAATTAAAACATTTTACACCTTCTGAGTTCACAGCCTTGGAAAACATTGTGAGAAAAAAAGCACTCGCTTGTAATAAGCAAGGGCGTCTTTTCAAACAACGTTATCAATACAGTAAGATTTATGTAAATTTTTTCCTCATTTAAGCTTGTTTTTTTTTTTCATTTTTCTAATTATGGGTGGTTTTTGCAAGGTATAGAATTAACCGGAAGAATATCGGTTTGACCCCTTACCAAAATACAAAATTTTGGACTCGTCCAAATTGAAAGCATTTGCAGGCAACAAATAGATTGCAGCTCAAAAGGGAAAAGTTGTCTGAGAAAGGATAGAAAACATTGTGGGAAAAGGAGAAAATGCTGGTTACCAGCATTTTCTCCTTTTCCCACAATGTTTTCAAAAAACCTTTTTCCTCATAGTCGTCAAAACTCTGGATTGTGTTGCAATGGGTTAAAAACGTTCAAGCGTGGGGTAAATTTATAAACAAAGAAGCAGACGGACTGAAATCACAAGAAATGTCTACGTCATTGGACCCAATCTGATTCAAAATTTATTTGCTAAGTATAATCAAAATAGTTTCTAGACAATGCATTTCTAAGAATTTGCAGAAGACAGCATTTTAAATTTACGAAAATAAGCGTGGCATGTTGAATTTCGACAAGGATGGCAAAAATCAATTTAGACATGCACCGGCAAATGGGGGCTTAATGCATCTCCTTGATCCATGGTACCAAGCAAGCCATCGCATACTTATGGATCTATGATATCTACTTTTTTCAACAACCGACTTAATCATAAGGTAGACTGGTCCTTAGATATACAGAAAATTGACCAATAACGAAAAGTTTCGGCTCAGGTCAGCCTGCGCGGACTGCGCAGGCTGACCTGAGTCGATACTTTTCGCAGATGCATTAAGCCCCCTCTTCGTAGAGCATAGCTCTTTTATAGATTACAAAGAGAAGTTTGAAAAAAGACAAAATTAAGGCATTTCATTAACGAGATTCTTAGTCTCTTACGCTTTTATTTGAATTTCACACAGGGTTCTGGTTATCAGCATTTTCTCCTTTTCTCACAATGTTTTCTTCCCTTCAACAGACAATTTTCAGTTTTTGATTCACGTTTACTTTTAAAAATTGTCTGCAGTTGCTTTCAATTTGGACAAGTCAAAAATTTGTTGTCTGGTAAAATGTTAAGGACAGAAAACGTATATGAGGAACAGGAGAAATTGCTGGTTATCAGCATTTTTCTTCTTTTCCCACAATGTTTTCAAAACTGGTAAGGTCGTAAAAACACGGTATTGTACGGCAATAGGTTAATATTAAACTTCTGGAAATATGTGGGCTTACGCCCAGGTCGGAAGGAAAAGTTCATGAGATGTCAAAAGACTTACTCATTCTAACATCAGTCATACTCTGTCTATAGTGGATCAGAGATGCCACCGCTAATTAGATAATAATGGCAGATGTTTACCGCGACCGTTATGTCAAATTTCGCGTTATTTGAAAATGATCAGCACTTTTTCTTTTTCCTACAATGCTTTCAAAAGCTCATAAGGTCGTAAGAACAGTTCAGAAGGCAAGATTCATTAGATGTCGATGGACTTACTCGTTTCAATATCAGTCTTACACTGTCTATGGTGGCACTGAAATGCCACCACTTATCAGATATTTACGGCAAAAGTTTATGTCTTATTTTCACGTTTTTCAAAAATTATTGTTATACTTTTATTTCAATTTTACCATGAAAGCAGACAAATAACTTAACAGGATATTTTCCCTGCTTTGAACTACCACCACTTACTATAAGTTATAGATTTTTCTCGAGGAAAAGAATTGATATCTTATTTCTAACATAAATGCGACCATAACAACTTTTAAAACATTCTTACAAATGCTGAAATTATGTTATCCAGGAAGTTTCTCTACTTCGCTAAAATGTTCGGGCGTAATCCTAAATTCTTTGATCAAATCGTAAAAATTGATCCCCCATTCTTGGACGCCCCTAAATAAAACAGTCCGAAAAAATGCGATTAGGGTAACGGGTAAAGCAAAGAAACAAAACCGCAAATTATCTCTGTTTATTTTACAGTGCAAGTGCTCTAGAACAATGACGTCATTGGGGAATTTCAAATATTTGAGGGAATTTCCAAATACCTCATCTGTTCGATATATAATTATATGTTTGAACTCAGCGTTTGACCTCGTACCATACATTTTATTTTTAAACATATCACTGGCCAATGACAAAAATGAGAAATACCTGAAGTGGAATTAAAAGCGTCTTTTAACTGAGACGTAAAACGTTGTTGGAATATGGGCAATTTTTGTAATAAGCTCCTTTTTCCCGCAATGTGGTATCGATTTGGCAAAAAAAAATGTGGTTTTTGAAGAAAGTTTCTGGACACGAAAGTCCATCTCTTTCTCACCGAGCCCACTCGCAGTCTGTTCCCACATTAGTAATTGACGGTACTTGAAACCGCAATTAAGATTATGCAATCTGATTTTGAAAACCTCAAATTCAATTACTCAATAACTTAAGCATGAATTTGCTTCCTGGTTGAATTTCCTTACCAAACGACAAAATTTTAGACTGGTCCAAATTGAAAGCATTTGCAGACGACAAATTGAAAGTAGCTTAAATAATGATTAATGTTTATGATAGGGTGGAAAACATTGTGGGAAAAGGAGAAAATGCTGGTAACCAGCATTTTCTCCTTTTCCCACAATGTTTTCAAAAGGCTTCTTTCTCAAGGTCGTGAGAATTTAGGATTTGGGTAGTAAAGGATAAAGTTCATTAGGTATTTTTTCGTCTGCTTTGTTAAGACACTCATGCAGATTTACTACATCGTACCCTCAAATGATAACTGTGGTTTAGTTGTAAGTACTCTCTCTCTCTCTCTCTCTCTCTCCGTCCGTTCGTCTGTCTGTCCGTTCGTCTGCCTTAAAAGGCTTCGACCTCAAGCTTTTTTAAACACATGATAACTTGGTAGAAGAATATAGCAATGAATTAATAAGTTAGATCTTTTCAAATAGGTAAAAAGCTTTAAACATACATCTTCACTCGTTTTCATCCAGTTTTCCAACCCTTTTATTTTTCTTTTTTCTTTATTTTTATGAAACTATAACCACTCTTGTATCAGCATGCCAAATATTGCCCCTGATGGTTGCAAGGTTGCACAGATTACGGTAGATAGAAAAAGCATTTCGTTCTATTGAGGCTAGCCATAGACATAGCAACCACAGTTTCCGGTTTAAATCGAAGACAAATCCCTACAGTTTCTTTACCCCATACACCTTATATTGATTTTTTATTTAAGTTTACACAGCTGACTAGATTATAACACCGTCAAGTTTTAACAGCGTTTGTTTACTGTCTGGCTGTATAGATGTCTCTTTAATATTACTATTAATCAAGTTGTTCCGGAAAAATACGCAACAAAGTGGCGTTCATTGTAGATCTAAGATCAGACTACAAGGTCTGTGGAGCCTGATCTTGATCTACACTGTCCTCAAAAGTATCTCAGGTCGGTTCAAGCGCCTTGAATAGTTAAAATAGAATACTTTCGCAAGTGATTACAGAATACTCGTGCGCCTTAGTTTATACCAAGCAATAAAATTAAGAGATTTTAAAAGGTTATCTAAGTCTGGTCGAGTTTTTTTCTTTTTCTAAAAGCTGGTATGCTTTGAGTAGTTAATTAGAAGATTTCTTAAGAATTATTTAGGAATTATATGTTTGAACTAGCGGTAAATCAACCTTCAGGCTGCTAAGCGCGACTCACTGACCTTTTGCGGACAGTGTAGATCAAGATCAGACTGCACAGAACGTGCAGTCTGATCTTGGATCTACACTGTCCGATAAGGAGATACTTTTCCCCCAAAATACCTTTGAAATTGTAAAATTTTAGTTTTTATGATCGGTTTGAAAATTTCATTTCACTTATATGGCAGGTTTAGGGTTAAACTTGGTAAACTCCCATGTCTAAAAATAAATTTTTGCAATTTATCTTTCCACAACTTTCAGAAAGCTACACTTTATCATAGAAAATTGGTGTTGTTGTTGTTTGGCGTCTCACGCCGTTTTCAACATTATTTGAGTTACATCGCAGCGACTAGTGCACCTATCCATGCTTTCTTGGAGCTTCTTTTACTACATAGCACTACGCACAACATTCTTTGCCCCCAAAAATGGCTGCTTTTCCGCATAAATGTCACCCGTGGAATGTTTAGTTGCGAGAGAGGAATGAATCCTGTCAGACTGACTATCTTCAATCCTCAGAAAGAATTCGTGAGCCAGGCTCTGGCAAAGGGGTGTTTAATGCATATCCGTGAAACAACATACCAAGTAAGTCATCAAATAATTATGGATCCATTATAGATCCATAAGATCCATTTTGTCTAACAATCAACTGAATCTGACTGGTCCTTCGACTTGCAGAAAATCTACCAATAGCAGAAAGTATCGATAAAAGACAACTTGCGCGTACTGCGCAGGCCGATCTGGGTCTATCCTTTTTTTTTTTTTTTTTTTTGCAGATGATTTAACCCCCTTTTCACAGAGCACGGCTCATTTGTTCTAGTTTCTAAATCGAACCTGTGACCTCTTTGTTTTAAGCCCTGAACTTGACCGACTTAGCCACCGGGTTTGGCACTCGAAGGAAGAAATGACATCCATCTTCAATTACAGAAATACATGTACTGTCTTATGCTTTACCGCTTGCTGCTGTCGTTTGAAAAAAAGAACAATACAGTGAACAACAGTGAATATTAAGGCCAGACGATGCACGGCACAAAGTCTGATCCGGATTTGCATTATATGGCCTTGAAACAGGTGTTTTTTCGTAGCATGGACTAGCTAGAAGTATAGGCATTTTTGGGCAAGTTCTGACGTTTGTGAAAAAAGAAAAATAAGAACAGTGATAATCGGAAAAACCGAGACCAGACGTTGCAAAGCAAGAAGTTTGATCCGATTCCACACTAAATGGCCTTGAAACAGAGGTATTTCCCCGTAACATAGACTAATTAGGAGTATATGTATAGGCAATGAGAGAAAAAAAACAAGTCCCTCCCGACTGGCCTTATAGACTAAGCAGATATAATCCTTTAGCAAACAATCCCGATCTTTACGGCTTTTGAAAACATTGTGGGAAAAGGAGAAAATGCTGGTAACCAGCATTCTCTCCTTTTCCCGCAATGTTTTCTACCCTTTCGAAGACATACCTTCTTCGTTGTCTACAAATTCTTTCATTATTAAAAATCTTAAAATTTTGTCATATGGTAAAGGGTTAACTCTTGGAAAGAGAAAATGACAGCTTTTGCCATATAGAGTTCATGGTCTCAAATTAATCATTGTACAATATAGAACAGAATATTGCGATTCAGACATTTATTGGCTAAGACTTGCTTACGTCAGCAACTTAAAATAAACACATTAAACGGAAAACGAAAAATCAAGGTCAGACACGTGAAGACCAAAAAAGCCTCAGTACCGCTATAAATCTGTCACATCCGCGAAAAAAAGTTCCCTCGACCCAATTATAAAGTCCAGACTAACACACCCGTGAAACAGAATATGTCCGGCGTAAACAGGAACTAGAATGTATTCCTACGTAACTAGATATAGTTATTTATGGCGGCCATGATTTTGTTTCAAGTTCTGAAGCACCAGTCAAGCATTTTACCTAATTTGCAAATCCTTGAACTGCTAAATAAGTCAATTCTTTACCAGACGACAAAATTTCAGACCTGTCCAAATTGACAGTACTTGCAGACAAGATATTAAATGTGGTTCAAGAGATTGAATTTGTGTCAAAAGAGATAGAAAAACCACCATTTTCTCTTTTTTTCACCACAATATTCCTGAAAGCTTTTTCATTCTAGACTATGATCGAGAGGTCTCTTCATTTTTAGAAAACTGAGTAATTTTGATTTATGGTTGCAAAAGAATTAAAAGGAGATAATTAGACTTATTTGTTAAAACTTTGATCTGCATTAATCAAATTCGTTTTGTCTTTTTCTGGTATTAAGTTTACATGACAAAAAATATCATCCGCTTATTTTTCTAGATAAAAAGTATATGTTTTTCAGAGTTAGATAGAATTATAAAGAATTTGTAGGGAACTCTAAAGCTATGCATAGACCGTTAATGCTTTCCTTTGAATATCACATAAAAATTTGTAACTACATAGCTGCTAACCAATTTGTAACCTGTTACCAATCAATCTAAAGTTTTAACGACCCCAAGAAATACTGTCTTTGAAAACATTGTGGGAAAAGGAGAAAATGCTGGTAACCAGCATTTTCTCCCTTTTCCAGCAATGTTTTCCAACCTTTCTAAGACAAATTCTATCACTTAAGCGGCATTTGATTTGTCGCCTGCATTCGCTTTCTTCAAAAGTTTGGATATGTCTAGTATTTGGTATTGTGGTAAAGACTTAATCAAACATTTATTGTTTATTATATTTTTAGCCGATGTTCGAGCAATACAGAAAGTGGAGTAAGCAGTACGGGAAAACATACGGGTATTTTGAAGGTCCTAGTCCAGTTATAGTCACATCCGACAAAGATTTATTAAGTGAAGTTTTCGTTAAACAATTCAAAGCGTTCCATGCAAGAAAGGTAACTTTAAAAATGATCATTAATGGGAGGTCTTTTTTTTTTTCAGTCATTTCCCTAGATTCTTTTTGAGTACTACATTGGTCCCTGATAAGGGTATTACTTGGTTTTTATCCTTGATTCTCTTGCACCACACAGTCATGTGCTTGAGATAACATCTCAACTAAATCTGCTTAGACTGGTTTACAAATCGATATATACGTATTTTATGATGATCGAGAACAGAATTTGATTTCAAACTTCAAAGGGACCATACGCTTACATCATAAATCATGTTACATTTATCGCAATATCCCCAAGGGAATCAAAGATAAAAACAAAGAAATACAGGTAAAAGGACTAATGCTGTTATTCGGTTACCTTCAGTCTTTATCTGGCAAGGGAGATAATTTGACTTATAGAATGGCCCCCATATCTACTTGAGGGCAACATTTAGGGGTTTTACGGATAGTTTAGACCAAGATCAGTCAGATCAAAACTGGCCGTGCAATCTTCAAAGCTACGCTCACTAAAACTGATTGGATTCGAGGAACTCTGGCCAGAATAACTTTGGATTCGCATCTGACTGAAAATTTACTAACTGTAATAAATGTATTTATTAACATCTAAAGGTTTTTATCTCCTACTAAATTTACCACAAGGAGTTCTGGGGAAACCTAAATATAATCGTGCGACATGTTTATTCAACAAAGTTATTTAAATAGAAAGGTATTTAAAAGTCTGTGCCTGGCATTCCGTTGTTACCATCCTTTTTTTAAGTTGAACCTGTCACTTAACATTGTTCTTACGTTTTTTTTAAGTCTTTACTAAAAGACAAATATTTAAGACTTGTCAAAACTGAAAGCATTTGCAGATGACAATATAGATCAGGTTCAAATGATGAAAATCGATTGGGTAGAAACATTTCGGGAAAAGGAGAAAATGTTGATTACCAGCATTTTCGCATTTTCCCACAATGTTTTCAAAAGGCTTTTTCCTCTGGGTAAGTAGGACTCAGGATTGTGTGGTAAAGAGTTTAACACCGTTTTCAACATTATTTCATTTATGTGGCAGCAAGTGCACCTATCCATGATTTTCTAGAGTGTTTTACCTGTACTTGGCACAATATTTTTCCCAAGTCACTAGCTTTTGTCCCACAAAACCATCATCGAAAAAAATTATCAGCGGCGAGAAAGAAATGAATCCTGTCGCAATGGCTATCAAAAATCCTCGGAAAGAAATTGCCCCAGCTGGGTATTCGAACCAGCAACCATCTGGTCTCAAATCGAGTGCGCTGCCAAATGTGCCATCGGGCTAGGTCTTACTTTACAAACTTCTCGCTTATGAGTCCTTACAGTCGGGCAAGCAGTTGTTGCTGCACCTTCTCCCCAATCGTTTTCATACAATTTAGAAAGAGTGTATTCCTTTCCGTCAGCCTTTCTTCTTCTTCTTCTTCTTTTTCTTCTTTTTAAATTGTGGCATTCCTTTTTGTTATTTATTGGTGAAAAAATTAAATTGGTACATCAGTTATCTGGAATATTTCAAGGGTTGTAGCTACTGAGTAAAAATTATTTGGGCCATGTTCTGGCAAAGGGGGGGTTTAATGCATCTATGTGATGCATTATACCGAGCAAGACATCACTTTATTATGAATCAGTAAAATCTATTTTGTCTAACAACCATCTGAATCATGAGGTTGGAATGATCTTTTGACATGCAAAAAAATTACAAGTAGCAAAAAGTTTCGACCCATATCAGCCTGCGCGGACTGCGCAGGCTGATATGGGTCGAAACTTTTTGCAGATGCATTTAACCACCTTTTCATAAAGCATGTCCCATTTCCTCTTGAAAAGAATGAATGAAGGTGGTACATACCAGAAAATAAATGAAAAGGAAGGAAAATATCTTTCCAGTGACAAGGAAAACATGTATAACAAGAAATGTCTTTGAAAAAACCCAGATAGACGGCGTAATTATGCCCGCAAGTAGACCTTCAGGGACCCTCAGAATAATTATGTCCTCATTTTTGACCAATCGAAAATTTCTGTTTATTCATTCGAGTAGACGAGTATCAATTCCGAGAAGTAGGTCAAAAGTCAGCGCATCCAGTTACACCGAAAATAAGATGGTGTAAAATTTGCACACACATAGGCCTGCAGGGGCCTGCCGAATAAAGATGTCCACATTTTCGACCAATCGAAAATTTCTATTAATTCATTCGAAGATATTAATATCAAGAAGTAGGTCAAAAAGCCAGCGCGTATTCAGCTACGCCGAGGAAAAAAGATAAACTTTGTTGTAAACTTTGAACTCAAAAAGGGGCCATCAGAACAAACATGTCCACATTTTTAAACCAATCGAAAATTTCTATTAATTCATTCGATTTTATCAGTACCAAGAAGTAGGTCAAAAGCCAGTGCATTCAACTACGCCGAACAAGGAGCAGTTGGTTAAAACAAGTCATTTTATATCTTCTTCAGGTTTGGCCAGTACAAGTTGACCCAGACAGCGATGAAGAAGTACACATGTTTTTTGCACGTGGAGAAAGATGGCGGCGATTGCGAAGTATAGCCAATCCAGCCTTCAGTACGGGTAAAATGCGACTGGTAGGTTGCCCTCAGGTCTTACGTTTGAGTTAATTCGTTTAGTAAAGAAATCTTTGTTATTCTTTGTTCAGGAAAATGTCTCTAATTTAGGGGCAATTAATCTGGATCTAAATCAGGTGCAGTGTTTAACAGATTCTGATCTTAATTTCATGTCTAAAGACCATGAGGATAATGGCCTATGAAAACATCATGGAGAAGGAGAAGTACTTGTTACCAGTATTTTCTCCTTTTCCCATAATGTTTTCCAGTCTTCCAACGACAGATCACATAATTTTAGCCACATTTAGTTTGCAATCTGCAAATGCTTTCAGTTTTCAGGAATGTGAAATTTTGTCTTCAACTCAAGAGTTACCAGTTTAAAAGGTGCAATTTGATTTTTTCTTTTCTAAATACCTGTAGTTCCATCGAAACAAATCTGTTACTATGTAAAATGCCCAATGTCAGATCATTTTTTATCTTTTTCTTATTTATTTATTTATTTATTTATTTATTTTATTTTTCAGATGTCACCGATGATTAATAAACAGATAGATAAATTTTTGAAAGTCATGACAGAAAAATGTCGGACGGGAATTGATTTTAATATTTATGAGTAAGTAAAGTTTTCACGGTTAAACCCCGAAAATAAATCCATAATCCCGAATTGATTAAAACAGCTGTAACTTCTATAAAATTTCATAGTTTACGTCGCCCTTAGCACCTGAAAAGTATATAAAAGTAGAATATAATGATAGGCATTAGGAGGCAGGAAAATAGCCCTAAAAAATGCAAGTTAAACGTTCGGGTTGTTAAAAATGAGTTTTACGTTTTCTGTATAATTATGCTGACGTTTTTAAAGGCTTCTTTTTTCATTTCTGACCTCTTTAACGGACGACAAAATTTTAGCCTCGTCCAAATAGGAGGTACTATTAATGCGTCAACTCAAATATATTTTTTAAAAAATGGAATAAATTCCTTACCTGCACAGAAAACATTTTTAGAAAAAAGATGAAAATGCTGGTTACATGCATTTTCTGTTTTTCTCACGATATTTTCAAAATTCCTCTTCCTCAAGGTCATTAAGACTCAAAATTGTTTCATAAAGGGTCAAATGTGTATATTCACGGTTAAAAAATTTACATGTATTAGATTGTGCTTATACATTGGTGAGGTTAAAAAGTTCATTTTTCAGAACTGTCAGCGCTTTGATGTTATGGGGTGTAATTAATTCACAAGTATGGTATAGGTATACTTAAATGTCGATATTTTGTCAAGTGTATATATTACACTGAAATAGTAGGCTATAGTGAAAGTACGCTAAAACGTCCATATTGTGTAATATGTACATTATTAGTTGTACGGTCAGGTGGCAGGAGACTTGGAAACTTGTTCATGGCTGTAGCGAATCATGTCGCCTCGAGCCACGGCTGTAGCGAATCATGTCGCACCGAGCAGAAGGCGAGGTGGCGACATGATTCGCCACAGCCGTGAACAAGTTTCCAAGTTCCCGGCCACCTGACCGTACAACGAATTTATTATACTGCAAAGTTTTACCATTCCAACGTGTATTCAGTGAAATTTCCCCGTTTTATATTCTAACAAACTGAGTACGCTGACGGCATAGAATTTCCCTTCTGAATACCCAAATTCAATGAAAAGTGACGTCACTGAGAACTGACGTCACTGAAACCTTGGTAAGACGTGCTGTTTGGTGTATAAAGTTGATGATGTCACTGCGATAGACATTCAACGTATTTTTATTCAAACATAGAATTAAACAACTTCACGGTAAGTAAACATGCAGTTTAATGATTTGTTGGCAAAAGTATACGACCATTAGTTGCCTCAACCGTTCATTAGGTTATCCTTTTAACGTTACAATGTATGAGTTTCGGCACTTCACAGTTTTCGTGCCTGACAAAGGGATGGCTCGTTTTAATCCAGTATATCTGTTTTAGAATGACAACAAATGATAATACATGTTACTACATTTGTTTATTTCAAAAAATAATCAATTTTTTTTCCGTTTTAATGACAACTATCAAGGGAAACTAGTAATTATATGATGCAGGCTACTCAGTATGTTTGTCTTGTGGGCGCCTCGTATCGGTCGACGCCGCCATTTTGGAAGTTGTTTTGAAAGTGTAGTCATGTATACGAGGCTCCCAAAAGGGAAAGTGCTTTTACGTGGATTTTGCCAGTGAACATGACTGTATGTACGGGGCATATTATCCAATCAGATCGCGAGAAATTTATTGCAGTACAATAAGTACACTAGTATAGAAAATGTAATAATAAAACGTCGATATTGACACTTGTATAAAAACACAAGTATAGGAAAAGCATAATCAAATGTCGATATTGTGTTATTTGTACACGTTATACTTATGTCGATATTGCGTTATTTGTAAAATGCACCCAAGTCCAAAAGCAACAGCACAGAACGGGCATTACAAAGGTATCGTAGTGATCGAATATATGAAAAGAGAAATGTAGGTATAATTTATCGTTTATAGGCTGTGTTAAACTTTTTATTTTCCATATTTCTGACGAAAAACCATTAGGCAGGTGACATGATAGTGCCGTTATATCATATGCTTAACAGGTATCGGCTATAAATAATTATGTTTTTGTATTTAATGTCAGATGAAGATTATATAAGAATGTATTTTTACAAGCTTCTTAAATAATCTGCAAGTAAATGGTTAAAGAAGACATTTCTTTCATTTTATGAGCGTTGCTCTGAGGAAAGCTGGTTTAATGCATCTCCGTGATGCAATTTTATACCAAGCAAGTCATCACATAATGATGGATCCATAAAATCCATTTTATATAACAACCGGTAGAATCATGAGGTTCACTGGTTCTTTGACATGTAGAAAATTAACCAATGGCAAAAAGTTTCGACCCAGGTCAGCCTGCGCAGACTACGCAGGCTGACCTGGGTCGATACTTTTTGCAGATGCATTAAGCCCCCACTTCACAGAGCATGGCTAATCTTGGTAAACCGTCTTTTTTTTTTTCAGTTATTTACAAAGATTAACCTTTGACACAATAGCAGAGTGCGGGTTCGGGTTAAAAACCGACGCAATCCGAACGAGGAACGATGAATACTTAAATAACTGTAGAGGGGTGATTAACGATACGACAAAAAGACCTATCTTATTTCTCTTTGGATGTGAGTATAGTTCATATTTATCAGTTCGGTTTTTTCGAAGAAAACGTCGAGGTATTGTCGAAGCCCTGGCGTTGTTTCCGTTGTCGTCGGCTGTGCCGCCGTGCACACCTTTTTGTAAGGAGCCATGCTCTGGTAAAAAGGCAAGTCATCCCATAATTATGGATCCATAAAAATCCATTCAGTCAAGGGATTGGTTTGGTTTGGTTGGTATAAGAGTTTAACGCCATTTTAACAGCTTAGGTGATATCATGGCGGCCAGTGACGCACCCATGTGTTTCCTGGCTTTCTCACTTCAGTACTGACACAACTTTCTTTTCAAAGCCACTGACTACTTTTCTCACAAGCATCAGAGGTGAGAAGCGAAAAATGGATTGAAAGAAAGTTCGCCGCAACCGGGGATCGAACCTGCAACCCCCAGGTCACGAGTCAGATACGCTAAACACTGAGCTACCCGGCCGGGCGTCAAAGGATTGACTGAATCTGGAGGAAGAATGGTCCTTGGACTTGCAGAAAATTGACTAATAGCAAAAAGTTTCTATCCATGTCAGTCTGCAATGACAGGGGTCGATACCTTCTGCAGATGCATTAGCCCCCCTTTTCACAGAGCATGGCTCATATATAGAGAGAGCCCATGTTGAATCTAAACATTTTTTTTCCCGTCCGCAAATGCTTTCAACACGGTCAAGTCGAAAATCTTGTCGTGTGAAATTTGGTAAGGAGATACAGGAAAACATCTATAAATTTAGTCAAAACTTTGAATTGCAATATTTTAATTACTTGGTACTAGAGGGCTCGTATTCAGTGACCATTGTAAACTGATTTTTATTCTAATTCTAATTCTGTAAAATTTCTAAATTTCTAAAGTTGAAAGTAACGCAGTTTCTGATGGGCGAAACCGAATGGTTTTGCAAATCAGAAATTGTGTCACTTTTCTAAATCTAGAATGAGACTGAGAATGCAATTTGATAATAGATGTGTGTAAGACAGTCAAAAGCTCTCGAGGTTGCCTATCTAATATAGACACGAGTATTCGTGGATGTCTATATCAGATAGACAACCCCACAAGTTTTTGCTTATCCGACATAGACCACGTGCAGTGACAAAGCATTGTATGTGTGATATATACAGACCAAATACTGAGTGCTGATTGGCTAATTTATCGGAACCGTGGTCATAGTATAAATTACTGACAAGAGTAGGCCTAACTTACCTTGCACCTTTAATAACATTGTATAAAATCAACAGATGTTTTAGTTTCGAATCTGCAACGCAAACATTGATGACGTCACGTCAATCAATGTATTTGACCTTGGAATATACGGGTATAACACAAAATAACACGTAGTGTTTTCATTGGCCACCCCCGCTTATTGGCATCTCATTCATCCGGCATTATTGTTGATCTGGCTTTGTTTTTCAGTCCATTACATTGATCCTCTACTAAATAATCCTATGTTTTAAAGAAGGGGTTTTGAAAACATTGTGGGAAAAGGAGAAAATGCTGGTAACCAGCATTTTCTCCTTTTTCCACAATGTTTTCTACCTTATGAAATATAAATCCATTAATTTCAGTCATATGTTATCATTTAGTGTACAAATGCTTTCAGTTTGGGCAAGTCTTAAATTTCACCACATGATTAAGAGTGAAAGCATAAACACCCGGTAAAAATAGTTTTCCATAAGAAGGAAACGGAAAAGTGAGGGGAAACAACCAGTTGCTTATTTACAAGCTACTGCTCGTAGATCAATCATGGCTGCTTTTTTTGCGAACAGTGTAGATCAAGATCAGACTGCACAGAACGTTCTGTCTGGTTTCGGATCTACTCTCTCCTCTATCTTATTGTGAAATTTTAGTATTCTTGTAAAACCACTCTTGAAATCCCAGTCTTTTAATCTGCTTCTCTGATCGAAAAGTTCATTTCATTCAGTATTTTTTTTTTATCATCCTGACTTGTGAACGTGAATATATTTAATACAAATATCAAATGCATGATACAAAAGTTTCACCCAACCCAATTGGCCTATAAGTCACAGAAATAAAAGAAGTAGACACTTAAAATAAAATTTCATACTCGATTTCATTGACACATTAGATTTGAGTCATGCTGTGTGAAAAGAGGTTAAAAAAAAAATATCGATCCAGGTCAGCTTGAGCAGTCCGCACAGGCTGACCTGGGTCAAAACTTCTTGCTTTGGTAAACTTTCTGCAGCTCAAAGTACCGGTGTACGTCACGCATCAGACGGTTGTTACACGGCAAAACGTATTTTATAGATCAAGTTTTATGTGATGACCTACTTGGTAAAATGCATTGGTAATACTGGATTTATTTCGAGCACGCGCGTCTGGTACAACCAGTGCGGAGGAGTGAAGTCCCAGGTCGGTGTTTATTGGCGGTCATTGCCACAGCAGTCTAAATTTACAATCGCCGCTGGACATTTGTTTAACTCTTAAGCTGTTAAGCGCGATTCACTGACCCTTTGCGGACAGTGTAGATCAAGATCAGACTGCACAGAACGTGCAGTCTGATCTTGGATCTACACTGTCCGAGAAGGAGATATTATTCACCAAAAACATATTTTTGAAGTAGAAATATCACGGTTTTTACTACCGAACTGAAAATTTTCATTTTAGTTATTTTGCAGGATAAAGTTTAAAACTTAACTGTTGGAGAAATCGATAATTAACCCTATACCATACAATCCCGAGTTTTAATAAACCTGAGGAAATATGGCTATGGAAAACATTGTAGGAAAAGAAGAAAATGCTGGTTACCAGCATTTTCTCCTTTTCCCACAATGTTTACCACCTTGTCAAAGAATTTTGGGTACATTTTTATCACTTCTGATTTTTACGTCTGCAAATGCGTTCGATTCGAAAGAGGCTAGAATTTGTCGTTTGGTAAAGAGTTCAGCCCACATAAACTAGGGAATTATTAATCAACACTGTGCCAGACGAAAAAAATTTAGACACGTTTATAATTAATGCATTTGCAGACAACAAATGAAACGGTTAGGTGAGATCGCCGGGACATGGCTGAAGAAATGTTGAAAGTGGCAATCAATCCATCAATCAATCAATCAGTCAAACAATCAACCAACCAACCAACCAATCAAGCAATCAATCAATCAATCAATCAATCAATCAGTCAATCTCGATGAATGATAAACCAAGTCTTGCGTCACCTTCTTTCATCGATCGTAATTTTCTTTAAAATTTGGCGCATTGTTCAGCTATAAACACAGGGACTACTATGGTGAACTTTGTGAAAGAACGCTAAAAATAGAGCAAATTGTCTACTTGATCCAAAAATAACTTTAACCTTAGTGAAAAAGATATTTTCATTCAAGAGAAAATATCAAATATCGTCGCTAATTTCAGGCTGTTTTCGGCGAAATATTTTACAAGCTATTTTGCAGCAGAGTTTTAAGATCAAACTGCATGTTTATTCGAGTCTGATCTAAAGCTTTACACTGCGCAAAAGCGCTTTCAGTAGTGCTCAAGAGCTAAAGGTCTAGCTAAAACAAAATGAATTCTTTCACAATTTCAAATAAAATATTTACATGGCAAAATCGAACTGTATTCACCTGTTATCCTTTTTTATCACATAACTAAACTTGATTTCAGTGTAATACAGCCATTACAAAATTTTTTATCTTACACACTTTTGAGATTAGCAAATAGTGCCACATCAAAGCTCTGTAATTAAACGCCTCATTTCTTAAAAAAAATGGGCCACATTACTCTTTTATCATCTTTAGAGTCAAAACAAATCATAATAATTTTACAATTTTCTTCAGAACTACTTTTCGCCCTTGATGTACACACCTGTCAAAAATGCGAATAGACTTCGTGTAAATTTCATTGCACATGTACATATAAGCCTGTTTAACACATAATGGTCGATTATACTTGAGATACAGTTATGCAATAAAAAGAATCTGACAAGGTTTGGAGTAAAATTTTATTAAAATCGTTGACAAAAAATATTACTTAGCTCGCCAAAGGCACGCGTAGTAAGATTTTTTCTAGTTTCTTGTATGTCAAATGCCAACTCATGTCAGAATCTATATATCTCAAATGCCAAAACATGTCAGATTCTATATTTTTTCTGTCTATTTTTCAGTTATATTTCCGACCCTTCACCGGCTGTGGATTTCAATTTATTATTTGATGGGAAAATTGAAATTCAATCCTGTTATTTGGCTGGAGAACAAAATACAGACAATCATACAGAATAGAAAACGCTCTACCAAGGTAAGATTTTGGTGATTTAAACCCCATTTTACTGAAGCATGACTCATTTGTAACAGATCTTCTAAATATACAATAATTAATGAGCCTTGCTCTGGCAAAAGGGGGCTTAATGCATCTCCGTGATCTATTATAAAAAGCAAATCATCGCATAATTAGGGATCCATAAAATGCATGTAGTCTAACGAATGACTGAATCTGGAGGAAGAGTGGTCCTTTGACATACAGAAAATTGACCGATAGCGAAAAGTTTCGGCCCAGGTCAGCCTGCGCGGACTGCGCAGGCTGACCTGGGTCGATACTTTTCGCAGATGCATTAAGCCCCCTTTTCACAGAGCATGGCTCATTTATATAGTCTTGATACTAGAGCAGAAATAGGTCGACCTGTATCTTGTGGGTTTGGTATCGTATGCCAGTGTAAACATGGTGTCCTGGCCGAGTCCTGGTTCTTTGGTGAAGGTGTCGAATTCGAAACATGGAGACTCCCAGTTTTGATCCATACTCGGAGCTCTGGGGTTTTCATGGGGGTGTCCGAAGATAAGACGCCTTGAGCTTTGGCTTTATACTATGAAACATGACACCCAGGACAAAAAAAAAATGTATTGCCCTGTTCTCTGCCGTAAAAGCCATGTGTTTAATGGGGACTATCGTGATGTCAATACATCACTGGAATATATGCCGGGGGATGGGGGGGAGGAGGAGGAGAAGAAGAAGAAGAGAGAGAGAGAGAGTTTTTCAAGTCCACCTCTACGCACTGGAATAGACAACCACCGATTCATTTCACAGAAAAATTGTCATCACCTTTTCGAACTAATAGACTAATCAGTGATCGCGGCGATGTTTTATTGCGGCCAGCCATTGACAGAATAGAGCCTCGTGAGACGTGTCACGTGCGCCGGATTAACGTTTGTCTCAAACAGCTCCAAGATTTGTGCAGATCTACATTCTGAACGAATTCATGAGGAATGGATTTCCAGGATTTGAACAATGTATATGCCGCTCTTCAACAGTTTTTTTTTTTTTTTTTCCCCATTATATCAATGTGACAGCTCACCTACTCGGGTGTTTCCTGGGTTTTATCGGTACCAGTTTGAAATGGTATTCCGCAGTGTCTTGCCCAAGGAAACCCCCCGTCCACAAAAAAAATATGTGAGCCATGCTCTGTGAAAAGGGGGCTTAATGCATTTGCGAAAAGTATCGACCCAGGTCAGCCTGCGCAGTCCGCGCAGGCTGACCTGGGCCGAAACTTTTCGCTATCGGTCAATTTTCTGTATATCAAAGGACCAGTGTAAGCCTTGATTGAGTAGATTGTTATACAAAACAGATTTTAAGGATGTATGATACTGTAATGACTTGCTTGGTATCATGCGTCACAGAGATGCATTAAGCCCCCTTTTGCCAGAGCATGGATCATATATAAAGATATAGATGAGAATCAAAGTACGGACGGGGATTATTTCTGTCTAGCTTCAATCCTGTTTGACCTTTAACGTTCTCAGAATTTAGAATGGTTATAACCTCGTTCGGATTCAAGGTGACGTATTACAGAATCCGTGGATTTCCGAAAGCTAAATATAGATTCTTCGTTCATAATGATTTTAGAAAATATGTGACGGCAATGTGATTATCTTTTACAGCGTGTTTGCGTGGGTGGGGGTCTGGAAAAGTTGTGCCGTAAGCATGATGCTGACATCCAGAAATTCTAACGCCATCGGCTTCTATTTGAATAAAAAATATCTTCCTAACATTATATAAAAACAAAAAAAAAAAATGAAAATGTGATTAGTTTAATGCAATACGTCCTACGCTTCTTGTTTACGTTTGGCATTAACTACTTTTGAAAAATCTGTGAAAAAGGAGAAATTGCTAGATCTAGTAAAGAAAATTGAAACTGAAATTTAAAAAATTCGTTCGCTTTTATTTGAATAAGGATATTTTCCTCTCGTTATAAATACGAAAAAGTGGCTATATGTTTAGTTTGACGCAACTTCTGCGACCTCTGTTTTTACGTTTTGCATTGAATAAATCTTGAAAACTTGAAAACATTGTGGCAAAGGCAGAAGTTGCTCGTAATTAGCAATTCATCCCTTTTGCAAGGTGTTTTCCTTGTATCTGTGGTAATATTTGTGTATTAAAACTTTTCCCTTGTGGATCACCGCTCTTCGACAAGACAAAATAAAATACTAAATACTAGGAGAAAAGAAACAAGTTTGCCAGTTGCAATTTAAATTTTTGGCCAAGATATGGATCTCTCTCTCTCTCTCTCTCTCTCTCTCTCTCTCTCTCTCTCTCTGTACCAGACAATCTTTTGGACGAAGCCTTAAAGGTGGCCCTTCAGATTTTGGGACGAAAATTTTACAAAAATACAAAAAAATCATCCTTATACTCCCAAAGCCTTTTAATTTTCATTCATAAAACCCCAGTAGTCGAAAACCATCCGACTACAAGAGAACTTAGAGATTTTCTACGGCCCAAGTCGACACCGACGGGAAACACGTTCTATTTTTACAAGAGAAACTCGCTCATTTACATACCGGAAATACACAGACAAAGCTTCAAACATAGCGTCCGAAGAAGACATTATGGAAAATACATGTAATTACATGTTTGTTATGTTATGGAATTTAAGCGTCATTAGTCACGTTCCAGTCACTTGACATTCCCACAATGCTTTTTTGATTTCTGGCGCAAAATCTAAAAATACCTTAAGAGGCTATGTAGCCTTTTAAGGGAACACCATCAAAAAAAATTTTTTTGTAATTTTATGATTCTTAATTATTGATGATTTGTATTGTTTTTTCATATAAATTTCAGTGATATATATATTTGGTGAGATGTGAAAAATCTAAATACCCACCTTTAAGGGGAAAAAAATGGAAAAGGAGAAAATATGGTCACCAGCATTTTCTCCCTTTACGACAATATTTTCTACCCTTTCCAAAACGAACTTAATCGTTTGAGTCACATTGTCGCATTTGATTTGTCAACTGCAAATTCTCTCAGTATGGGAAAGTTTAAAAAAGTTTGTCGTCTTGTAGAGAGCTAAATACCAATAAACTATATAATGATACATTTTTTGATATTCAAAAATATAGGTTTACCTTAAAGGCCTAATGGCTGCCAAGTGTAAACAACTTTGTGTATAAAATACAGCTAAATTTCATTCATCAATTAATCAAAAGAATGGCGATTACCATAACTTTGCCGATCTGTTAACCATTTATCCCACAATCCCAAGTTTTAACCACCTTTAGAAAGATTGCTTTTGAAAACAATGTGGGTAAATGAGAAAATGCTGGTAACCAGCATTTTCTCCTTTTCCCACAATGTTTTCTACAGGGTTTCCAAAGGCAAATAAAAAACATTTGAATTAGATAAAATTTGTAAAATTAATACTTTCAGTTTTGACAAGTTTAAAATTTTTTCGTTTGGAAAAGAGTTAGAATGCACTTGGTGAAGGTTCCAGTTACTAGCAGAGAAATGAATAGTAAAACTAGAATTAATATTTGCAACGGGTTAGCAGTTCAAACGTAAAATTTATTTGAAAAACAATTAATTTACGTAAAATGAAATACTTTGAGAGGGGAATCTATTTATAGGTCTAGCCTACTTAATTTGGATAACTTCCACGTATAATAAATGTTTTTCATCTTCGTTCAATTTAGGCTTACATCACGTTAATTTCATGAACCGTAGGTAATAAATGTAATTTCTTTTTAAAACTCATTTTCAATCGATCCCGAGATTTAACGACCCTTCTACAGACGGCCTTTGAAAGCATAGTGGAAAATGGAGAAAATGCTGGTTACCAGCATTTTCTCCTTTTCCCACAATGTTTTCTGTCATTTGAAACACAAATTTCAAGTTTTGGATAGCATTAAATTTCTCTTCTGCAAATGTTTCCGGTTTTGGCGGTTCTAACATCTTGTCGTCTGAAAAAAGAGTGAACGCCATTGAAGAACGCCCACATTACCTTACTTCGAGTTATATTTGAATTAAGGATAGGGCACCCTAATGGGATTCGTGTAACATCGCCTTTCATCGCCGAAAATCGTACGGATTCGGCTAAGACTCGGGTAATCCGTAATCGAGGCGGGAAACCAGCGTGTATCGGCCGATCGATTACGGATTACCCGAGTCTTAGCCGAATCCGTACGATTTTCGGCGATGAAAGGCGATGTTACTCGCATCCCACTAGGGTGCCCTATCTTTGAACTGTTTCAACCGAGCCCCAGAAACTTAGTCGGTAGCGTTTAGGACTTGAGAACAGGGGATCGCTGGTTCGATCCCCGGCTCGGCCAATTTCTTTCCGGGGATTGATGATGGTCATTGCGACAGGGTTCATTCCTCTCTCACTGCTAACCATTGTTTCGACGATGATTAGTTATGTGGGAAGTAGCCAGTTGTTTGGAAACAATACTGTGTAAAGTACTGGTTGCAGAACTCCATGAAAGTATGGCTAGGTGCACTGGCCGTCGCGATATAACTGAAATAATGTTGAAAATGGAATTAAACGCCATACAATCAATCAATCATTAAACTCTTTGGGCGACATGGCGAAATCATGGGCTTTTGCAGGTGGCATAGATCAAGATCAGACTGCACAGAACGTGCAGTCTGATCTTGGATCTATACCGCCTGCTTGTTAAGTCGAGCCAATAATAAGATTGAAAAAAAATCTGTCTAACGTTCAGTGGGTTCAGGGTCTTATGGAAGACATTTTGAAAAAAAAAAGAAAAGGAAGAAA
The DNA here is from genome assembly GCA_946811185.2 of Hippopus hippopus. Classification (NCBI taxonomy): domain Eukaryota; kingdom Metazoa; phylum Mollusca; class Bivalvia; order Cardiida; family Cardiidae; genus Hippopus; species Hippopus hippopus. The sequence continues at coordinate 6,758,009 of OX328106.1, forward strand.
ATGCTTGTAAAAAGTTTTTTTTCCCTTTTCTTTAATGTTTTCTACTCTTTCAAAGACAAACCTCATCATATAAGCCTCGTTTTATCTGTCGTCTGCAAATGCTTTTAATACACATGTACACGAGTCTCAAATTTTGTCGTCTGTTCAACTCTTTACCAAACGACAAAATTTTGAACTTGTCCAAATTCAAAGCATTTGCAGACGTCAAATGAATTGTGGCAAAAAAATGGTTGAAATTGTCTTTGAAAATTTAGAAAACATTGTGGGAAAATGAGAAAATGCTGGTAACCAGCATTTTCTCATTTTCCCATAATGTTTTCAAAAGCCTTCTTGGTTAAAACTCGGGATTGTGTTTTTAAGGGTCAAAGAGTTATTTCCGCCCTTTTGTCACGTGATCATTTCGTATTTTTTTTTTCAGAGAGACAAGTATGATTTACTAGAAATGTTTTTGAATTCTGAGTACGATCCAGAAAGAGTGGACTCGGATCAGCTTTCCGATTTCGAAAAAAGTAACAACTTTCTGCCGTTGAACAAGTCACTTTCCTCACAGGTACTTGTGCCCTCCTCCTCCTCCTCCTCCTCCTTCTTCTTCTTTTTCTTCTTCTTCTTCTTTTCTTCTTTTTCTTCTTCTTTTTCTTCTTCTTCTTCTTCTTCTTCTTCAATCTTTTCTATTTTTATCCATCTGCCCATGACACTGACACCACTTCTTCTTCTTCTTCTTTTTCTTCTTCTTCTTCTTCTTCTTCTTCTTCCCTCCTCCTCCTCCTCCTCTTCTTCTTCTTCCCTCTTCTTTTTCTTTTTCTTTTCTACCTTTTTCCATTATTTCCATCTACCAATGAAAGTGCCAGTGCAACCACAACTTTGGCTTTTGTTGTCTTTAAATTATATCTGATCATGATCGTAAAAGAACTGCCTTTAAAATGTTAAGAGCCATGCTCCGTGAAAAGGGGTTTTAATGCAAATGCAAAAGTATCGACCCAGATCACTTTGCGCTGATTGCGCAAGCTGACCTAGGTCGAAACTTTTTGCTATTGGTCATTTCTTTGCATGCCAAAGGACCATTCTACTTCAAAATTAACTTGTTTGTTACACACATTACATTTTTACAGAGCCATAAATATGTGATGACATGCATTACCTATATATATTAAACCTTTTTTTGCCCAGGGCATTGCTCAGATACATTCTCCTTTCCATTCAGGAACTTGCATCGCAATGTTTGCTATTTTTACTCTCCGGCTATGAAACTACGAGCACAACGTTGGCGTACGCCATGTACGAACTTGCCATGAATCCGGACGTCCAAGCCGTTCTACAAGAGGAGATCGATAATTACTTTCCGGACACCGCCGACCTGGTCGAGTACGACAGCGTCATGAAGATGGAATATTTAGACATGGTCTGGTGTGAAATTTTACGAAAATATCCGCTTGCCAGCACGTGGGTCAATTTATGTTATTATAATTCAGAGCTCCAAATAAGAGGGAGTGATGGTATTCTAAAGTCATTGTTTCTCTTCGAAACCCTATGTTGTGGGTACTCATTAGAATCGTCTCGATGAGACGATTCTAATAAATATCCACAACATAGGGTTAAGTGGAGAATAATTAATATTTTCAATTTTGAAATCAAAATCACTCCCTCTATCTGGAGCTCTGATACTATTGTTGTTATTATTATTATTATTATTATTATCATTATTATTTCTCCTGCTTGGCGCAGTCGTGAAGGTGCAGGATTTGTGACCTAGAGGCCCCGGGTTCGATCCTCACTCGAAGCGCCTAGCTTTCGGTGGGAGTGAATTTAACCGCCAAGTTTTCTTTACACTTGAACGGAAAAATACATATATACTACGTTTTGTCTATCAGTAATTTACTATATCTTTCTTATTTGCAGCAAAAAATATAAATACACTGCTCTCCCTATATCTCTTCAATATACATTAAAACATTTTTATCCAGTAGTCCGTTTTCTCTTACGATCCTGAGGAAGAAAGGATTTTGAAAACGTCCTAGAAAAGAGAGAACCACCAATTTCTTCTTTTTCAACAATGATTTCTACCCTTTAAAATTAAGAAAAAATCATATCAACTCAGCTATATTTAATCAGTTGTCTGCAAACAGTTTCGATTTGGACGAGTCAAGTTTTGCCACTTGTGAAAGAATTAACTCATTTAAGGAGCATTCAGAATAAGATGATACCATTAATGCATTTTTTGGTTGCCATATCGACTTTAATTACAAAGCCTATTTTTCATTTACTATTGCAGAGTAATTGCACGACAGTGTATGAAAGAAATCAAAGTTTTAAACTACGAAATAAAGCCACCCATGATAGTCCAAGCAAACGTTTGGGAATTACATTACGATAAAGAAACATGGCGTGGTGACCCGGAAGTATTCGATCCATTGAGGTAAGTTCATCGTAGTCACTTCCGCTTTGCCTTTTTTTTTAACTATCTAACCTAAATGTTTCCCAGCATGCGTTTTTCAAAAGCCATTTTTTTTTTCCATTTGTTGAATCCGCAACTAGGGTGGGATATATAGAAATATAGACAGAACCTTTTTCTAAAACATTAACTATGGATAAACTTATTTATAAAACATAAAACTACAGATAACTAACCAAGTTTATGTTTTAAAACGACTGCACTTAACGGAAAAAAAGGCTTCGAAGAGTATGAATGATCAGTGAGGTCGTCAATTTTAACAACGAGGTCATTATGTGCATCCAATTTACAAAAGATACAGAAATAAATGATAATAAACAACTAGTATAACGATCATAAACCAGTAAATTGTTTCGTCCGACGGCAGAAAACAGTTTCTTCAAAAGAAAATTAAATATCTAAAAAACATGTTCTTACAAAAGGAAACACAGCCGTGTTCGCCGTGAACCCAATCTCAATAAAACCATTATAAACACACATAGATAATTATAATTATATAGAGCAATTTTTCGATTTAACTTTCTGTGCGTCAAAGATACAAATTTGACCATCTTTGAACGGCTGATCTAAAATCATCTGCACCTTATAAATATTTTTTCTTTAATTTACGGGCTTGACTAAACAAGCGGACAGTACAGATCAAAGATCAGACTGCACGTTTTGTGCAGTCTGATCTTGAACTGTTCCGTCCATAAAAGCTCTTAGTTTCGCCTGCGCCGTTAAGGGGGTTGTAAAGGTGGTGCGTGCACTCTATTATGATAGCAATCAATAAATTAAATGCGTGCAGTAAGTTCAGGTATACTGCACTTCAGGTTGATGTGTTTTCAAAGATTTTTTTTTTTTCGAACAAGCGGTTTTTTTACGTGTGTGTTCTAACAATCGTGTACGGAAAATTAGACAAATGAGAAAAAAATAATACAAATTTAGTATTTTCCACATTTATAATCTTCCTTGACCCTAGATCCGTGATGAGCTTCTAGTCTAATTTAAAGAGGATAAATCAGGGTCCATATTCACAAACCAGCCTTAACGATGTATATCACAATATTTTCTAACGGACAGATTTTTTTAAAACTTTGCACATACAAAGCTCATCATGTCTCTAGGAGATTACAGTAAAAAAAGATGTGGGTCACCGTGCTCGTTTCTGAGAAATTTACCTTTGAAAAAGGTATATACAGTTCCAAAATTCAGCTTATATTGGATTTAAAGCGCTTTTCTTTAATAGTCAGTTAAACAGGAAAATAACAGGAAAAATATACAAATATACATCATTTTAATGAAAAGTCATATATTTTTGCACAAAAAATGTATAAAAGCCTGGTTTTGAGCATGGTAAATGTACAAATATGCATGTTATATATATATATACCATTGAGTTAAAAAGGGAGATAATTTGACCGAATTAAGGGTTAATCTTAAATAAATACATACTTTCTAATGGACGGATTTTTCTTAAAATTTCCACACTTATAGTATCTATAATTCTAAACAATAAGAAAAAATAAAAATTGCACCTATCCGTGCTTATTTCGTCAGGAAACCATCAATAAATGCAAGAGAGAAGTTTTAGAAAAAAAAAAAAATGATTGTACATGTATTTCCTATACCGAATATGTGGTTTCTTTGGATATTTTTGGAATTTCAGCTGGATTTCGCGATGTCGTATGGGAATGTCACGTGATCATTGACATGCGTTAATTATGGGCGAATCGTCTTCAAATAAATACGATGACGTCATATTTGATATCATAAAATAGACGGAATTCCTTAGTGCTAACCAATCATCCTGTTATATAGTTTAAACGTCATTTTTGCTCCCTTTTACAGAATTTAACCACAAAATATTTTATGACTGCAGAGAAAACGATACTTTGTATCATTTATGGTGTTTGACTTACGACAATAAAAATATAGAAAGGTCCCTTTAATAATTATTAAACTAGGATATGTATTTCCTTCCAAAGAACTCATACAAAGAAAAGTAAACTATTTACCCCACTATACCGAGTTTTAACAGCCCTAAAATAAAATATTTTGAAAACATTGAGGGAAAAGGAGAAAATGCTGGTTACCAGCATTTTCTCCTTTTCCCACAATTTTTCACATCTTTCACAGACAAATTCAATTATTTAAGTCCCATTTAATTTTTCGTCTGCTATTGCTTTCAATTTGGACCAGTCTAAACTTTTGTCGTTTGGTAAAGAGTACATTTGCACTTAGTACATAGGGGTCAACGTTCAAACAGGCGTTACACTGTGCAGACATTTAGTCACATTTACAGGTTTATTAAAATATAGAGAACAAATATTTATAAATAATTGACTTAATCGCAAAATTATCCACTCTGACTATCAAACTCGCATAAAAAGATAAAACCCGGGCTAAAAACAATATTCTTTTTATCACATTTACCTTTATAAACCAACGATCCTTAGAAACAATACTTTTGTAAACATTGTGGCAAAAGGAGAAAATGCTGGTAACCAGCATTTTCTCCTTTTCCCAACATGTTTTCTACCCTTTCAAAGTCAAACTGCATCATTTGGGCAACATTCAATTCGTCGTCTGCGATAGCTTTCAATTTGAACCAGTCGTAGGAGAAAGAATTAAGACTGCTTTGCAGGACCATATGGGATACTGTCGAAAGGGTTGGTGCGTCAGCAAAGGTTTCGAGTTCGGGTTCCCTGATGAACGGGTCCACCATTGAAACTATACTCACATCGAACTGCGTGTAATGGACAAGATTTGCAGGAAGCAATCATCTAGAGTGATTAATTTAAGTTGTATGAACTTTTTACTCACCCTTTACCGGACGACAAAATTCAAGACTTGAACAATTAAGAACATATTAAGCAGACGACAAAATAAAAGGTTGCTCAAAACGATATGATTTTTCTTAGAATGGGTACTAAACATTGTGGAAAAAGGTGAAAACGCTAGTTACCAGCATTTCCTACTTTTCCCGCAATGTTTTCAAAAGCTTTCTTGCGCAAGAACTTTGAAACTCGGGATGGCGTGAACCTTAGACTGCTAAATGCGACTCAAATACCTTTTACGGACAGTGTAGATCAAGATCAGACTGTAGAGAACGTACAGTCTGATCTTCGATCTACACTGTCCGATATGGTGATGTTCTTACGAACAAAGTCCGTTACAAAGAAACAAATGCATGGCTGAAACACAAACTGCATCTGGCGGGATTCGAACCCATGGCGGACAAGATCCTCGTTTTCCGAGGTTTAAAAGACCAATACCTTAACCACTGAGCTAAAGAGGTATCTCCCTAACGCGGTTGTTAGGTATTGTATTTAAATCGGGACGAAGCCATGCATGAAGGAGTGGTCTCCCGTAACAATGTTTTTCCCAGACATATACCTTTGACATAGCAACATTTGGATTTTTGCTATCGACTTGAAATTTTTATTTTCATTTATATAGAAGGTAAAGGCTTAACAATCAATATAAAATAATGGAGTAAAAAGATCACATTTATTTTTTGCACATTTAAGTGATTATCTGTATTTTAATTTCCTGCGGAATTGTTTCTCATTGAGATAAAAATAATAATTTTTTAAGCTTAATCTGTAACAGCCACTTTTAAAAATGAATTACGTGAATCTTATAGAATAATCTTTATTTGCCCCGAAATCGACTGGATTATGTTGTAATCTTATGCCTATTAAAAGAAAGCATTTCCAGGCCACTTATTTAATTTAGCTCTTATGTTTTGATTTGTCTTTCGGATAGTAAACAAGAAATATCTTTAAAAAGAAAAAATAGGCGGCTTAAATCTGCAGGGGCCTTTAGAATAAACAAGTCTACATTTTTGACCAATCACAAACTTCCGTTTATTCATTTTTATCAGTACCAAAAAGTAGGTCAAAAGCCAGTACATTCAGTTACGCCGGAAAAAAAATTTGGCTAAAGAAGGAAATGGTGGTCATTAGCATTTTCTTCTTTTCCCGCAACCTTTTCAAAGGCCTTCTTTCTCATGGTTGTTAAAACATGTTCGGTTAAAGTTTCAGTCGAGGCTTTAACTTATATAAAGGCGAACCTATAGGTTTGACACCCCAAAGTGGTTTTAATTTATGGACACATCTAGCACTCCGCTCGTGCCCAGAATCTTATAATACCTAGCATTAGATTTCTAAACCGATGGTTAAATAACATGATAAGTAAATGTCATACATTTTAACATAAATGACGGACAAAAAGACAAAATCGCCCTCGCTGAACAACCGAAAGATCTGATGCAAAGATTTGATTGGTCAATGTCTTAACTTAAACACTGAAATGGTTCATGTCTATTTTTAGACACTAAAATGGGAATTGTCTATTTTTACACACTGAAATAATCATTTTCTATATTTAGACTTTGAAAAAAGTCATCTGGCCATTGGTCTTTCTCCAGCGATACTGCATTCGATATTCAAGCCACCGACGGCTTGCCCAACATACAATGTCATGATAATGTTCGTGATATTAAAAGAAAAAAATTGCTAAGTCGCCATCCGAATACAATTTGGCTACTGTGGAATTTAAAAAAAAAAAAAACACTACCACTTTAAATGTGCTTACAACATGCCTCACAGAGCAAAACAACTACCCCGCTCCCCACGGCTATAAAGCATACGCCACTGTATTTTGTAAAACTAAAATTAGGTCAATGGAACAACCAGTAAGTTTAAGAAATAGGTTGTTGACTTCTTTAACCATTATCTTGCGAAATAAATTAAATGAAACTTTCAAACCGATAGTAAAAAACCAACGATTTTGCATTTTAAAAGATTTTTTTTTAAAAAAAATATCTCCTAATCGGACAGTGTAGATCAAAGATCAGACTGCACGTTTTGTGCAGTCTGATCTTGATCTACACTGTCCGCAAAAAGGTCTGTGAGTTGCACTCAGCAGCCTACAGGTTAACTCATCCATTTGAAGTAAAAAATAACACCAATTATAATATTATTTTCTTCGGTCAAAAGGTCACAAAAAAAGAAGGCCAAACGCATGAATACAATTATCTTCATTATTTCTGAATCGACTCTTCGGCCGCTAGGAGCAACTTAAGCGCGACTTTGCGGATAGTATATATCAAGATCAAATGGCACGAAACGTGCAGACAGATCTGGGATCTACATTATCCACTACGGTTAGATTTAGCCAACGAAAATAACTTTTAAATCGCAATATTTGATCGTCATACAGCAGATTGCACTGTGTAAACATTTTGGCAAAAGGATAATTGCAATTTCTCCTTTTTCCACAACGCAGTCCAATGTACACATTACATGTAATTCAGTCGGACTGTCTTTCTAATAAGAAACTGGATATTTTCAAAATTGTCTACTGTAAATTGACTCCTTTATAATCAGTAGCAGCAGCAGCAGCATCTTCGTCGGCGTCATCAACATCTTTATCATCATCATTTTATAATATTTTAGTGTCATCATTTTATCATCATCATCTTCTTCTTCTTCATCTTCATCTTCTTCTTCTTTCTTCTTCTTCTTCTTCTTCTTCATTATTATTATTATTATTACCATCATCATCATTATCATCATCATTATATTTAGAGGCAAGTTACAGTCCGAACAATCGATAGGGACTCTTCTTCTTCTTCATTATTATTATTATTATTACCATCATCATCATTATCATCATCATTATATTTAGAGGCAAGTTACAGTCCGAACAATCGATAGGGACTCGATATGCGTTATAAAAAATCAAAAGCCACGAAGAAGCAGACTTATTTTCACTATTCGCTAACGATATTCTGCATCGTGATACCCAGAAAAATGGGTTAGCGGGGTGTTTTTCGTGATCGATTTTCGGTGAATGACCTATTTTTTGCGGGTATAAGTAGTATTTAATGTAAAAGTGGTGGTATTTAGTGTCAAAATATGGGATTTATGGTTTTCTCGTAAGAAGTTATTCTAATGATTGTATTTTTAATAAAGAGAAGATGATTATAATCTAAAGGCGAACGCCAATGGGGGGTCTATAAACGTACTCATTGAATATGCTTATTATATATAAGTACCGCATTTTTCTTTATTAAAGGCCCAATAGCGGTCAAAAGTAACAATACAGGTATTGAACTACATTTAAATTTTAAATAAATACCATTTACAAGTATGCAAGTTATTGTAAAGATTACAATCTTTAGAAGTACGGTCGGCTCAGATGTTAATCGTTGGCAGAAAAATGAATTTTACAACCATGTAAACAGTAAAAAAAAAAGATAGAGCGACCTCTGAGCTACTTTTAAAATTCATAAATAGTACTTTGCGATTGGTTAAAAGAAGATGTGGACGTGAATATTCTGCGGGCCTGTTTACGGGCCTATTGATTACATTTATCGAAAACCCGTGGAGCCCCTTTCTTTCGTTAATCGATATCCCGCGGCACTTATTCACTCCCTTTGCAAATCAATATAATCATTTTCTTGCATTGATTGATAATTCAATATTTTTCAAACGTTTCTGTATAACCCATTACTGCACCGTCTACATATATTTTTAGACACTTTGTTTAGCAGCAACTGCTCCTTTTCTAACGATGATTTGGATTAGGCCTACCATCTAATCTTAAAAAAAAATTCTATCTAACTGAGACCTTAACTTTTCAACAATTTGAAAAACAGTGAAGAAAAAGCGGCGATCGTCTGGCGAAGTTACGTTTCACTATTTCTCTTCATATCTATTAACCACATAAGACTTTCAATATTCATTCATGAGTAGGCCACTTCTTACGCCGTCTGTCTTTTGTAAAAAAAAAGGTCTTTAATTGTTTCACCTATCCCTAATTGCACCGAAACTCCCCCTAGATTATCATACACGCAAGCAACAATAAGTAAAAATACATGTGGACCATTCTTTGTGAAAAGTGGGTTTAATGCATCTGCAAAAAAGTATCGACCCAGGTCAGCCTGCGCAGTCCGCGCAGGCTGACCTGAGTCGAAACTTTTTACTATCGATCAATTTTCTGCATGTCAAAGGACAAGTCTAGCACATGATTAAGTCGGTTGTTAAACAAGTGGATCTTATTGATCCATAATTATCCGATGACTTTCTTGGCACAATACTTCATGGAGATGTATTAAACTCCCTTTTGCCAGGGTGCCGCTCACGTAGAAAACAAACTTTGTGGCTTTGCGGTTTTGTTGTTCAATTTGTAACTCAATACGAGTATATGTACCTAAAATATCTATAGTAATTATCTTTTTATTAATGCTCTATTTGCGCCATACCTATTACAGATGAATCATTCAGTGGCTAATGGTTTTGTCACGTGCGACAGTCATCCTTAAAGGGGGCTATTAATATTTTTTGTAATCGAACTTATTTTCCAAAAATGTTTTTTTCAAAGCAGTAGCTGGCAAACCATCGATAAATGAGATATATAAATTTGAATTAAATGTTTTTAGTGATATTTCGTAAATATGAAACGTTACCTCCAAAAGTTTTCTACCCTTAAGCATGCAAATCTTATCATTTAGGCCACATTTTATTTGTTGTCTGCAGATCCTTTTCATTTGGACCAGTCGAAAATTTTGTCGTTTGCTGAAGAGTTTACACTGTACCAAACGACAAAATTTCAGAATTGCCCGAATCGAAGATATTTTTAGATTGAATAAATAAATGCCACCCAAATGGTGTAATTTGTCTTTAAAAGCGATGGAAACAATGTTTGAACGGGAGACAGTGCTGGTTACCAGCATTTTTTTTTTCCCACCATATTTTCAAAAGCTCTTTTTCCTCATGTAATCATGGATTTATTTGTTAAAGGTTTAGTATATATTTACAACTGAAAACGTCGCTGCAAAAAGAGAAAATTGCTGCGTCACATTTTCAAAAGTCGTATACTGCCCCACGAAAAAATATCGGTATTTATAATCTATGTTAAATGTTATTCTTAAAGGGGCTTTTCCGGTTTTCTAAAAGCCATCAAACCTCAAGAATGATAAATCACTGAATTAAGCATGGAAAAAAATGTCTTCAGTGATAGTTCATAATGATTTATGGTGTTTTATGTTAAATCTCATTCTTAAACTGTTTTTTCCTCTTTTCAGATTTTCTGCAGAAGAAAAATCCCAAAGACATCCTATGTCCTGGATGCCATTCGGTAGCGGTCCACGCACGTGCGTGGGGCTTCGGCTTGCCCAGCTTGAGGGCAAGATGACGATGGTCAGATTGCTAAAAAGTTTCACAGTTGTACCGGGAAAGACTTTAGGACCAAAATTAAAGATCGTAGAAGGCGCTACCATATTTCCGCAAGATGGCGTTGAAGTCAGACTTGTTTCGCGGGAAAGTGTACACGAGTGACGACGGTGTTTCGAGGGAATGTGTATACGAGTAAAGGTGTTTCGAAAGAAAGTGTAAACGAGTGAAGGTATTTCGAGGGAATATGTAAACGAGTGAAGGGCAAAACTGTTAGTCCGTCTGGATTTGAACAGCCTCTCAATCCTTATCATACTAAAAAAGTTTAAAAAAAAAAACTTTCAAACCGATAGTTAAAACCCGAATAATGTAATATTAAAATTATCTTTTAGAGAAAAATATCTCCTTCTCGGACAGTGTAGATCCAAGATCAGACTGCACGGCCTGTGCAGTCTGATCTTGATCCACACTCTCCGCAAAAGGTCAGTGAGTTGGGTTTAGCAGCCTAAAGGTTAAATACACTTTTCCATGTTAAAAACATTTATATATAAAAAAAAAAACTAAGTATGGGTCATATCATACGATCTTTTTTTCTGTTGAAATGGTAGAAAACAATGTGGAAAAAGGAGAAAATGCTGGTTTCCAGCATTTTCTCCTTTTTCCACAATGTTAGCAAAGGACTTCTCCATCAAGATTGTTCAAACACGTGACTGTTTGATAGTGGGTTCAGACCATCGTTGGTCCCCCACTTTAGTTTCTCTGTTTAAACTCCATTCCTTACAGCTCGAAATTTGACTACCGGAGTCTCGATTTCATGAATATTGATGAGCTGTAAAAGTGAGTCTTCAACCAATCAAAACTCATGTTTCAAATGAGAACTCTTTAACATGACGTTTAGCCATGCTGAAAAATTCAGGATTTCGTCACTAAAAATGAGTCTATTTTAACTAAATTTTGACTTCGTACAAGTAATCTGTAACGTGTCTATTCATTGGCTAAATGTTCCGTAAAATACCATTATGGAACCAATGACCTGCGCCGGTAAGTTATTGATGAGAACGAGAAATCGCAAATTGCAACGTGTGAATTCATTGGTCAAAAGTTTCGTAAAATATCATTACGGGGGCAATGAGCTACCTCTTTATTTCTGACACAACTTAACAACTTTGGAAATCTTTTAGTTAAAATATAGGCTGTTCAATCCAGGTGGTTGCTTGTTATAAAGTGGTGACTTTCAAATGTTAAAAAGTATATGTGTAAATGTTACTTAAGTAATTGTGTCATTTCATGACAAAAAAATCATTCATATTCATTATTTAGATTTTTTAAACCCTTTACCAAACAATCCAATGCTTTAAGGACCCTGACGATGAAACAGTTTTGAAAACATTTTAAAAAGTTTTAAAAGGGGAAAATGCTGGTAACGAACATTCTCAGCTTTTCCTTGCAATGTTTTCAACTCTTTCCATGCTTTGAATTTGGATTGGTCTAATTTTTTTTACGTATGGTTAAGATTTTAATCTGATTGTTGCAGTTTAATTTTTTTGTTAATTGGTCTTAAAAAAACGTACAAATATCGGACCGTGAAGATCAAAGATCAGACCGTACGTTCTGATCTTGGTCTACATTGTCTGCAACGGAACTCAAAGTTTCCCGTAGCATCCTTAAGGTATAGCATAGTTAAAGTTTGATACAATCGAACTGGACTGTAGAAAGGTTAGATCTGAGAGCCAAGAACTTTGTTTTAGAAATTACTGTTATTATATAATAAATTGAGCCATGCTCTGGCAAAAGGGGGCTTAATGCGTCTCCACGAGGCATGATACCAAGTTAGCTATCACATACTCATGGATCCCTTGTTTTTTTAACAATTGACTTTATCATGAGGTAGACTGGACCTTGGACATACAGAAAATTGAGACATAGCGAAAAGTTTCTGCCCAGGTCAGCCTGCGCGGACTGCGCAGGCTGATCTGGATCGTTACTTTTCGCAGTTGCATTAAGCCCCCCTTTTCACAGAGTGTGACCCATATCTTTTAGCCGAAAACATTTTTGTTCGAAATTATATTGTATGAGCCATGCTCTGGCAACAGGGGCTTAATGCATTTACAAAAAAAGTTTCGACCCATGTCAGCCTACGCAGTCCGCGCAGGCTGATATGGGTCGAAACTTTTTGCTATTTGTGAATTTTATGCATGTCCCAAGACCATACTACATCATGATTAAGGCGGTGGTTAGACAAAGTGTTTTTTATGGATCCATGATTATGTCACCACCTGATTGGTATAATGCTTTACGGTGTTGCATTTAAAAAAAAACCATTTTGCCAGCGCAAGGCTCATTTCTGTTTGCCAAGAACTTAGTTTTCTATATTACACTGATTGGTAGACGCGGACCATAAAATTTCGAAGTTTTTTTTTTCTCTTTTTTTTTTATTTTTTTATTTTTTCAATTCTTTCACATGTACCTTTATTCATGTATATTTATTTGAAACGAGTGATCCCTCTTTTGCCACAATGATTTCGCATGTATGAAACCTTAAGTCAGGTTTTTTTCATGATTATTTCAAAAGTTTTTTTTTTTTTCAAGGCTCGTAACCAGGAGATGCTTTAAATTTCTGTTATTCTCTATTCGGGAACTGATTAATAAAATCAAAAATTCATTTTTTTTTTTTTGTGCATTGCGAAAATTCAAATTCATCGTTTAAATTTAAGGATATGCTTTAACATTTTTACAAAACAGTCTCCCGTGTCCAGGGGACCTCAACGTTGAAGGCTTTGGAAAACAATGTGGGGAAAGGAGAAAATGCTGGTAACCAGCATTTTCTCCTTTTCCCTCATTGTTTTCAAAGCCTTTTTCATCACAGTCAAGAAAAAAAGCGAAAATGTTTAGTAAAGACTCAAGGACTTAGTTTTCTTACAGTGGTCACAGCGGTCAGTGTAGATCAGGATCAATGCACGAAATTTGCAATGTGATCCTGGGTCTAAAATAACCTGTATTTGTGAGATTTTGTGTGACCAAAAATAGCCATATCTGAGTTCATATCACAACTGAGAGTGTTCATTTCACAGTTTTTTGACGTTTCGAAATGATTTGACAACTTGGTGTATATTTCACTGATTTGGCGATTTTCAACCCTTTAACACACAATCCCGAGTTTTAGCAACCCTGCCAGAGAAGCCTTTTGAAAAAATTGTGGGAAAAGGAGAAAATGCTGGTAACCAGCATTTTCTCCTTTTCCCGCCATGTTTTCTTACCTTTCGCAGAAAAATCTAGTCATTTGAGAAACATTTAAATTATCGTCTGCAAATGCTCTGATTTTGGACGAGTCTAAGATTTTGTTGTGTGGAAAAGACTTAAGTAAGTCATTTTTCATCAGACGGCAAAATTTTATACTCGTCCATATTGAAAGACATTTACAGACGACAAATTAAATGCGGCAGAAGTAATCGGATTTGTGTTTGAGAGGGTTGAAAATTTTGTCTCACATTATTTTTTCAAAAGCCTTTTTCCCGTGATTCGTTTAAATAACATTGTATTTCTGATTATTTGGTTTTAAGCTAAAACCCGACACGTTTTCCCCGCAGACGATTCCTTATACGTTCTTTTTTAAAATATGCATAATCAATACTTTTAAAGATTGACTTCATACACATTAAGAATCATGATAACATGGTGACAAATGAAAATAATAACTTCCCGTTAAGATCACTTTCTCTTATTTTACTACAATGCTTTTGAAAGTCTACGAGTTCAAAACAGAGAAAAAAGTACTTCGTCTGCACTAGATTTTGTGTTAAGTAAGAGTAACAGAACCTGGTCAAGCGAGTGTCAAAGCTTCTAAGATGTCGGATAAAAATAGACTTACTTCTGCCATGTGTAACACCTCATTCGGTTTCTCGTGTATTCAGTTTCAGGTCTAACTAATCAAAATATCAAAAATTAGATTAATTAGTTTCATAAATGATCGTTTTTCACGTATGTTGCAATTTCATTTTACACACTGCCTCGTTTTCAGGTCAGTAGGGGCAAACTTTGCATGCCCTCGTGCAGCGCTTGTTTGTTTTTTTTCGTAGAAATCGTATGTATCGCTATCGGACTTAAAGTGACATAACTATATACCAGACAAAACACGACGTGTCCACATTGAAAGTATACGAAAAAAGCAAATTAGATATGTAGAATTTATCTTTTGGCCCGCTTTAGCTTTAGAAAAATGAAAGCAGGGTTTTGATTGGCTGGAAGAAAGGTCATATGAAGTCTCTTGGCCTCATATCCACATGCAGAGGGGAGCTAGCTTTGGGAAAATTAAGGTTAATGCATCCCTGTGATGCATGATACCAAGAAAGACATCACATAATTAGGGATCCATAAAAATCTATTTAGCCTGCCAATTGACTGGATATGGAGGTAGACTGGTCTTTGGACATGCATAGAATTCACAAATAGCAAAAAGTTTCGACCCATGTCAGCCTGCGCGGACTGCGCAGGCTGACATGGGTCGATACTTTTTGCAGATGCATTAAGCTCCCTTTTCACAGAGCATGGCTGTATATGCATGTATATTGAATAAATTGTTGGGTGGCTGTTCTCGCGTGACCGCAAAGACACGCGTTAGTTCTACCCAAATATAGTATTAAGTTTAATGACATAACAGCCCTTGTTTTTTGATGTGTAATATAGCCATAAAAAATTGTCTTATCCTACACGTGTTTGAGAAAAACAATTGCGGCATTATTGATGTGACGTCATTTGTTAAGGCATTGTATTCCTGACCTTTATTTTTTAAAACATGTCAGTTACAAATTTCACAATCACTTCAACAGTCAAAACTGATGATCGTGGCAAAGCTCAGTTTTTTGGGTATTTTCTTGGGGTATTTTCTTTTAGATTTAATTTCAATTACCTGTATATGTATAGGCTTTTTTTTTTTAATTATTTTTATCTGAGATGCATACATTTTTGTCAAAACACTCAGATCTTTCTGAAATTTTTCAAAGGTAAATATAGGCTTTTTCTCTTTTTTTTTTAATGCAGTGATCACCACCTGCAGTTCTCGAGATAAAGCCATGTTATATAACAAAAAGAATCTGACATTCGTTGGCTTTTGAGATAGGATTTAATTAAATCGTCTAGGAAAACGTTATCTAGCTCGCAAAAAGGCTCGCTAAATATTTTTTTTTTGACGCGTTTAACAAAATTTTATCTCAAGTACGACCTAACAGATCTAATGAATCTTGGAAGACGGTTTTGGTCCCGGGCATTCGATCAAATGTTCAGCAATTGTAAATATTAATGTGACATTTTCTTATCCCTGAACTTGTTAAATAAGTGAAATGAAACTTTCAAGCCAATGGTTAAAACCCACAAATTGCTGTTTCAGAGGTATTATTTTTGGGAAAAATATCTCCATATCGGACAGTGTAGATCCAAGATCAGACTGCACGTTCTGTGCAGTCTGATCTTGATCTACACTGTCCGAAAAAGGTCCTCGAGTCGCGTTTAGCAGCCTAAGGGTTCAGTTGTCATTCTTTGTAATGGTAACCATTTTGTGCTTATAATACCAACAAGGTGTTGAGCTACTTGCATTATCAATGTATTTCGGAAGTATTCGATGTTTATTGTGCTTGGCTAACAGAGGTCCTTGTTCATATTGTTTTCTGCAGTCTGTGCATGTGCTTTTTTTTGGGGTTTTTTTTTTTTTGTTATTATCATTTACGACTTGTTTAAGAAAAGTAAATACTTGGTTCTATTGATTGGAATATTTTTTTCCACGACTTAATCGAGAGAAACAGTCATGACGGCAAATTTTACGTAGTCTATCTGCTATACTGTATATGTGTATACATCCCGCGTTTGTTTGGGAGCCTATAGCAACAGTAACTAAGGAAGTCGGTTTATCTTATGGCCACGGATCCACTTATTGATCGCCACGGCTCCACGCCTCTTTGGGTATTTGAGTATAACTCAATCAGTAACGTCACCGTTTTTGATTAGATTCTTCTGTTTTTGTCCTGATAAGTAACTTAAAGACATGTACATTTTTACATTTAAAAAAAAAAAACTGTGACGCAAATGATTAAAAATGTACCCATCACAAGCAAGTTATCCTTTTGTCACAGTATCTTCTACTAGGAAAGAAGGCTCCGGAAAACATTTTTTGGAAAAGGAGAAGATGCTGATAAACAGCTTTTTCTCCTTTTCTCACAAAGTTTTCTACCCTTTTCAATGACAACCTTTATTGTTGTAGTATTATTCGTCTTCTGTGACATACTTTCATGGAGGACAAGTTTAAAATTTTGTTGTTTGGTTAATAATAAATCACCCAGCCAACGGATAATTGTAAACCGCATGCTAAAACAAGTTCTTGCTTAAGGTAAATCTCTTAATATGTTTTATTATCTCGGTACTGAAACTATGGCCTCATAAAACAGGCTGGTTGCATAATAGGGGTGGCTACAAAGAAAGTTTTGATTTGTACACAACTTGTCATTTTTACTGTATTTAGAAAAAAACACAAGATTAACCTTTTACCGAATTACGACCCTGAGGAAAAATTCTTTTGAAAACAGTGTGAACAAATGATAAAATGTCGGTAGCCAGTATTTTCTCATTTTTTCCAAAATATTTTCCAACCTCTCGACAATAAACCCCATCAGTCGAGCAACATTTAATTTTGTCATCCACGAATTCTGTCAAAATAGACAAGTCTAAAATTTTGTCGTCTGGTTACAATTCAATTACTTCATCACCAGACGACAAAACTTTTAGACTTGTCCAAATTGAAAGCATTTGCAGACGACAAATTAAACATGACTTAAAATGATGAAATTTGTCTATGATACGTTTGAAAACATTGTGAGAAAAGGAGAAAATGCTGGTTACCAGCATTTTCCCCTTTTCCCGCAATGTATTCCAAAAACCTCTTACTCAGGGTCGTTATAAGTCGGGATTGTTTGGTTGAAAGTTACTCATTCTTACACAATGTTCATGCCTCATTCTCACGTGTCATTATTTGTTTTATTTGTGGTTTCTATTAGTATTATTGTACGTTCCATGACAGTCCTATTCGATATTTTTTCCCAGTGTTCGTCCCATTTTTCAACCTTTTTCAAAAGTCTGTGATATATTTATTTTGAAGCTTAATAAAATTTGAAAATAATCATGGTTTGCTACTGTTTCTGTATTGTTTCTTTTGCCTAATCCTTGTCCTGCTATAAAAGGTTAATGAAACTTTCAAATCGATAGTGAAAACATGAATAATGCTATTTGAAATTTATGTTTTGGAGGAAAATATCTCCTAATCGGACAGTTTGGATCCAAGATCAGACTGCACGTTCTGTGCAGTCTGATCTTGATCTACACTGTCCGCAAAAAGTCAGTAACGCATGCTTAGCGGCCTAAGAGTTTAAAAAATCGTGCAAAAAATAGCAAGAGCTGCACATTATTTATAGGCAAATAGCCAGACGGAAGCCAGAGAGTCTGAGCTTAAACGCTAAAGCTCCAAATAAAAGACTAAATGGAATTTTACGCCGTCTCGTTTCAACATTATTTCAGTCATTTCACGGCAACAGCTCACATATTCATGTATATCCTGCATTCCACCGGTATGAGGCTATAGCTTTGAAGTGTCTTGCCTTAGGACACCTCCACGAAAAACCCAGTGGGTCCAGTGAGACTCGAAACCGGGACCTCCAGGTTATGAGTCCAACATTCCACCACTGAGCCACGCACGCCAAACTCGCCAAGAATTAAATATTTACACCAAGACGATACCAAAGTTTTTTTTTTATGCAATTTATCAATGTTTCAAAACTGTAAACATCCCAGATTTCTGCACTATATAGAGGAGTTTACATGAGTGTTTATGTATGATCATTTTTATCAAACGTGTTGATTAAAATTATATGACGTGAGCCTTGGCAAGCGTCATATACGAGGGTTGTCCCAGAAATTCGCGAACTTTTTCAATAATTCAGAAATTCAACGTCCGATTAAAATAAAACCTACAAGTTAAGTACATACGTTCAATTCCACCAGTTTGGGATCAATTTTACGGATTTCAAATGTTTATCATCAAGCACGCAGCTATAAAACGCATGCGCGGTAGGGCTAGTCGGCGCACGCCAAATTTGTCCCGTACAAAACTTGTGTGGTGGATGTTTGAACACCATTTATTTCCAGTTCCCACAATGCGTATGATATAAAACCTACACTGTCGTCTGCAGCCAATTTTGGCGCGCTAGCATATGCATTTTTATACAATTGACGTCACGCAGTTCGACGTTATGACGTTTTATTCTGTAAAGCTGAAATTTAAACCGCATAAAAATGGCGACGTCCACGGAAAGTTCGGCGCACAGAACCGTAATAAAGTACTGCGTGGAAAGAGGGATGACTCCAATACAAACGAAAAGAGAAATGGAAAAACAAAGGACTTTGGCAGTGTGTCGCGGACACTTGTATACACCTGGCACAAACGTTTTAAAACGGAACTGGATGTGAATACAACAGAAAATAGAGACAGACCGAGGAAGAATCAAGCTGCTCAGATGAAAAAAATAAAAGACGTTCTTGACGTAGACCGCCGTCAAACAGTACGGGAGAATGCCGACAAGGTAGGAATAAGCAAATCAGCAGTGCAAATGTTGCTTTCAGATGAACTGAGCATGAGCCGCGTCTGTGCACGATGGGTGCCGAGGTTTTTAAGTAACGAGGAGATGTGTAGGCGTGTTTTGACATCAAGAGAGTTTTTGAAGCGACACCAACAAGATCCGAACTTTCTTGATAAAATTATCACCATGGACGAAACGTGGCTGCATTATTTTGAGCCTGAGGGGAAGCACCAGTCCCGTGTTTGGAAATTTTCAAGCACCTCGCAACCAAAAAGAGCAAGAGTGTCCAAGTCTATGGGAAAGATTATGTTCATGGTATTCATGGACCGGCGGGGAGTCATTCTGGCGCACGCAGTACGAAAAGGAGAAACTGTGAATGCAGCTTATTACTCAAAGGTAAGCGTAGTTCTATAAAAAAAAATTGAACCATTACCCTTAAAGAGGCCCTTTTACTCATTTTCAGCCAGTTTTAACTCATTTTGTCTCTATTTTATCAAACTATAGTCATTCTTTTATCTTTATGCCAAATATTGCGCCTGACGGTTGCAAGGTTGCTTAGATTACGGTCGATAGAAAATGCATTTCGCTGAGTTGCGGCCTTCCATGTAAACAGACTGTCGTTTCCGGTTTTTGAATCGAAGATTTTCGATATATCCGTTATACACTCGGGTAGATTCGTATGATGATCATGCATTCTGTCACGTGACTATATTTGACCTTCGCCCTGCATCTAATGAGGTAAACAAAGGAAAATGGAGGCTTCTCTGTTGCAGCCTCGATTTTCAGACGGAGGTCGCGGCCTATATGCAAATTACACCGTATCCGACTCTAGGCGGAAACCAACGATAAATTTCCATGACGCACTGCCATTGTTTACAGCTTCGATCGTCAGCCAGTTTTCTTCTGACCAATGTTCGGGTTCTAATACAAATCTCCGTGTTTCTTTTTTTCAATTACACCATATATGTCAGTAATTTATCCATGTTCACACAAAGGACTGATTTCTGTACCATTCTAAATTGTTTGAAATTTAACAGCGTTTTTGTTCACCGGCTGTAGACGGGCATCTTTAAAACAATAGTGATAAATAATAATAATAATAATAATAATAATAACATGATGAACAAAAATAAAAATAATGATACCTCTCTTAAAAAAGTGTTTACCAACCGTGTTTTTCAGGTGGTGCGACGCGATCTGATGCATGCGATCAGGAAAAAGAGACCTGCTATGGCGGACGACATTGAAAACATAATTTACCACCATGACAACGCCCCCGCCCACACTGCATCTGAGACCGATCTTGAACTGGCGTTGCTCGGCTTCCAGAGGCTGCCTCACTCGCCGTATTCACCGGACTTGGCACCGCTCGATTTCGCGTACTTCCCCGCTCTGAAATCACATCTGCTCGGGACACGATTCGGCGGATTAGACGATATTCGAGTCGAGGTGAAAAGGTTCAACAAAAGCTTGGGTCAACGATGGTTTCAGAGTGCCTTTGACAAGTGGGTCTGCCGTCACAACAAGTGTGTGGAACATGCAGGACGCTACTTTGAGAAGGAGTGACTCACATCTTTGAAATGACGTTACGGGTAACATAATGACCTTATTAGCGTGCGCCGACACCCATTTTCTGATGTAACATTTTTATACGTATCTCCGCGAGTTTTACAGATAGCCCGTTGTAATTACACCAAAATAAAGGCAAATGATTCGTGCGCACTACTAACAAATTACATTATTATCGGACGTTGAGTATTTGAGTTATTGAAAAAGTTCACGAATTTCTGGGACAACCCTCGTACATTTGAGTCAAAGCGTTTTATAAAATTTGTTAATACATAAACACTCACGTGAGGTTTCATTTATCACATAAAACGAATGAAAGACAAATATGTATCCTACATAATCACCTTTAACTTATATACCGTTCATGGGCCAATGTTTACAGATATAGTTCGCGTTGAAATGTGTATTTGCACAAGAAGATAGCGCTGTGACATGTACATCAAAACAGTTTATATAGGGAGTAAATCGAAATATTTCCAAAATTTTCTTGACTTTAAATAACTTACGCTGCATTTCTTGTTTTATTAAACATGAAAAGTCTTTTTCGGCACGTACGTATACGTCTTAGCAACACAACGTCATCTTACCGCGCAGTATATGGAACGCCCTAACTGTCTTATATGATGAAATGTTTTTATATATGGACAATATCACTATACATAAATGTACATCAATGTTATATAATTGCATAGTCTCTCTATATAAAGACGATTAATAATTTTACATAGATAAAACATGAACATTATAGGTTATTGCACTTGTATGGGAATATATTGTGTTGAACGAGTTCTTTTGGCAGAGTTGCCCGAGCTTGCGAGGGCAACTACGCCAAAAGAACTCGTTCAACACAATATATTCCCATATAAGTGCAATAACCTTTTTATTATATACTTTGATATTGTTTACATCATTTTCCGTGATTTAACAGTGTTTTTATCGAATTCGTTATTCATTTATTCAAAAAGCGACGAGAAATCTGTTTCGTCGCTATACCGTGTTTTCGCGGAATTTTCAATTTTGACTTTTGATGACGTCACCGTTGCTAGAGATAAGTAAACAAACAAGATGGCGACCGAGGATCCTATTTCATCGCTTAATAACTTCATCATTGATAAACATGTTCGATAGACAAATTTTTCATAACTTTGTAGTGACTGTTATTCGGGAAACAAACATTCTGCTTAATTTTCATGTTTTTATTAAGTACTATGCATGGAAAAGTCCGTAAAATGTGATGTCTAACGATGAAGTTTATGATAATGGCGGTCGTTCATATTTTGATTTTTGGAGAAATGGCGGGTTTTAAAATAGTTTCGTACTTAGCAACGCACGCGAAAAAAGCTCTAAAGTATGTAATATCAAAGTATGCAATATGAAAAAATATTACATACTTTCATCCAGTGCAAATACATGGGGACAATATCAAAGTATATAATAAATGGATATATAACTCCATTATATGTAGTCAAAAAGTTAGGTTTTTCTTAAAGTTCTTGTAATTTTTCAATCAATATCTTGTATGGCCACCTCTGCTGTCGATACAGGCAATTATTCGACGTCGCATAGACCTTACATAACGTAAAATCATTGCATCAGGAATGTTATTCCATTCCTGAACGAGAGCGGTGGCCAAAACCTAACTTTAACGTTACCTTAGTCTTTGAGTACTTTTGCAACTTTGATTTTAGTACCACCTTCATTTAAACTGCAAAAACCTAACTTAAACCTTCTGTTAGTCAAAATCTGATTAGCCTGGCATTTTCTACAGACTCTGAACTAAAGTATGATACCAAATTTGTTGGTCTTCAGTATAACATGCGACGAGAAATAAAAGAAAATTAAGTGCACACTTATTTATGGAACTGAGTATATATAGTTCCTTTATATTTAGATGAAACGTTAATATATGAATAAAACTTCATTATATAAATATAAAACAATACCATATAAAAATGAAATTGAAATATATAAAGATAAAACATTAACGTATATAGATATAACTGTCTCAGGTAAAGATAAAACTATATTACATAAAGATATAATTTCATTATATAAATTATTTGTTGATATGAAGGTAAAAGAGCTTCATATGAACATATAGTCTTTAATTGTAAAGATAAATTTTATTATATAATCATATATCATATATGTATGTACGGGTAGGAAACTTCATATGCGGAGCCAATGGCTCTGACGAGAAAATGTTGTGTTGGTCTTCCGTTTCTGAAAATGTCGGCTGAGAAACAACCAAAAAACAGGTAAGCTTGTCAATTTTTAGTAATCATGTGTTTTTATGTCTTTGAAATTCCGAAAAAGGAGAATGTCATGTAATACTCTGGTCTTTCAACGTGTTTTCTACACTACGGAAAGTTGTAATAAGTGTACGATGTTGTCTGAATCATTTGTGGCGTGGGTTGACCATAGCCGAAATAATACGTCACGGACCTAAATTCAGTTTATTATTGCCACTTAATTGGCAAATAAGAGAGAGTCTTGCTGTCTCAAAAGCGTGAGTTAGTGTCTTGAAATGTTACATTCACTGCTGGTAAAGAAATGAAAAGAAATAGCACAAAAAATGATAAAAATAAAGAAGGGCTCCGATTATGTGGACCGGCTCTGAATATGTAAGTCGGCACCGATGGATGAAGGCTTCATTTCAAAAATTTAGTTGTCTGTAAAAAATTACTGAGGAAGTAGGCTTTATTTTTCCGTTGATACCTTTCACTCCAAAATGCAGTACATTTGTTGGATGAAAATACAAAGGACTAGTATTGTCACGATTGAAAAATGCTGTCAAACATTAGTCTGTCTAAATTTTGAAAATACTGTTGTGTACCTTTTGATTAACGGAATGTCTTTCAATGTTTTCTTTAAGCAGCCTAAACGTAAAATGCATCATGAAAATTTCCTAAACTGTTCGAAAAAAATGATAATACCCAGGCTTTTTTTTGTTGTTGTTCATTCAGAGTTTTACTATTTATTTAATCAAAATTAGTCGTCCCGGCAAAGCACGAAAAACACGACAAAGCAGGTGCCAAAATTATGTCATCGCTCAAAGACCCTTCAAACTGCCTTTTTATCCTAAATAATCACTCAAAACAGCTAATTTGCATACACACTCAATAAATCATGATATTAGAGCTGGAATCTCAATCTAATTACGACGTAAAGTGAAAGATTTCTACATTAGAAAGGGGGAGGGATCGGCGTGAGATTTCTGATACAAGTGCAAAGGACAATGTTTAGGACATTCATACAAATATCTAGGACGAAAAGAAAAAAGAAAAAATAAATGCCTCGAAGCTATTCATTATGAACCCTTAAAGTGACTGTTACAACTTTAGTTGCTTCTGCAGCCAGTGTAGATCAAGATTATACTGCACAAAACTTGTGATCGTTCGTTTGGTTAGATGTTTGTTTATCATAGGCTTAGAAAATACCTGATATATGACATACTCTGATCTAATATGCATCTGGTTAATTGAACACTGAAAGATCTGAGTGAATACAATGAGAATCAGTGATCTATGAACATTTTTTGGTCTTGACGTGCTTGTGAAATTAATTCTTTTTCGCTGTTATAGACTTGTATATACCCCACCCACCTGACATACTGTTGTGTCATGTTACGTGTTAAAAAGAGTTAAGAGTGTTCACACATATACTCTGAGGCGTGTATTATGAATAGGTCAATTGTATTTCTCACGCTTTGTAAAAGGGTTTTTTTTTTTTTCTATTCAATATCTCTGCTACGGTCGGTACATTCTCCATTTAGCTTTTTAATAAGTGTTTCAAGACAAAATAGCCTTCCGAAGATGCCAAATGTTTTTAATTATTTTTGCTTAAGTGTGGGCTACACTTACGATAAAAGCATAACAAATGCTATATACATGTATAGACCATTCCCTTACTCAAAAGCTATACAAAAGTATTTTCAAAATTTAGACAGACTAATGTTTGACAGCATTTTTCAATCGTGACAATACCAGTCCTTTGTATTTTCATAAATTCGGTCATATTCCATCCAACAAATGTATTACATTTTGGACTGAAAGGTATTAACGGAAAAAACAAAGCCTACTTCCTGAGCTCTCTTCCATCGGTGCCGACTTACATATTCAGAGCCGGTCCACATAATCGGAGCCCTTCTTTATTTTTATCACTTTTTGTGCTATTTCTTTTCAATTCTTTACCAGCGGTGAATGTAACATTTCAAGACACTAATTCACGCTTTTGGGACAGCAAGACTCTCTCTTATTTGCCAATTAAATGGCAATAATAGACTGAATTTAGGTCCGTGACGTATTATTTCGGCTACGGTCAACCCACGCCACAAATGATTCAGACAACATCGTACACTTGTTACAACTTTTCGTAGTGTAGAAAACACGTTGAAAGACCAGAGTATTACATGACATTCTCCTTTTTCGGAATTTCAAAGACATAAGAACACATGATTACAAAAATTGACAAGCTTACCTTTTTTTTTTTTCAGCCGACATTTTCAGAAACGGAAGACCAACACAACATTTTCTCGTCAGAGCCATTGGCTCCGCATATGAAGTTTCCTACCCGTGCATATATGCATGATATATGATTATATAATAAAATTTCATCTTTACAATTAAAGACTTAATGTTCATATGAAGCTCTTTTACCTTCATATCAACAAATAATTTATATAATGAAATTATATCTTTATGTAATAGTTTTATCTATACCTTAGACAGTTATATCTATATACATTAATGTTTTATCTTTATATATTTCAATTTCATATTCATATATTATTGTTTTATATTTATATAATGAAGTTTTATATTCATATATTGACGTTTCATCTATATATAAAGGAACTATATATTTATATATTAATGTTTTATCTACATATAGTGGAGTTATGTATCCATATCTTATTTTTTATATTTGTATAAGGAAGTTATATGTTTATACATAAATGTTTTATCTTTATATAATGAAGTTTTATATTCATATGTTGATGTTTCATCTATATATAAAGGAGCTATATATTTATATATTAATGTTTTGTCTGCATATAATGGAGTTATATATCCATATGTTCAGGTTTTATCTATGTAAAATAATTTATCGTCTTTATATAGAGAGACTAAGCAATTATATAACATTGACATACATTTATGTTTGGTGATATTGTCAATATATAAAAACATTTCATCATATAAGACAGTGAAGGCATTCTATACAGTAGCACAAATTTAGTACAAGCATAGGATAAACAAGCAATGTCGCTGAAATGATATCACCCGCCGAAAAAGAGCTTTTCAAAATTTGACGCGACCACGTAACTCAAAATTGCTCCCAGTCGGCCATTTTGCATCGAATCAAAAAAAAAAAGAAAAAAAAAATATATCGGCGGAATAGGTTATTGTACACATGTATAAAGTTTCACGAAATTCCGTCCAATGGTATTGGAGATATTGTCCCGGACGGACGGACGGACGGAGGGACGGACGTACGGACGGACGGACGGACGGACAACGCTAAAACTATGTCCCTCCGCCTTCGGCGGGGGATAAAAAGTGCGGTTTTTGTGTTTATATCTGATTAAACTTCACTGAAACCGTAATGGCCTATAACCACTGAGCAGCGAGTTGAATAGTGTCCTATTAATTCAATTCCTGTGTAGGCAAAGCAATCGACAATTTCATTTAAATTTTCATTTTTTTTTATTGTCAAGGTAAATATTACAGAAAGACTTGTATACATAGTCTTCTGATCCTAATATTTCTAAGTATTTCACAACACTGTCAATCTGAGATTGTAAACTGACTGGAATTGTCGTAAAAAAGAAGTAAAAAACCAGCAAATATATCAAATATTTCGTATAGCTCTTATTCAGAATCACTGTATAAATCAAACAAGGTTTCTTGCAATTCTGTTTTTTGGGGGAAAAAAGTATAAAAAGTAACGGTAGCAAAGGCTTTCCTTGTTTCAGTCCAATAGTAATATATACTGAACCAAAAAAGAAACTTCCCCTGAATTTAAGTGCAAATGCAATGTTATTAAAAAAAAATCAAAACATCAGATGACCTATATATATTCGAGCGAACGATTATGTGTCCGATAAAACAAATTTTAACTCGATTGAAAGCATTTTGCAGAAGAAACCCGCTGAAAGCGATTTTCACGTGCATGCACGGACCAGTATAATTCGTGTATATTTTTTGAAACCTTTCAGTCTAATTTTATAGACTTTCATGTCAATAAGAAAAAGACATTGAAAAAAAATTAAATTCTTTTTATTTTTCTTTATTTTTGATATGCCTAGAATTCCGCAAAATTTACGCGAACGCGCCATTGGCATGCTTAATGCTGGTATGACGATGAATGCTGTTGCTATGAATATTGGATGTTCTACTCGTGCTATTCGACACCTTAGGCAACGTTTTCAAGCAACAGGGCGTACGGAAGATCGACCACGTAGTGGACGTCCTCGCGTCACGACGCGCGGGCGAGACCGCTATATTCGGAACACCCACCTGCGCAATCGCTTCCAAACTGCCACAGCCACTGCTGCTAACACCCCTGGTACACATAACAACCGTATATCTGCCCAAACTGTGCGCAATCGCTTGCGCGAGGGTGGGCTACGTGCACGTCGTCCATACGTTGGTTGTGTTTTGACGCGACGTCACCGCGTAAATCGTGTTAATTGGGCACGTACACACCAACGCTGGCTTAGACAACAATGGAATAGCGTTCTTTTCTCTGACGAGTCCAGGTTTTCCATTCATCGAGGTGACGGCAGGGTTCGAGTATACCGTAGGAGAAATGAACGTTATGCCGACTGTTGCGTACTTGAACGAGATCGTTTTGGGGGTGGGGGTTCTGTCTTGGTCTGGGCTGGCATTGCCCATGGCTTTCGCACTAATCTCGTTGTTATCGAAGGGAATTTGAATGCCCAACGCTACCGAGATGAAATTCTTGCGAGGCACGTTATCCCACTGTTTCAAAATAATGCCAATATCACTCTTTTTCAGCATGATAATGCCACAAGCCATACAGCTAGGGACAATGTGAATTTCCTCAGGGCGAATAACATTGCATTTATTAATGACTGGCCTGCCAAAAGCCCTGATCTGAATCCCATTGAACACCTTTGGGATAATTTGGACCAGCGTGTTAGACGTCGCCCTATTCCACCGTCAAACGTCATTCAGCTAAGACAAGCCTTAATTCAGGAATGGAACAACATTCCACAAGCCGAAATCAATACACTTATCCGTTCTATGAGCCAACGATGCCAGGCAGTCCTTCATGCTGAAGGTGGTCATACCCGGTATTAATTTGTGATTTTGGTGAGCGACCCCTTCCGCATTTTAACTACCATTGCACTACTTTTGGATAAACCCTCAGCAATAATTTTTTTCACACAAAGTCGCACTAAAATACTCTTTCAATGCATATAAATCTAGTTTAATCCTGATTTTCATATTTGTGTATATTTGCATTTAAACACAGGGGAAGTTTCTTTATTGGTTCAGTATATATGTACATGTATATCCTTAAAAATGCCTAGTAGTTTATACTTAGCCTAGTAGACAGTTTAACAAAATTAATGCTTGAACTTTACCATTCAGGCTGTTTGGTCCTATAATACTACCCGGTTGCAAATATACTCAAAGGATAAAGTAACATTATCTGCAATATGCAATGTGACATAACCGAATAACGTGATGCTCTTTTCCGACGGGAACACAAAACGTGAAAGACTTGTGCAAGCAGCGATGTAACACTGAGTTTCACAACCCATAATACCGTTAGTCTACGTACAGACGCATCATTTTGCGATATATTGATCCTTGTTGGATAGTATTCGACAATGGTTGATTGATTGATTGATTGTTTTATTGTATGGCATTTAACACCGTTTTCAACATTATTTCAGTTATATCGCGGCAGCCAGTGCACCTATCCATGCTTTTCTGGAGTTTCTTTTACCAGAACGCCATACAATGTTCTTTCCAAGCCACCGGCTACTTTCCCACATAACCAACGTCGAAACAATGATCAGCGGTGAGAGAGGAATGAATCCTGTCGCAATGACTATCATCAATCCTCGGAAAGAAATTGGCCGAGCTGGGGATCGAATCAGCGACCCCCTGTTCTCAAGTTCTGTACGCTACCGACTGAGCAACTGGGGCTCGGCTTCAAAAATGGTACGGCTGACAAAATTTCAGAGGGGTCAGACCGTTGCGATGCTTATCCAAGGTCAAAGGTAACCATAGGTTACCAGATATTTTGATATCAATATTAGACGTCTAAAGCAAACTGGACGGTTTAAATGGCAGCCTTACATCTGGTAAGGTGTTAAAGGTTTAATTATTGCGAATTTATGCATTTCCTCTGTTAGATAGTGTATTGCAAAATGTTTGAATCATGGGCCGGTGGCCTATATTTTAGAGTAGCGATTTTGAATGTAACAAGTCGATAGCACCTGACAGGCGCGTGAAATGGAGGAAATGCACGTTAAGAGCATTTTCTCCTTTTCAGTCAATGTGGACTGCCGACTGTAGACGTTTTGCACTTGGGCAAGGCTAAAATTTTGGAAAGTGTTAAAAGTTTAATTTTTGTGAATTTATGTATTTTCCTCTGTAAGATAGTATATTATAAAATGTTTAAATCATGGGCCTATGGCCTATAACTTAGAATAGTCATTTTGATTATAACAAGTTGAAAGTACCCGAACATTGCGTGAAATGGAGGAAATGCACGCTAAGAGCATCTTCTCCATTTTAATCAATGTCAAATGCCGACCGTACACGTTTTGAATTTGGACACGGCTAAACTTTTCACATTTGATAAGGTGTTAAAAGTTTAATTATTGTGAATTTATGTATTTTCTACAGGTAAGATAGTATATTACTAAATGTTTAAACCATGGGCCGGTGGCCTATATTTTAGTATACCTATTTTGAATGTAACAAGTTGATAACACCCAAACATTGCGAGAAACGGAGAAAATGCACGCTAAGAGCATCTTAGCCTTTTCAATTCATGTCGACTGCCGACTCCAGATGTTTTGAATTTGGACCAGGCTAAAATCTGGCAAGGTATTAAAAGTTTAATTTTTGAAAATTTATGCATTTTCCTCTGCAGGATAGTATATTGTAAAATTATTGAATCACGGGCCGATTGGCTATAATCTATTTCAATGTAATAGGTTATTAGTACTCGAACATTGAGGGAAATGGAGGAAATACACGTCAAGAGGATTTCCTCCCTTTCAATCAATGTCTTCTATTAATTAACAGACCCAACTTAATGTGCCACAGTTTACTCATCTGCAGACGCTAACATTCTGGATAAGGCTAAAATTTTCGGATTTTATACGAGGTTAAAAGTCTTAAGTTTAAATAATTGTGAATGGTTCTGTCCTGTTGAGGAAATGTTATACAAAAATGTTTTTATCCTCTGGCCGGTGGTCTACGTTTTCGAAATTTTTAGCAGATGTTTTCAATATATTGGATAAGTCAAAACTTCCTCGTCTTTCGAACGATAATGTCTCGGTTTGAATGATTATTAACATGTGAAATCTTGTGAGGGAATGTCCTGTAAAATTGCTTATATATTATGGGCCGGTGGCCTATATTTGTGAATGAAATATTTGAACTTAGGTCTGCGCGTTACGTCACAACTTCAGGAAAGATTTAATCGCCTGGCGCATATATGCAATTATCACCTGACTGTTACTGAATCTGCCTTTAAAACAGTGTTCTTTATTGATAACCTTCTTATCCATGCTAAAATTGTTAGGAATCGATTGCAAGAAGTTGGTTTGCATTCAATTACATGTATTCCTAAATCACTTACCAGACACAGATCGTCCTTTTGCTGTTCGTTCAGCAGGGATCATTCTTCATTCTTGCCTAAAAATATTGAATATTCTACGCAACATTTTACCTAGAATTATCTTTAACTTTTTTTTTTTTTTTTTTTTTTTTTTTTTCTTCTTCTTCAGTATATTCAAATACCAACGCATCTCTACGAAATGCATCAAGAACGTTTGCACTCGTCACAATTCGGCTGATTCCGTACCTACATCTAAACCTCCTCCTATCAAGGGTTTCCATCTTGAAATACTGCCAGTCACATGACCTTAGACATGGCAGCGCCTATGTAAATTGATTAGCAACGGCAACAACAGCCCCAGTGATAAGCAACCAGTTGCTGAAAAATGCCAACGGAATTGATAGACCAAGTTAAAAATAAATGCCAACGGAATTGATAGAACAAGTTAAGAATAAATGTACAAACCGTTTCTCAACGGAATTATATTTAGAAAGATCGTGATAGAAAATTGTGACCAGTGTTTTCTTTTTCTAGGTGGAGTATAACAATTTAGGAACGGTAAAGCGGTGTATTTCCGGCGAAGAAATGTACCGAGTAGGTGCATATCAAGCTACGTAATAGAGCCGAGGGACTTGATCAACGGATCATCCGAAGTTTGCCAAATGAAAATACACCTAGCCTTTGCATTTCCTGAAAAAAAGTATTGAATGATAGAATGTAAAATAAAACTTGCACCAAAAATAGGATGACCGTCACGAGATCCTGTGCTATATTTGTACAATACGTGACATGTATATTGTGTGTCACTAATATTAACTGTGAAAGTGGGAAAACACAGTAACGTTAGAATAGGATCAGACTGCACGAATCGGAATATTTGGGAATCTTTTTTCTATCGACTAAAAATTATCATTTATTTCGCAGTTTACGGGTTTAACCCTTTATCGAACAATCCGGAATTTTAACGGCCCTGAGAAAAGCTTTTGATAACATTGTGGGAAAAGGAGAAAATGATCAACATTTAATTTGTCGTCTGCAAATGCTTTCAATTTTGACATGTCTAATGTCGTATGATAACGAGTTAAGCAATTTGGACAACGCAATTCAAGTATGAGAAAAGGATCCAAATGTTGTGAAATCACAGCCGTTTTGGTCAAATTTCACGTTCTGTGCAGTCTGATCGTAGTCTACACTTCTGATCCTTATCTGTACATAACTGAAATTTGACGAATGCTTTTTTAGGATTACGACTTTGTGAAAAACGAGGTACTGTAGTATGAGATACAGAGGGCGATGTGGGCGTAATGGTTAGACTAATTAAGATTTTTAAGATATCTTCTTTGATAAAAACAAAGGGGGGATATTTGAGCCATTCTCTGGAAAAAGGGTGTTTAATGCATATCTATGATGCATTATGTGCACTTCATAATCTACCTATAGTAATTAATCAAATAGATATATGCACTTCAACTGTTCAATAGCTTAGTACTTGGGATCTACCCTGAATTATGGAGCCGAATTAATCTGACATAAAAGCTAAAGTTATTAGATCAGTACACTGCAAGTTTCTTCGTAAAGTATAATGTGTAAATAATCAACAAATATAGACGCAATGTATGGCGAGTTAGCCAGGTATCTTATGATAGTTCATAGAAAAATAATCTCATTAAAATTTCGGATAAAATTATTACGGCTTAATAACTTTTATAAAAAGATTGTACAGTACTATGAAAGTAGACGCTATTAACGGCAATTCATATATGCAACCCGTAATAAATTGAAATAAGAATTCTAGATATATACATGTACAAACAAAGTTGGTTTACCGATATCAATAAGTCTCCGAGACTAACTTCATACTGTTTATATAAACAAGAATGTGATCTTGAAATTTATGAAAAACAAACTTGTATTTTTCAATTCAGATGTGGATTAACAAAATTTAGATTATCTGTTCACAAACTTGCCATTGAAACCAGCCGAAATGATGGAATTGATAGACATCTTAGAAAATGCCGAATGATTGCTAACTGAATAAAAATTGAAGACGAGTATCACTTTTAACTAGAATGTCCAAAACACCGTAACCTAAGGAACGGATTTTTAAAACCTTATTTAAAAGATTGCAGACGGCCAACTGCTTATAGATTTATCTAACTTGTGTCATCAAAAAAATTAGAAGAAGTAAATAAGCTGTCAAAGTATGGCCTGCAACACGTGAAAAAGGACATAGGAACATTTGCGTAAAATGTTCACTCGGATCAGCCTGCGCAGTCCGCGCAGGCTAATCCGAGACGACACTTCCCGTTCTTATGTAATTTTCTGTTTTGTGCAAGTCTACTGTAGGACAAAATCGAATGTAGTCGTAAAGCGTCGTCTTGGATCAGTCTGCGCGGACTGCGCAGGCTGATCCGCGACGACACTTTACGCAAATGCCCGAATGCCCCTTTTCGCGTGTTGCAGGCCATATCATCTTTGCAGTTGAAGAAAGAATTTCATGATTACTAAAGTAAACTAATTTTATTATCTTTCATTTATTAGCTCTACTGGCTGAAAGCCAGCAGAGCTTATGTTATGGTATGCTTTCCGTCGTCCGTCCCTCTGTCTGTTAGTCTTTTTCTTGTTTACGCGATAAAGTCTGCATTTGTGGTCATATTTTCGTGAAACTTGCACAGTTTGTTTATCTTATCAATAGCTTAAACCCTATTAATTTTAAACAAAATCCAACACATAGTATGGGAAAAGTAGCCATTTCAAATTGAAAATTTCCATTTCTTGTTTACGCGATAAAGTCTGCATTTGTGGTGAGATTTATTTGAAACTTGCACAATTTGTTTATCTTATAAATAAATTGAACACTATTGATTTTAAACAAAATCCAACCAACAGTATGGGAAAGGTAGCCATTTCCAGTTGGGAATTTCCATTTCTTCTTTATATGATAAAGTCTGCATTTGTAATCATTTTTTTGTGAAACTTGCAGTTTGTTTATCTCATCAATAGCTTGAACACGGGTAGGAAACTTAAAATTCGGAGCCAATGGCTCTGACGAGAAAATGTTGTGTTGGTCTTCCGTTTCTGAAAATGTCGGCTGAAAAACAACCAAAAACAGGTAAGCTTGTTATGTTTTGTAATCATGTGTTCTTATATCTTTGAAATTCCAAAAAAGAAGAATGTCATGCAATGCTCTGGTCTTTCAACGTGTTTTCTGCACTACGGAAAGTTGTAACAAGTGTACGATGTTGTCTGAATCATTTGTGGCGTGGGTTGACCGTAGCCGAAATAATACGTCATGGACCTAAATTCAGTCTGTTATTGCCATATAATTGGCAAATAAGATAAAGTCTTGCTGTCACAAAAGCGTGAATTAATGTCTTGAAATGTTACATTCACTGCTGGTAAAGAATTGAAAAGAAATAGCACAAAAAATGATAAAAATAAAGAAGGGCTCCGATTATGTGGACCGGGTCTAAATATGTAAGTCGGCACCGATTGATGAGGGCTTGATTTCAAAATTTAGTTTTCTGTAAAATTGGAAGTAGGCTTTGATTTTCCGTTAATACCTTTCAGTCCAGAATGTAGTACATTTGTTGAATGGAACAAATAGGCTAATGTTCGACGGCACTTTTCACTCGTTACAATCCTTTGTATTTTCATAAATTCAGTCATGTTCCATTCAACAAATGTACTACATTTTGGACTGAAAGGTATTAACGGAAAATCAAAGCCTACTTCCCAAGTAATTTTTTACAGAAAACTGAATTTTTGAAATCGGTGCCGACTTATATATTTAGACCCGGTCCGCATAATCGGAGCCCTTCTTTATTTTTATCATTTTTTTGTGCTATTTCTTTTCAATTCTTTACCAGCAGTGAATGTAACATTTCAAGAAAATTAATTCACGCTTTTGGGACAGCAAGACTTTCTCTTATTTGTCAATTAAATGGCAATAATAGACTGAATTTAGGTCCATGACGTATTATTTCGGCTACGGTCAACCCACGCCACAAATGATTCAGACAACATCGTACACTTGTTACAACTTTCCGTAGTGCAGAAAACACGTTTAAAGACCAGAGCATTGCATGACATTCTCCTTTTTTGGAATTTCAAAGACATAAGAACACATGATTACAAAACATAACAAGCTTACCTGTTTTTTTTTTTTTTTTTTTGTTTTTCAGCCGACATTTTCAGAAACGGAAGACCAACACAACATTTTCTCGTCAGAGCCATTGGCTCCGAATATGAAGTTTCCTACCCGTGTTGAACCTTATTGATTTTGAAAAAAATCCAACAAAACGTATGGGAAAAGTAGCCATTTCAAGTTGAAAATTTCCAGTTCTTGTTTACGTGATGAAGTCTGCATTTGTGATCGGATTTTCATGAAACTTGCACAGTTGCTTTGTATTATCAACAGCTTGAACCTTATTGATTTTGAAAAAAAATCTGACAATCAGTATGGGAAAAGTAGCCATTTAAAGTTGAAAATTTCCATTTCTTGTTTAGGCAATAAAGTCCACAGTTTCGATCCAATTCTTTTGAAACTTGCAAAGATTATTTGGTTCACCAAGGGATTGAACTCTATTAAGAGTGAAGAAAATCTAGTAATCTGTTCAGGAAAAGCAGCCATTTGATGACTTAGTATTGTTTACTCGACAAAGTTCACATAACACAGTCACATTTTTTTTAAATTTGCTGGGATTGTTTAATACAAGGCGTGCTGAAACCCTATCAAATTCGGCTGGATTCGAAACAATTATTTTTGAGAAATTGCACCTTCAGTTTTTTTCACTGTTTGTTCAATTCACCATGCCAACTTATGCTGTCTTAGTGTGTTCAAGCCCAGTTGCAAGAACACCCCCCTCCCCCATTCTTTTTGTGTTTTTTGTCTTTTTTCTTATTGCATCATAAATTCATAATGTATGCTAGCAATGCTAGCAAAAAAAGCAAAATCACTGTCAGTAGAGCGATCTCAGGCCCTCAAGGGCCTCTAGTTATTTTTATATTGCCCGTATTTACGAGTGCACTTCACATCTTTAACTGTTATGTTCTGGATATAAATTGTCACGGTTTAATGCCAAATAATACTACTGTTATGTCATGTTGTTATGTCATGTTATGCCAAGTAAGTCATCACATGATTATGGATCCAAAAATTCCATACTGTAAAACAGCCGACTAAATCATGAGTTACACTGGTCCTTGGACATGCATAAAATATACCAAAAGCAGAAAGTTTTGACCTGGTCGATACCTTTTGCAGATGCATTTAGCCCCCTTTTCACAGAGCATGGCTCATTTGTACAAACAACCAATTCAGTTATTAAGCATAGTATGTTAAATTTTAACTCTTCATTGTCAACATTTTCTGCCTTTGCCACATATATCTTCACAAAGGTCGAAACAAGTCCATATAATCATGATTTTCAAGGGGAAGGGATTTTATTACAGTATATTATATTTCATGTGTCTATTTTTAGAAATGTTATGGGTAAAGAAATGTCGTAATTTAAGCTGGGGGGAATTATTTCCCCGCCACAGTGAATATTTTCCTCCTGCCGAAAATCTGGAACTACTTTTTTAAGTTTTTTAAGTTTTAAAAGTGGCATTCGCTGACAAAATAATCAGAGGAAATATAATATATAATTTATTTCATCAGCTTGTGGTTAATATGGGGAAATATTTGCCTCAAAAGGGAAAGGTCCGCGAAAATAACTCGTGCCTTACGGCACTCGTTATTTTCGCATACCTTTCCCTTTTTCGGCAAATATTTCCCCATATTAACCACAAGCTGATGAAATAAAATCTATATATTGTAACCGTGAATTGTAAGTATACAGTTTCCTCGAATTTCTTCAGTCGAGCAGAATTTCCTTACCATCATATTACAAATAATTAATAATATTTCTTACACATTCTGTTAAATTCTCACTTTTGCAAAAACTGATTAATCATTTCGAAGATATTGACTACCCATAAAGAAATGATCTGCGTGGTTCATTTCAATGCTCTGGCAAAGGGGTGCTTAATGCATCTCTGTGACGTACTATACCAAGTAAGTCAACAACTAATATTAGAAATCCATAAAATCCAGATCTTTTTTCACAAACGACTCAAATCACGCGGTAGATTAGTCCGTTGACATGCAGAAAATTTAAATATTGCAAAAAGATTCGGCCCATGGATGTGAGCCTGCGCAGGCGCACGGGCGGACATGAGTTGACACTTTCTGCAAATGCATTAAGCCCCCTATTCACAAAGCATGGTTCCAATTATTAAAATTACGTTTTTAATCGTGGTATATATGTTCGTTCCATCGAGTGAAGTGGAACCTGTGTCATGTTTGAGATGGTTAAAAAGCAGACGTGGGTTCATCATGAACACAATTACAGCTAGCATTCTATACCAATAGTTACATATTTCATGCATCTAGAAGATGCGTATTATGTACTTTCCTTATAGGTGAAACAAAACTTGTAGTCGGCCAATAACCTGTCTTACATTTTCTTTGAGTCATATTTGAATAATTCTGCCACTGTCTCTCTTTGCTCTGCTGTGGTATTTCTGGCGTGCGCAGTCAAAATATTTAAACCCCAAATATCTAATGTAAATGATGTAGAAACCCATGATACTGCTCTTAACAGTATATCATATTTTAAAATAAACGACAAAACGCCACTGTCTCTTATTTTATGCAATGTCCTGACGTTCCATAGGAAACAAAGAACCTACCCCAAACATTGCGGTCTCTAACAACCCTATAACAACTTTTTTTTTCGGAAATTCATAACTTATTGCTTATTACAACAGTAAGTAACAACTCTCATTTTCGTTCGTCAAAGTTAAAAGGGTCGAACTGACCTAATGCGAAATCTAAATAGGGCGACTGGACATTTCGGCAAACTGCAAATACGGGTAACAGATAGAAGGGCGAACGGATAAAAGGACGAACTTATTTCAGGGAATAGGCCTACAATCTCAGTGTAGACTACGCATAACTATCGCCCATAAGATGAAAAAAGTTACATGCTAAAGATTCTTTCTCAGTAAGTTATTTCCTGGAATTAAATAAAAACCAGCACCATTTGGTTTTGAAAATTACTTTCAAGAGGAACTTTCGTATCTTTTTTTTTTAAATCTATCCTATGCGTGCGTTTATAAACATAATATCCTTTGCATAGACTGGCTCTCTTTTCTTACAGCGAATTGAGATTTGTATGAAATGCGGGGAACTAGCTTGATAAACACGGGCACTTGCTTTTGGCTTGCATAGCAACATTATGCCAAGTTAATTTTTTTTCTCGAATTTGTTGTCGTGTTTAAAAGATCTAAAATGGATCGGCTGAAGCGGGAGAAAACAGTTGTTGACGGACATTCACCAGGTTAGGAAATTCAATAAACGGCCCTCTACTGTAGTGGGTCAACTTATTGGAAAACTCAAAATTGCAAGCTTGTCTCATATGCTTTTTTGCTGCATCAGTTTATTTCTTTACTAAAATAGACCCTTGGGGAGATGGCTTTTGAAAATATTGGGCATAATACCGGAAAACGCCCCTCCACTATATCGCGAAAACCCATGAAAATCTAAATCGTGTGTCAAAAGAATTTTGATTTCTTATTGATTCATTCCGTATGCATCAAATACAATATTGGTCTACGGAATAAAGCATATAGTGGAGGGGCGTTTGCCGGTATTATATCCCTGCATCTTCTCGCAACCTGGACCCCTTTACTCACTGTGCTCTAAAGATTGGACTTATTTTCCAAGTTAGGACTGGCCATTGGTGTTTTTTTTTTTTTTTTTTTTAATTTTTGCTAAAAAAAAAACTCTAAACAAAAATCAAAACTAACATTGAGTCAAAAAAAAAAAACAACATTTACCAAACAGTTGCAAGTTTTGACACCCTGACGGCATTAAAAAACAATTTGGGAAAAGGAGAAAATGCTGGAGACCAGCATTTTCTCCTTTTGACACAATTTTCCTATCCTATCCAAGACAAAACTCACAAGTTGATCTACATTTATATTGTATTTTGTTCATGATTTCAATTTGGTCAAGTCCAGAATTTTATTCGTTGGTAAAGGCTCAACTCTCTGAGAGCTGAGCACAACTTACTTTGCTTTAACCCTTTACCAAACAATCCCTGGTTTTTACGACCCAGAGGAAGAAGCCTTCTGAAAACATTGTGGGAAAAGGAGAAAATGCTGGTAACCAGCATTTTCTCCTTTTCCCACAATGTTTTCTCCTCTTCTAAAGTCAAGTTTCAATTTTTGAGTCATGTTTGTCATCTGCAAATGCTTTTAATTTGGACTAGTCTAAAATTTTGTTGTTTGGTAAAGAGTTCAGAGGTGTTATAGATCAAGAATATGAATCTACACTGTCCGCTGCTTAGTCTGGCCAAAACCACTGCAAAACTGCAATATTCAGGTCGTTCTTCCTAATTGAGAAAGTCACTATCATTTGATTAACACTCTAAGGGAGAAGAAAAACTGCTAATTTTGAATGCCAAATTACGCCAAATGTGAACAATTCAGATGTGAAAATGCATTTGAATGTAAATCATATCATTCAGTATTATTGTATGGTTGGTCCAAGTGTTATCCACTGGCAGAAAATGAATTGTAAAACTAGGTAAGAAGTTGCCAGTTGCTCTATCTTTTGTTTACTTAAATCTTTTTACCTGGTTTTAAATTTCATTTTTCCTGCGAACTACTAACACTTGAACCAACTGTACAATAACTGATTGTCATCTTTACTACAATGATTTCCATACTTTTAAATAGTATCGTTCAAATCTAAATGCATTTTAACACCAGCTTTGGTTACTTTTGGCCTCCACTGGGACTTTAATCCTTCTTTTGAACTAGTGAACAGATATGAGTTGCTTTGCGTTGAGAGGATGGCCCAGGGTAGAATTGGTCCAGATGAAGAAAAGATCATGGTGGCATTTGAAGCCTTTGATGTTTTGATCCCCGGACTTGGAGTGTACACAAGGATCTTCAAGAAACTTCGTGATGACCTACATGGTAATATTATTGTTATGTTTTTAACCTATCCACAACAAAATGAATATTGATTGGAATACTGCAAAATCAGCCTTTTTCTATGCATGTAGATCCGTCTGTCTCTGTACAGACACATAGATATGAGCCAGGTTGTGGTAAAAGGGGGTTTAATGCATCACTGTGAGACATTATAACAACCAAGTCATCATATAATTATGAATTCATAAAATCCATTATTTACTAACAATTAATTGGATCTGGTGGTAAAACGATCCTTGAACATGCAGAAAATTTATATTAATATCAAAAAGTTTCAGGCTGACATGGGTCGATACTTTTTCGCACATGCATTAAGCCAGATATTCACAGAGCATGACTCGACATGTTGATATGAATTTGAATTTTATCTACAGAATTTCCGTGCTAGATAGATAAGATATTATGTTAGTCATAGTGTCTAAAAATATTTAACTTGGTTGGGAGAAATTATTTTGACTGGTCATGATAGACTCATCCAACCTCGTTAGTAAAAATTGATTCAAAGAAAACGTTGAGGTATTGACATAGCCCTGGCGTCATTGTATGCATAGTTGTCATCTTGCGTCATGCAGAAACTTTAACATTTATAATATCTCTGTAATTAATGTAGATGTTTACTTCAAACTTGGACAAGTTGTTAACTTTTAAAAGGGAAAACAAGTCCGGGGCAGGTAACCATCAAAATATATTTGACACAGTTACGCCCCTTTTTCAACTTACAAAATTCACTAGAAGCTCTTGTTAGACACTAGTATAATATACTCTTTATTGCTTGGTTCCAACAGATGCAGTTTACAGTGATGACTTGACAACACAAAATGGAGCTATAGCCAAGATACCATACTTCACTCATATCAAACGCAGACAAAACCATCAGTCAGAGAAATTAGATGAGATCGAAGATCAACTAGATACTGTGAAAAAAAGGTTAGAAAACATTTTGTTACATATAAATAAAAGATGCTGATAACTTTCAGAAAGACAGTAACTCAAATCCTTTAAACCTTTACCACACAGTCCAGAGTTTTAACAAAACTGAGGAAGAAAGCTTTTAAAAACATTGTGGGAAAAAGAGAAAATGCTGGTAACCAGCATTTTTTCTTTTTCCCACAATGTTTTCTACTCTTTTATAGACAAATTTCAGCCTCTTTACATATGTCATCTGCAAATCCTTTCAATTTGGTCTAGACTAAAATTTTGTTGGTTGGTAAAGAGTTAAAATGGGAACAGTTAGCATGAGTTAAGATTAAATACTCGTGCAAAAACAGTATGACAAAAAGAGAACCTGCTTGATAAAAGCAATTTCTGCTATAGCAAACTTTACTTTCAAAAGGAACCTCCTACAAAACAAAATGGTCTTTGTTGTTATGTGTCATTGAATATTCAGTATAACTCCTTAATGATTGTAGAGGTCCTGCATGACTCAGTGATCATAGTTTATGATTCATAACCTGTTGGCCCCAGGTTCTATCCTCAGTCAAGGTGATAGGTTTTTTATAAGAGTGTCCTTTGGTAAGATAATTCAGAGTCCTATCCTAGAGCTTAGGAAATCCAGGAACCACATGAGAATTTGAGCTGTAGCTTTGATATGACCGAAATAATCTTGAAAGTGGCATAAAACTCTAGATCTACTCAATTAACCCTTTGCCACATGACAAAATTTTAGACCTGTCCAAATTGAAAGCATGTGCAGACGACAATTTCTGTGTGACTCAAATGA
The DNA here is from genome assembly GCA_946811185.2 of Hippopus hippopus. NCBI lineage: Eukaryota > Metazoa > Mollusca > Bivalvia > Cardiida > Cardiidae > Hippopus > Hippopus hippopus. The sequence goes on from OX328106.1 coordinate 6,799,409, forward strand.
TGAGATTTACCTTTGATAAGGTTGAAAACATAGTGGGAAAAGGAGAAAGTGCTGGTTACCAGCATTTTCTCCTTTTCCCACAATGTTTTCAAGAGGCCTCTTCCTCAGGGTAGTTAAAAGTCGAGATTGTGTGGTAAAGGGTTAATCAGTCAGTCAATCTGATCACAGTTTTTATGTTTTAAAGGTTATTCGAAAAACATAAACAGTTTGAAGAAAGCCAGAAAAGAATCGAAGAATTAGAGAGCACACTGAACGAGATGAGTGGAGTAATGGAAGACATGAAAAGTAACCTTGCTGACAAAACTGCAGAAATAAACAGGTACTGATGTGGCTTTTAGTTTTACTTTACAAAAAGATCAAATGTTATTACAACTCAGAAGGAGGATACTTTTGAAAACATTGTTGGAAAAGAATACAATACTGATAGCAAGCACTTCTCCTTTTCCAACAATGTTTTGAACTCTTTCAAAGACAACATTCATCATTTGAGCCGCATTTCAGTTTTAGTCTGCCAATGCTTTCAAAAAAGACCTGGTCCTAATGTGGAAAGAGAGAATCAAAATTACACTACAATAAAACTTTTTTCAATTTAACAGCTTTGCTGTAGTGACAGAACTGAAAGACTGTTAACTGTTTAACGCTTGACAAAATATTAGCTTTGTCCAAATTGAATGCATTTGCAGATGACAAATGTAACCTGAAAAATACAATTTTTCCTTCAAAAGGAAGAAAACATTGTGAGAAAAGAAGAAAATGCTGGTTATCAGCATTTTCTCCTTTTCTCACAATGTTTTCAAAAGGCTTCGTCCTCAGGGTCGTTAAAGTACCGGTAGGTTAAGGGTTAAGTGAAGTCAGCCTTTTATGACACAACTTCTTGATTTTATAACTCTGTGAGGAAGATGACTTGAAAACATTGTTGGAAATGGAGAAAATGTTGGTATCCCTTTTTCCCTGTGTTTGACCCATTCAAGAGCAAATTCCCATCATTGTAGCCAAATTTGATGACAAATGCTTTCAAAATGGAAAAGTCTAAAAATTCGTAGTATGGTGATTAGTCAGGTATGGTAACTTTTTTGCTTATTAGCATTATTGAGCATGATACTGCAATTAAAGAGGCCCTTATACTCATTTTCAGCCAGTTTTAACTCATTTTGTCTTTATTTTATCAAACTATAGTCATTCTTATACCTTCATGCTTAATATTATGCCTGATGGTTGCAAGGTTGCTTAGATTACGGTCGATAGAAAATGCATTTCGCTGAGTTGCGGCCTTCCATGTAAACAGACTCGTCGTTTCCAGTTTTTGAAATGAAGATTTCGATATATTCGTTATACACTCGGGTAGATTCCTATGAAGATCATGCATTCTGTCACGTGACTATATTTGACCTTCGCCCTGCGTCTAATGAGGTAAACAAAGGAAAATGGAGGCTTCTCTGTTGCAGCCTCGATTTTCAGACGGAGGTCGCGACCTATATGCAAATTACACTGTATCCGTCTCAAGGCGGAAACCAACGATAAATTTCCGTGATACACCGCCATTGTTTACAGCTTTGATCGTCAGCCAGTTTTCTTCTGACCAATGTTCGGTTTCTGATACAAATCTCCATGTTTCTTTTTTTTCAATTACACCATATATGTCAGTAATTTATCCATGTTTACACAAAAGACTGATTTCTGTACCATTCTAAATTGTTTGAAATTTAACAGCGTTTTTGCTTACCAGCTGTAGACGGGCATCTTTAAAAGAACTGTCTAATTCATATAAAATTAAGTCATGCTCTGTCAAAAGGGGGTTTAATGCATCTGCAAAAAGTATCAACCCAGGTCAGCCTACATAATCCAAGCAGACTGCCCTGGGTCAGAACTTTTTGCTATTGGTCAATGTTCTACATGTCCAATGACCATTCTCCCTCAGGATTCAGCTAGTCTGTTGTTAGACAAGCTGGATTCTATGGGTCCATTATGTGATGACTTGCCTGCTATAACGCATCATGGAGATGCATTAAACCCCCTTTTGCCAGAGCATGGCTCAAATTTTAGGGAAAAAAAAAAAAAACACAGAAATACATAAATATACATTTAGATTGAAAATATTAAGAGATCAATGTGAAAGGATTTTTACAATGTGTGGTTTTATTTTCACTTTTAGCTCGAATAATTTCGAAGAAATTGTTGCGGTATTGTCATAGCCCTGGCATTGTTGTCATGTAAAAACTTTGACATTTTATAATGTCTCTGATATTTACTGAAGATATTTACTTCTTACTAGTACAAGTTCGTAACTATCAAATGGGGAACCTATACAACAGGGCCAGGCAAGCATCGAAATATTTTTGACACAGTTATGCCCCATTTTCAAAAACTTTGACATCATATATTATCAGTATTATTACTGAAGATATTTACTTCAAACTCGAACAAGTTGTCACTATCAAAAGGGAAACCCATACAACAAGGGCAGATAACCATCAAAGTATTTTGGCACAGTTAAGCCCCTTTTGCACCTTAGTGTTGACACCAGCATGCAGTGCTTCTGTTTTCTTGGTTATATTTATGATGTTTTTTCTATGTTGTAGACTTGAGGGTGAGCTAGCCAAGGAAAGACAGGGAAGGCAGAATGAAAAAGATAGATATGAGGGAGATATTCAAGATTTACAGGTATTGTGAGCTTAGTTTTTAGCTTGTTTGTCTTTCAAGAAAACATGCAGCTACCGGTATTGTCATAGTCCTGTCTTTGTCTGGGTCTGTGAATGCATCTGGTGAAAAATACTGGCATTATCTGATGTCTCACATCACTTGAGATACCTACTTCAAATTAGGGCAAGTTGTTCACTATGAGGAACCCATGCAAGAAGCCAAAAATATTTTTTGAGCAGATATGACCTGTTCACGATATTTTGCTAAAAAAGCACCTACAGCCGAGTGATGTTGGTTATTTGGGATGCATTATCTTCCGCTAGATGGCATTCTTCATATACACATCTGTCTGATTTGGGCTCTCTAGGTACAGAACCGGACTGCTTTTCGAACGACAACCGTTTTTTTGAATTTCAAAATAAAATAAACGTTTACTCAATAAAACACTACCTGGTGCCATTAATTCAGCTATGATCAGCTAGCATGTAACCTATGCACCGGCCATTTGTTAAAATAGCCCATACAGACTTGGGTAATAGCTTTGGTATAAGCCCTACTTTTCCCCTGTATATGAGATGGGTGATGCGTCATATCAGACAGGTCGAATCTTTGAAGAATATGACATGCACAGACAACGGTTTGGGATGAGTTACTGTTAAAAGTATCCTATACAGGCGTGTATCACTTACCTGTTAATGCTTTTAGTAAATAGTTTTTCAAAACATTTCAGCTATGATCAGCTAGCATGTAACCTATGCATCGGCCATTTATTAAAACAGTAAATGATGAAAGTTACTAAACCATCACCTTCTTAACTTATTCTCTCCTGGAACAGAGTTTCTGCAGATGACTTTGAAAACCCCCCATTGAAATTAGATTTATCAACAGGAGTTAAGTCTTTATCAGCTAGCAAAATTTTAGACATGACCAAATTGGAAGCATTTGAAGATAACAAATTCGGTGTAGCTCAGAAGATGATTTCTGTCTCTGAAATTGATGAATACATTGTTGGAAAAAAAGAAAATGCTGGTAACATGCATTATCTCCTTTTCCTAAAAAAGCCTTCCTCCTCAAAGCCTTTCTTCAAGTTCATTAAAACACAGAATTTTGTGGGAAAGGGTTAAAGCTTATTACAAGCTTATTACATAGATATTTGAGTAAGCACTGCAGTAAAAGAAGAAATGGCTTATTGCACGAAATTTCATTTTTTCAAGACTTCCTTTTTTTTTTTAAACATAAGATTAATATGACCATATATGCCGGTTACCATGATCACTCATTCTTACATTAACCCTTTACCACACAATCCCGACTTTTAATGACCCTGAGAAAGAAGCCTTTTGAAAATATTGTGAGAAAAGGAGAAAATGCTGGTAACCAGCATTTTCTCCTTTTCTCACAATATTTTCTACCCTTCCCAAAAAAAACTTTGATTTTCTAGCCACATTTTTTTTTGTCGTCTGCAAATGCTTTCAGTTTAGACAAGTTTGAAATTCTGTCATGTGGTAAAGAATTAACGGGCAATTTGAAGTAGTGAAAAACTGAAAAACTCATCATTCTTCACTGAAATTTCTGTATAAAATGGAAAGTTTAAAAGCAAATTTCACGTAAAATACAATGAAGTTGTGACAAAAAGCAACCATGAAAATATCATTATTCTTAGTGTTAGTACACATTAATCTTTTGCTGATAATTACTCTGTTGTAAGTATATAGAATTATGATCAACATCAGAAATGAAATACCAGTCATTTCACAAGAGATTCAGCTTTTCAAATACATGAACACAAGGTTGTGACACAACATTTTAGGGCGGCGGTGCTGCTTTTGAAGTGGAACTTTCAACCAAAAACTTGAATTTCAAATTTTTATGATGTTTTTAGTTAACTCTTTACCACATGACAAAACTTTAGACCCATCCAAATTCAAAGCATTAGCAGACGACAATTTCAGTGTGGCTCAAATGATGACACTTGCCTTTAATTGAGTAGAAAAAATTGTGGGAAAAGGAGAAAATGCTGGTTACCAGCATTTTCTCCTTTTCCCACAATGTTTTCAAAAGGCTTCTTCTCAAGGGTTGTTAAAAGTCGGCATTGTGTGGTAAAGAGTTAATGTATAGGAATAGCTTTCTCAAAAAATATAATATAATGCAACCTTCAAAAATGTCAAGCAAGTTTGAATTTTATCCTGTCACCTTCTACAATTTCGATCCGATAACAGGGTGCCGTATATTGTTTTTGTTATCCGTCAGTTGGTCACATGACTGCTAAGTGCACACCTGCTAACTGCAACTATTTTCAACCAAGCATCTTACTGCCGTAATTAATGAATCAATCGCTAGCGAATACTTTTGCTCATTTAATTAATAGTCTGTTATGTTAAAACTCATTATCTTCTTTGCCACAATATTTTTCTGCGGATATACGTCACGTTTAATAATTATGACGTAGCCAGTATCATTCATGACATCATTATTGCAGCTGCATATCCAGAGGGTTTTGTAAACACGGTTCTTCATTTTTTAAAGTTTCTCATAGATTTAGTGAGAAAGATGTCAATATGTGCCTTATTTCGAGTGAAATGTTCAATTTAGTGGGATTTTGGATTATAATTGAGAAAAAGGATAAATAAAATAGACGGTTGGTGTCTTGGATTGGGAAAGTCGATCAGGCTCGGCTCCGGAAATTTATTAAAGGTACGGTCTTTATCAGTGTTTTTTTTTTCGTTTATTTGTTTTGTTTTGTTCCATTACAGTGAGTGACAGGATAAATAGAATAGATGGTTGGTGTCTTGGATGGGTTAAGTTTATCGGGCTTGACTCCGAAATTTATCCGGTTCGCCTTCGGCTCACCAGATAAATTCCTCCGCCTTGCCCGATAAACTTAACCCATCCAAGACACCAACCATCTATTCTCTATAACCCTGTGACATTCTTTTGGCCCATAATTTGAGAATGAGTGTGATGTAACTAAAATACTGTTGAATAAAATACTTTTTAACCCAAGCAAACGAACTAAGTTTACATTATTATCATTTTATATTTTTTTCTAGGCTGCAGTGGCAGATCACAAAGAGGAAATAGAGTTTTTATCTAAATACAAGAAAGGCTATGATGACCTATACTATGGTTAGTAAGCATTTTTATCTGCAGCACAGTATTAGCCCTTTTCTGGACAACACTTGTGTTATCATGATCATTAGAAAGAAGGCTTTTGAAAACATTGTTAGAAAAGGATAATATGCCAGTAACCGGCATTTTGTCCTTTTCCCATCATTTTTTTTTTACACTTATAAAGACAAATTTCATTGTTTGAGCCACATTTTATTAAATTTTACCTTCTGAATATATCCTGTACCAAAGGAATCAATTTTTAAATGACCCTGAGAGATAAAGTTTTTCAAAACATTGTGGAAAAGGAGAAAATGCTGTCATTCGAGGACTTGATAAATGAAAGACATCAGGAATGAAAGACCAAAATAGTACATCTTCAAGGGTGGTTTTTCTTTTGCGAAAATGCTTTACAAAGTATTGGACTGACATTATAGATCCACGATTAGATCGCATGTTCTGCGACATCTGATCATGTTAGACATTCTCTGCATATGCAAGTAAAGTTGTACTTGGAGCTCCATACAATAACATTTTTAGCTTGGCTGTTTTTGGAGAAAACATTGAGGCATAGTCAGAGCCCTGTCATTGTCTGTATCGTCATCTGCATTGTTGCCTGCGTTCGCCGTGTAAAACTTCGGCATTTTATAATATCTCTGTCACTACTGAAGATATTTACTTCAAACTCAAACTAGTTAACTATGAAAAAGGGGACCCATACAACAAGGGCAGGTAACCATCAAAATATATAATTGACACAGTTATGCCCCTTTTCTCACTAAGAACTTTCACTGATTTATTTCTAAATGCAGCTGCAGCCGAGCTTTAGTTATCACATGCTGTGTTCTTGTTTCAGCTTTCCTTGATCAGCCGGAGACAGATGAAACTCCCCGAAAGAAAAAGAAGCCACTAGTCTCCACAAAGAGGGTAAGTAAGTCAGTCTGTTGTAATACCTGGGTACCAGCATCGTTTTTTTTTTTCTCCATAATGTTTTTCAGAGGCAATAGCGTAAATAATGGATTGCTTGGTAAAAGGTAATATACTTTAATAGACTATATCTTTAACAAAAATATGCAGTCAAATATAGATTTATGCAAAAATCACTATTTCTTACAACATTAAACTTTTTAAAGCCATATGGGTACTTGGAAAAAAACCTTTCAATAATCATACATTCATTGAATTTTCATTCTGTTTCAGGCCAATATTATGACAAACATAGAGTTAGCTAGAAAGTTGGAAGAACAAATTATGAATGTCCTCAATACTGCTGTTGAAGGTAAAACACATTTATTACAGTAATATTGTGGGAAAAGGAGAAAAAGCTGGTAATCAGCATTTTCTCCTTTTACACAATAATTTCAAAAACTTTTTCTTCATGTGTCATAAAACTCAAGAGTTAAAGAGGCTGCAGAATGAAAATGCTTTGTGGATTTGGATAGAAAAATCCACATACTATTCATGTGCTGTGAATAGGTTTACAGAAATACATATTCAGGTAAAAAATAATTACACCATTTCCCTCCATTTTTAAGTCAGCTGAGCACGAAGTGCTCAGGATGAGCTATTGTGATCACTCACCGTCCTTTGGCGTCTGTCGTCCATCCGTCCGTCCGTCCATTCACATTTCTTTGTTTACACTCTAGCATCTACAAACATTAACCAATCAGCACCAAACTTGGTCAAAATATATATTACCATAAGATCTCGGATGAGTTCGATTATGGGTCTCATCGGACCAGAACAACTGGAGTTATTTGCCCTTGAATTAGAAAAATTGCTATATTTGACTTTGTTTACACTCTAGCATCTACAAATATGAACCAATCAGCACCAAACTTTGACAAAATATATCTGACCATAAGATCTCGGATGAATTTGATTATGGGTCTAATCGGACCAGAACGGCTGGAGTTATTTGCCCTTGAATTAGAAAAATTGCTATATTTGACTTTGTTTACACTCTAGCATCTACAAATATGAACCAATCAGCACCAAACTTGGTCAAAATATATATGACTATAAGATCTCGGATGAGTTTGATTATGGGTCTAATCGGACCAGAACAACTGGAGTTATTTGCCCTTGAATTAGAAAAATTGCTATATTTGACTTTGTTTACACTCTGGCATCTACAATTATTAACCAATTGGCACCAAACTTGGTCAAAATATATATGACCATAAGATCTCAGATGAGATCGATTATGGGTCTAATCGGACCAGAATGACTGGAGTTATTTGCCCTTGAACTAGAAAAATTGCTATATTTGACTTTGTTTACACTCTAGCATCTACAATTATCAACCAATCAGCACCAGACTTGGTCAAAATATATATGACTATAAGATCTTGGATGAGATTGATTATGGGTCTAATCGGACCAGAACGACTGGAGTTATTTCCCCTTGAATTATAAAGTTCTTTAGAATAGTTCTTTGTCTGGAGCATAACTTTGTCATTTCCAGTCCGATTGACTTGAAACTTGGCATTTGTGTTTGTTGCAATAACACGGAGTGCAGTGTGAAAGAACCATAACTCTACCTCGTACTATCTATGAGTTATTTCCCTTTGATCATCATTTTTACAGCATTTTCTGCTCGTCTGGAATATAACTTTGTCATCTCCAGCCTGAACATCTTCAAATTTGGTATGCATGATTGTTGAAAAATTATGGAGTGCAGTGCACAAGAACTATAACTCTTTCTAGCACAAATTTTGAGTTATTCCTCCTGTGACCTTCATTTTTATAGCATTTCTTGCTTGTCTGGAGCAAAACTTTGTCATCTTAAGTAGGAATGACTTGAAATTTGGTATGCTTATTTGTTGCAATATTTGGAAGTGCAGTGCACAAGAATTGTAACTCAACCTCGTGCTGTCTTTGAGTTATTTCCCTTTGATTGTCATTTTTACAGCATTTAGTGCTTGTCCGGAATATAACTTTGTCATCTCAAGTCAGAACGACTTCAAATTTGATATGCATGTTTGTTGCAATATTACCGAGTACAGTGCACAAGAACAATAACTCTACCTAGCGTGGATTTTGAGTAATTCAACTTTGATTTTCATTTTTACAGTTTTTCTTGCTTGTCCGGAACGGAACTTTGAAGTCTCAAGTCAAATTGACTTGAAACTTGGTAAACATGTTTGTTGCATTACCTGCCCTTTGCAATATTATACCTCCTTGACAACTGGCGGTGGGACGGGCATATCTTGCGACAATTTGCTGCTCTTGTTTCACTATCATTTGGCCTTGAACCTCGATATTTGGTATTTATCTTTATTTTAGACCTTTACTGCTTAGTACTCAGGTGAGCAATATAGGACCATCATGGTCCTCTTGTTTCTATATTGTTAAAAGGCAGTATTTGAAATGTTTGTTGTTTATGTTACATGTATTTGCAGTCCTTTTTGGTATTTCTAGAAGATTATCCTGTACATTTATTGTTTATCCTGTACCAAACAATCCTGAACTGTATATTTTAACCCATTCTGTGGGAGAAAGCTTTTGAAAACACTGTGGGAGAATAAGAAAGTACTAGTTACTAGCATTTTCTCCTTTTCCCTCAATGGTTTCTACCCATCTGATGACAGATCTATTCATTACCCCTTTACCAGAAAATCCTGACCTTGACAGAGAAAACTTTTGAAAACATTGTGGGAAAAGGAGAAAATGCTGGTAACCTATCAAAGACAAGTTCCATCATTTTAGTCACATTTGTCATCTACAAATGCTTTAAGTTTAGACAAGATTACATTTATATTTTTTGGTAAATACTTAAGAAACATTTAATTTGTCATATGTCAATATATTAACCCTCTACCACACGGCAAAATTTTAGACCTATCCAAATTGAAAGCATTTGCAGACGACAATTTCATAGTGGATCAAATGACGCAAGTTTTCTTTGATAGGGTAGAAAACTTTGTGGAAAAAGGAGAAAATGCTGGTTACCACCAGCATTTTCTCTTTTTCCCACAATGTTTTCAAAAGGCTTCTTCCTCAGCGTTGTTAAAAGTCGTCATTGTATTATGGTAAGGGGTTAAGTACATAACCTAACAGTTTGTCATCTAGACAAGAAGAACGCTTTGTATAGTTTTATTTTCTATTTCTGTAAGAGTTTGACAAATTTATGGAAAACCACAAGGAGGAATTACAGGGTCTAGAGATAAAAGATGACATCACAGATGCAGAATTTGAAGCTCAAGAGATTGATATTGATAACGCTGATCAGCAGGTACCAAGTACTTCCTGTATCAATCTGAACCCTTAGGCTGCTAATCACAACTCCTTGACCTTTTGCAGAGAGTGTAGATCAAGATCAGACTGCACAGAATGTGCAGTCTGATCTTGGATCTACACTCTCCGATAAGGAGACAGTATTCCCCAAAACAATACTTTGAAATAGCAATATTTGGGTTTTTACTATCGAATTAAAAAATTCATTTTAGTTATTTAGCAGGATAAGGGTTAACCCACAACCAAACAAACCGGTATTTTAATGACCCTGTGAGAGAAAGCTTTTGAAAACATTGTGGAAAAAAGAGAAAATGCTAGTGCATTTCAAAGAGATGAATCATCTTTTGAGCAAGATAGAGTTTGTCATCTTCAGATGCTTTGAATTTGGTTGAGTCTTAAATTTGTTGTTTGGTAAAGGGTTGACTCGTCGAGAAACAGTTTCACAACACCAAGAACGAAGGCTATAGAAAACATACAATGTCATAAATGTAAACTTTGGTTGGCATCACAAAATTTGGAGAATTTATGATAGGCTAAGGCTCTTATAGTACTCCTGCATGCAGCGAACAAATTGCAGGAAAAAAAAAATTGTTCTCATTTCTTTGAATATTTCATATGATAGTAATACTTTCATTTGTATTGGAGTTTAACACTGTTTTAACAGCTAAGGTCACGCTATGGCAGTCAGTGCACCTACGCATGTGTTTCCTGGCTTTTTTACACCAGTACTGACTCAACTTTCTTTCCAAGCCACTGACTACTTTTCTCACATGCATCAGAGGTGAGAGGCGAAAAATTGCCAGAAAGAAAGCTTGCCTAAACTGGGTATCAATCTCACAACCACCAGATCAAGTCAAATACGCTAACCACCGAGCTACCCAGCCGGGCAGATAGTAATACTACTTAACATATCAAAGTATGTGTTATTCTTACATATCTTTTTTTTCCATTTGTATTTTCACTTGTAGCTGGAGGCAGTGCAAGACAGATTTAAGAACACTATAGGGGATATATCCAATGAGTTACTCTTGCTGAAACAACACAGTACAATGTTAATGGAACAGTTACAGATTTTGGAAGAAACCCATCCAACCATCATGTAAATATATATTTTTTGTGCAGTCTGGTTGTGATCTACACTGTCTGCAAAAGCAACTAAAGCCCTGTTTGGTACTTAAGAAGCTTAAATGGCACTGACCCTTACCACCCAATCCCGAGTTTTAACAACCCTGATAAACAAAACTTTTAAAAAAAATGTGGGAAAAGGAGAAAATGCTGGCAACCAGCATTTTCTCCTTTTCCGACAATGATTTTGACCCTTTCACAGCTATAAACCATAATTCCAGCCACATTTAAATTGTCATCTGGAAATCTTCTCAATTTAGATAACCCCATTTTTTTTTTTTTTTTCGTTTGGTAAAGGGTTAAACTGCTAAATTTTGTTTTGCCAGACTTTCAGAAAATCTTAACAAAGACTAGTTATTTTCATTCATATGCTACGCCACATTTGAAATAAGATAGAAATACATTTAGAAAACACAAGGAATTACCAAGGTTTTAGTATTTTTACTGTAAACTCTTATGAAACTGAGTGATGAAGTAGACTGCTTCTTTGACACGCAGAAAATTTACCAATAGCAAAAATGTTTCGACCAAGGTCAGCCTGCACATATTGCGCGGATTGACCTGGGTCTATACTTTTTTTGCAGTTGCATGGCTCATTTTTATGAATTCACATTTCTCCCTGTTGTTTTTTCAGGAGGAAAGGTGACAAACTGAAGGTTGTGGATCCTGGAGTCACAAAGTCTGGTATGTCTATCTGTATTACAGTTATTGAAATAACCTCAACATTATGCTAAATTATAATCTTTACACAAAAATTTTCAGAAAGGATTTTTTTTATTTGAGGGCAAATACTTTCTAGTTCATTTTTTTTATCTAAATTCTTAATTCTATCATGTGATTTCCTTATCATCATGGAATCCAGAAATGTGAAGCTACGTAAATAAATCTAGTCAGCACATAAATTGGCGTAAATCGTAAGACTATTAATTCCTTTTGAAAAAAATTTAAATGAATTTGTACGATGTTTTGTTTGTAACATTGATACTTAGGTGACCCAATGCTAACGAAAACCCAGGAAAAACACATCAAACGAATACAAGAGGAGAGTTTGAAGATACAAGAGAGATATGTTCAGTCGCCATATCTACAGCTAAATGATCAATACTGGAAGGAAAAATTTGGTGATATATGACACACCTACAGTTTGGCACTGATTGGATTTGGGTGTTGGGCTACAATTGATATACAATGCCTTTTCTGCACTTTAGGATTTAGAAATACATGTACAAGTTACATGTGATATGTGAAGCACCTTCAGTTTTGCTCTGTAGAATTTTGGAATTAGGGCTACACATGATTTATGTTGACATTTCAGTTTTGCACTTTAGGATTTTGGAATGGGGGCTATATGTGATTTGTGATGACTTTTCACTTCTGTCCTTTAGGATTTGGGAGAGGGGGGCTACATGTGATTTGTGAAGCTCCTTCAGTTTTGTACTTTAAGATTGAGGCATCAGGGCACATATGATTTGTAAAGCATGTTCAGTTCTGCACTTTTGGATTTCGGAATAGGGCTTCAACTCTGTATATAATGATTTGGGAAGGGACTACATCTAATATGTGAAGCACCTGTAGTTCTGCACTTTAGGTTTTTAGGAATGGGGGCTACATTGTGATAAGTGAAGCACCTTCAGCTCTGCACTGTTGGATTTTGGAATGGGGGCTACATGTGACGTATAAAGCACCCTCACTTATATATAGGTTAAAATTGGGAATTGGGGGCTACATGTGACAGTTAGGCACCTGCAGTTATTGCGTTAGGATTTGAGATGGGGGCTACATGTAATATGCAGTTCTGCACCTAAGAATTTCAGAAAGAGGACTAGGTGTGAGCAGTTCTTTTAGATGCTGGATTTTAAATTTTTAAAAGATAACTATATTTATTACTTTGATAAATGCCATCAAACTGAAATTGACAAAATCACCATAATAAGAGACATATATAAAATGTTTTCTGAAATATGGACACCAAGCAGTTACATATCACAGGAGTCAAGTTTACATAGATCAGTTTAATTGGCACTGAGTTTTTTTCAAAAAATAAATAAATACACATTAAATGCTGCCTACGAAATTACTTATAGTCTTTGGATGTTAAACTGAAAGCCCATCTGACAGTGCTATACACCGAGCACATTAAAAAATCAGGAGTAACTTATTTAGGGCAGGTTTCATCCTGTATCTTGCACTATGCCCTGTAACAACTAACAGCCTTCAGGGGACATTGCTCATATGGGCAGCCAGTGGTGAAGTAAAATCAATCAATCAATATATTATATTGAGCACAGGTTGCTACATAGCTTTCAGTGGTATAGCAACTCTGCTCAGAGAGTAGAATGTATAACTCACACAAGACTTTATAATCAAAGCGTTGAGAACCCTGAAGTGGTATTTGTCAAGGAAGCCATTGTGTGGAATTAATGATTTGAAAGAAAAAGAGAAATATTATTCAAATATTGGCTTGAAAGTTAACCTACTAAGCAAATGAATTACTGTTTGGTTGAAGGGAGAGTACTCATGACAAAGTTAGGATTATTTGTGTATTGGTGGTCTCCCTTTGATCATAAGGAGGAGTCAGGAGTAATGTCCCTTGACAGTAGGATGCATGATGGGTAGAGAGAAAAACCATGTAAATATATCGTATAGAAATAAGTTCGTACCTGAAAACTATGATTTTGAAATATATTTTGGCCGTTAACAATAAATTCCCAACATTACAATCAATATTATTTTCGATCTATAAATATGCATGCCCTATCAAATGGAGTAGCGCGAAATCATGGGATGAACAAGCCATGGGACGAACTGGTTTTGGAACGAAAAAGCCCAGGACCAAGCGATCGGTAGACAAATTTTGTATCATTGCACCAATAGAAGGCTATGAGCGAGTGAAGCTATTTTCAATAAAAAATTAGTATTTCCTCGATTGATGGCCTCACCCAGTGTGTTTTAACATGCCATTTCCAATTACATATCGAAGTGCAACCGAAAAACTCATTTTTCTGAGAAAAATTGAGTTTAATTGGGTATATTTCCTTCGGCTTTGCACAAAACACGATACATGGTCTTCAAAATTCAACATTGAACTCATAGTGGTATTGTCTTCGACAAATACCACAAAAATGAAATACTGGTATCATTACACATTATGTGCCATGCTCTGTGAAAAGGGGGGTTTAATGCATGTACAAAAAGCATCAACCCATGTTAGCCTGCACGGACTGTGCAGGCTGACATAGACTGATGCTCTTTGCTTTTTGTTTTTCTCTGCATGGCCAAGGACCAGCCTACATCATGATTCATTCAGTTGTTAGACAAACTGGATTTATAGATCCTTAATGATGTGATAACTTGCTTAGTATCTTGCATCACACAGATACATTTAACCCCCTTTTGCTAGAACATGGCTTATATGTATAATAGTCTGTAATTTTTTTTCTGTTTCAAATACAACAGATTCCATTTTGTCCGCCGGACTTGGGGAGGATGAAGATGAAGACGATTCTGACCCGTTTATACCACAAGAGAGAGTGTTTAGTAAATATGCAGCCATGTTGTATACATCAAACAACCAGGGCAGATCATTCGATGAATTTAAAGATGCTAAATTCTGTCCAAGTTGCGGAGAGAAGGTGAGAATAGTGTCCTTTGTAACCCTTTGCCGCGTACGCAATCCTGATTGAACGATCCCGAGGATGAAGGCTTTTGAAAACCTTGTGGGAAAAGAAGAAAATGCTGATAACCAGCATTTTCTCCTTTTCCCACAATGGTTCCTACCCCTTCAAAAAGAAGTTACATCATTTGAGTCACATTTATTTTGTCACCTGCAAAGGCTTTCAATTTAAAAAAGTCTCAATTTTTGTCAACTGCCCTTTTATTACACAATTCCAATTTTTAACAACCTTCAGGAAGAAGGCTTATGAAAGCCTTGTAAGAAAAGGAGAAAATGCTGGTAACCAGCATTTTCTCCTTTTCCCACAATGTTTTCTACCCTTTGAAATTGGAATTTCATGGTTTGAATAACAAATACTTTGTCATCTGAGAGTACTTTCAATTTACACAGGGCTATAATTTTGTTGTCTAGTAAAGAGTTTGAGTAAAATCTTTTATTCTTTTTCAATGTACCAGTAAGTAGCAGTGGTCAAAATGTTGGGTATCCAGCTGTCTGCAGTTACAGTAGTCAACCCTTTACCTCATGATAAAATCTTAGACCAGTCCAAATTGAAAGCATTTGCAGATGACAAAATATGTCTCATATGATGGAATTTTTCTTAGAAAGGGTAGAAAACATTGTGGGATAAGGAGAAGATGCTGATTACCAGCATTTGATCCTTTTCCCGTAATGTTTTTAGAAAACATTGTGGGATAAGGAGAAAATGCTGCTTACCAGCATTTGGTCCGTTTCCCACAATCTTTTTGTTAAAACTTTGGATTGTGTTGTAATTGGAAATCTTTTACCATACGACAAAATTTTGGACAGGTCCAAACAGACAGCATTTCTAGAAGATAAATGTTGCTTGAATGGTAAAAGTTTTCTTTGAAAGGATACAGAAAAAAAGTTGTTGGAGAAAGAGAAAATGCTAATTACTAGCATTTCATCCTTTTCTGACAATGTGTTCAAAGTCGTCTTTCTCAGAGTCAATAAAATACCAAATTGTATGGTTTAGGGAAAAAGGTATTGTCAAGACTTGACTAAGGTTCTTGGACCCCAGCCCAGTGGCTAGCAACTTTCATTTGTTATCATAGAATCCTGGTTCAATCTCTATTTGTTACCTCCTGAAAAAAAAATAGTTTGAAGATATTTTGAACAAATAGATGTAAACTAAGTATAATGCAATTAAATGAATATTTGATGAATGAATATATTGTGATAACATTATGAAAACATTATGATAAAGGAGAAAATGCTCATTTAGAGAAATTTCTCCTTTTACAGCAATGTTTTCATAAGTGCTATGCAGCAAGGCAAAAACAAGATCCCTGCTGGAGGTAGTTTGTGTAAAAGTTGAACAAGACTACTACATGCAGGTGCCAATGCTCAGCACGGAAAGTGAAAATTTCAAGTTGATATAAGGACGTAACTGTGTCAAAAATATTTTCAGGGTAACCTCTCCTTCTTGTATGGGTTTCCTTTTTAACAGAAAACAAATGCACCAAGTTTGAAGTAAGTATCCTCAGAAATAAAAGAGAAACAAGAAAAATGTTAGAGTTTTTGGAGACAGCGCAAATGACGAAAGGATTATGAAAATACCTTGATGTATTCTTCAAAAATAGTTGAGCTAAAAATGATTTCTCTATTTACTTAACAGACTGTCATTTGTCCTCACAAACTCCCAGGCCAAGAGAAGGTGTTCTCTCTACCATTAAACTGTACTCACCTGAAGATTACGAGGCCAAAAGTCAAAATAAACAAGGAACTGGTCAGGTAAAAAGAATGCCATAAAACTTACTGTTGCAAGAAATGCACGTGAATTTTTTTTTCTGATTGTCACAATGCTTCCTGTCTCCAGATGACAGATGCTGCCAATAGATGAGGGAGATATCTTTTAAAAGTAGAGGGCATTGCAGTAGAAAAGGGACCTGTTGAAAACATTGCAGGAAAGGGAGAAAATGCTGGTTACCAGCATTTTCTCCATTTCCTGCAGTTTTCTCAACAGGTGTCTTCCTCATTGTTGTTCAAACATGGTATGGTTTGGGATTTAAGGGGGGGAGAGACTGGAACCAACAACATTCAAAACCATAGTCAGCAGCTCTACCACTTGCACTTTCAAGTGAACCAATACTTTTCTGTGTTTAAATGTATTTATTGTTCATTATGCAATAATAGCTGTGCTGTCAATTTACTGAATAGGAATTTTTCCTATAGAATTTGCTTATTCTTCATACTTTCTACGTGTATTGCTATCTATGTTTTAAATGTAAAGCCATGTTAGTACAAGAATAAAACTTAGCAGTTTTTTCTAAGATTTGATGCAATGTTCCTTTAAAATGTTCTGATATTTACTTGATGTGGGGAGAATTTACAAAATCCAGCATACAGATGTACAATTTTGTCTCTCCTGTTTTCTCTTCTGTTTGTAAGAGAATGTTTCTTACACTTAACAGAGCACCAGATAGAGGGAATGATTTTGATTTCAAAATTGAAAATATTTATTATTCTCCATTAAATCCTATGTTGTGGGTACTTATAAGAATCATCTCATCGAGACAATTCTAATTAGCACCCACAACATAGGGTTTCAAAGAGAAATAATAGATTTAGAATACCATCACTCCCTCTGGAGCTCTGGACTTCGTCTTGCAAACTTTGATATTGGTGAACAGTTCAACATAATGATTTCCAAAGA
The DNA here is from genome assembly GCA_946811185.2 of Hippopus hippopus. NCBI lineage: Eukaryota > Metazoa > Mollusca > Bivalvia > Cardiida > Cardiidae > Hippopus > Hippopus hippopus. Next base: position 6,816,868 of record OX328106.1, read on the forward strand.
GGAAAAAAAAATGTATAATACATGTGATGAAAAACAATTATTGAGTAAGATTTGATACTGGACCTTTGTATTTATAGTGAATTAATGAGAGCCCAAGATGAAGAGGAGGTGTCGTTTGATCTCCCAGTAAGGGGAGGTAACAAGTTTGATGGCAACAGTATAGGAGGGCAATCTGGTACCCTGCATTCTCCTACAACAAGCAGGGATAGCCCGAGTACCGTCAGTGAATCTCATTTGGTATGCATTATACTATGAATTATTTACAAAATGATTTAGCTTAGTAAGATGTTTACCAAACAATCCTCCGAGCCCAATAGTGCAGTCAGTAGTGTACAGGACTTTATACCACGGGCTTGCTGGTTTGAATCCCAAGCTTTCAAGGCAATTTCTTGATGACAGTTACAGGCCTCTGCAACATGAATGAAATAATGATGAAAACAGTTTTAAGGATAGGGCACCCTAATGGAATTCATGTAATATCGTCAAAATCATACCGATTCGGCTAAGACTTGGGTAATCCGTAATTGATGCAGGGAAGCAGCGTCTACTGGCCGATCAATTACGGATTACCTGAGTCTTAGCCGAATCTGTACTGTTTTTTTTGGCGATGAAAGGCGATGTTACACGAATCCTATTATGGTGCCCTATCCTTAAACACTATAGAATCAACAATCAACATGGACTAGTGTAGAATTTTGTTCTCTGATAAGGTTTTGAATCTCATTGGCAGATCTATGCAGTATTATTCTCAAAGTTCAATTTCATTTAAGCTATGCTTTGCGAAAAGGGAGTTTAATGTAGCTGCAAAAAGTATCAACACAGGTCAGCCTGCGCAATTCTGGCAGGCTGACCTGTATTGAAACCTTTTGCTTTTGATAAATTTTCTGCATGTCCAAGGATGATTCTACCTCATTGTTCAGCCAGTTGTCAGACAAAATGGACTTAATGGATCCATAGTTACTAGTATGTGATGACTTGCTTGGTATAATGCATCACAGAGTTACATTAAAGCCCTCTTTACCAGAGTATGGATCATTTGATTTGTAAATTTTTCCGAGGGAACAGGTCAGATATGGGTATTTTTAACTCTTAATCCTGTAACAAACAATCCTGTTTTTTAATGACCCAGACAATATAGGCTTTTGAAAACATTGTGAAAAAAGAAGAAAATGCTGGTAACAAGCATTTTCTTCTTTTCCCACAATGTCTTCTACTCTTTCAACGCTAAATACTATCATTTGAAACATTTATTTAAATTCATCTTCTGCAAATGCTTTCAATTTGGTTAGTCTAGAATTTTGTCCCATGGTAAAGTGATAATTCTTTACTCTTTATCGGGCAATCTTTTTTAATACAATGCAAAGAAAGGCAGCTATTTGAAACATTATGGCAAAGGAAAATGCTGATAAGCAGCATTTTCTATTCCCGTATTGTTTGCTACCCTTCCACAGAAGTATGCTATCATTTCAGCCATATTTGATTTTGTCATCCAGAAATGCTTTCAGTATTGAAGAGTCTGAAAATTTGTTTTTTCTGGTAAAGAGTTGAATCTCTTATTATCTCTTAACTACACCATGAAATTTTGCACTTGTTCAAATCCGAAGCATGTGTAGAGGACAGATGAAATGTTGCTGAAATGATGGGATTAGTCAATTGAAGAGTTGGAGAAATATTTATTTACACAAATTTACTATGCTACAATACTTTAGCAAAACAAATTTATGTGTAGAGTTAATGTAATTCATACACAAAAATTTACATACTGTAAAATTGTATGTTGCCTTGGGTTAAGAAAGTACAGAAAAGTAGTTCCTGACTTCTGGTAAAAGTGTTACCTTCACTCCAGTGAAGATATTAACCCTTTACCACACAAACCTGAGTTTTTATGATCTTGTGAAAAAAGACTTTAGAAACATTACAGGAAAAGGAAAAAATGCTGCTAGCCAGCATTTTTTCCTCTTCCCACAATGTTTTCTACCCTGTCAAAGACAACTTCCACCATTTTAGCCAAGATTGATTTGTCATCTGCAAGTGTGTTGGCTTTTGACATGTCTGAAATTTTGGTGCGTGGTAAAGGGTTAACTGTAAAATTTACAAAATTTATCTAATATATTTGAGTATGTAGTGTTAGGTATGTAATAAACTTGGTTTTCTATATGTTTTTTAAATGTACCTTTTTTGTATTTAGCATTTTGGGGTGAAAGTAAGTTATAAGACACAGTTGAGTTAGCACATTATAAGTTTGCAATAGTTTTTAGCAATGCATATATTCTCACATGTGAGTTTTTGAAAAATTCTAGTAAACATGACATGATGCATAATTAGGAAGCATCCTTAAAATTTATCAGCTAGTAAACTTAAAGAAAAAAGTAAGATGCAGTAATAATTTTGTAATAAGACCACTCTGAGGAGTAAAGTGGGATGGTCTTTGAGGTCAAGTGTTCCTTAATCAAAGATGTAGTTTAAGCTAGTGGAAAGTTTTTGTTCTTAAGAGAGGTGGTCTGAATATTGAGAACTCTCCATGCAGAAACTTGCTGTACTACAGAAAGCCACATAATCAATCTCTGATCTTACATACTACATGTATGTTGGCTGCTATACAGGTGTTAAATGTTGTATCAGCACCAAATCAAATTGATCTTTGTTTTACCTTGCAATCTCCAAGTACTGTACACCAGTAGCTAGATAACACTTTCCTTTTCATGTCTGTAATTAGACATCAAGGTCATATGACTGTATTAACCAATCAAATTTTTATTGGTTATTTTCAAAACAATGATAAAGGTATATTAAAAACTATCATAATACCCACCTTTATTAACTCATAACCACAGAACAATGTTTTAGATTAGTACAAATTGAAAGCATTTGCAGGCAACAAATTAAATGTGGCTCTGATTGGATTTGTTCTGGAAGGTTAGAAAAGATTGTAGTAATAGGAGATATTGCTGGTCACCAGCATTTTCTCCTTTTCTCACAATTTGTCTTCAAAAGTCTAATTTCCCAGTGTCGTTAAAACTTGGGACTGTGTAGTAATAGGTGGAGCAAGCTACCTGTGTGAAGCAAAGAGTTTTTCCAGAGAAGACAACTGTATTCAAATGTACCTTTACTAAGCAAGCACTTGTCTGAAGCGAGCACATTTTGAATGTCCCTTAGGTGCTTGTTTGATATAGGTTGGACAGTATTGTGTAATTTCTTCAGTGTTTAGTCATATAGCTGTTGCTGTAAATAGATGGGGAGTATGAACATAAATAGTAAGATAGTCTTTAAACTTAGCTTGTCTTAAAAGTGGTATTTTACTGTCATTATGTTCTTTTTACAGTTGCAATTGCACATTTTTAGCTTGGCACTTTTAAAAAAAAACTATTGTTATTGTCATAGCCCTGTATCATCTGTATCGTCGTTGTGCAAAAACTTTAACATTTTGAAATATCTTTTATTACTGAAGATATTTACTTCAATTTGGACAAATTATTTACTATCAACAAGGGAATGCGTACAACAGGGGCAGGTAACCATCAAAATATTTTTTGACAGTTATGCCCCTTTTTCAACTTAGAATTTTCTCTGAAAATCAAGCAGTTGCAGCCGAGTGTCAGCACCCGCCAGTGGTTCTCTTTTTTTGTCTGAAGAGCTTATCCTGAAAAAAACTAAAAAGCATGAGTGGTGATGGAAGCACACTTTAATTCAATTTGATAAAGCCAGAATATCAGTTTTAAACCTATACCAATAAATCATGTGGATCATGCTCTGTGAATAGGGGGTTTAATGCATCTGCTAGAAGTATTGACCCAGGTTAGCCTGCACAGTTTATGCAGGCTGACCTGGTTGGAAACTTTTTGCTATTGGTTAATTTTTTACAGGGCAAAGGACCAGTTTAACTGGAGCTTTTCTATGATTTCTAGCTAGAAATTATGAAACTGTATAAAACCTTTAGATAGTTTGGTAGGCATTGCTTGGATGATAAAGTTAGTGTAAACTTTGTTGATATCTGTCCTGAAAGCTCCTGGTTTCACACTGTGATAGAGGAGTGGCCCTATTTTAGAAACTTCACTGGTTTTCACATTACATTTCTGATGATCTTCACAGTCAACTCTTTACCATGAGTTTTAATGACCCTGAGATGGAAGCCTCTTGAAAACATTGTTGGAGAATAAGAAAATGCTGGTAACCAACATTTTCTTCTTTTCCCACAAGGTTTTCTACCCTTTTGAAGACATATTTCAATTCTTGAGTCACATTTATTTTTTCGTCTGCTAAGACTTTAAATTTGGACCAATGTAAAAATGTGTCATTTGGTAAAACGTTAATCCATGGCTGGCAAACTCCCCTGCCAAAGTTTTCCTTTGGTGCTGTCTGAAAAGGGTCTACAAAACAGTCAGCAAACAATGAAGGCTCTGAGGGCAAAATTTGTCAGGAAATTCAGAAGATTCCATACAATACTTTGTGATGATGTTAGCACCTGTTGTTCATAAAAGGGGTGCGTCAATTGAGTAAGTCATTAATTATTTGAACAGTGATCAGAAATAAGGGCAAAATTTAGATTATTAGTTTCCTACAGGTTTCATTTAAAACTCATGCTTCTGTGATATTCTTGTAAAAGAAAAACATTTCAATTTTGAAAAGTAGCGTACAAATAATTTCTTGGCCCACCCTTTGCATGCAACCTTGAGTATGTTTTGAAAACACTGAATGAATGATTTTATAAATTTTATTTATTTTCAGCGTTACTCCATACACACTGTGTTTGATGATTTTAAACAAAGAACTAATTTAGAGAGAAACATACCTCGGCCATTAAGCAGGGTAAGTATTTGTTACTTGGTCAAAAGTCAAGGTCAAAGGTTGAATTTACTAGCCTTTTGACCTCATAGGTAACATACCAAATAAGTTTTCCTAAAGGTTTACCATAACATTCAGATAGCATTTTTTTACACATTGATGAAAACAAAACGAGATTTTGAAATTAACCTGAAAAAGTATTGTTGTTAAACTGAAAGCATTTCCAAACAACAAATTACAAGGGGCTCAAATAATAGAATTTTTCCATGGAACATTAGAAACATTGTGAAAAAAGGAGAAAATGCAGCATTTTCTTCTATTTCCACAATGTTTTCTAAAGTTTTCTTTCTGAAGGTTGTTAAAAGTTGGGATTGTGTGGTTAAGGGTTTTACCATTGTTTTATACCAAATTAGTTATGATACACACAATATAATTATAATCTGGTTTAAAACAATGATATCACTTATGATGATTTTTTTTTTAAGGTCCGGCAAGGTAGCTCAGTGGTTAGTGTATCTGACTCATGACCTGGAGGTTGCGGGTTCGATACCCAGTTGTGGCAAACTTTCTTTCTGGCAATTTTCGGCTCTCACCTCTGATGCATGTGAGAAAAGTAGTCAGTGGCTTTGGAAAGAAAGTTGTGTCAGTACTGGTGTCTGACCGCCATGATATGACCTAAGCTGTTAAAATGGCATTGAACTCCAATACAAACCAAATTAGATGATTTTTAGATCCATTGTTTTGTTTTTAAAGATGGATGTGTTAACAGAATGCCATTAAATTGTTGTATTGTCATAGAAGCATGCAGGTGCTTCTCCTTCATTGTTACAGGTCTTTTCCTTCATTGCTTTTATTGTCATTTACTTAAATTTGTAGACTATGAATTTAATGTGACTCATTGAGGGGAAAGGAGAAAATGCTGGTTCCTAGCATTTTCTCCTTTACCCATGCTGTTTTCAAAAGCTGTTTGCCTCAGGGTAATTTAAACTATGGATTGTGTGGTAAAGGGTTAATACATACGGAAACATTGTTTCAAAAAGAGAAATTGGTTGTTCTGTCACATTGTTTTCCCAAGTGACCAGCTGCAAGACCAAAAATTTCAGCAGATTTGTGTTGAGATAAATTGGTGAAGACAAAATATTGCTCTCCCTCCAGAGTATATGTAAGAACTAGCAAGGGTGTATTACAGTATATTTGGTTCATGTCAAAAGGGTTACTTAGTTAAAGTGAGCATGCATGCGTCGGTTTGCATGATGTATTTGGTTCTGGCCAGTTCGATCACAGTCGGTGGATTTGCTATACAAACCCACCAGAAAACTTTCTATAGAATAACACATAAACCACAGTACATTGTAGATCCAAAGCAGGCTGCTTTAATTTACACTCTACAAAATCAACTTAACCCTGTACCACACAATACCAAGTTTTGACAACCTTGAGGAAAGAGGCTTTTGACGACAGTGTTTCCAACCCTTTTAGAAAAAAATCTCATCATTTTAGTCACATTGAATTTGTCATCTGCAGATGCTTTCAATTTAGAAGGGTCTAAAATTTTGATGTTTAGAAAGGTGTTAATTCTTTACCACGCAACAAAATTGTAGACTTGTCAAAATAGACAGCAATTTGTAGATGACAAATTCAGTGTTACTCCCCTGATTAGATTTGACTTGACAGGGTAGAAAACATTGTGGGAAAAGGAGAAAATGCTGGTTACCAGCATTTTCTCCTTTTCCCACAAGGTTTTCACACACATTCTTTTTCAGGGTCATTAAAACTCAGGATTGTGTAGTTGAAGATTAATCAATTTTTTTATTATTATAAAGGAGAGATGCCTGTCCTTGATGGAACAGTTCTGGACCTACATGATTTGGGAAGATGACAATGGGAAGGATGATGATATTCACAACTCTATAACTGTAAGTAAAGATTTCCTGTCTTATACAGCTATACCTTTATAAGTGGTCACCCCAGTTAAACAGCCAACTGTTTTCAGCAATGAGGCAATAGTGTTTGTCAATTCATATATTTAGCACTGTATCAACATTAAATGGCCATATGCTTTAAGGCTTTACCACTCAATCCCAAGTTTTAAGGACCCTTTTAGAAGAACGCTATTGAAAACATTTTGGGAAAAGGGAAAAATGCCGGTAACCAGCATTTTCTCCTTTTCTCAAAATGTTTTCTACCTTTAAAATGACAAATTCAATGTTTGAGCCATGTCTAACTTGTCTGCAAATGCTTCCAATTTGGACAAATCTAAAATTCTGTCGTTTGGTAAAGAGGTACTATATAGATGTTCTACATGAATTAAGGATTAACCCTTCACCAAACAATCCCAACTTTTTACTCTCCTAGGGTAAAAAGGCTTTTGAAAACATTGTGGGGATAGGAGAAAATGCTGGTAACTAGCACTTTCTCCTTTTCCCACAATGTTTTCTACCCTGTTAATGACAAATCTGATCATTTGAGCCCCAGTTTTTTTATCCTCTGTACATAGTTTCAATTTGAACAAAAGTCTAAAATTTTGTTGTGTGGAAAAAAAGTTGATGCTGGAACACATTTGAAAACATTGTGACAAAGGTAGAAAGACCTAGTTGTATGCAAATCTCCTTTTGCCATGATGTGATCTGCTGTAAGACGAGGAGCATCTTTGACTCATAAATTTACAAATATATTCCAAGTACTCTTTGTAAGCAATAAAAGTATTTCACTGAATTATTTGAAGTTTTTGAAGGCGAAACTTTCTCAAAGTAAAACAATATTTTTTAGCCAAGCTCTGGTTAAAGGGGTCTTAATGCATTTCCGTGAAGCATTATACCAAGCAAATTATCACATAATCATGGATCCATAAAATCCATTTTGTCTAACAACCAACTAGATCATAAGGTAGAATGGTCATTAGAACATGCAGAAAATTTACTAATAGCAAAAAGTTTCGGCCCAGGTCAGCCTGTGCGTACTGCGCAGGGTGACCTGGGTCGATACTTTTTTTGCAGATGCATTGAGCCCCCTTTTCACAGAGCATGGCTTATTTCTTCAATCCAGGATAAACTGTACATGTACATGGAAGAGCGGTACTTGGTCAAGGACATTATGTATTTATGTACGTTTGACTTCCTGTATGCCATCGTAGAATTCTCCGAGCAAGATAAGGTGAGTAGATTATGTTTCTATTCTGATATTTACTGTTACAGTCCTGTAATTTTGTTGTGGAAAACAATATTGATTAGCATCTGTAAGGTAGTTTGATATCCAACTTTAGCTCTTTACCAAACAACAAAATTTTAGACTAGTCCAATTGAAAGCATTAGCACGCAACAAAATAAATGTAACTGAAAAATTGAAATTTCTTTTGAAAAGGTAGAAAACAGTGTGGGAAAAGCAGGAAATGCTGGTCAGCAGCATTTTCTACTTCTCCCAAAATGTTTTCAAGACTTCTTTCCCAGGGTCGTTAGAGGTCAGGATTATTTGGTAAAGGGTTAATCCTATACCAAACTATCCGTATTTTAACGACCTTGAAGTAAAAAGCTCATGAAAACATTGTGGTAAAAGGAGAAAGTGCTGGTAACCAGCATTTTCTCCTTTTCCCACATTGTTTTCTACCATATCAAAGACAGAAATAATCACTTGAGCTACATTCATTTTATCATCCGCAGATGTTTTAAATTTGGTCGAGTCCAAAATGTTGTCGTTTGGTAAAGAGTCATAGCAGTTTTTTTGTTATTGTTTGACCACTTGAGAAAAATGTAAACTTGTACAAAGTGAAAGCATTTGCAGACGACAATATGAATGTGGGTCAAATAATGGAATTTGTCTTGATAGATTAGTAAACACTGTGGGGAAAGGAGAAAATGCTGGTTACCAGCCATTCTCCTTTTCTGATAGTGTTTTCAAAAGTATTTCTCTTGAGGGTCATTGAATGTTGGGGTTGATAAAGGATACATAAAGTGAGACATGTTACAGACAGAATGCTGTTCCTTAGACGTCAGCTTGTACAAGTGTTCGATACGATACTAATGTGTAAGGTTGCTGTCATTTGCATTATCTCGTCATTTCAATTTTTAAATTTCAGCTGGTACAGGTATTTGGTAACATACTAGTCGGTAATCTAGAGGGCGCTGTCATTCGCTATATGATGCTGCTGTGTGACTTCATTGACGCAGTTGACTGGAAGGAAGTGGAAGATTTCCGAGCGTTTGCTGCTGTAGTTTACCCATTTTTGGGAGTAAGTTCCTTTTTTTGACTCTTTACAAACCCAGAGGTTTTTTAACCCTGTACCAAACGACAAAATTTTAGGCCTGCCGAAATAGAAAGCTTTTGTAGATGACAAAATAATTGTGACTCAAAAATATAAATTCACCTTTAGAAGGGTAGAACACATTGTGGGAAAAAGAGAAAATGCTGATAACCAGCATTTTCTTCTTTTCCCTAAATGTTTTCTACCCTTCCCAAAACAAATTTCTATTTTTGAATCGCATTTATTCTGTCGTCTGCAAATGCTTTCAGCTTGGACTGGTTTAAAATTTTGTCGTTTGGTAAAGAGTTAAAAAAAATTACTTTCAGTATGGACTTGATTTTTAATTTTTATTATCTGGTAAAGAATTGAATTACTTTTTGTTTCTCAAATGATGGAATTAGACTGTGAAGGGTTGAAAACATAGTAATACAGGGAAAAGGAAAAAATGCTAGTTACCAGCATTTTCTCCTTTTCCCCAAAGTTCCATATTTCCAAAATCCTTCTTCCATAAGGCCTATAAAATCAACTCTTACCACACAATTCCAAGTTTTTATATTACTTGACAGAGAAGGCTTTTGAAAACAATTTGGGAAAAGGAGGAAATGCTGGTTACCAGCATTTTCTCCTTTTCCCAAAATGTTTTTTATTCTCTTTATTCACTCATTAACCTTTTACAGACAAATCGCACCATTTGATCCACATTAAATTTGTCATCTACAAATACTTAAGATTTGGACAGCTCCAAAATTTTGTCATTTATTAAAGAGTTGAGGTTACTTTTTCTGACTGTTCTATTTTTTTTTTAGGAAGATGACCTTGAGACCCTCCAGATGAGTTATACCTCTTTCAGTGAGAACAAAATTTCCAAAAGGATGGTTTCCATGTTCATTCAACATCTTATACTGAAGCACAGGGAACCAAGATTTCAAGATGTAAGCTTCCTGTTTTGTGAGCTTTATGTTGAAAGACTTAACCTTTTTCCAAACAATCCAGACTTTCTATGACCTTGAGGTAAAATGCTTTTGAAAACATTGTGGGAAAAGGAGAAAATGCTGGCAACCAGCATTTTCTCCTTTTTCCCAAAATGTTTTGTTCCTTTCCAAAAAGAAAAATAATTTTTGAGTAATGTTTTTGTCTCTGCAAATGCTTTCAGTTTGGACAAGTCAATATTAGAGATATAGGATCTGACATGATTTGGTGTTTGAGATAAAATTTTATTAAACGAGTCTAGAGGAAATGTTATTAAGCGAGCCTTTGGCGAACTTAATAACATTTTTTCTTGACGAGTTTAATAAAATTTATCACAAATGCCAACGAAGGTCAGATTCTTTTTATCACATTAAGATATTTCACAAGTTATTAATCAGAAGATGCAAAACTATCTGTAAATGCACCCGTGGTAACATCCATAAGATCCCATTCACTTCTATGAAATACGTGCAAATTGACATCAAAAATGACGTCACACAATTGTGATATCAAACGTGTGTAAGATAAGAAAATTCGTGATGGGTATATTACACTGAAAACAAGGGAGGTTATATGATAAAAATGGGTCTGAAATACATGTTTGAAACGCAGCTTAATTTGGAAAATTAGTCTTTCAGCTGATTTGAGCATAATAAGAGACATAAGCTTTTTCATAAAACTGTGCCCAGGTTTTGTTCCCCTATGTAACATTGTATTGTAGTTCAGATAATGATTTCTGTCCTGATAAGATAGACCATTGTGGAAAAAACAGAAAATGTCATTCTTCTTTAGGGTTGTTAAAACTCGAGATTGTGTGGTAAAGGATTACAAAGCCTTCTCCTTGAAAGTAATAAAATTTTGGGATTCTTTGATAAAGAATCAAGATAGACTGTGTTGCAATATGTGGCCCAGTCGGGTACCTCAGTGGTTGGTGTATTTGACTTGTCACCTGGTGGTGGCTGGTCGATACCAGGTTGCAGCAAACCTTTCCGAAAATTTTTCCCCTCTTATTTCTGATGTATGTGAGAAAAGCAGTCTGTGTCTTGGAAAAAAAGTTGTATCAGTACTGGTGTGAGAAAGCCAGGATGCATAGGTGCACAAGCTGCAGTGATATGACGTAAGCTGTTAAAACAGCGTTAAACTCCAATACAAATAAATAAAAGTAATGCATTATGCTAATCTTTGTTTGACAGATGGAAAACAGACTTATGCCATTTCAAAATCCTGACAGTAAACAGCCACTCATGTCAGAAAAAGAGTTCAAAGAAGCCATTGACAATATTCTTCCTTTGTCCAATGATAAACTTCGGAAACGATTATTCTACGAGGCAGAGAAGATGGTGCGGAAAGAAGGAATTACAAATGCAGTTCCAGTCATGCGATTGGCTCGTATCCTTCATGTGTTACAAAAAAAATCACATTTTAACTCTCTACCAAACAACAAACTTTTGCACAGGTCCAAATTCATAGCATGTGCAGACAACAAATAGATTGTACCTCATATGATGGTCTCTTTGAAAGGGTAGGAAACAACGTGGGAAAAGGAGAAAATGCTGGTAACCAGCATTTTTTTTTTTTTCTCACAATGTTTTCAAAAGCATTTTTCTTTTGTCTTGTTAAAACCAGGGATTGTTTGGTAATGTATTAATGACTATGAGGTAGAAGGCTTTGGAAAACATTGTGAGAAAAGGAGAAAATGCTGATAACCATCGACAGACAGAGTCTCAATGTTTCCTTAATGCAAGCTTAGAAATTGCAAGTTATTTAGGATTACTGAACATTACCAACATTGTACGAGACACAATAAATATACGTATCACGGAATGGCGAGGTCGCCCAAGTAGCTCGGGCTCGGCACGACAAGTGGTAGATCACGAAGCCCAGATACTTCATGATGAAGAGAAACTTATAACTATGTCTGACGTGAAGTTGTTGTCAAGAAATATTTCACGGTAAGTTAGCACTCATGTTTTTCCAAACATGCTTACTAGGAATGAACTGTATCCCTTTACAAAATGATTCTGTTATTTAACAGCACTCTGAAAAAGACATTTGAAAACATTGTTGAAAAAGGACAAAATGCTGGTTACCAGCATTTTCTCCTTTTCCAACAATATTTTCTTCACTTTATAAGACAAATACCATTATTTGGGCTATATTTAATTTAGTGTTTGCAAATCCTTTCAAATTGTCGTTTAAGAAATAATCTTCTTTCTATCGTGGTTTATCGTTCAATAAACCACAGTCATGAGTTATGAGGCACATTAAATAATCCACGAGGGCGATAGCCCGAGTAGTTTATTCATTGCGCCTCATAACTCACAACGTGGTTTATTGAACGATAAACCAAGATAGAAAGAAGATTATTTCGATTCTAACATGACCATCTCTTAATGAAAAGAAAACAGGTTCATACTCAGAGTTAAAACGCTGATGCAGATTATATTCCATTGAATAACTTACTTACTTTATACAGAATGATGTCACTCTATATAGAATTACGTCACTCTACATAGAGTAACGCAGATTTTACCATGCTTTCGTTGCACTGTGTTTATAGAGCCGAATTCACGTGTCATGTTAGAATAAGATTTATACAAAACAGAACCATGTAACTCTTTGCCCATTTAAAAAATTAGCGGCAGATGATTCTTAAAAGTTTCCCATAAATCCCATTTCCCATAAATCAACATAAATTGAAGTTAAATACATGTGAAAACATTCTGAAAAGGGCACCAAATGTAAGATTCACTATTTGGTCTTAGTACTACTGTATCGGATAATTTGTAAGATATTTTTACAAACGCTGAATGACCTAAGCTGTTGATGTGCCATAATACAACATTCATTCAAATTTTTGACAGCTTTAAAACTGTTATACAAGCATATGAGCTATGCTCTGGCAGAAGGGGGTTTAATGCATCTCTGTGATGCATAATACCAAGCAAGTCATCATATAATGATAGATCCATAAATCCCTTTTGTCTGACTACCAACTGAATGATGAAACAGGCTGGTCCTTTGACATGCAGAAAATTGACCAATAGCAAAAAGTATTGATCCAGGTCAGCCTGCGCAGTCTGAGCAGGCTGACATGGGTCAAAACTTTTTGCAAATGCATTAAGCCCCCTTTTTTATAGATCTTGGCTCAAATATAGATATAAACCTCTCCAGTGAGTGCTGATTGGGTTGTGATCGACCCAATGGCTGCAGGACAGAAATGTTTCCTCAAGAGGTTGTTACTATGAACAGAGACTGGGTCACAAAGAAATACCAAAATAATTATTGTAAAATTGGCGATAAAAATTCAGGGAAAAACACTTTTTGCAAATACAAGAAGCCCCTTTTTCACAGAGCATGGCTCATATACAATAATAAAGCCTGCAAGCATTGCTAGAAAATAATGTGGCAAGTAAGAGATTGCTCATTTTCCGAAATTTCTCTTTTTGTCATGATGTTTTCCCAAGCCACTTAATGTACATGTGCATACCTTGACATGTAGACATCAAATTGCAGCTTGATAATGTTTTATTTTGAAAATTTCAGACGGATGAAATTACGTCAAGAACGCTATGATATGGGCGAGACAGGTTCTGATTGGTGAAGAAATTGGGATTAGACTTAACAAGAAGAACTGTGTCTTTTACATCAACAATCAAAGGAATGAAAATTGTAACACAACTTATTGAGGGTTTTCTAGGTCAACTGGCTGAAAGCCAGCAGAGCCTATATCATGGCATGCTTTCCTTTGTCCATCCATTTGTCTGTTAGTCTTTTTCTTGTTTATGGGATAAAGTTGGCATTTGTGGTCGGATTTCATGAAACTTGCACAGTTTCTTAATTTCAGCAATAGCTTGAACCCTTTTGATTTTGAAAAAAAATTCAACATTAAGGGAACAGAAGCCATTTAAAACTGAAAATCTAAATTTTGTGTTTACAGGATGAAGTCCACATTTGTAGACGGATTGCCATGGGAAAAAAAATGACTATTAGTAAGAGAAAAGTAGCCATTTAAGGTTGAAAATTGGCATTTCTTGTTTATGCTATAAAGTCCGCATATTTTATCTAATTCTTTTGAAATGTGCACAGTTCATTAATTTTGTATGATCAACAGATTGAATCCTACTAAAAATTTAAAAGATCCAGCAATCAGTTAGGAAAAGCAGCCGTTTGATGACATAGTCCTCTGTACTGAAAATTGCAGGGATTGTTTAATACAATGAGTACTGAAACCTTATCAAATTCAGTTGAATTCCAAACACTTGGTTCTGAGAAATTGCACTTCAATTATTTCACTATTTGTTCATTTCACCATGCCTACAAAATGATGTATACTAGAAAAAAAGCAAAAATCACTGCCAGTAGAGCGATTGAGGCCCTCAAGGACCTGTTGTTAATACTTCCTAAAAGAATTTTGGCAAAGCACATAGGTGCAGACAAGTCTAACATTTTGTCATTTAACTCTTTACCACACAGTCCCGACTTTTAATGACCCTGGGAAAGAAACCTTTTGAAAACATTGTGGGAAAAAGAGAAAATGCTGGTAACCAGCATTTTTTCCTTTTCCCACAATGTTTTTTTACCTTCCAAAAACAAATTTCATGTTTTCAGTTAGTTTTTTTTTGTCGTCTGCAAATGCTTTCAATTTGGACCAGTCTATTAATTTGTCATTTGGTAAAGATTTAATGAAGGGTTACAGGCAACAAATTTCCTTATCTGAGATGTTTAATTTCTCAACTGCCAAAGCTTTCTAGTCTAAAATGTTGTCATTTAGTTAAGGATTAAATCTTAACTTCGTGACAAAAATGTAGACTTCTCCAAATTGAAAGCATTTGCAGACGAAAAATTAGATGTGGTTCAAATGATAGAATATGTTTTTAATAGGATAGAAAACATTGCGGGAAAAGGAGAAAATGCTGGTTACCTACATTTTCTCCTTTTCCCACAGTGTTTTGAAAAGCTTTCCTTCTCAGAGTTGTTAAAAGTCGGGATTGTGCAGCAAAGGCTTAATTGCAACTGTAGACAGTATGGATCAAGATCACACAGCACAAAATGGATCTACAGGGTCTGTTATAATGAGATAATCCAGGCAAAATAACCTTCTGGGAGAGAAAACTTGAAGATTCGTAGGCAAAGAAAAAAATGACTGCTTTGAGAACTTCCTCCTTTTCCCAAAATGTTTTTTACCCAATCAAGGATAAATCCCATCATATGAACCACATTTTTATGTATTTTGTTTTCAAAGTTGGGAAATTTCAGAAACGCAGATCATGGGGAAATTGTGGGGAGGCATTTCAAAGTATATGAATTTGTTAACGCTTCATATTCTGGGTCCGTATTCAACAACCATTCTAAGAACCACTCTCAGTCTAATTCTAGATTTAGAAAGTAACACAACTTCTGATTGGCTAAACCAAATGGTTTAGCCCATCAAAAGTTGTGTTACTTTCAGATTTAGAAAATCCTTGAGAATAAGGCTAACAATGTCTAGAAAAACGTCTTGTGAAAACAAACCCTAAAGGAAAAGCCTTTTGAAAACATTGTGGGAAAAGGAGAAAATGCTGGTAACCAGCATTTTCTCCTTTTCCCACAATGTTTTCAACTTCCAAAATAAATTGCAATCTTTTGGTAATTTTTATTTTGTCATCTGCAAATACTTTCAATTTGGGCAAATCTGAACTTTTGTTGTCTGGTAAAGAGTTAACAAACATTATCCATAATTATTTTTTATTTCACACATTTTTTTTTCCCTTGTTTTGAAATGCACGAAAATGATAACTATAAAAGAAGTGATTTTTTATTATGTTTTTAACAAAAAATTGATAAAAGTAGACTTGAGTGACAATGTCTTACCTTTTTTTTTTTAAGAACAATGAAAGTCTGTTAGTAACATGTCCAAGCGAGAGAACTCTTACAGATCTTGGGGGGTTTTTTTAACGAAACTATGAGTTTTCTCCCTTGTACACATAAAAACGTAGGATTCCTTGTAAACGGTTTCAAGTGTCCCGACCACAAAGACTCTTTGTGAAATTGATACTGTTCGCTAAACGAGAGTAAAACTAAACGCTATTGAAAGGAAATGGCTCTGTTGTGAATTTTTTTGCTGTAGAAATAGGTTTTCTTTATTGCTTTAACGGATACATGTTCGCTTTTTTTAAAGAATGCTTGAAATTATTTTCAACGAAAAGGCCCCCTTTTCCTGTGCCCTTTTATCCAACAGCGTCTAATCCTTGTCAACATCAAAAAAAAGTTCATTGTCCAATTTTACAGCGAAGCCCTGTTTCACTTGTAGACAATAAAATAAACAGAATGTTTGACCTCTAAATAACCTGTACCCTTTCCCTCATACAGCTCTTGACATTTTGACTATATAGACAAACCTGCCGAGCCCCGGTAGCCCAGTCGGTAGCATACAGGATTTGAGAACAGGAGGTCGCTGGTTCGATCCCCGGTTCGGCCAATTTCTTTGAGAGGATTGATGATGGTCATTGTGACGGGATTCATTCCTCTCTCGCCGCTGATCATTGTTTCGGCGATGGTTATGTGGGAAAGCAGCAAGTGGCTTGGAAAAAATATTGTGCGGAGTACTGGTAAAAAGAAACTCCAGGAAAGCATGGATGGGTTCACTGTCCGCCGCGATAAAACTGAAACAATGTTGAAAATGGCGTTAAACACCATACAATCAAAGGCCTATATCTGCGTAAAATAGAAAACAAAGGAAAGATAGCCGTTGTATCCATCAAGTATCACAGAGTTGAATTAAAAAGGAGAAGTGGGATAAAAGCAATGATGTGCAAGCAGTACTTTTACGAAGCAAACAAATGCGGTAATGTGTCCCTAATGTTACATGACGTGCCTTTTTTCATCACAGCTACGACGATGTGTCTGCGGCAAACGACATTGTACAATAAAGTATTATTTCAACAACCCAGCCATGTGAAACTTCGTTCGGTACAGTTTTGATTATTTCCAGACCAAAAAGTTTGTTAAAAATAAAATTGTACCCGTTTTAACCCTTAACCTGCTAAACAAATGAAATGAAACTTTCAAACCAACATTTAAAAAAAAAAAAACAGTTATTTCGAAGGCATTTTACAGGAAAAAATATCTGCTAACCGGACAGTGTAGAACCAAGATCAGACTGCACGTTCTGTGCAGTCTGATCTTGATCTAGACTGTCCGCAAAAGGTCATTGAGTCCCGCTTAACAGACTAAGGGTTAAATAAACCCTTCGCTGCCAATATCCTCTTAAATACCTTCAGCGGAGAGCATACTGATCAAGATCCAAATTGCAAAGATGTGCACAGAATATGCAGTCTGATATCTGATCTAGATCTATATCGTTCACTACCTGATGCTAACTATGATCAGAATCGTCCAAAGATGACATTTGAAATGTACAGGGTGTCTGGAAAGTAAGGTAACACTTTTGTACGTTTATAACATGACAAATTTCAGATGAAGAAATTAAAATAGATATTATACATGTAAATAAAATACGTAAGTTTTTTTTTTTGCGTGATAATTTCATTCAGTTCTCATTACACTACGCACTTTTTGTGTGAAATTATCACACAAACAAAAAACTTGCATGTTTTGTTTACATTTAATATATTTTCATCTCTTTATCTGAAATTAAAAGCCATATTATAAATGTACAGAAGTGTTACCTTACTTTCTTAACACTCTGTGCTTGTAAACCTCGAGAGATGTTGAATTATGGTAATACTAGCCTGATTGACGGCGAAAGAGATAGAGTTTGCAACTTAGAATTAAATGGAATCTATGAAGACGTTATATACATGCAAAAGACAAATAAAATGGGAAATGTTGAAGAGTAAATTGGCACTTATTCGTCTGTCGAGTCGGTTTACCTTAACTACCAAACGACAAATGTTAGACTTGTCCAAATTGAGAGCATGTGTAGTCGACTGAGTAAATGTGACTCAAAAATTGAAATTCGTTTTTGGAAGCGTAGAAACATTGTGAGTACAGGAGAAAATGCTTGTCACCAGCATTTTCTCCATTTATCCACAATGCTTACAAATTCCTTTTTTTCTTTTTCGGTCGTTAAAACTTGGGATTATTCGGTAAAGAGTTAAACACTGTAAATGCATAGAGCTCTATAATAAGCCTGCAAGACGCGAAAAGGGGCATTCGGGCATTTGCGTAAAGTGTCGTCTCGGATCAGCCTGCGCAATCCGCGCAGGCTAATCCGAGACGGCACTTTACGACTATATTAGATTTTGTCCTACAGTAGACTTGCGCAAAACAGAAAATTACATTAAAACGGAACGTGTCGTTTCGGATTAGTCTGTGCGAACTGCGCAGGCTGATCCGAAACGACACTTTAAGGAAATGTCCGAATGCCCCTTTTCGCGTGTTGCAGGCCAATTATAGCCTTTTCGACAATGTTTGTGACTATATGCGACAATTGTTGTTTATAGACACATATTAAAATTATAACCTGCCCTGACCATCTATCAGTTTATAACCTTGTGCGAATGTCGGTCACGGGTCACCATGGTCAGGTCACTTTGCCCATAGCGTCTGACCGGATAACTAGACATTTAAGGTCATATTTGTTGACTTCTAGGTTGTGTTTGTTTGTTTCACGTTTTGAGGGAAATTAAAACGTAAAATATAAATTCTGAGAAATTACAATGTAAGCAGAAGAGAACGAGAGAATATGTGCAGAGAAGTTGCTAAAACACTCCTAAAACACTTGAATGTTCAGCTAAGCACCCCTCTCTCTCTCTTTCTCTCTCTCTCTCTCTAATAGACCATTGGATTGGTGCAGAGCTTGAGGCGGAAGGTACAGGCTTTTTCGTCCCCCTTAAGCCTTTAAGCTGGTCTCTACCCTTGATGCATCTGCTAAAAGTATCGACTAAGTTCAGTCTGCACAGGTTGATCTTGGTCAATACTCTTTGCTACTTGCCAATTTTTTGTAAGTCAAAGAACCGGTGTACCTCATGATTCATTCGGGGTTTTTTTTTTGCCAAATAAACTTTACGGATCTGAAATTATGTGACAGCTTGCTTGCTAGAATGCATCACGGAGATGATGCCACGCCAGAGCACAGCTAATATATAAGCCATGCTCTGGCAATAGGAGGCTTAAAGGTGGGTATTTAGATTTTTCACATCTCACCAAATTGAAAAAATATATATATATATATCACTGAAATTTATATGAAAAAACAATACAAATCATCAATAATTAAGAATCATAAAATTACAAAAAAAAATTTTTTTTTGATGGTGTTCCCTTAAAAGGCTACGTAGCCTCTTATGGTATTTTTAGATTTCGCGCCAGAAATCAAAAAAGCATTGTGGGAATGTCAAGTGACTTGCACGTTACTAACGACGCTTAAATTCATTAACATAACAAACATGTAATTATTTTCCATAATGTCTTCTTCGGACGCTATGTTTGAAGCTTCGTCTGTGTATTTCCGGTATGTAAATGAGCGAGTTGCTCATGTAAAAATAGACCGTGTTTCCCGTCGGTGTCGACCTGGGCCGTAATAAATCTCTAATTTCTCTTGTTGTCGGGTGGTTTTCGACTACTGGGGTTTTATGAATGAAAATTAAAAGGCTTTGGGAGTACAAGGATGATTTTTTTGTATTTTTGTAAAATTTTCGTCCCAAAATCTGAAGGGCCACCTTTAATGCATCTCCGTGATCCATGATACCAAGCAAGTCATCAAAGTATAATACATCCCTAAAATCTGTTTTGTGTAACAAACTACTGAAACATGAGATCCACTGTTCCTTTGACATACAGAAAATTCACCAATAGCGAAAAGTTTCGGCCCAGGTCAGCCTGCGCGGACTGCGCAGGCTGACCTGGGTCGAAACTTTTCGCCGATGCATTTAGTCCCCTTTTCACAGAGCATGGCTCATATATTTTTTTTTCTACGGGGGACGGGGCGCTTTTTTTGCCGCCCCCGGCCAAAAAAGTCTAATCTCCCACAGTGTTGCATCTCTTTCTTCGCCTATGTAGATATTCTACCATGTTTGGTTACGAGTGTCTTTCATCAGTGTCCGTCCCTCTGGTCACAACCATTGATATGCATTACTTCGGGCAAAATTTTAAAGATGTGGAAAATTCTTTGCTTTAGTTCTACTCTTTTATTAACGTATTCAGAGTTTGGTATGCGACCATTGATGTCCATTACTGCTTGCAAAATTTTAAAGATGTGGAAAACTCTTTGCTTTAGTTCTACTCTTTTATTAACGTATTCAGAGTTTGGTATGCAATCAATGTACCTTTTGTGGATGGTGAAAACCGAGATCAGGTTGCACAATACGTGCAATCTGGTCTGTTATTTTATACACGTGAAGGGCGGCAGCCGGGCCATCAACCCCCACCCCTTCATTCAGGGAAGGAGGCAAACAAATTCCCCTACACACGTACATTTAAAGTGACACTAAAGGCCAAAAGTAAACAAAGCTGGAGTTAAAATGCACTTAAATTTATATTATACCATTTAAAAGTATGGAAATCATTGTGAAGTTGATAATCTGTCATTGTACAGTCGATTCAAGTGTTAGTCGCTGACAGAGAAATTAATTTCAAAACTAGGTTAAAACCTGCCAGGTAGCTGTGTCTTGTTTACATTTTGCCTGATTTTAAAATTCTATTTTCTGTCAGCGACTAATACATGCCTGACCACACAATAACAGACTGTCGTCTTCACAATATTTTCCATACTTTTAAATGGTATGATTTAAATTATAATGTATTTTAACACATGCTTTGATATTTCGGCCTCTACTGGGTCTTTAACACAAAATTCATCCTTCGTTGCATGACAACAGCTCATATTCAATTCAATTCAATTCTTTAATCCTTACATAATTACGCCTTTTCCAAAATAACACATTTTAAACGGTTCCAAATTGAAAGCATGATCTGCAGACGACAAGTTCAAAATCGGCTGATAGTAATATGTGCAACTGTTTAAAAGAACATCACCGATATCATCATCCTCATTTTCATCGATATTAATCATCATCAGCATTTACGTCATTTTATTGCAGATTTTCACAAATAATCCCTAACTATAAACTTTCTGTCTACAACTTTAACGCATCCACCTTTCCTCATAGGTAAAGTGTTCAAAGAACAGCAGTAGATCTAACCCTTCGCCAAACAATCACGAATCTTTAACGACCCTGGGGAAGAAGCCTTTTCAAAACATTGTGGAAAAAGGAGAAAATGCTGGTAACCAGCATTTTCTCCTTTTTCCGTAATGTTTTCTACCTTATCAAAGACAAATCAAATCGACTGACCCATAATTTATTGGTCGTCTGGAAATGCTTTCAATTTAGACTTGTCCAAAATTTTGTCGTTCGGTGAAAAGTTAAACTGTACTTGTATAAATTTAAGTTTAAAACTTTATCTAGGCTGACTTTTCTGTCCGCAATCTAGATTGAGGACGATTTGCTGAAGTAAACAATAATTTCGAGGTCGGTCGATGTCTTCGTCTTGTTTACATCTCAAATACAAACCTGAAGGGACCGTCTCAAACTTAACCAAACGTAATCTATTGCTGAGGTGTGATCTATAAATATCGTACACGCAACATAATCCTTCCGCAAGATGTCGCTTAGAATGGGAAATCTAGGATTCGTGTTATGTGATGGATTTTATATGCAGATAATTCCGTTTTGCTTCAAACACACCAGTTTTGAAAGCTTTAAAAGATATTAATATGGCTTAAAAACCAAGTGGATCTAACTTCACCCACCAAGAAACTGATAGGCCCTACATTTCACCCACCAAGAAACCGATACATGTACATATAGATCTAGTCTAGATTTAGATCTACTATGTGAATAGTCCATTGTAGGTGCACAACAAGAGGCTTACAAGCAAGCTATTCAAGAAAACAATTTACTATTGATAAATATGAGCCATTCTCTGTGAAAAGGGGGCTTAATGCATATGCGAAAACTATCGACCCAGGTCAGCCTGCGCAGTCCGCGCAGGCTGACCTGAGTCGAAACTTTTCGCTATTGATCAATTTTCTGTATGTCCAAGGACTAGTCTACCTCATAATTAAGTCGATTTCAATAAAAAAAAAAAAGTGAATATTATGGATCCATAAGTATGTGATGGTTTGCTTTGCACTATGAATCACAGAGATGCATTAAGCCCCCTTTTGCCGGAGCATGGCACATATATACGAGCTATACTCTGGCAAAAGGGTATTTAATGCATCTACGTGATGCATTATACCAAGCAAGTCATCATATAAATATGGATCCATAAAATTTATTTTGTCAAACAACCGATCAGATCATGAGGTAGTATGGTACAGGCCTATGATCCTTGGACAAGCAGAGAATTTACAAAATGCGCAGGCTGACATGGATCAATATTCTACTGCAAATGCATTAAACCCCCTTTTCATACAGCACGGCTCAAATAGATCTAGATCTAGTATCAGTTAGATCTCTGCGCCAAATATAAACTCGACCTCTTTCGGCAACTGAAACTAGAGCTGTCACTGAATGTGACTTAATACCCCCGCCAGCGCTTTGACAGAAACAGGCAATTTAACAAAAGATTTTCTAAGTTCAAGGGGAGATTACCCTTGAATCATAGGGAGTAGATGATTGAAAACTGCGTCTTGCACAACTTCAGTATACGATCAATGTATCAACAAACTTTCAATACAATAGCAGCAAAACTGTAGGAGGAGTTCGCGACACAAAATGACTAGTATTTTGTACACAGACGGACACACGGACGGACAGGCTGATTCCAGTATACCCCCGAAAACATTCGTTTTGCAGGGGTATAAATATAATTCATAAGACTCAGAATTAGACCTAATTGATTGACCGTATGGTGTTTAACGCCTTTTT
Source organism: Hippopus hippopus (assembly GCA_946811185.2). NCBI lineage: Eukaryota > Metazoa > Mollusca > Bivalvia > Cardiida > Cardiidae > Hippopus > Hippopus hippopus. The sequence goes on from OX328106.1 coordinate 6,839,734, forward strand.
CAACATTATTGTAGTTGTATCGCGACGGCCAGTGCACCTATGATGCTTTCCAGGATTTTCTTTCCCCAGTTCTCCGCACAATATTCTTTCCAAGCCACTGGCTGCGTTCCCACATAACCATCGTCGAAAAATGGTCAACGGTGAGAGAGAAATGAATCCTGTCGCAATGACCATCAGCAATTCTCGGAAAGAAATTGGCCGAGGCAGGGATCATACCAGCGACCCCCTGCTCTCAAGTCCCGTGCGCTACCAACTGAGCTACCGGTGCTCGGTACACTGGAACTCAAAAAGCTTTTTATCCTGCACACTTAACATTACGGGCGATATATATCCAAGATCACGTTCTGTGCAGTCAGATCATGATGCAAACTTGCAACCCGCTAAAGCCTATGACGTTGACAGAGTCTGCCAGGCCTCAACGATAACCCACATAGACTTGGACTATCAAAGCAGACAGTGTACGCATGTTCGTGTTTTCTGATTACAGACTACATGTTTTCAGACATCATATTTAGCAGTAGTATCTCTTTTTCCAACAATGAGTTAGGATTGAGATCTAACCTTAAAACTATGTACATCTATCTCTAATTGAAAATAACGAAATGTGCAAAACAATGAGGAAAAATAAGTATCTTTGAAAAGATAGAAGGCGTAAATTTGCCCGAAAATAGGCAGGGGCCCTTAAAATAACATGTCTACATTTTTGACCAATCACAAATTTCTCTTTATTCATTTTTTATCAGTACCAAAAAGTAGGTCAAAAGCCAGTACTTTCAGCTACGCCGAAATATAACCATTGCACTGTAATATTTTTCATTGTTTCTTAAATTGAACCTTGAAAGAGTTTCAATATTCATATTCCAGACCTTTCCTCTTCATCTTGCAAATAAAAACGTTTTCAAGGCACAGTAGCGTGACAAAAAGAGAGATAACTTGCTTTTGCACAACCTTTTTGCAAGCAAATGATTTTGTATTTGCCTTAGTGTTCATGCTGACCATCCAAATTAAACGTCTGCTCGGAATGTGTGGTTTTTTTTGGAGGGGAGGGGGTAATAAAGTTGAATTCACAAATCCTCACTGTGGTGTCTGCTAATAGAACTTAATTTGATCCAAAATGGAAACATCAGTCAATTCACACCTACTAAACTCTTTACTGGATGACAAGATGTTATGACTCATCCAAACTGAAAGCATTTCAAGATAAGTATTCAACTATGACGCATATGTTGAGATCTGTTCTGATATTGGGTAGAAAACATGGTGGAACAAGAGCGGCAAATTGTCGCAAGATACGCCCGTCCCACCGCCAGTTGTCGAAGGGGTATAATAATCGTAAAGGGCAGGTAATGCAACAAACATGTTTACCAAGTCTCAAGTCAATTTGACTTGAGGTGACAAAGTTCTGTTCCGGACAAGCAAGAAATACTGTAAAAATGAAGATCAAAGTGGAATTACTCAAAATCCACACTAGGTAGAGTTATTGTTCTTGCGCACTGTACTCCATAATACTGCAACAAACATGCATACCAAGTTTGAAGTCGTTCTGACTTGAGATGACAGTTATATTCCGGACAAGCACTAATGCTGTTAAAAAAAAATGATCGAAGGGAAATAACTCAAAATTCGTGCTAAGAAGAGTTATGGTTCTTGTGCACTGCACTCCGTAAATTTTCAACAATCATGCATACCAAATTTGAAAACGTTCAGACTAGAGATGACAAAGTTATATTCCGGACAAGCAGAAAATGCTGTAAAAATGACGATCAAAGGGTAATAACTCAAAGACAGCATGAGGTAGAGTTATGGTTCTTTCGCTCTGCACTCCATATTATTGCAACAAACACAAATGCCAAGTTTCAAGTCAATCGGACTGGAGATGACAAAGTTACATGTATGCTCCGGACAAGCAGAAAATGCTGTTAAAATGACAACCAAAGGGAAATAACTCAAAGACAGCACAAGGTAGAGTTATGGTTCTTTCGCACTGCACTCTGTATTATTGCAACAAACACAAATGCCAAGTTTCAAGTCAATCGGACTGGAGATGACTTAAGTTATGCTCCGGACAAGCAGAAAATGCTGTAAAAATGACGATCAAAGGGAAATAACTCAGGCAGCACGAGGTAGAGTTATGGTTCTTTCGCACTGCACTCCGTATTATTGCAACAAACACAAATGCCAAGTTTCAAGTCAATCGGACGGGAGATGACAAAGTTATGCTCCGGACAAGCAGAAAATGCTGTAAAAATGACAATCAAAGGGAAATAACTCAAAAACAGCACGAGGTAGAGTTATGGTTCTTTCGCAATGCACTCCATATTATTGCAACAAACACACGTGCCAAGTTTCAAGTCAATCGGACTGGAGATGACAAAGTTATGCTCCGGACAAGCAGAAAATGCTGTAAAAATGACAAAGGGAAATAATTCAGACAGCACGAGGTAGAGTTATGGTTCTTTCGCACTGCACTCCGTATTATTGCAACAAACACAAATGCCAAGTTTCAAGTCAATCAGACTGGAGATGACAAAGTTATATTCTGGACAAGCAGAAAATGCTGTAAAAATGACAAAGGGAAATAACTCAAAGACAGCACGAGGTAGAGTTATGGTTCTTTCGCACTGCACTCCGTATTATTGCAACAAACACACATGCCAAGTTTCAAGTCAATCGGACTGGAGATGACAAAGTTATGCTCCGGACAAAGAACTAGACGCCGCCCACCCACCCGCCCGGACGGACGCCCACCCGCCCGCCAGTACGCCATGGGTAATCCCATAATAGGTCCCGTCTTTGATGGGTGTATAAAAAGGAGAAAATGCTGATTACCAGTATTTTGTCCCTTTTCCACCATGTTTTCAAAAGCCTTCTCAAGGCCTGTTCAGGGTTGACGATAAGTAAATGATAATTGTTGAAAATTGTTCACTATTTATGGTATTTGTATTTAGCTATCATATTGAAATTGACACAAAGTTCTGACACATTACCGGCTAATTTTATACCTATCAGAAACATGACTTACTCATGCCAAACACTTGAAGCACACGAAATAACGTTTTTTCAAAAGTATGGAAAACATTGGTGGAAAAGGAGCAATGACTGATAGCAACAGTACTTTCTTAAAGATGTATAACGCTGGGTATAAACAATGTATTTATGCCATGCTCTGTGAAAATGGGTTTTATGAATCTGCCAAAAGTATAGACCCAGGTCAGCCTGTGCAGGCTGACCTGGGGCAAAACATTTTTTCTATTGTTGAACTTTATGCATGTCAAAGGACCAGTCTGTCTCATGCTTCAGTCAATTTTCAAAACTCAGGATTGTGTCGTAGATCAATGGGGTAGAAAACCATGTGCAAAAAAGGAGAAAATGCTGGTTAGCAGCATTTTCTCCTTTTCCCACAATGTTTTCAAAAGCCTTCTACCTATGGATTATTAAAACATAGGATTGTTCAGTAACAGGCTAAATTAAAAATTTAAATCAATTAGCCGTAAGTCATATACATGTACGTGTATGTGTTTTCATCAGTTAAATTAACAACCAGAAACCATGTAAATTTACTTGGTCCATCATTTTATTATTTCATTTCAACTTCAGACCAAAATTTCAACACAATAAACCAGTCAACCTATAGAAAAAAGAATAGCTGCAAGCAAAAAAAGTGAACAAATATATTCACAAAATACAGGAAAATTACAGTGATGAGACATGATAATGATGACCTTAGTTCTTTACCAGAAGACAAAATTTTAGACTTACCCGTATAAAAAGCATTTGCAGACGACAAATTCGACCAAAGTTTTGTTTTTCAAAAGAATAGAAAACATTGTGGGAACAGGAGAAAATGCTGCTAACCCACAATGTGCTTTAACTTTAAAGATCAGAATTGGTTGCTAAAAGATTAACTCTTTACCACACAATCCCTAGTTTTTAACGACCGTTGGAAAGGGGCCTATTGAAAACATTGTGGAAAAAGAAGAAAATGCTGGTAACCAACATTTTCTTCTTTTCCCACAATGTTTTCTACCATTTGAAAGAAAAAAATTATGTTTTGAGTATCATTTGATATGTTGTTTGCAAATTCTTTCTTTTTGGAACAGGCTAAAATTTTGTCATGAGGTAAAATTGATTGATTATATGGTGTTTAACGCCGTTTTCAACATTATTTCAGTTATATCACAGCGGCTAGTGCACCTATCCATGCTTTCCTGGAGTTTCTTTTACCAGTACTCCACACAATATTCTTTCCAAGCCACTGGCCGCTTTCCCAAATAATCATCGTCGAACATGTGGTATAGAGTTAAATCTTCACCGCAAGACAAAATTTTGGACTGGTCCTTATTGAAAGAATTTGCAGACAACAAATTTTATGTGGTGAAAATTGATGGGTTCTGTCCTTGAAAAGGGAGATAAGCCAATGATGCTTTCAAACATTTGGCAAAAAGCAGCTTTTAAAAACATTGCAAGAAAAGAGGAAAATTTTGGTAACTGGCATTTTCTCTTTTCACGCAATTTCTTCTACCATTTCAAAGTAAAATCCTATCATTTGAAACGTAATTTAATTGCCCTCTGCAAATATTCTCAATTAGGACTAGTCCAAATATTCAAATGTATACATGTACATGCTTATTTGCCTTTCAACATTTATCTATCGGACATTTCACATCTTACTTTTCTTTTGTATGTCACGTCTAAACAGGTCCAATTCAATTCTACATAGCAAATCCAATCTCTCTAAAACCGGTATTATTACATAAAAGAACTTGATTTACCTTTAGGAACAAATTCATCTGAAAATATTCAGCTGCTGTCTTAATAAATAATGCACATATTCATTCAGAGTTCAATCAAATCACTTTCATGTCAGATTGTTAAGTGAGCTGCCACCATGTTTTTCAGTTATGCAGACAGTTGCATAACAAACCAAAATTGACTGTACATTTTTATCGAAATCTGTTTCAACAATCAAAGAAGACCATGCCGAAAAAAAAAAAAATTTCTTTTTTTACAAAGACATAATACGATTTTGTAAGTTGCATTACTCCATTTATGGTGAATCTTTGGAACAATTGCATATCTTCAACCGCAATTTACAACAAAACAGAGTGGTGCTGAATAGGAATGGATTTAGCCAATAAATAGGCAAGTTCTGTACAAATACCCTTTTTTAATCGAGAAATTATTTATTAATCTTACCTCTGATGTATACTTTATTGAACAAATTCAGTTAACAGTATCTAAATTTGCTCTTCAAACAGCATCAAAACTTGATGTAAGAGTTCGCTATAGGACACTAAGAAGGAACCGATAAGACCCTAAGTAAACGATGTCAAAATGGAAATTAACATATGTACAGGCTTATAAATAGGACTAAATTAGGACAAGCCTAGAAATTTTTTTCCACGGTAAAAAATTAAGAGATAAATTCATATATCATACAAAGAGATCGAATAGCTCTTAGTGACATGGAAAATGGATATAGAACATTGTAATTTATTTACAATTTGCACCAAATTACCACCTTGCTACAAATAAACCAATATAATTTTAGTATAGCTCAGCTCTGCACCAGGCAACAAAATATTATACTTGTTCATTGTGAAAGCCTCTGCAGTTGAAAAATTCAGTATGCTATTACCCTTTACCAAAACAAAATTTTTTTAGACTGGTCAAAATTGAAAGCATTTGCTGACGACAAATGTTGCTCAAATAATAGTATTTGTTTTTGAAAGGTAAGAAAACATTGAGGGAAAAGGAGAAAAATGCTGGTTACCAGCATTTTCTCCTTTTCCCACAATGTTTTCAAAAGTATTTTCCTTTAGGGTTGTTAAAACTCGGGATTGTGTGGTAAAGGGATAAATGATGAGGTTCGTGTTTGAAAGGGTAGAAAACAAAATGGGAAAAGGAAAAAATGCTGGTTATCGGCATTTCTTGGTATCCCACAATGTTTTCACAAGCCAACTTCTTCAGGGTAGATAAAACAAAAGATCATTTGGCAATGTATTAACCCTTTACAGAACAACAAAATTTTGGACCTGTCCTAATTGAAACTAGAGGCGCTTGAGCGCCTGTATCGCTCCACAGGCCTGATATTTCTATAATGGCGAAAGGAAGTTTTTAACATTTATCATTCAATCCTGCATTTTAGCTCACTGAAGAAACAATTTGGTAGACAACCACCATAGGAACTTACCTGCAAAACAACAATGAAATCCAATGAATAGTTTTAGAGAAGAAATTTTTCAAAGATTTTACTTTATACCATAAAAGGAAAATGAGTCTCCCATAAAAGCCATGTTTTTTGACAGATCTTTTTTTTTTTAAGGAATTCTGTAAACCTGTATCTAAGGAACATTCCTGCAAAATAATAATGCTATCCAAATAGCGGTTTGGGAGGACAAGATTTTTAAAGGTTTTTTACTTTGGTTGCCATGGCAACCAGAATTCTTCATGGAACACAATTATTTGAAGGAATTTGAAAGAGGACCACCAAAGGAACATTCCTGTGAAATTTGGTAAAAATCCAGTCAATAGTTTCTGAGGAGAAGTTTTTTAAAGAAAAAGTTTACGGACGCACGCACGCACGGACGAACGAACGGACGGACGCACGACGGACACAACGCCATGACAATAGCTCTCTGGCCTTCAGCCAGTGGAGCTAAAAACCTGCAGCTTAAATAAATGGGAATCAAAAATTGAAACTTAGTTTAGGAAGGGTACAAAACATTGTGGGAAAAAAGGAGAAAATGCTGGTTACCAGCATTTTCTCCTTTTTTCCACAATGTTTTTAAAAGCCTTCTTTCTAAGGGTCGTTAAACGTTGGGATTGTGCAGTAAAGGGTTGAAATCAACTGCAACTGAAGTTATGCACTTAAATGAGAGGTATGAGATTACATTGATTATGAAGCATGTAACAGCATAGGTAAAAGATTAGACAACAAGTTTCATATTGTCTGATCTTGATCAACAATGTCTGCAAAGAATGCTTACTGGCGATGAAGGGGATTAATAATACTTTGAAAGAATTGTCTTGAATGGAAAATGTCACAGAAAATTGTAACATTTTCCAAGTTTTGCACTTCTTGTGCAAAATATAATGTAAATTACATCTAACCACAAAAATAGAGTATAAAACTAAATGCCCACAATAATTTTTTTTTTACTTTATCAAGAAATTTTTTTAAAAAGTTGTTTTACGAGTCATGTTTCTAATTATCAACACTGTTCACAGGATCACTTTTGTTAATCCTAGGAAAAGGGGTGTGCATAATTCAACACTGTGACACCAGGTAAGAGAAATGTACTTAACAAAATTTTGTTTTATGGAAAAAGAGGTATCTTATGCTAATTCTTTACAAAACCACAACATCTCAGGTTTGTCCATGTTGGAAGCATTTTCAGATGACAAACGTTCCTCCAATCTTACAACACTGTGTGCTCTAGATAAGAGATGTACATAATACAATGGTTAACTGCACTTTAAATAAGACATATACATCCTATAAAATTGTGTGCTACAGATAAGAGGTGTACAGGTACCGCTGAATAACTGCACTCAAATAAGACATTTACATCTTACAACACTGTGAACTCAAGATAACAGGTGTGCAGGTATGGTTAAATAATTGTACTGAAATAAGAGGTAAACATCTTACAACACTGTGTGGTTCAGATAAGAGGTGTACATGTTGATTAACTGCATTTTAAATAAGATGTATACATCCTATAAAACTGTGTGCTCCAGATAAGAGGTGTACAGGTACAGTTGAATAAATGCACTTAAATAAGAGGCATACATCCTGCAACACTGTGTGCTTCAGATAAGAGGTGTAAACCTTATGCTGAATAACTGCAATCTCAATTAGAGGTATACATCCTATAACACTGTGTTCTCAAGATAGTAGGTGTACAGGTACAGTTGAGTGTGCATCTAATGCTGAATAACTGCATTCTCAATAAGAGGTATACATGGTACAACAGTGTGTGCTCCAGATAAGAGGTGTGCATGTTATGCTGAATTACTGCACTTTCAAAGAGAGATATACACCCTACAACAAAGTGTGCTTCAGATAAGAGGTGTACATCTGATGCTTTCTATTTGGACAAGTCTAAAACTTTGTTGTTTGGTACTTAATTACTTAAAGATCACAAAACAGGAGTATAACCACCACAATACAAGATACTCCGATATCAACCTCGGTTTTTTTTTTTTCTGTCCTCTTGTTTCTAAAGACTTGACCCCTAACAGCAGCTTTCACAACTTTATATGCCTTTGATGCCAGGGTAGATCAAGATCAGTGCACTCTGACAATGTGCACTCTAATCTATGATCTACTCTGGCAGCTCTGCTGGGATATTCTGGACATGAGCAACCCTTACATTGCAATCATTTGGGTCCAATTTCACAACTGAAAATGTCTGCTGGGTTTATTCAGCACTCGAAGGGTTAATACTCTGGACTTGATAAACCTTTCAATAATAGTTTATATTATTGTTTGTTGTTGGGAATACAGGATTAAAATTAGAAATTGTGTTGAGACAGTATAAACATTGTATAGTTGGGTTTATGAATTGTCTCGTCACTGTACGCAATTTTAAACCTAGTATCCCAAACACAAACTAGAGGCGCTTGAGCGCCTGTATCGCTCCACAGGCCTGATATTTCTATAATGGCGAAAGGAAGTTTTTAACAATTATCATTCAATCCTGCATTTTAGCTCACTGAAGAAACAATTTGGTAGACAACCACCATAGGAACTTACCTGCAAAACAACAATGAAATCCAATGAATAGTTTTAGAGAAGAAATTTTTCAAAGATTTTACTTTATACCATAAAAGGAAAATGAGTCTCCCATAAAAGCCATGTTTTTTGACAGATCTTTTTTTTTAAAGGAATTCTGTAAACCTGTATCTAAGGCACATTCCTGCAAAATAATAATGCTATCCAAATAGCGGTTTGGGAGAAGATTTTTAAAGGTTTTTTACTTTGGTTGCCATGGCAACCAGAATTCTTCATGGAACACAATTATTTGAAGGAATTTGAAAGAGGACCACCAAAGGAACATTCCTGTGAAATTTGGTAAAAATCCAGTCAATAGTTTCTGACGAGAAGTTTTTTAAAGAAAAAGTTTACGGACGCACGCACGGACGAACGGACGCACGAACGACGGACACAACGCCATGACAATAGCTCTCTGGCCTTCGGCCAGTGGAGCTAACAAAAATGTAAACTGATAATGACAGGTTTATCAAGTGAGAGCTATAATAAATAATATAAAGTATTAACCCTGTACAAAATAATCCTGATTTTTAACGACCCAGCCGAAAAGGGCTCAAGAAAACATTGTGGTTACCAGCATTTTTTCCTTTTCCCACAATGTTATGTACTGTTTCCAGAAACCAAAGCTGTCATATGAGCCAAAATTAATATCTCGTCTGCTAGTGCTTTCAATTTGGAAATGTCTAAAATTGTGTCGTCTGGTAAAGAATTAACCCTAAATAAATGGGACAAGCTCAGAATTGCAATATTAAAGATACGTCTTTACCCGATTTCAGCCAGTCCTTTAACTCTTTACCACACGAGAAAATTTTAGACTGGTCCAAATTGAAAGCATTTGCAGACAACAAAATAAAGTTGACTGAAAAATTAAAATTTGGTTTGGGAAGAGTAGAAAACACTGTGGGAAAAGGAGAAAATGCTGGTTACCAGCATTTTCTCCTTTTCCCACAATGTTTTCCAAAGGCTTCTTTCTCAGGGGCGTCAAAAGTAGGGATTGTGTGGTAATGGGTTAACATATTTCATCTTTATTTTATGAGTAGATTATCATTGTTGTACCTTCATGCCAAATGTTGCTCCGGACGGTTGCAAGGTGGCACAGATTACAACCAATAGAAAATGCATTTAATTCTCTTGGGGCCATCAAAGAAGCACTGTTGTCACTTCTGGTTTTAAATCGAAGACAAATCCATTGAGTTTCTTTATCCTGTACTCCATATTTATCAATTATTTATCTATGTTTACACAGCGAACTAATATCTGAACCATTCTTCACACTAAAAAGTTTTAACAGCATTTTTTTCTCTCTGGCTGTAAAGATGCATCTTTAAGGCTGTCTTTATCCAATATATGTCATAAAGTAGCTGACAGTGTAGATCCAAATACAAACTGCACATTCCTTGTGCTTTCTGATCTTGATCTACGTTGCCCATACAAGTCATCATTTTTGTCTTCCATGCTTTTAGAATTGAATTGCCTTTTAAATTGATTAATCACAGAGTAGCTTGTTTCACTCTTCCACCATCTCCTTCTGAGACGAACCTTTTTCTGCCCCTGCAATACAGAATTATAGAAGAAGTTTAATAATTGATTGCATAGTATTGTAATATTTCAAACATATCACGGCAATAGCCCATTTGTGTTTCCTGAACTTATCTCACAATCATGAGTTTTAACGACCCTTAGAATCCTTTTTCCCACAACGTTTTCTACCCTTCCTAAACATGTCTCCATTTTAACACAACACTTAACACAGATCTTTCTTTCTTCTCCGTCTTTCCAGGATAACATTTGCAAACAATCCAGAAAATGCAGAAATTACTTTTTAAAGGCAATTTCTGCTTTTGCCACTATCTTTCGATGTGTAATCATGTTCTAAAGCATAAGAATCTTTTCCACACACTGACGAAAGATTCCTACTATCATCAGCACCCAGAAAACATTTTTACTAAGCCAGAACAATACTCCCAACTCCCCTAAAAAAATTTACTCTCCCTGTGAAAACTGTCCTCCTATAATGTTTATTACAATTTTGTAAATGTGTACCAACACAATATATGTATAATTTTTCTTGGTTTTAACTATGATAACTAAACAATTCTTTTGACTGAACACTTGTTCATGACTGATTAATTGACTTCCAAGCTATTTATCTTTGCCACTAATAGCCGAGATGGCTGTTAGTTATTTTACAGGGGATAGAGCTACATACAGGACAAAACCCGTACTAAGTTATGCCTGGTTCTTTGATCTTGTCTAGCACCGTCACATGACCAAAAAGACTATTAGTAATTTTAGATGGCCAACCATGAGGTTCAAACCCACACCCTCAAGTGGAGAGAAACTTTACATCTTATTCATGATGAAATATACACTTAATACGTGACTGACACCAACTTACCCTTTTGGCATGTCCTTATAGACATTTTCTGTCATGACTTTCTCCTTCCGGCACATTTCTCCGAACCTTTCCAAGATAATGTACGCATTTGGAACGTCTAAATTGATATCAGGCATGTTGTTGAACACACGTTTAAAACCCTGCAACAGGAGAAACGTTTTAAATGTTAGTAAACTTTGCATAGCATTAAGTTTAACTCTTTACCAAATGACAAAATTTGGTACTTGTCCAGTTTCAAAGTGTATGCAGACGATAAATGAGAAGTAGCTCAAATATTGATAATTGCCTTTGAAAGGATAAACAAGAGGGCCATGATGGCCCTGAAGTCACTCACCTGAGTCTTTTGACCAAACATGACCCATTTTTAATCTCTTTCAAGATATTATGACAAACATTCTATCAACCTTTCATAATTATTGGACTGAAAATTTGGCCTCTAGCTTGTACACAAGCTCCTTCTAGAATTTCTCTCAGTGACCTACTTTTTAGCCAAACATAGCCCATTTTCCCATTGTAGATATCATCAAGACAAACATTCTGACCAACTTTCAAGAGTTGTGGACAAAAAATGTAGCCTCTAGAGCGTACACAAGGGTTTTCTAAGATTTGACCTAGTGACCTAATTTTGACCTGATATGACCCATTTTGGAACTTGTCCGACATATCATCAAGACAGACATTCTGACCAACTTTCAAGAGTTTTGGACTGAAAATGTGGCCTCTAGAGCATACACAAAGTTTTTCTAAGATTTAACCTAGTGACCTAGTTTTTGACCTGATATGACCCATTTTGGAACTTGTCCGCGATGTCATCAAGACAAACATTCTGACCAACTTTCAAGAGGTTTGGACTGAAAATGTGGCCTCTTGAGCGTACACAAGGTTTTTCTAAGATTTGACCTAGTGACCTAGTTTTTGAACTCACATGACCCATTTTTGAACTCATCTGAGATGTCATTGAGACAAACATTCTGACTAAGTTTCATGACTATCGGACTGAAAATGTAGCCTCTAGAGCGTACACAAGGTTTTTCTAAGATTTGACCTAGTGACCTAGTTTTTGACCCGACATGACCCATTTTCGAACTCGTCCAAGATATCATCAAGACAAACATTCTGACCAAGTTTCATGAGTATCGGACTGAAATGTGGCCTCTAGAGCGTACACAAGTTTTTTCTAAGATTTGGCCTAGTGACCTAGTTTTTGACTCAACATGACCCATTTTTGAACTTGTCCGAGATATCATCAAGACAAACATTCTGACCAACTTTCAAGAGTTTTGGACTGAAAATGTGGCCTTTACAGCGTACACAAGGTTTTTCTAAGATTTGACCTAGTGACCTAGTTTTTGACCCGACATGACCCATTTTAGAACTCATCTGAGATATCATCAAGACAGACATTCTGACCAAGTTTCAGGAGTATCGGACAGAAACATACACAAAGTTTTTCTACGATTTAACCTAGTGACCTAGTTTTTGATATCCCACATGACCCATTTTCGAACTCGTCTGAGATATTATCAAGACAAACATTCTGACCAACTTTCAAGAGTTTTGGACTGAAAATGTGGCCTCTAGAGCGTAAACAAGATTTTTCTAAGATTTGACCCATTTTCGAACTCGTCCAAGATATCATCAAGACAAATATTCTGACTAAGTTTCATGAGTATCTGACTGAAAATGTGTCCTCAAGAACATACACAAGGTTTTTCTAAGATTTGGCCTAGTAACCTAGTTTTTGACCCGACATGACCCATTTTAGAACTCATCTGAGATATCATCAAGACAGACATTCTGACCAAGTTTCAGGAGTATCGGACAGAAACATACACAAAGTTTTTCTAAGATTTAACCTAGTGACCTAGTTTTTGATATCCCACATGACCCATTTTCGAACTCGTCTGAGATATTATCAAGACAAACATTCTGACCAACTTTCAAGAGTTTTGGACTGAAAATGTGGCCTCTAGAGCGTAAACAAGATTTTTCTAAGATTTGACCTAGTGACCTAGTTTTTGACCCGACATGACCCATTTTCGTACTTGTCCGAGATCTCATCAAGACAAACATTCTGACCAAGTTTCAGGAGTATCGGACAGAAAATGTAGCCTCTAGGGCATACACAAGGTAAAAGTTGACGACGCGCGACGGACGACACACGAAGCACGATCACAAAAGCTCACCTTGAGCACTTCGTGCTCAGGTGAGCTAAAAACATTGTTGGAAAAGGAGAACATGCTGGTTACCAATGTTTTCTATGGCCTTTTTTCTTCAGAGTTGTCAAAACTCTGGATTGTGTGGTAAAGCCTTTAACCCTTTCTCAAACAATCTTCCCAAACAATCACCTGTTGTAACAACCATGAAAGTGGCTTTTCACACCATTGTGGGAAAAGGAAAAAATCTTTGTAACCAGCATTATTCTCCCTTTCTCACCATGTTTTCTACCCTTACAAGGACAAATTTTATCATTTGATTTTGTTATCAAATTTGTCTTATGAAAATGCTTTCAAAATTAAACAAGTCTACAACTTTTGTCTGGATTAAGACCACACCCTCTGAAGGCAAAGCTGTGATTTCTGTTCTATGAATTGAGGAACCATTCACTCACAGTCAAGTAAATGTCATTCCGTCAAGCTTTCTTGAAATTGACTTCAATCTGACAGCTCAATATTGTCATGGTAAAAGGATTAACTAACTAGAAGATTGCCCAGGGGCAACATGTCTGGGCAACATGTCTAGCCAGCGCCAGCCTTGGACCTTTGGCGAATGACCTTCAAGTGTGATATTGACCTTGAACCTACCTGACCAAATGTTTTAAATGGCACTTTTACTCATGAAGGGGAACAATTGTGCCAAATTATTTTGAAATCCATCCATAATTATTAAAGATACCCATTTACTCATTTTAGCCGAATGTAAAAATGTTTTTAAATCAATAAATTAGAAATATCTATGGTCCCAAAGAATGAAAAGAAGTTTCAAATTTGTTATTTGAAATGAATCTTAGTCAGGAGAAAATTACGTCAGGTCAAAATTGTAAACAATGGGGAAGTGTATCACTAGAGTCATTTACACACACACACCCCCATCTAAAAATAGAAAGCTAGACTACTTGTTTCAACAGGGGAAATGGCAAACTCGTCTGTTTGTAGGATCATGTCTTTTCCCCTTCTTTCTGCAATCCAAAATCATTAATACAAATGTGCACATATGAAATTTACATTTCTGCTGCCTTTAAAATCATTCCACTGCACCCTCGATATAAAATTCCGACATCCTCGAGTAAATTGCTGTTGGATTCTTGTGACATTGATTGTTGAGACAGTAGACTTGTGTAGTGTATCTCGGCTCCACTTTCTTACCAGCTACATGAATAAGCAAGGCGAAGGTCGTACAGTCACGTGATAAGCATTATGTAGTATCCTCGATTGAACAGTGGATAGGAGCCAAGTCCAAAATTACATTTTCTCACCGTCGTAATCTATGCAATCTCGCAACCGCAAGGTGTAATATTTGTCATGAAGCCACAGGAATGACTATAGTTTGATAAAATATCGACGAAATTGATAATATTTGGCTTAAAATGACTAAATGGGTATCTCAGTTCTGATACAGACAAAATCCAGATGGACACAAGCATGCACGCATGGCACATGCACGCACACACCCACATTGTGACAACTATGTCTCACTCATCACAAGAGGGCTCGACAAAAACTGTTTATTAATATATTCCAATTTAAGAATTGTGGTAAAAAACTGGTTTTGATCAAAGTATTAACACATTTCCTTATCTACAACTCTGAATAAAAAGTTTACCTGAGACATTTGTTCTTGAGTTATGATACAGGCATCACTCAAAGACCGTAAAAATTTGACCATTCTGTCAGAGGATCTCTCTGTACCATCCTCAATCACCATAACTGTGGCCTGAATAATGTTGAGTTTTACAAAATAAATTTTGTTATTAACTGTGGCGGTTGATTACTTAAGCCTTTAAGGAGATGATTTTTGAACACATTATGGAAATAGTTGTTGTTCCAAACAAGAAATTCATCCTTTGGCCGCAATGTTTAACACCCCTAATTCAGTTGCTCATGTCAATAAATCAATTTGTATGTTATCCTCTCACCGATGGAATACAAAATGAGAGGCATAAAGCTCAAATAGCAAGCTGAGCCGGAGCTGCTGCTTACAAGTGGATGATTTGCTCTGGCAGCTTTTCTTCAGTTCCACATTGCATGACCTTAACATGTTTTTTTCACAAGGATTAGAGTCTACTGGAGGTACAGCACTGGCCCTGTTTTAACACTTTGCCACACAATCCCTACTTTAAACGACCCTTAGGAAGAAGGCTTTTGAAAACATTGTGGGAAAACGAGAAAATGCTGGTAACCAGCATTTACTCCTTTTCCAACAATGTTTTCTACCCTATCAAGGACAAATTTCATTATTTTGGCCACATTTAAATTGCCATCTGGACAAGCTTTCAATTTGGACAAGTTTAGAATTTTGTAGTTTGGTAAAGAGTTAAACATTTACAGAACAATCATACCACACTGAGTAAGAAGTTTTTTTAAAAACGCTGCACAAAAAGGAGACAATGCTTCTAAAGTTTTCTCTGTTTCTACAAATATTTCCTAACCTAACCATCATTTCACACACTTTTGTGGCCTACAATACATTCAATGGATTAAGTCTTAAAATTACATCATCTGGTAAAGAGACAAAAAATTTTACCTCATAGACTAGTTCATGATGGAAATGTGGGACCTCAAGGTCCTGAAGACATCGTGTGGCTTCTTGAACATCACTGGATGACAAATACTCCTTTAGCAATAACACCATCTGTAATGTAAACAATGCATACCGTATTTAATGCCCCCTGGATGTTCAATTTTGCAAAAGGTAATGAATATAGTAGAAGCTGCTTGATTGATTGACTGATTAACTGTATGATGTATTACACCATTTTCAACATTATTTCAGTTATATTGCGGTGGCCAGTGCACCTATACATGCTTTCCTCAAGTTTCTTTAGACCAGTACAGCACACAATATTCTTCCAAAACCATTGCCTGCTTTTCCCCATAACCATCGTCGAAACAAAGATCAGCTATGAGAGAAGAATGAATCCTATCGCAAAGACAATCATTAATCCTCGGAAAGAAATTAGCTGAGCCGGAGATCAAACCAGACACCTCCTGTTCTCAAGTCCTGTACGTCACTGACTGAGCTACCGGGACTTGGCAGTAAACAGTGCATAGAATTTACCAAGGACAACAATTACATGGCTGTCCGAGTTCTAGTTGGAGGCTATAGCGAAGGCATTACGTAGTGACAAACATGCTGTATTTAAAATAAAGTATCAGTATTACGTCCCATCCTGAATGTTTTGAAATTAGCCCTGCACAACACAATCCAAAGTTTAAATAATCCTGAGAAAGAGGCCTTATGAAAACATTGTTGGAAAAGTAGAAAATGCTGCTAAAGACATTTGAATTATTGTCTGTGAATTTCTTCTATGTATATGAGTCAAGTATCCAGGCAGTAATTTGGATAGTTTCAAAGGTTGATTGATTGATTGATTACCGTTTTCTACACTATTTCAGCATATCACTGCAGCAAGTGCACCTCTCCGTGCTTTCTCCCGAGTTTCTTTTGACCAGTACTGCGCACAAAATTCTTCAAAAAGCCACCAGGGATTCACACCAGCTATTGCCTCAAGTCCTGTATGCTAATGACTGCTCTATTGGGGCTTGGCAATACACTTATGGAAGAAGGTATTTGAAAACACTGTGGGAATAGGAGAAAATGCTGGTAACCACTATTTTCTTATTTTCCCACAATGTTTGCAACTCGTCAAAAGAGAAATGTCAGTTATTGAGTCAAAATATTTGTCATCTTCAAATTCTTTTAACTTGGACTGGTCCAAAATTTTGTCGTTTGTTAAAGAGCTAGATGTTTTTTCAGTCACATTTAACTTTTAATATGGATGTGTCTAACATTTTGTTAATTCCTGAAACTCTGATGTGAGAAGCCAATTTTCTACCTCTGTGACACTGTGTCCTTCAAAGCACTTACCTGTTTGATCAAATACTTGACTGGTCTGATCCCTCCCCCTGATCCCCAGATCGTGTCCAGGCGTACAATTCCATGTTTTTGAGTTAGAAGCAGCTCCGCCTTCTCCAGGGCTTCTTGTTTTGCTGCATTGTCAACACATCCTTTGTAACTCATGATGTATTTCGGTGGCAAGCAGTCATCTGCAACTGCTCGGGCAATGAATTGTCCAACAATCTGAAAGAAAACATAAAATTTTTACCACACAATCCTTAGTTTTAACAACCCCAAGGATGAAGGCTTTTCAAAACATTGTGGAAAAGGAGAAAATGCTGGTTACCAGCATTTTCTTTTTTTCCTACAATGTTTTGACCCTTTCAAAGATAAATTTAATAATTTGACAGCATGCCAACTCACTACAAAGTGATTCAAATGAAAATTTCCATAACTGAAATCTGCTTTTCTAACAGTACGGTAAAATAATGTTGCAAACGATGTAACTTAATGACGATTACGAACTACGTAAGAAAAGAAAATGGTGGGTATTTTACAGAGATATTGAGGGTTTCTGTGCGACAGAATATTTTTCTGTGCACATTCAACCTTCTATTATATAGCTTTTTCAAGGCCGACCAGCGAGTATTACTAATTACACAAAAAAAAAAAAAAAAAACCATTTTGAGGAAACGAGAATACCCTTTTGCAAAAGATCTTGAAAACATTGTGGAAAAAAAATAATTGTTTACTACAAGCAGTTGCTTCTTTTTCTCTACAGTGTTTTCCAAAAGGCAACAACTGCATACAAGCAAAGAGTTGAATTTTTACAGTAATAGGATCATATGTTAAGAAGTATAGCTGAAGATGTTTTCATACACTGTTTGCAAAAATTTAAGTTTACTCACTTTCTTCACTGTACCCTGTACATGAAATAATTTAGTATGTCATGGTAATGTTCAGAACATACTGCGACCAGTCAAGACAATTACAAGATATGCCTAGAAGAGTACTTGACAGAAAATGACTCTAAAAGAGAGTAGATGGTGGGCAGTAACCTACATCTATAGTTATTAACTTAACACTTCAAAACCAAATCCGTAGATGATGGCTTTAATAAAATCACTGAAAATGGGAATTAACCAAACAACATAACTGTAGACTTACTCATTTTGAAAGCACTTTTAGACCAGAAAGTAAGTTTAAATCAAATGATGAAATTTTTCTTTGAAAGGATAACATTGTGGGAAAAGGTAATCAGCATTTTGTCCTTTTCCCACAATGTTTTCTACCTATTTTGAAAGTCTTCTACCTCAAGGGGTGGTAAACGTATGGATAGTTTGGTTAATTCAGCAAGGATTGAAGAATTACATGAGCCATGCTCTGTGAAAAGGTGGCTTTATGCAACTGCAAAAAGTATCAACCAAGGTCAGCCTGTGCAGTCCACACGCTGGCCTTGGTCTGAAGTTTTTGCTATTGATCGATTTTCTGCCTTTCAAAGGACCAGTCATAGGACCACTCTACCTCATAATTCAGTCCCTTGTTATACAAAATAGACTTTATGGAACAATGATTATACCAGACTGCTTGGCACTAAGCATCACAAAGACGCATTAAACTCTTTGTTACCAAAGCACAGATTATATCAACTTACTCTAGGTGACTCTGGCGAGTCGATGACGATATCACTTAATGAGTTGAGCAAATTATCAAAACCGATCTGCATGTCCTTTGGTTTCAGAATTTTCCCGTATAAATCGGAGATCAATATGGACGTCAGTTCCCTGTGACACGCCTTATGGTCAATTGCTATGCTGATCGCTAATTCAATGATTCTTGGCTTCATTCTAGTTAGGTTCAGCTCTTCCAGGCTTGCCTAAAAAACAAGGTGATCAGACATGCAAACTTTTTGATATTTTTTCCACTTGTCCAATGGCAATTTACAGATAAATTTTCCACCAAACAGTAGGTGTAAATTAACATAATTATGTTTTTTTCTCTTGAATTGTGTAAAATGTAAAATTTCTAATTTGTTGTTTTTGGAAGACTTTCACTTTTGATCCTGCCTCTTTTTCTCACTGGAGCTGTGATTGTTTGTATGATTTTTAATGTTTTCAACATTATATCAGTTGTATTGTGGCAGCCAGTGAACCCGTCAATGCTTTCCTGGAGTTTCTTGACCAGTGCTTTGCACAATAAGCTTCCTAAGCCACTGGCTTCTTTTCCACTAAACCACCGTACAAATAGTTACCAGTGGCAGGGAGAATAAAAATTTTTCTCAAGATGACTATCATCAATCCTTGAAAAGAACTTGGCACAGCTGGGGATTTGAACCAGCAATCCCCTGGTTTCAAGTCCTTGTACACAGCAAACTGTGCTACTGGGCTTGTCCTTGACCCGTGAAAATGGCATATTGCCCCACATCTTCACAAGCACATTGCATTAACCCTTTACCAAACGACAAAATTTTAGACTGGTCCAAATTGAAAGCATTTGCAGACAAAATAAAAGTGACTGGAAATTTGAAATTTGTTTTGGGAAGGGAAGAAAACATTGTGGGAAAAGGAGAAAATGCTGGTTACCAGCATTTTCTCCTTTTCCCACAATGTTTTCAAAAGGCTTTTTTCTCAGGGTCGTTAAAAGTCGGGATTGTGTGGTAAAGAGTTAAATCAGTTGTTATTCTGGTAAAATTGTGCACTACTGACTACCTACATTGTGCCGTGTATTTCAATTTTTGACAATCATTGTTTTCAAATATATACTATCCAGCCATGCTCTGAGAAAAGAGGGCTTATTGCCTCTGCAAAAAGTATCGACCCATGTCAGCCTGCACAGTCTGAACCCTGCATGTTCAGGGGCTAGAGATTTAGTTGATTGTTAGACAAAATAGATCCTATGGATCCATTATTACCTAATCATTTGCTTTATATAATGCATCACAGAGATGCGTTAACCCTATACAACAAAATCCTGAGTTTTAACAATCCTGACAAAGACAGCTTTTAACAACACAGAGGTAAGGAGAAAATGCTGCTAACCACCATTTTCTCCTTTTCATACATTATTTTCTACCCTTCCAAAAATCAAATCCAATTTTTGAGTCATTTATAATGCTGTCTGCAAATACATTCAATTCAGACAAACCTTAATTCTTGTCATTTGGTAAAGGCTTTAACCCCTTTTTGTCAGAGCATGGCTTATATATTTTAAAAACATTTACAATTATTATACTACAAAGAAATTTCTCGTGATCTGATTGGATAATATGCCCCGAACATATGTATCATGTACACTGGCAAGACCAACGTAAAAGCAGTTTCCCTTTCGGGAGCCCCGTATACATGACTACACTTTCAACACAACATCCAAAATGGTGGCGTCGATCAAGATTAACATCAAGATTATGCACCAAACTGCACGTTTTTCCAAGGTTTCAGTGACATCAGTTCCCAGTGACATCAGTTTTCATTGAATTGGGGCACTCAAAAGGGAAATTCTACTTCGTCAGCGTACTCAATTTTTAAAACAAAAAAAAAAAACAAAAAAAAAAAAATAAGGTAAATTTCGCTTCATACACGTTGGAATGGTAAAACTGTGCAGTATAATAAATTGGTCGTATGGTCAGGTGGCAGGGGACTTGGAAACTTGCTCATGGCTGTGGTGAATCATGTCGCCCCGCTTCGGCTCAGGCGACATGATTCACCAAAGCCGTGAACAAGTTTCCAAGTCCCCTGCCATCTGACCGTACAACTAATAAAGTCTCCGTTATAAATTGCTACTAGAGATATTCAGGCTTCAGCAGAGGTCAAAAAGCAGAAGGCTAACACATACCTCAACTTCTTTTGTTATGCCATGGTGGAAATATTCTAGGATTATGGGTGTTACAACTTTATCAAACTCTTCCTCTGTAATTACAGGCTCGATTGTCTCCACCACATAGTCTCCCTGTCGTCAATAAAATTAAAATATTGATAGAGCTGTTCAGGGTTTTCCCTTGGCAACAAAAATAAGGGGGGTCACTGTAACCCTCTAGTCAAAAATAATGGGGGTCATTTTGGAATTTGTGGGGGTCACAACAAAATGGTATTAGCATAGACAAAGGTTATTGTTTGTGAAACCTACCCTATATATATATATATCATTACATGGCGATAGATATTTAATAACACAAGAGATTCTCTATAGAGGGAGCTTACATCCTAGATGGCACCTTTTTATAACTAGAGGCGCTTGAGCGCCTGTATCGCTCCACAGGCCTGATATTTCTGTAATGGCGAAAGGAAGTTTTTAACAATTATCATTCAATCCTGCATTTTAGCTCACTGAAGAAACAATTTGGTAGACAACCACCATAGGAACTTACCTGCAAAACAACAATGAAATCCAATGAATAGTTTTAGAGAAGAAAGTTTTCAAAGATTTTACTTTATACCATAAAAGGAAAATGAGTCTCCCATAAAAGCCATGTTTTTTGACAGATCTTTTTTTTTTTAAGGAATTCTGTAAACCTGTATCTAAGGAACATTCCTGCAAAATAATAATGCTATCCAAATAGCGGTTTGGGAGGACAAGATTTTTAAAGGTTTTTTACTTTGGTTGCCATGGCAACCAGAATTCTTCATGGAACACAATTATTTGAAGGAATTTGAAAGAGGACCACCAAAGGAACATTCCTGTGAAATTTGGTAAAAATCCAGTCAATAGTTTCTGAGGAGAAGTTTTTCAAAGAAAAAGTTTACGGACGCACGGACGAACAGACGGACGCACGACGGACACAACGCCATGACAATAGCTCGCTGGCCTTCGGCCAGTGGAGCTAAAAAGTATATGGAGTATGCTTTATTTCTTAAACTCTGTTCTTAACGATTCCCATGTTTCGACACACAGTTTGCATTCATGTGGCTGTTTTCAACAAATAAAGAAGTGTATCTCTTTAGCTAATTTTCTGTAAACCCTCGAGACTTTGAAATGTGTGTCTGGGTGCTCTTAGCAGGCAGTTTAACGTCTGATCTTTGTTTAAGGGCTCTTCTTCCTGGCAGACAACAAGAATGACGTCAGTTTTGACAGAGCCATGTTGTTTTCATTAGAGATGGACTGGTTTAGACTCATTTAAAGACAGATGGTATTGTGGTAAAATTGATACATGGTCCAGTGTTTTGTCCCATTTTCTCTTCGTACTCCAAGTTTTCATCTACTCACGATGTAACAGTGTCAGAGGTATATACGATAATTAGTAACTCTTATCGTATTTGTGCTTCAACAATGACGCATTGTTGAAAAAATTGTGGGTCATTTTCCTTAAAAATGCGTCAAAACGCACAAAATCGTGCGTCAAGGAAAACCCTAGCTGTTAAGAGTCAGGCTTATTCTAATGCTTTACTTACAAGATGACAAAATTTTAGCAACATTCTAAGTGTTGCCTGCAAATGCTTTGGGATTGGACATTTCCAACATTTTGTTGGTTAGTAATGATTTAACCCTTTACCTGATATGCCAATTTGAGGCTCTTCCATTTCAGCAGCAAATAAAGATATGATGTCAAAAATATGGACAAATGAGGATACAAATATCTGATTGAGTGGAAAACATTGTGGGAAAAGGAGAAATTGCTCGTTACGAGCAATTTCTCCTTTTCCCACAATGTTTTCAAAAGCTGTCTGTTGTTGATAGTCAAAATGAGTATCTATGGAGTAAAGGGTTAAGTATCAAAATAAAAGAGGACTCAGTCCCACAGTATAGCTATCCGAGTATCACGATTGTTGTATGGAGTCTAAATCAAGAGTATTTAACTCAAAAGTTGGGTACCTGGATATCAGAAACGTAGCAGTTTTATTCAAAGTACAACTACCTGAGTATCAGAAAGTAAGTAACTGAGTATCAGAATCATAGCAGGGTCTCAACAATAGTAAATGGTACCTGAGTATCAGAATAAAAGTACCTGAGTATCGGAATCATAGTTTGGATCATTCGAGTCTCGACAAGCTGTGTCAGCAAACAGTTCATCTCCAGGAACTCCCCAGGTACCCTTCCCACCAGCACCCCCTGAAAGTATACAAACACAAAATAAGGCCTCTGGAGTCTACAACACATTTTAACCATTTACAAGAAAATCCAAGGTTTTAACCCATAAGCTGCTAAACTCAACTCACTGACCTTTAGCTGACAGTGTAGATCAAGATCAGACTGCACAGAGTGTGCAGTCTGATCTTGGATCTACACTGTCCGATAAGGTATTATCCCCCAAAACATAACTTTGAGATAGCAATATTTCGGTTTTTAGTGTCGAATTGAAAATTTTTTGGTTATTTAGCAGGATAAAGTTAAAACTTTGAGAAAAATAAAACCAAAACATTTTCACTCTCGAAATAAAGATTTAACCTTTACTAAAAACGACAAAATCTAAGGCCTGATAAAATTGAAACCTATTGCAGACAACAAAACTACTGCAACTTAAAAGATGAATTTTGTTCTTGGAAGGGCTGAATACTTAGTGGTTAAAAAAGGAGAAAATGCTGGTTACCAGCACTTTCTCCTTTTCCCTCAATGTACTCCAAAAGCCTTCTTCTTAGGGGGGGTCGTTAAAACTCGAGACTGTGTGATAAAGGGTTAGCCAATTACTAGAAAGTCTCGAGTTTTAACCCTTAGCAATCATGGCGAAATACTGTCAGACCGTAAGACATGACTGTTAAAATAATAGGAAGGCTGCTTAAAATATCTGTACCTTCCAACTTTGTTACCCATTACTGCACATGGAAATTTAGCCCTAGGAAAGCAGACAGCATAGATCCAAGATCAGATTGCATATTCTGTGCAGTCTGATTTTGGACCTACACAGTCTGCTTTCTTGCCAAATGTTTATCCTGACAAAAACAGTTTAGAAATTGCAATATCTACATTTTACTTCTGGGCTGAGAATCACGCCAATTTCATTTATTTAGGTTAACTCTCCACAAAATTATATAATTTTAGACTCGTGGAAACTGAACTTGTTTGCAGATGCCAAATAAAAAAAGTGGTCAAATCTGTAAAGGAGAAGGAAACTCTGTGAGGGAAAAGAAGCAGAAAATGCTGTAAACAAGCGTTTCCTCCATTTCTCACACTATTTTCAAAAGCTTTCTTCTTCAGGGTCGTTGAAAAAAAAAGGGATTGTTAAGGGTTACTCCTTATTTCTTTCTTTTCACAACAATGACTTCCTGTCTGGAGCTACACAAAAGTATCTTTTCTTCTAGTTTCTGTTCTATTTCTCTTATTGCCCCTAACTGTATTCCATTGTTGTACAAATCAGACTTAGCCCTTTAACTCTTTACCAAACAACAAAATTTGAGACTAGTCTAAATTGAAAGCATTTGCAGACGACATATTAAACTTAGCTGAAACAGTGATAATTGTCTGTGAAAGTAAAGAAAACCTTGAGGGAAAAGGAGAAAATGCTGGTTACCAGCATTTTCTCCTTTTCCCCCAAGGTTTTCAAAAGGCTTTTTCCACAGGGTCGTTAAAACTCGGGATTGTGTGGTAAAGAGTTAACTCTTTACCAATCAAGAAAATTTTGCACTCCTTCAATTTCAAAGTGGTTGTAGTTGACAAATAAAACTTTATTCAATTGATGAAACCTGAATCTGAAACAGGTAAAAAACATTATGGGTGAAAAGGAGAAAGTGCTGGTTACCAGCATTTTTTTACTTTTCTGACAATGTTTTCAAAAGGCTTCTTCCCCTCGGTATTGTGTGGTATAGGAATTAAGTGCCTTTCACAACTATAGTTGCCTTTGCATCAAGTGTAGATCAAGATCAGACTGCACAAAACATGCAGTTTGATCTGTGATCTACTCTGTCCACTTTGATGAAACATTACGGAAACAAAGCAAACATGAAATTGCATTAATTTATTCTGGTCTTATTTCTAGACAGTGCTCTCATGCTTAATTCTTTACCAGATCACAAAAATTTAGACCTGAGCAAATTGAAAGCATTACCACAAATAACAAATTAAGTGTGCCCCTTTTGATGGGATTTATCTCTGAAAGGGTAGAATGCATCACAGAAAAAGGAGAAACTGTTGCCACAATGTTTACTAAAGCCTTCTTTCTCATGGTCTTTGAAATAATCAGTTTGAGTAGTAAAGGGTTAATACAGTGCTGTAATACAAAGCTTTTGAAAACAGCTTTTGATACTATTTTATGAAGAAATGGCTTCTTTTCCCCACAAGTTCTGTCCATCGTATGCAGTGTTAACCCTTCACCTAAGAATCTCAAGTTTTAAAAACTCTGAGAAAGCCTTTAGAAAACATTGTGGGAAAAGGAGAAAATGCTGGTAACCAGCATTTTCTCCTTTTACTACAATATTTTCTACCCTATCAAAGACAAATTTCATCACTTCAGCCACATTTCAGTTGTTGTCTGCAAATGCTTTCAATTTGGACAAGTCCAAAATTTTGTCGTCTGGTAAAGAGCTTGGCAACAGATTATTCAGTGAGGGCAGTACAATTGTCTCATGAACTTGCAGAAACAGGGGACATTTTAAAACTAAGTGAGGCAATTATGCTCCAGAAGTCATTCTCGGAGAACAAAACGGGCCAAAGAGACATAGCCCCCATCTGAGAGCTATATGATGGTACATATTTCTAATTCAATGGGACAGTTTCTCAGAATCTCCTCCTTGGCAAAACACGACAGCAATGTCGCATATTGATGCTCCCTCTCTGATTAACTCTCCCCAAGCTTATTTCTACCAAAAAATGAGCTTACAAAGACGGCCATTCCATCGATAAAATCATAAAGTTACAAAGGAATCAGCTGGAATAAACTTACGGCATCAACATAATCCTAATTACTTTAGTAATCGATGCCATTAACACCCAACTATCCGAATATACAAGGGTCATCCAGAAATGAATGAGAGTTAGTTTGTAACTTTTGATTGAAAAAACATAAAGCCACAAAACTTGGCACGTAACTAAATTAACTCCTTGCGCATACGCGCCCGTGTTATTTAGCATCGTGACGTCACGTCATTTTTGATGACGTCATCTCAAACAACATAATGGCAGACGATGTGTTCGCGCTGACGCGAGAAGAAATTTATGTGGGTATCAAGATAGAGAATAGGCGCGGAAAGAATGCGAGTGAAATATTTAATGCGCTTCAGGAGGTTGACCCGACATGTGCAGTTGGATTTAGCACTATTTGTAGATGGGTGAAGGATTTCAATAATGGATGGCAAGATACTTACAAGAAGCCCTTCTCTGGTAGGCCGGTAACAAATACAGACGCCGACAACACCGAAATTTCTCAACTCTGATAGACGATTTACATGCGAGGAAACTGCTTATGAAACAGGGATAAGTAAGAGTTCCATTTATGTTATTCTGACGCAAAAATTTAGGCATGAGAAAGATCGCCGTGCGGTGGGTGCCGCATGCACTCTCAAAAACTGAAAAAGACAAACGTGTTCAAATTTGCACAGAATTGTTGAATAGATATCCAGAGGAGGGTGAAATGATGCTGAATAGAGTGATTGCTATTGATGAAACATGGATCCGGTCATTTGAGCCCGAATTGAAACGCCAAAGCTCTGAATGGCATAGTCCAAACTTGCCAAGACCTGTGAAATATTGCCGCAGTATGAACTGTCCAAAGATGATCTTCGCTTATGATATTAACGGTGTTTTGAAAACACACAGAGTTCCACATGGAAGTATGGTTAATAAAGAGTACTATGAGTGGTATTTGACAAAAATCCTTCGACCAGCAATATTCCGCAAACGACCGAAACTTCTACAGGTGACGTCATTAATTTTGCATGATAACGCCACGCCGCACAAGTCCGGCGTTGTTAGGGACGTGTTCAAGCGGTACCACTTGGAAGTTCTTAAACACCCGCCATATTTGCCAGACTTAAGTCCCCCCGACTACAACCTGTTTCCAAAACTTAAAGAACATCCGATATGACGATTTGAATGAACTATACGCCGCCGTGAACGCGGTCGTTAGGGACATCAACAAAGGCTGCCTAGCAACGGGAGTACGGGATCTGCCAAAAAGATGGGAGTCGACCATAGCATCCGCGGGAGATTATATAGAGGGACTATAAAGAGATTCTGTGAGTAACACTTGTACTTTTTCTGTCATTAAGCAACTCTCATTCATTTCTGGATGACCCTTGTACATACACCTCGGATTACATTATAAACTTCCGGCTACATAAAATTTGTCAAGTAATTTGGAAAAACTAAGAAAGTGAACGAATCAAAGACCAGTGTCCAATGATAATCATGAATGCTATTGAATGTCTAAATGAATCATGATCAGCAGTAAAATCTATATTCTGCATTAAATACAGCGGCTTTCTCAAATAACAATGCTTCGTAGTAGGGACAGACTAAAACCCACATGGTAATGCTATCATCTTCCTTGGAAAATTCTATTCCATTTTACCTCTATGAATCCCCTCCTTTAGAAAAATATAACACCCCTGGGGGCGTTTAAAAGAAACAATATGGTAGTATGGAATATTTTTATTAAGGCTAAAATTGCTATGTGCAGTACCGGGCCAACAGACATGAGGTCACAGATAAAGCTTAGGTAAGTTTAGGTCAATGTACCATTATATTATGGATTACTGAATAAATATAAATATTTACCCTCTACCACACAATCCCTAGTTTTAACAAACCTGAAAAGAAAAGCTTTTGAAAACATTGTGAGAAAAGGAGAAAATGCTGGTAAACAGCATTTTCTTCTTTCTCCACAATGTTTTTATGCTTCAAAGAAGAAAGTTTTTGAGTCACTTTCAATTTGTTGTCTGTAAATACATTAAGTTGGACCGGTCTAAAATTTTGTTATTTGGTAAAGAGTTTATCTTTTACCAAACAATCTTGTGTTTTATGAGCCTGAGGAAGGAGCTTTCAACAATATGGTGGGAAAAGGATAATGCTGCTTACATGTATTTTCTGTTTCCCACGCTGATTTTTCATTATATAAGACAAATCCATTACCTTGAATTTGATATGCCATCGGCAAATGCTGTCAGTTTTGACAAGTGTAAAATTTTGTTGTTTGGCAAGGAGTTAAGGTTTCAACAATAAAACAAATCTTGTAAACCTTTAGAACGCTGAATAAAACCAAAAGAAATTTTCAGCCTAGAGATAAGACCGAAATAAACTACTTTGTTTGTCTATTTGTTTGTTTGTTTGTTTGTATGCATGGTTTTTAGTGCCATTTGCAAGATTATTCCAGTTATTATGCAGCTACCAATGCACCTATCCATACTTTCCCCGAGTTTCTTTTACCCATACTTCATTACATATTCTCTCAAGCCTGGCTACTTTTCCATGAAACCACCTTTGAAACAATGATCAGCAGTAAGAGAGGACCCTTTACCAGATCAATCCTTTTATCAACTCTGAAAGAGAAGGCTTTTGAAAACATTGTGGGAAAAAGAGAAAATGTTGTAACCAGCATTTTCTCCTTTTTCCACAATGTTTTCTACCCTATCAAAGACAGAAATCATCATTTTAGCAACATCTATTTCAATTTGTTGTCTGCTGCAAATAAATGCTTTTTTTTTTTGGTCAAGTCCAAAATTTTGAATTTTGTCGTTTAGTACAGTTAAAGCATGTCCAGATTTCATGCCAGAGTTTCACAAAAACTTGTGGGAATATCCCATGACCAATTAATTGTCTGTTATAAATGTAGTATACCCATCTATCCCAGATAGATACAAGACAAATTTATGATGCATAGCATCATAGAAGCCGCAATCTTTTGGTACAATTTCAGAAATATTGACTCTCTTGAGAAATTTTGATTACATTTTTTGTATCTGTTTTTACCCCCACCCCCCCACCAACGGAAAATCATTACAAATGGTACTAAAATGCAAGGAAAAAAGAAAAAGAAAATAAAATGTACATGTATTCTAATTCTAATTCTAAAAAGAAAAAAGTTTAGAGAGGAATCTTAAATAATCTTGTTATTATATTTAAAAAAAAAAACATAAAAGCATCGGAATTTTTAAGTTTCTACTCGAAATTTGAAAATGGAGAAATTGCGCATTCAAATACACCATTATACATTTATCAAATGATTTTAGAAAGGAAACTTCTGTAGCGGCATCAAAGGCAATACTACGGAATTATTTAAGTTACCAATTATTCAAAGTGATATTAAGATTGTTTTTCACATATTATGTTTACATGTATTTACAATTTTTATCAGTGATCTCTTGTGTTTCATTTTTCAAAAAAAAAAAACTTAACTTTTTCTAAAAGCTGATCTTCTTGCTTGTCAAAAAGTATCTTAGCATGCTTGTAACACAATGAATCTTTACGTTTCTAGTGTAGAAACAAAAAACTTTTGCATGGCATCTCCAAAATTATCCTGATCATAGTCTGTACAGTTGGCACAAACCACGTTTCTATTATTCCTGAATGGCAGCCACACACACACACACACACACACACACACACACACACACACACACACACACACAAAAAAAAAAAAACATTTTTCAAGTCTTTAAAGATCTGGATCTATTCAACCACAACATAATAACTATTACTCTACATATTTCGTTTACTAAACAGTAGTTTGAACCATTTTTTGCATGGGCCTTGTACAAACCTAGTGTAAAACTTCTGATGTAAATTTCAAGAGCTATTCTAAACCTTTGACCAGCAGCGACGTAGAAAGTTGTATATTCACAATAATAGGCTTTGTAATAACTTTAACCCTTCGACTACACAACAAAATACATACAATGAATAATGAAAACAAACAAGATTTTTTTATGTTTTAAGTTTACGAAATATAGAATATTAAAAAAATATTACACGGGCTATGTGCTGTCTGATCTTCATCTATTTCCGTCATTTTCGAGCAGCTTCAACCCTTAGAGCACCAGGCACCACCATGATAATTACTGTAGTCAATGTACATCACGATCCATACGTCATGTTTCAAGGGTTTTGTAGACTGGACCATGCCGTACAGCACGTACAGTCTGATCATAACAGCTTCGACACACAATACAGTAAATGCTAAATTTTACAGGTCTCATAAGGTAGATGTTCCGTGTAACAAAAATCCATTCGGCTAAAGTGTCGACGAAGGGAAGAAAAAGGGTTATCTTTCCGCAAGTATTCTATAAATAGCTGACGTAGACGCCTCTTGTGTAGGGAGGTAACCAGTCTATACCTTGATCATAGGTTAACCGCCGTTTTATCCTTTACAGATTAAAATTTGGACGAAAAACTTGTACATAAAATTGCTTCTGATTATCATATTCTAAGATGCTCTCTATATTATAATCATCATTATTTTGTTTTGTAAAAAAGTAGACAAATGTTAAAACCATTGAGAGGTGGGAAAGCTTGTGATAAACGGAAAGCATAACAACTTCGTTTGGGAAAATAGAAGGAATCCTATATGTTTGAAAACTTCAGGGGACTATCCAATTAAAGGATGTTTATCTTTCTGTATTTTTTATTGTTATTTGGGAATGAACTATATATTGCAAGAAAACCAGGCTTGAATTTCATGTAGGTCTGTTTGAATATTTAAGAAAGAGTCATGTGAAGTAATTCCGTCAGAACAACACAACATTATTAGAAATTTTACAAAAATAATGACCAATCGAATAAATACTGATCATCTACATGGTAAATAGTTTAGGTACATTCCTACTGGAAGCCGCTTTCGAGCGGCTTCCAATAAGTATATAGCTTGTGTTTGTACAAGGGGCCACTTCTACTGCCTTGCTATAGAGCTAGCTTTTGTAACGGAGTGGTAGAGTGTTTGCCTTGGGACCTGGAGGTCCAGGATTCAATCCCTACCTTCGGAGGTTATTTGTCAGAACTCTTACTGTTCTGTTGCATGAATGCTTTCAAATTTGTACCATAATGTCACATCTGAACTCATAAAAATAGAAATGAGTCATCAATTCCCAAATGCTTATCCATTAATCTATCACCGAAAAAATGCGTGTTTTATACTGATTTTAAAACCTACAATTTCTTCACCCCTTGACAAGAAAATTCTGTTTATTTGTACAAGAAATTTTGAGCTGGGCAATAAATAAAAATAGACCACTTTAATTCTTTACCAACTGACAAAATTTTACACTAGTCCAATTAACTCTTTACCAAATGACAAAATTTTAGACTGGTCCACATTGAAAACATTTGCAGACGACAAAACAAAGGTGACTGAAAAATTGAAATTTGTTTTGAGATGGGTAGAAAACATCATGGAAAAGGGAGAAAATGCTGGTTACCAGCATTTCCTCCTTTTCCCACAATGTTTTCAAAAGGCTTCTTTCACAGGGTCGTTAAGTCGGGATATGCGGTAAAGAGTTAAAAGCCTTTGCAGTCAGTGAATTAAATGTGTTTCAAATGATGGGATGCGTCCGTGATAGGATAGAAAGCATTGCTGGAAAAGGAGAAAATGTTGGCTACCAGTATTTTCTTCTTTACACACAATGGTTTCAAAAGCTGCTTCCTTCAGGGTTTTTAAAAACCGGGATTGCTTGGTACAGGGTTAAAGTTTGTTGCAAATACTGAATGACTAACCACCTCAATACGGAAAGTTTGAGAAAACCCCTCAGTGCCCACAATATGACCCTTTGTTCGTCCGAAGTCACAACATGTTCGAAAGTCTATACAGAGTGCTTCCATATGGAAAAATATACAATACTTACACATATCAGCTTCGTTTACAATTTAGACTACATGGTATTAGCAGAATGGAATTATTTTCTTTGTAAAGAAGTTATGAACCGAAAGTAGGTCAAATGGAACAAAATCGGTCAGTGCACAATGCAGTTGCTAACGCTCATGTCAAAAGCGACATACATGTCCGCGACTTATCACAACACAAAAAGATATCTTTTCACTATAATATGCACATGATGTCAAACAAATTCAAGAAATTATAATACCTTTCTTTGGATCGCCTTTTCCACGACCGTCCCGCGACTTTCTGCTGTTCTTACTAGAAATAATTTTTGCATTTTCATGCAAACTGTTTGTATTTCCGTTCGTACTAGAATCTCCGTCAGAATTCGACCTGCTCGACCGTTTCGCTCGTTTCACAATCCTTATTGGTTTTGAAGGGTCTTGAAGTTCGCTTATGGCCAAGTCATTGCCATTCATTACATCGCCATTTTGCAGAAGAGCCGTTTCACCACTTTGGATTTCAGATTCCATTTCTAATGCTATAGCGCAAGAAAACTAAGACAATGTATAGTAAATAACACAGTAAAAATGACCTGGAACTAGTTTCTACGAAAAGAAACAGTTGACGTTTCGCGAGAAACGTTTCTATGTATTTTTTTATCAGTGTGTATTGATCCTAATGAATCGCTCAAAATCTGCATGGATTGTTTACTTCTTTGCCTGGGATTCGTCATGTGACTAAATTGCAGTTTTTGATTGGATGATAGCAACTAATTTTCCCGGGGTTAGTTGTTTACACTCCTTTTATCGATTCCATATCCAAGACATTGCGTATAGCTTTGAAAAAAAAAATTGATGATCGAAGGGAAATAACCATGTAAAGTTCTCAAGTTAATGTAACTGTTTATCTCCCTTCCATCAATTATTTTTTTTGTAAAAATTACAAGTTTTCTATTGTATTATAACGAGACGATATTTGTGGAATTTTTGATCGCTTACTTCCCGTGTTAGCCAGTGAAGGTACACAGGGCCAGCATGGCCTTTCTAGATTTTATGGCAGTTGGAAACATATTCATATCGTATAGTGGTTTTATTTTACAAGCAGTAGGCAAAAGACCCTTTTTACTTTTAATACCAAAAAATAAATACTAAATAAGGCTTTGGACAAATCCAAATTCAAAGCAGTTGCAGGTGACAAATTACATGTTCATTAAAATTCAAAATTGTTTGGTAGAAGGTTTACCAAAGGACAAACTATAAGAATAGTCAAAATGCAAAACATTTGCAGACGATAAATTAAGTATGTCACTAATAAATAAACCTGCCCTTGAATATGTTGTTTACCAGCACTTTCTCCTTTTCCCACAATGTTTTATATGTCTTCTTTATGCTTGTTAAGATTTGGAATTATTTAGTTAACCCTGTACCACACAATCCCCCCCAGTTTAACTCTTTACCACACAATCCTGACTTTTAACGACCTTGAGAAAGAAGCCTTTTGAAAATAATGTGGGAAAAAGAGAAAATGCTGGTAACCAGCATTTTCCCTTTTTCCCACAATATTTTCTACCCTTTCTTAAACAAATTTCAATTTTTTAGTCATGTTTAATATGTCATCTGCAAATGCTTTCAATTTGGACATGTTGAAAAATTTTGTTGTTTGGTAGAGTTTAGCAACCCAGATGAAGAGGACCAGTATTTTCTCCTTTTCTCACAACGTTTTTCAAGGCCATCAAGGACAGAAATTATCATTTGAGCTACACTTAATTTGTTGTCTGTAAATACTTTCAATTTAGACATGTCTAATATTTTGTCCTGTGGGAAAGGGTCAAGGCACCGTGCCCAGCAGCTCAGTTGGTAGCTATGTTGGGCTTGCACTCCAAGATTTGGTGGACGGACGTTTTGGCCACGGACGTTTTTGCCAGGACATTTCGGCCAGGACGTTTTGACCACGGACGTTTTGGCCGGCTAAATGTGCAAAGTAGGACGTTTTGGCCAGATGCTTCTTAACTGAGAAAAATGCAATACATGGACTTTCTAAGCTAATAAGTATACATTTTTTAAAGCAAAAAAGGTTATTCAGTTCATTTCATGCATTTTCTGCTATAAAACAAGATTTAGCTAAAGCATACATTGACTTTGATCTGCAATCTTCTGTAACAATCCGCTTAGATTTTTAATACTTTGTTGGAAAGTATTGCTGCAAATAGAAATTTCAATTTATTGGTCAATCATTATTAACTGAAAGAGTTGATAACTGGCAATTAAAGCAATCATCAAATACAGTTTCGGCCTTGGTTGAATATGAAAGCAAAATAATAGCTGAAAGTAAGTAATTCTATTCAGTAACACCAATTAATTAAAAAATAAAGAAGTTAACTATTTGTAACTTCAATAATAAATTTTCAAAAAGAATCAACCTAATATTCCATAATTATGTCAAATATATTAACTTCTCATTTTCCAACAGTTTCTTTAAATCATGTTTAATCGGGCAAAAATTCACAAAATTAACAGTTGGCCAAAACATCCTACTTTGTATTTCTAGCTGGCCAAAACATCCTGGCCAAAACGTCCGTGGCCAAAATGTCCTACATTCCCAGGATTCACAAGCTCAATTTCAGGCAAAGCTACATTCTATCCATGGATTAATGATAGTCATTGTGACAGCATTCTTTCTTCTCTCATTGCTACACATTGTTTCAACAGTGTTTATGTGGGAAAGTAGCCAGTGAGAGAAAGCTGGGAAAAGTATTGGTAATGAAAACTCTAGGATAGCATGGATAGGTGCACTGCCTGTCAGGATATAACAGTTGAAATTAATGTTGAAACTGGCATTAAAAACACAAAACAAACTTTCAAAGACACTACCTTTGGTCTTGACTGCACAATGACAAGGTGTTTACTGGTGAAACAGAACTGATATTAGTCACTGACTTTCACATTACATCGAGGAAAATGTTGGCTGAACTCAAACTTAGGACCAAAAATTACAAGCCGTACGAGTTATTTTGGATAATATTGTAGGACGAGGCCCACAAATTATTTTGGATAACATTGATGGAAAAGGAGGAAATACTGCTGACCAGCATTTTATCCTTTTTCCACAATGCTTTTTACCGTATCAGTCACAAAACTCAGTCATTTGAGAAATAAGAGCACTGCATGCAGCTACCAATGCTTGGCTGCGGTTGCTTGATTTTCAGGGAAATTTTAAGTGGAAACAGACATAACTGTGTCAAGAATACTTTAATGGTTACCTGCCCTTGTGGCATGCAGCTACCAATGCTTGGCTGAGGCTGCTTGATTTTCAGTGAAAATTCTAAGTGGAACAGGGGCATAACTATGTCAAGAATACTTTGATGGTTACCTGCCCTTGTGGTATAAGTTCCCCTTTTGATAGTCAACAATTTGTCCAAGTTTGAAGCAAATGTCTTCAGTAATAACAGAGATATCATAAAATGTCAAAGATTTCGCACAATGATACAGACAACGCAAGAGCTACAACAATACTTCTACGCTTTTTTTTAAATCGGCCAAGCTAACAAAAGACGTAACATGACAAAGAAGTATAAGACAAGCAAATAGGCAGACTCAACAATATCCCTTGCCTTTCTGCAGGGGATAAAAGAAATGACTAATAGCAGGAAATGAGACAAATACAAAACAGAGCTCGAATTTACCGGGATAAAAATGTTTATTAGGTCAGACTACTATATAGATAGGACAACACAAGTTATCTCCCCTGAACAGTTTATAAAAATGATAAATGACAGGTATACCAAAGAATAATAAGACAAAGAATGGATTTCAATTGACGGTTTTTAACTTGTTACCCCTGAAACAAATTTGCAGATGACTTCAAAAATATCCTTGTAAAATATAGATTATCAAAACGTCTTCATCCTTTTTACCAACAATAAAAATGTAGACTTGTCCAAAACGTAAACATCTGCAAACAACAAATTTAATATCGGTACAAATGAGCTAAAGTTCTTGGACAATGTAGAAAACATTGTGGGAAAAGGAGAAAATGCTGGTTACCAGCATTTTCGCCTTTTCCCACAATGTTTTCAAAAGGCGTCTTTCTTAGGATCGTTAAACCAAGGAATTGTGTCGTAAAGGCTTAAGATTCAATGAAAGCATTCAACAGTAAGAGTTAAAACAATGGAAAACGGAGAATTTGCATATTCCAAGCAATTTCTGCTTTTGTCACAATATTTTCAACAGTGGTTGGCTTTAAGACAAAAAAAAATTGCAGATAATAATACATGAATTATCTAGGAAAATTGAATCTTTTCCCTACATGACGTATTTTGTCTTATTGGTCAAACACTCAAAAGGTACATGTATTGTGACTAATAGAGGTAGATGGGAGGAGTATAATTTGCTAAAACCTATACAGTGGACACTCACAAGAATTATCAAGTTTCAAAATATTGAATAACTATGTCTATATTCACTAACCATTCTAAATTACAAGTACAGTCCACTGATCATTCTAATTCCAAAGAGTTTCCACCATTTCAAAGAAATACAATATCTGATCGGCTTAGCCAAGAACTGGTTTAGCCAATAAGAAATTGTGTAACTTTCTAAATTCAGTAATGTACTATAACTGCAATTCAGATTGGTTGCTGAATACAGGCCCAACTCAAAACATGCCAAATAAACAACCTTATCCAGCCTACAAGATAAAACCAAAACAATTACAACTCCAAGGTTACTTATGTCCAGAATGACTTAAAAGACAGATTAGACCAAAGATTAGACTGCACATTTTGTGCAGTCTGATCTTTGATCTATACTGACGGCAAATGCAACTATAGTTGTGAAAGGCGCTTTGAAGGTTAATACTAAGGGAAAGACAACTGTGCAAAAGAGAAGCAGACACTGTAGATCAGAGATCAGACTGCATGTTTTGTGTAGTCTGATCTTTGATCTATACTGAATGCAAAGGCAGCTAGTTGCGAAAGGCACTTTCAGGTTTATTAACCAGGGAAAGACAACTGTGCAAACAACAAATGCATACTAAGCAACTACATATCATCGGCTCATCACCTCCTGCAGACACTCTTTTGTTTCGCTGCAAACAACTTCAGGAAACATTGTGGC
Source organism: Hippopus hippopus (assembly GCA_946811185.2). Classification (NCBI taxonomy): domain Eukaryota; kingdom Metazoa; phylum Mollusca; class Bivalvia; order Cardiida; family Cardiidae; genus Hippopus; species Hippopus hippopus. The sequence continues at coordinate 6,876,753 of OX328106.1, forward strand.
AAGGGGATAATATTGTTCTGAACTCTTGGCTAAATAACAAAATCTTTAGGTTTGTCCTTTCTTGAAGTATTTGCATACATGGCAATCTTAAATGTAACTGAAATCAAGGGATTTATCATGGTACAAAACATTGTGGGAAAAGCAAACAATGGTGGTTACCAACATTTCTTCCTTTTTCCACAATAATCTCAAAAGCATTCTACTAAAACCTAGCCTTTTTTTTTGTTTACGAGTTAAAAGTAATTTCTCTCTTTGCTATCTTTTTTTTTTCCGATTTTTTTCATAACTTCTGTTCATTTTCCGCGTTCTACAAATATGTTTTTAGTTATTAAGCACCCAGTCCCAAGTTTTAATGACCCTAAAAAGAATGCTTTCAAAAATATTGTGGATAAAGGAGAAAATGCTGATGACCAGCACTTTCTCCTTTTCCCACAATGTTTTCTACCCTATCAAAGGAAGAAATCTTCATTTCAGCAAATGTATCTTTTTGTCTACAAATGCTTTCCATTTGGACAAGTCTAAAATTTTGTGGTTTGGCAAAGAATTAAAGTTGACTGCTGCGAGGTAATGAGTCCAAGAAAGATGCATAACACAAAAGCGTATGAGCAAAAGCAAGCAAAATGAGAACTGTGTACCACGAAATGTGTGCTGGTCACCCAGGGCTTGTCCTCACCAAACATTCTTAAAAACATTCTCTGTCCAATTCTCAAGAATTTTCTGAATGAAGTGATGCAATTTCTGACAAGCTAAACCAACCAAAAGGTTTAGCCAATCAAAAATTGCATTACTTTCTAAATCTAGAATTATGGATGAGACTAAGAATGCACTTAAGAACGGTAGGTCAATTCAGTAAAGATTTAAAACTTTGTCGTTTTGTAAAGATTTAAACTTTTATTCACAACTCATGTTTCAATAAAGAATTCTCTATCACAATGCTTTCATGTTGTTATCCATTAACCAACATAGTCCTACCATGCAAATTTGTTTCAGGTTGTGATAGTTTTTAAATGGTCACAAATTAGCCCTGCATTATACACAGATTATTCAGTCTGATGTGGTCATTTCCTATTACACAGCCCTCACGTCTTACCCTTGCTCACAATAAATAAATAGTACAAAAAGAAAATGACATGAAATAAATAGGACAGACACAAATTCAAAGCAAAATCTACACTACTTAAAATCTTTTTTAAAATTAATCTAATCTTCCTACATGGTGCTACTATTCCGCTAAGTAATAGATTGTGTATAAATGTGCTAGAAAAGTATGTTTCATACAATGAAAATAATGTTTCATAGACAGCAAAGTATGTTTCAAATTCAGAAAAGTATGTTTTATATGTGGGAAAAGCATGTTTCACACAATGGGAAGTACATTTTACATACAGAAAAAATAATCTCACATAGAGATAAGTATGTTTTACAGAGAAAAGTATGTTTACCACAATGAGGAGTATGTTTCATATGGATAAAAGTATGTTTCATATGGACGTAAGTACGTTTCAAGTATTTTTAAAATGAACACATGGAATGACAAAACTGACTAGCAGGGTTTTCTTTACTGCAAATTATCTTTGCTTCATATTGATGATTGGAAGTCAAACACACAAAAGATTAATAAATTCAAACCAATGTCAGCTGCATTTTAATTCACAAACAAAATAGGCTAGTTTGATTATACTAGGAGTTCTTACTACATTTGGCTTATCTTTGTTAAAAAATCAAATTACAGAATTCTGAACATAAAATGTTTAAAATTATGGATAAAATTTGCAGACAAAATGCATCCAGTTGAAACTATTTCTGATTTTGAAGTTCCCCTTTTTTTTTGTCCCTCCCCCTCCCCCCCCCTCCTTGGACAATTGACTTTCACATTGACAACTGTATAAATATGTTTTATACTTAGCTTGAAAATTAACCTTCTCTTCATTAAATCTAAAACAGTTTGGTCCGTTATGTATAAAATTACTAGCTGTAAACTAAGAAAGAGAATTGCTATCAAAACCCATTGCCTCAGTTTTCTCCGAGAACATTGTGGCAGACGGAGAAACAACAATACATAAACCTTTTCTCCATTTGCCTCAATAATTTTTTCTATCTTCCAATAATATCAATGTGATCAAATTTTTTTCGTTCTTTTCCTTTTTGAAAACAAATTTGTTTCAATTGATAAAAGATAAATCCAAAATTCATGAGTATGAGATGAGAAGGAATTGACGTGTACATGTATGTAGTGTGTCCTTTCTATAACAAGAAAAAAAAAAATCAAACACACAATGTCACTTTACAAACATTACCCACTAAAAAGCACATATATTAATAGACTAAGATAGATAGAAAGAAAGATAGAAAGAAGCTGAGAAGATAGATATAGAGGTATTAACATCAACAATCATAAAACATGTTATAAACAACCATGCACTGAATAAACTCATTGAATTAACAATGCTGCCAGGTAACAATGCTGAACTTATAGATCAAAGTGTATGCTTGGTCAGCACTGCATCATCGAAAGTTCTCTTCTAGTGTTCAAGCCAGCATAGCATAATGGTGAAATGAACTTTAAGGGAAATATTTACTCTTTCCCTTTCATGACAGTAACTCAACCCTTTACCACACAATTTTGAGTTTTAATGACCCTGAGGACGAAGCCTTTTGAAAACATTGTGGGAAAAGGAGAAAATGCTGGTAACCAGCATTTTCTCCTTTTCTCACAAAGTTTTCCATCCTATCAAAGACAAATTACATCATATGAGCCAAAATCAATTTGTCATCTGCAAAATGCTTTCAATTTGGACAAGTCTAAAATTTTCTTGTACGGTCAAGAGATACACCTGTACCACACAGAAAAGTTTAGGGTGGGTCTCAATTGAAAGCTTTTGCTGATGACAAATTATATGTGGCTCAATGGTTAGTTTCTGATAGGTCAGAAAACTTTATGGGAAAAGGAGAAAAACTGTTTTATGCTGGTTGCCAGCATTTTCTCCTTTTTCCACTATGTTTCAAATGACCAATTTCCCAGGGTTTAAAACCCGTGAAGGTGTGATATTGGGTAAAGTTTTATGCACATAAATGATCAATAAGTAACCTCAATACACATTTAAATACTTGTGCAGTGTTCTAGCTAGCACAAGAAATTGCTAAAATAACTTCATGCCAAGCTATGTATCTTTTCTCTACACTACAATCTTCTGTCTTCTCCAGCAGCATTCTAGGTCAACAGAATCTATTGATCCACATTGCCCTCACATGATGAATATTCATATAAGGATCTAGGTATTTCATTGGTTGTTATTTTTCTTAGAATATCAAATCTATAAATAACCTCTCTGTACACTGTATAGTATGGCATGTACATGTTTGTTAATCTACATGAAGGAACCTCTTTTTACCAACCATTCTAGGCATTATTCAAATCTAGACTTCTACACAAGCTTCCAAGTAAAAACCCTTCTTCACCCTTTATAATGAATGAATTAGGTTCTTGGGCCTAACCAGCACGAGAGTCATATTGGATCCTAACCTTTCATAAAGGGACCCCTACAGAGATGGCTTTTGAAAACAATATTAGAAATAGGAGAAAATGCTGGTAACCAGCATTTTCTCCTTTTCCCCACATTGTTTTCCACACTTCCATACAGGAATTTCATTTTCTTAGTCACATTTTATTTGTCATCTGACGCTTTCAGACTCTTTCAATTTGGACAAGTCTAAAGTTGTGTTGTTTGGTTGAAACTTTATCCATGTTTAATTCTAAATTCCATAGTTAGCAATCTGGCCATTTGGACCAGTCTAAACTTGTGTTTTTTGGCTAAGACTTTATTCATGTTTATTTTTAAATTCCATACTTAGCTGTCTGATTGGCTGAGAGAGAAGGTCTCTGTCTGAACAGAAATTTTGTCTAAGCCAATCAAATGACAGATCATGAACTTTAGAAATAGAACAGTGACTCTAGAATACTGGGGCATTAGTGATGTATGAATACGGCTCCCTTAAGTCTTGTATAGGAATCAAACATGAGGAATACTTTGAGAATGGTTGCTAAAGTAGGTCTCTGGCTCTGGTGGAGTGATCTATATACACTTATATACAGTGTCTTAACTTTTCACCAAACAATCCCAACTTTCAACGACCTTGATGCAGAAGGCTTCTGAAAACATTGTAGGAAAAGGAGAAAATGCTGGTAACCAGCATTTTCTCCTTTTCCCACAATGTTTTCTGTCCTCTACAAGACAAATTTCGCGTTTTGAGTGACACATAATTTGTCTTCTGCAAAATGCTTTCAATCTGGACAAGTCTAAAATTCTGTCGTCTGGTGAAGAGTCAAGGAAGCACTTTTTGTAACTATTGTGACAACAGTAAACATCGTCACAGAGGCAATATATCTATCTCTCTTTAAAAACATCAAAAACCAACAACATAAAAATAAAACAATCTAACATTTTTCCCTGTGAGGCTGGAAATCATATCATCTCTGATAAAGCCTGTATGAATCTTTTTCTTGTTCTTTCCACCTCACACAGGATAAGCAGTATAGCTTCTTTTTTTTTTTTCCTGATTTTTTTTACTTTTCCCTTATGCATTTTATGCAGTTTTTTCTTCATTTTTTCACAATGATTTAATGACAGGACGGAACAATCGGGGCCCCTATTCACAAACAATTCCACATCCGAATCTGACACCAGATTTCAGGACAGGCTCTCTGACTAGCCAAGACAAAATGTTTCTGCAAATCAGAAAAAGTAGGCTTGAAATTTAGTGTTCGAACAAATTTTGGAACTGTGAGTGATTAAAGGCCAAATCTGTCAAACAGCCAGTAATGTTCATGATGTGTCGTTGATAATGTGATGATTTGTATTCCCTTGTGTTAAAATTTTAGGGGTCTGAAGCCTGGTCTATTTGCTCTTTGCTCTCCAGCCCAGGACTTTGACTTGGTTCTAAATTTTCGTAGATCTTCATTATGGTCTGGATGGAGCATGGGCTTGTAGGTTTGTGGAACACAATTTTCCTGTAAAAATAAAGATAGAAAATTTGTTATTTCTGTATCAAGTCACTTTCAGCCATACAACTAGCTACATGTCAAAAAGTTGATAACAGGTAGAAGTATTTCAAAGAACAGAAAATGACCATGATAGTGAGATAGAAAACAGTTTGGATTTTTTTTTTTTTTTTTTTTCTTTTTTTGGGGGGGATGGGGGATGTCTTGTAAAAGGATGTCTTGTAAAAGGCATGTTTGAAAAGATGGAATAAATTACCCATAACGTTGATTGATTGAATGGTGTTTTAATTCAACATTATTGCAGTTAAATCCCGGCAGCCAGTGTACCTATCCTTGCTTTGCTAGAGTTTCTTTTACCATTATTTCTCAAAATATTTTTTCCTAAGCCAGTGGCTGCTTTCCAAAATCACAATTATCCAAACAGTGATCTGTGTCAAGAGAGGAATTAATCCTGCCCCAATGACTATCATAAATCCTCCGAAAGAAAGTGGCCATGCTGGAGATTCATACCAACGACCCCCTTTTCTCAAGTTCTGTACACTACCAATTGAGCTACCAGTGCTAGCCTAATAAAATGTAATGGGCTGTTTTTGAAATTCATGTGTATTGTTTATATTTTACTGGGATGTTGTTTTTTTTTTAAATTCTTGTGGAAATTTTAAAAATGTTTGCTGCTTTACTTCTGACCAGGTAATAAGTTAGCAAACTTTTGAAACAGACATTTACAAGACAGCAAGAAATGTGTTCAAAGGTCAGACTGTACATTCTGTGTACTACAGTAGTAATAGCCCAAAAAAGCCCAAAGCTACTGGCTGCTTTTTCAGATAGGCATCATTGAAACACAGATCAGCTGTGAGACAGAAATGAATGCTGTCGCAATTACTACTCTCAATCCACTAAAAGAAACTGGACAATCTGGGGATTTGAACGAGTGATCCCCTCTGACTTTGAGCCCTGTACATAACCAAATAAATTACCAGGCTCGGCGAAAGACAAACGATACCACTAACCTTTTCTGTTTCAAAGAATGATTTGTATCCGCCTTCCAAAAGATAGAGTTCTGGGTAATGTAAATGCGGGTAGCAGTCCTTGTTGGTTTGCCGATCCTGACTTCGTAGAAACCTTGACAGGCGTGGACCCCTCTCGGAGGAAAACTCACAGTGGAATATCAATATGACCCTTTTGCTTGGATCTCTTGGTATAATTGGTTTCTTCAAGAATGAACTGATTATTCCGTCATTTGTGTAGATATTTTCTGCTCCCTGAAAACATATTTAGTACATCATTTAGATGTCACTATGCACTAGTAACGGTATCCCCACCTAATATACAAATGATTAAAAAAAAAAGGAACCAATATACGAGAGTCATGCTCTGAGAAAATGGGGTTGAATGTGTCTGCAAAAAGTGTTGACACAGGTCAGCCTGCGCGGACTGCGCAGGCTGACCTGCGTCGATATGTTTTGCAGTTGGTCAACTTTCCACTTGTCAAAGGACCAGTCTTCCCCCTGATTCAGTTGGTTGTAAGACAAATTAGTTTTAATGGATCCATAATTTTATGATGACTTGCTTGGTATAATGCAGATGGAATTAACCCCTTTTTGCGAGTGCGCCGTTAACTGAATTTGTTACACATCTGAATTATCAAGGTCACTCTTTTTATAATGCACTTAGACTCCTATGTAAAAGTAAACATATCTTTTTATGTGTCTTTTCACTTGTAGTTTTGACCTGAACCTCAAAAAAAAAAATCAGTTGTTGTGGTTCAACGCTCAGACTACATGTTCCTTGCAGTCTGATCTTGATCTCTGCTATCTGAAAAACCAATGTATCTTGAGCTCATCATACTAAAAATTGTTAAGCTTTTACCAAACAACAAAACTTTGGACCAGACCAAATTGTGGGGTTCATTTGATGATTCCTGTCTTTGACAGGATAGAAAACATTGTAGAAAAAGGAGAAAATACTGGTTACCAGCATTTCCTCCTTTTCCAACAATGATTTCAAAAGGCTTCTTTTCTGGGAGCTGTTAAAACTTGGTGTTGTTAATTGAGTGATTGTATGGTGTTTAAGGCTGTTTTCAACATTATTTTTAGTTATATCACGGCCGCCAGAACACCCATCCATGCTTTCCTGGAGTTTCTTTTACCAGTAGACCAGACAATATTCTTTCCAAGCCACTGGTTGATTTCCCACATAACCTTCATCAAAACAATGGTCAGCACTGAGAGAATGAATCTTGCCGCAACAACTATCAACAATTCTTGGAAAGAAATTAGCTGAGTCGGGGATCGAACCAGCAACCTCCTGTTCTCAAGTCCTGTCAGGATTGTTTGGTATATGGTTAAGTAGTAGTAGGTCTAAAATTCTCACCTTCACATGTCCTCCCTGATATTCGTATGGGTATCTGCAGTCTACTATAACAGCTTTCTCTACCACATGGGAATATTCCCCTCCCAACACCTTGGATAATGTTTCACAAGATATCGACTTCAGGTCCTGATGTTTGCCAGTCAATGTGGGTAAACAGTAGGTCTGTAAACAATGAAAATAACAGTGTACAGGATGTGTAATTCTCCTTCTGCCTAAATGTTTTTACTTGTGCTCCCGTAAAAAGTCTTGATTCTTCTTGATTAAACCTTTAACCACACACTCACATATTTCACAACCCTGAGAAAGCAGATTTCTCAAATCATTGTGGAAAAAGGAGAAAACGCTTGTAACAAGCATCTCCGCTTTTCCAAAAGTGATTTCAACCCTTTTTCAGTTGAGTTTTCAAGACAATTTTCACCCTATGGCCATTTTAATGATGTTGTCTTCAAATGCCTCGGATTTGGACAAATCCAAAACTCTTTACCACACAATCCCGAGTTTTAACGACCCTGAAGAAAGGGGCTTTTGAAAACATTATGGGAAAAGAAGAAAATACTGGTAACCAGCATTTTCTCCTTTTCCCACAATGTTTTCTTGCCTTCCCAAAAACAAATTTTAATTTTTGATCACATTTACTTCATCATCTACCAAACCTTTCAATTTGGACAAGTCCAAAACTTTGTTGTTTTGTAAAGGGTTAATACAGATAAAACAAGCATGTATCCTTGGTTGTCTGCTGCAACTCTGCTTTAGAGAGTCAAAAGTTAACCCTTTCACCAAAAATTCCCAAAAATTTTAAAGACACCGAGGAAGCATAAATTTTTTACAACACTGTGAAAAAAGGAGAAAATGCTGGTAACCAGCATTTTCTCCTTTCCCAACAAGGTTTTTTATCCTTTAACAGCCAAATTCTATATTTTTAGCAACATTTAATTTGTTGTTTAACAATGCTTTCAATTTGAACAATACAAAATTATGTTGTCTAGTATAAAACCTCTATTTTCTTGCTCTGGTATTTTATTGTTACCTTTGAGCAATCTCCAATGAGGTCTGGTTCATCTGCTTGTCTGTTTAACGCTGATTTTATCATGGCCTCTGACTCAGAATGGCATCTGTGTAAAACTGGCCTGGATGGCTGCTGATTAAAATGAAGTCAATGTGACTTTTCTAGTATTTGTAAGAAATACACTGACATGAGAAAAATACCTCTCTATTCCTCTCAAAGCTGCCAGCACTTTTTAAGGCTTCTTATTTATTTTCTGTACAATCAACGACTCCTAAGAAAGGTTTTAAAAATATGGTTGGAAAAGGAGAAAATGCTGATAACCAGCATTTTCTCCTTTTCCAGCTATGCTTTCTATATGCTTTCAGAGACTAATCATATTGTTTTAGCCAGTTTTTGTCCGTAAATGCTTTCAAAGTAGACAAGTCTAAAATTGTCATATGGTATAGAGCCAGGTACAAAAATATTGAAAAAACAATGAAGTACTAATACAGCTTTTGTTTATTTCTTTATCAAACGACAAAATTTTAGACCGGTCCAAATTCAAAGTATTTGCAGACGACAAAATAAGTGTCACTGAAAAATTGAAATTTGTTTCGGAAAGAGTGGAAACCATTTTGGGAAAAGGAGAAAATGCTGGTTACCAGCATTTTCTCCTTTTCCCAAAATGTTTTAAAAAGGGTCGTTAAAAGTCGGGATAGTCTGGTAAAGAGTTAAGCAAGCAACACTTTGAAACAATTTTGTGAAAAGGAGCAATTTATAAGACTGCCTTTACAAGGTATCAGTGTTGGGATATAGTATCAACTTCACTTTAACATATTTTCCCCCATTTCTTTGTTTACAACAAAGTCCTGCAAACACTTATCGGAAAAATTAAACTATAACAACAACAAGGGCCTGGATCCTTTATCACATAAGACTGCTTTTATGGCCCCGAAGAACCCTTCAGAAAACATTGCCGAAAAAGGAGAAAATACTGGTTGCCAGTATTTTCTCTTATTCCCATATTGTTTTCTACCCTTTTAACACTTCACCAAACAATCCCGAGTTTTAACGACCTTGAAGAAGAAGGCTTAAGGAAACATTGATGTGGGAATTTCCCCCCAGCTTAATCCACAGTGAACACGAAGTAATCTACCCTATATCACACAGTCTTGAGTTTTAATGACCATGGGGTGATAGACTTTAGACAGCATTGTGGGAAAAGGAGAAAATGCTGGTAACCAGCATTTTCTCCTTTTCCCACAATGTTTTCTACCCCATCTAAGACAGAAATCATCATTTTAGAAATATTTAATTTGGCGTCTGCAAATGCTTTCAATTTAGTCAAATCCAAAATTTTGTCGTTTGGTAAACAGTTAAAGACAAAATTCCATTATTTGAACGAAAATTTGAGCCATGCTCTGTTAAAAGGGGGCTTAATGCATCTGTGAAAAGTATTAATCCATGTCAGCCTGTGCAGTCTGCACAGGCTGACACAAGTTGATACTTTTTGTTACTTGTAAATTTTCTGCAAGACCAAGGACCATTCTATCTGCAGATTCAGTCATTTTTTTACTCTAAATGGATTTTATAAATCCCTAATTATGTGATGACATGTTCATTATCTCCCGCTAGATGGCATTCTACAAATACAAATCTAATTTGGGCATTCTGGGTACAGAACCGAACTACTTTTCAAAACGACAACCATTACTTTGAATTTCAAACTCAAATAAACGTTTACTCAATAAAACGCTACCTGGTGCGATTCATGCAGCTGTGATCAGCTACAATGTAACCTACGCACCTGCCATTTATTAAAACAGCCCCCTACAGGCTTGGGTAATAGCTTCGGTATAAGCCCTACTTTTCCCTAGTATATGGGATCGGTGATGCGTCATAGCAAACAGGCCGAATCTTCTAAGAATATGACCTGCACAGACAACGATGACATGCTTGGCATAATGCATCACGGAGATGCACTATGCCCCCTTTTGCCAGAGCATGGCTCTTTTATTTTCTTATTTGCAAGTAGTATGTAAATGATTTATCAGTCTTAAATTTTGTTGTCTCTTAAAGAAGAAAGTCGTAAAGTAGGATTACTTACAGAAATCGGGGAATCAAGTGAGGATGACGGTCTCATTCTCTTCTGTTCCTGCTGTGGTGTGCTCTCGTCCTGAGGTTGATTACGTTTAAACGTAAACTGCATGGGTGATTCACAATCTTCGGGCTGTTCCCTCTTTACACGTTCATCCAATCCCCTGATGTTCATTGATTGCGATCTTTGTAGGTACCGTCGTGACATGACACGTCGTGTCTGCAGTAGAAAATTTGTTGTTAATTATTTAGCTTTAGTTGCTCTTGCAGTCAGTATAGACAAAGATCAAACTGCATAGCACATACGGTTTGATCCTGTATCTTCACTGTTTCCTTTTTTTCAAGACATTCTACCCAGAACTGTTAAAGCCCTGTACAACACAATCCCGAATTTTGGCAAACTTCGGAAAGAAGGCATCTGAAAACATTGTGGGAAAGGGAGAAATTCAAGATGTTTTTTCTTTCTCCCACAATGTTTTCTAGCCCTTCAAAGACAGATCCCACCTTTAGAGGCACATTTTATGTGTCGTCTTAAAATATTTTGGACCTGGACATGTCCATTGTCGTTTGGTAAGGACTTATCTCTTTACCTGATCACAAAATTTTAGATTTGTCCATTTTCTAAGCAGCTACTGTTGTAGACAAATTGTAAAATTTTCTGTGAACGGGTTGAAAACATTGTGGCAACAGGAGAAAATGCTGGTTACCAGCATTTTCTCCATTTTCCACAATGTTTTCTATCCTACCATAGACAAAACCCATCATCTGAGATACATTTAATTGTCGCTGTAAAATTTCTAATGCTTTTTCTTTAGACATGTCTGAAAATTGGTAGCCTGGTAAGGATTGAAATCTGAACTTGTGTTGGATTATTCATATTGTACATTGATGTTTTCAAAACTATATGCCGCAACTTTGCTACGGGAGAAAATTAACTAAGGGAAACAATATGACAAAAGAACAAATATGCACTAAACATACCACTGGAGTATCATCATCATCAGTTGAGGTATGTTGTTTCTTGTTGATGAGCGGGGCTGTAAACAGATTGGAGAAAGCGGAGCTAGTTTTTGTTGTCGTCAGCTTAGCCACTTCTTCGTCCATGATGTCGAGAAACCCATCGTCTATCCCTTCATCCACACTTGTCAATGTACATATCTTTAGAGGACTACCTGGACAGTTCTCGTCAACTGGCTTCACTATTTCTCCAGAAAAATCCTGTGATATGACACAATTAAATAATAATATAATATAATTTAAAATCTTGATATCTTTCACCTTCTACCTGACAATCCTGTTAAAACCCGAGAAAGCGGGTTTTGAAAAACATTGTAAAAGTACAAGGAAAAAAAAATTTAAATTCTTTTTTTTTTCCAACAATTCTTTTTTACTCTATCAAAGACAAAACATGTTTTGTTGTCTAGAAAACTTTCAATACAGTTGTGCCTAATTTTTTGCTGTCTGGTACAACTCTTTACAAAACAATAGAATCTTAAACTATTCCGAACTGTGAAAATTTGTAGACAAAAAATTAAATGTGGCTGAAGATGAATGGAATTGTCTCTAAAAGGTTAGTAAACAAAGTCAGAAATGTAGAAAAGAATTGTTACCAGCCTTTTTCTTCTTTTCCAGCAATGTTTTCAATAGGCTTTTTTCCTTAAGGTCATTCGAACTTGGGATCGTTTGGTATATGGTTTTTCCAAGGTAGAATTGACCCTTTACCACACAATCCCGAGTTTTAACAACCCTAAAGAAGAATGCATTTGTAAACATTGTGAACAAAGGAGGAAAAAGTGTTGACCAGCATTTTCTCCTCTCCTCACAATTTCTTTACCAAAGACAGAAATAAGCTTTTCTATTTTGTTGTCTGCAAATACATTGAAATTCCTCTACTCCACAATTTTGTCCAATTATTTAGAGCTTAGACTTCGGACTGTATGTTCACTTTTTCCTATCCAGTAGGCAAGTATATGTTTGGTACTACTGTATCAAGTAAGCTGAATTACATTAGACGTATTTCATGGCTTTGTTGAGAGTACTAAATATGTACTAGTTAGTATGTCACTCTTGCTGTCATGCTTCCCAAAATTCTAGTGATATTTCATGTTATCATTGATATACAGTTTCATTCTGACTATGTACAATTGTGTCCTTGTCTCAAAACAAATTGTTCTGTACTGTTCTGTTCTACCCTTTCAAAGATAAATCCTACAATTTGAATTGTATAATTTGTTGTCACCAGGTGCTTTAAATGTGGCCAAGTCTAGAATTTATTCGTTTGGATTAAATACTCACCAAACTTCCAACGGGACAAGAGTTTCGTCGTTTTGATGGTGATAATAATTTCACAGGTGAGTATTTGAACGGTGAGCAAGTGTCTTCACTAATAATCTTGGAATGACGTCGACATGATGGAGGTATGCCTTGTGGTGCTGTGAACTCAAAATCTGTATCCTAGAAACAGAAGAAGGATTTATATAACTCTATACAAAACGACAAAAATTTTAGTATGGTCCAATCTGAAGAAGCATGCAGACAAATCAAATATGGGCCAAGTAATGGAATTTTTCTCAGAAAGGGTAGAAAACCTTGTGGGAAAAGGAGAAAATGCAGGTGACCAGCATTTTCTCCTTTTCCCACAATGTTCTCTAAAGTCTATCACCGCATGGTCATTAAAACTCAATTTTACACTTGCTCAGATTCAAAGCATACGCAGACAACAAATCAAGGGTCGCGCAAATGATGAAACTTGCCTTTAATTGAGAAGAAAACATTGTGGGAAAAGGAGAAAAGGCTGATTGCCAGCGTTTTCTCCTATTTTCTCCACAATGTTTTCAAAAGCTTTCTTTCTCAAGGTCGTTAAACTCAGGACTGTGTGGTAAAGAGTTAAGCCACGGCAGTATACAACTGTTGAAAACCAATATGGGAAAAGCAGCAACTACTCATTTTGTCCACATGTTTTACTTTGAATTCAGAAAATATTTTTCCAATGCCAGCATTTTTCACCCACAATGTTGTCCACTCTTTCAAAGACATGTTCCATCATTTAACCCTTTACAACACAATGCCGACTTTTGACGACCTTGGGAAACAGGACTTTTGAAAACATTGTGGGAAAAGGAGAAAATGGTGGTAACCAGCATTTTCTCCTTTTCCCACAATGTTTTCTACCATATCAAAGACATCTTCCACAATTTTAGCAAAGTTAAACTTTGTATCTGCATACGCTTTGGATTCGGACAGGTCTAAAATTGTCATGTGGTAAAGGGCTAAGATACATTTCACTCTTTAACCAAACAACAAAATTTTAGACTAGTCCAAATTCAAAGCATCTGCAGACAACAGAAAACTTTGAGGGAAAAGGAGAAAATGCTGGTTACCAGCATTTTCTCCTTTTCCTACTGTTTTCAAATGCCTTTTCCTTCAAGGTTGTTTAAACATGGGATTGTGTGCTAAATAGTAAATCCATCATCTGCAAAATTTAATCCTTTCAATTTGGAAAGGTCTAAAATTTTGTTGTCTGGTACAAAGTTACTGTGACTTCGAGTACAATAAAACAATTTCGAGTATAACGATAAAACTCACTAAATCCTTTGCATCCCTGCTGTCTTTATCACATCCGAATCCACTATCTTGCGAACTACTCTCGTCAATATAAAAGGCCACTTTCTTCTTTAACGAATCATCGGAGTTTGTGCTGCCTCCCGATACATGTATATCCGAACTAATATCAGTCAGTGTTTCATCACTGGTGTCCATTTTCTGTGCTGGTGACGTAATTCTTGAACTAAAACCGAGCGTACTCAGAGGAGTAGATTGTACTGTTGCATGGACATCGCTCTCTACTTCAGTGGGGCTCATTCTCATCATGGGTATCGGCATAGTGTTGAATCTTCTGAAGGAACTCATCTTCTTCCTGGAAAAAATAGAATAAGAGGTAAAGTTGAGTGGGAATATTTTTGGGTTCTACAAGTCACTTGCCCAAATCGAAAGCATTTGCAGACGACAAAATACAAAATAACTGCTACTCAAAAACTGACATTTCTCTATGGAAGTGGAGAAAACATTGTGGCAAAAGGAGGAAAAGGCTGGTTACCAGCACTTTCTCCTTTTCCTATCATGTTTTAAAAAGCTTTTTGCAGAGTAAAAAATACTTTGGTGGTAATCTGCCCCCATTGTATGAGTTCCCCTTTTGACAGTTAACAGCTTGTTCAAGTTCGAAATAAATATCTTCAGTAATAACAGAGATACTAAAACAAAATGTCAAAGTTTCCGCATGACGACAAAGCAGACGACGATGCCGGGGCTACGACAGTAACTCGTCGTTTTCTTCGAAAACAGCCAAGCTAATAAAATGAGATACAAATAATGAAATTTGCCTTTGAAAGATAAAAAAACATTGTGGGAAAAGGACAAAATGCTAAAAGTCAGCATTTTCTACTTTATTCACAATGTATTCTACCTTTACAAATAACATTTTACCTGTTAGAACCACATTTAATTTGTACTCTGCAGATGCTTTCAGATTGGACGAATCTAACATTTCGTCCTTTGGAATTTATCTCCTAACAGGTGAAACCATTCTGAGAAAATGCCAAAAATGCATTTTCTCCTTTTTTCTTTTCAATCAGTGTTTTAAAAAAAGACACCCTCTACTTCTGGGACAAAGAAGAACAAAACTGTTTGGTAAAATCAAAAAATTAAAAAAAAAGGCACCAACTGCAATCCATCCTGACTGCCAGGTATAACCAGACAATAACGCAGAAAACTGCAATCATGTGTTACAAAGGACCTGTAACTGTGTGCTAAGATTAGACTATCATGTGACCTGTGATCTACCAGTAGCCTTGCACAGTATAGGTAATATGTCAACCACTTTCCACAATCACAAAAAGCTTTCCAGTATTCTGGTTAACCATTTTCCTCCATGTTGCATCTTCTCATACACTTTCATGATTAGCCATTAGTTAATTGGTTCATATATTAGCTACTTGCCATGTCTTAACCCTTTCCCACACAAAAACATTTTAGTCTTGAAGAAACCCAAAGCATTTGCAGACAATTAATTAAATGTGGCTCAAATTATAGAAGTTGTCTTTGATATGAGAGAAAACATTGTCGGAAAAAGGAGAAAATGCTGGTTGCAACAATGTTTTCAAAAGCTTTCTCTCTCAAGGTCGTTATACTCGGGACAAAACAAAATCAGAATTTTTAACCCTTTACCACACGGCAAAATTTAAGACCAATACAAATTGAAAGCATTTGCAGACGACAGTTTCATAGTGGCTCAAATGACACAACTTTTCCTTGATATGGTAGAAAACTTTGTGGGAAAAGGAGAAAATGCTGGTTACCAGCATTTTCTCCTTTTCCCACAATGTTTTCAAAAGGCCTCTTCTTCAGGGGCGTTAAAAGGCATCATTGTGTGGTAAAGGGTTAAAGCATTCTGCAGATAGAAAATAAATGTAGCTTAAATGATTGGCCTGGTCTTCAATAGGACAGAAAAAAATGTGAAAAGAGAAGATAGTACTGGTAACCAGCATTTTTTTCCCTTTCCTCCTGGTGTTTTCAGAAGCTTTACCAGCATCTACAGGTTCAGGATAGCATTGCAAAGGATTTATGAAAAGATTACCACTTCTGATGAGAGTTGGACCTAGCAAAAAAATATCTGTGTATAAGGTTTCCCTACCCTACCTAGAAAATGCTGCTGACCCAGAACTTTTTACACTATGATTGAAATAAGAATCTGTGCGGTGTGATTTCAGTACATGGTCCATGTAAAAAGTTTCTGGAAAAAAAATCCCTACCTACCTTATGTACAGCATCTAGGAAACCCTAAGCACAGATATTTTTTTGTTAGGCCTGAGGACAATCAGTGATATATGGACAACATAACCATTCTATGACTTCCTTTTTCATGTTATTTTTTGGAGTTGAAAAATTTACAAAATTTTTCACAAATTGAATGTTTACTTCAAGATGTCAACAGTTTCAAGCAACACAGTTGAAACTGTGAAATAACAGATAGCCTAAATCCAAGATAAGACGGATTTTTTCCCCCCATACATTGCAACACTTCTTGAAGGATGCATGTTATTTTGTCAAACCTAGAGTGTAATATATGAAAGTTGGACAGTCAGGTCTCTTTGTATCACACCCTTACATCCTTTACCAAAAAGTCTTGTGTATTAACTCTTTATAAACCCTTTACCACACAATCCTGAGCCTTTTAAAAACACTGTGGGAACAGGAGAAAATGCTGGTAACCAGCATTTTCTCCTTTTCCCACAATGCTTTCTACTCTATCAAAGACAAAATCCGTCATTCAAATTGTTGTCTACAAATGGTTTCAATTTGGAAAAGTCCAAAATAATGAGGTTTGTTAAATGGTTAAACAACAAAATTGAGAGCCATCAAATAAATGTGGCTCAAATCATAAAATTTGATATGGTAGAAAACTTGTGGAAAAAGGAGAAAATGTTGGTCACAAGCATTTTTTTCCTTTTCGCTGATGAGAAAGGGACTTTGATAACATTATGGTTGTAGGAGAAAGAAGTTAATACAGCACTTTAATCTAATTATGTCTTTTCCGTTTATTTTTCAATCTTTAGATATTGACTGAAAGGGCTTTAGACTTCCATTCATTGAGATAGAGGGAAAGTGACACCTAGTCAGAGAGGTTATCAGCAGTTTCCATCAGGACTAAGGGTGACCTCTAGAGGGTGGCTACTGTAAGTGATAGAAAGCTGCCTGTATATCACACATTGTGCATACACCCTTTTTTCACAGTATTCTTCGTTGACTTCAAATATCCATTCAATTTAAGTAAAAAATGTCTTTGAAAATGATTAGAATTTGATAACAACAAGCTGGCACATCACACATCAAGCTATATTTTACATTTGACTTGTCTTTCACCCCAATTTCTTTTCTCACAAAACTGTTGCCTTCATTAGATTAGGGGATGACTAGATTTAGGGATGAGGGGAATAGACAGGACTTTGGAAAGCTACTGTTGTTAACTGCAACAGGCCTGTAAATCACACATTATACATTAGTCTGGGTTTTGACATCTCCTAGACAAGTAAACTCATTGGTCATTAACTTCCTACCTATGTGCATTTTGTTAATCTTGCATTGTGGGAAAAAAATGGAAACCATTTTTCAACAATTTTTCTCTTACCTTCTGGTAACCAGCATTTTCATCTTTTTCCACAATGTTTCCTCTCCTTTCACAAACAATTCTCATCATTTAACACTTTACTACACAGTCCCAAGTTTTAACTATTCTGATGAAGAAGGCCTAAATTGAAAACATTGTGGGAAAATGCTGGTACACAGCAATTTTAATTTCTCACAATATTTTCTAGCCTCTCAAAGACAGAAATCACTTAGCCTATATTTATTTTGTCGTCTGAAAATGCTTTCATTTTGGACTAGTCCAAAATTTCGTCGTTTGGTAATGAGTTAACTCGTTACCAAATAACAAGATTTTAGACTCATCCAAATTGAAAGCATTTGCAGACGAAAATTTAAATGTGGCTCAAAAGATGAAATTTAGCTTTGATAGGGAAGAAAACATGGTGGGAAAAGGAGAAAATGCTGGTTACCATAATAATATTTTAAAAAGGCTTCTTACTCAGAGTCGTGAAAACCCGGGACTGTTTGGTAATGAGTTAAGCCCTGTTCAAATTGTCATTTGCAAATACTTTCAATTTGAACAGGTCTAGGATTTGTCATCTGGTAGAGAGTCCAACATGATTTCAATCTATACAATGGACAGTATTTGAAGGGGTCTAAAGTTTGTTGTCTGGTAAAGTGAACAGGACACTAACCAGAGCCAGTGCTGTCTAGACAGCAGTGTCTTGGTAGCAGTGTGAGAGGCTCATTCCTCAACCAGATGTTAACCCTATACCACACAAACCCGAGTTTTAACGACCCTGAACAAGAAGCATTTTCTCCTTTTCTCAGAATGTTTTCAAAGGCCTTCCTCCATCAGGTCATAAAAAACTCTGGATTGTGTGACAGAGTTATACCAGACACTAACCAGAGCCAATGCTGTCTAGACAGCTGGCTAAGTAGAAGGTTAGGCCAAACTACCTCAACTGGAATGTTAAGGGGTTTGATCAAGATGCTGGGTCGTTGAAAGGGCACTAAACATTTCGCAAAAAGGAGAAAATTCTGGTTTCCGGCATTTTCTCCTTTTCCCATGTTTTCAAAGGCCTTCCTCCATAAGATAATTAAAAATTTGGATTGTGAGATAGAGAGTAAACTATTATACCAGACACTTACCAGATCCAATACTGTCTAGACAGCTGGTTATGTAGAAGCTTGGGAGATCCACTACCTCAACCAGAATTTTAAAGGGCTTGCCCCATCAAGATGTGAGGTCATTGAAAGGGTACAGAATATTTTGGGAAAAGGAAAATTCCTGGTGACCAGCATTTTTCTCCTTTTCCAAAAATGTTTTCATGGGCCTTCCTCCACAGGGTCTTTAACCCTTTACTCCAGAATGCGGACTTTTAATGACCCTGGGAAAGAAAGCCTTTTAAAAACATTGTGGGAAAAGAAGAAAATGCTGGTTTCCAGCATTTTCTCCTTTTCCAACAATGTTTTCTGCCCTGTCAAAGAAAAATTGCACCTTTGTACCTACAATGAAATTGTCATCTGCAAATGCTTTCAATTTGGACTAGGCCAGTTTTGTCAAGACAGCTGGCTAATAGATTTGGGAGGCCCACTTAACATGATGTTAACCCTTTACAGCACAAATCTGAGTTAAATGATCCTAGGAAGAAGCTTATTGAAAAACATTGTGGGAAAAGGAAAAAAATGCTGATAACCAGCACTTTTTTTTCTTTCCACACAATGTTTTCTCCCCTTCCCTGCACAAATTTTAATTTTTTAACCAAATTATTTGTCTTCTGCGATTGCTTTTAATTTGGGCAAATCTGAAATTTTGTCATTTGGTAAAGAGTTAACATTGAACAGACAAAATCTGTTTTCCATAAATATATATTGATTTTATGAATTAAGTAGTGAGATTTCTGGCACATGATTTTTGGTGCAATCAACACCATCAGCCCAAGATAACATCTGGTCCCATCCAACCAATCAGCCCTTGACCAATAACTGCTGTCTACTTATTACATCACCATGGTTACTGATAATCAATATTGCAATCTGGACTGTGAAAATTTACATTGCATGGCTGTAGGCACCAAGAGCATTCCAAATCAGATTTAATTGGCTAAACCAAATGGTTTTAGCCAATCAGAAACTGTGTTAAAATTTTGAGAATTCTGGGAGAAATAGAAGGAGATAGCATATTGAAAACAGTGTGGCCTTGGTCCTGTGAATATTAGCCTTGGTTACCAAGAAGTTTGGAAAACAACACATCAAGACAAGTCATTGTCTGGTGTTCAACATTGCTTTCTTTTAACACTTTATTAAACAACAAAAATGTAGGCATGGCTAAATTGAAAGCATTCATTGATGACACATTAAATATGGTTTAAATGATGGAATTTGTCTTTGATATAGGAGAAAACATTGCAGAAAAGCATTGTTTCCTTTTTTACGAAGTTTTTTTTAACTCTTTACCAAATGACAAAATTTTAGACTGGTCCAAATTCAAAGCATTTGCAGACAACAAATCAAAGGTGGCCCAAATGACATAATTTGTCCCTGATATGGTAGAAAACATTGGTTACCAGCATTTTCTCCTTTTCCCACAATGTTTTCAGAAGGCTTCTTTCTCAGAGTCGTAAAAACCCGGGATTGTTTGGTAAAGAGTTAAAAGGACTTCATCCTCAGGGTTGATTGGTAAACAGTTAACTCTCTATCAACCAGACAATGTAATGGTCACCCATTTGAAGCCATTTCAAGACTACAAAATAATTATTGAATGATTGATTGATCAGTGTTTTACACCACTTTCAACATTATTTCAGTCATATCAAGGCAACAGCTCACAAATTCATGTTTTTCCTGGGTTTCACCCGTATTTGGCTTGGGCTCTTGTCTTGCCCAAGGACACTCCCACGAAAAATCCAGTGGATCTAGTGAGGCTCAAACAGGGGATCTCCCAGGTCACCGGTCCCATATCTTACCACTGAGCCTCGCAGGACCCCACAACATAATTATGACTTATACAATAAGATTTATAATTGACAGGGTAGAAAAATTTTGGGAGGAAATGCTTTTCAAAAGCCATCTTCTGCAGGGTCATCAACCCTTGTAGTGCCTTTCACAACTATAGTGACCTTAGCAGCACATGTAGGTAGATCAAGATCAGGCTGCAAAAAACTTGTCTACTTAAAGGTTGTTAAAACTTACAGCTGTATGGTAAAGGAATTTTTTTTTTTGAATAGCGTTTTAAGGCCCGTCGACAACTTAGGTCATATTGGGCGCGGTAAAGGAATAACTCTTATCCTACTAAATAAGTGAAATGAAACTTTCAAACTGATAGTAAAAACCCTAAATTTTGCAATTTCAAAGGCAATTTTTGGGAAAAGATATCTCCTTATCGGACAGTGTAGATCCTAGATCAGACTGCACATTCTGTGCAGTCTGATCTTGATCTACACTGTCCGCAAAAGATGGATGAGTCACCTTAGCACCCTAAGTTTAACTTGTGCAATATTGCATGGTATCCTGGTTCAGTACCATTTCAGAAGATCCTAACCAACCTAGATTTATCAACCAGTGACCTACCATGTCCCAGTGGGAGATATAAGCTGACCTGTCACATTCAATTAACATGTATGGGCTTATCAGTAACCCATCATTAACCCTTTACCATACAATACCGACATTTAACAACCCTGAGAAAACATGGTATGGTGTTTAACGCCGTTTTCAACATTATTTCAGTTATAACGCGGCGCCCAGTGCACCTATCCATGCTTTCCTGGAGTCTCTTTTACCAGTACTCTGCACAATTTTCTTTCCAAGCCACTGGCTGCTTTCCCACATAATCATCATCGAGACAATGGTTAGCGGTGGGAGAGGAATGAATCCTGTCGCAGTGACTATCATCAATCCTCGGAAAGAAATTGGCCGAGCCAGGGGTCGTAGCCAGGGATCGAACCCTGGACCCCGTGTTCTCAAGTCCTGCACGCTACCGACTGAGCTACCAGGGCTCGGCACCCTGAGAAAAACAGCTTATGAAAACATTTTGGTAACCAGCATTATCTCCTTTTCCCACTTTTTTTTCTTATCTATCAAGAAAAAATTTCTATTGACATTCTTTACCAAACAACAAAATTTTAGCCTCGACCGACCGTATGGAAATCTTTTGCAGACGGAGCAAATAAATGTAGGTTAAAAGGTTATTTTTGTCTTGGATAGGGTAGAAAACATTGTGTGAAAAGGACAAAATGCTCAATACCGGCATTTTCACCTTTTCCCACAATATTTGCAAAAGCTCTTTTCATAAGGGTGGTTACAACTAGAGATTGTGTGGTAAAATTTTAGCCTCCACATAATCGAAAGCTTTTGCAGACAACCAAATAAATGTAGATCAATGTAGGTAATGATGATTTCTGTCTTGGAAAGGGTAGAAGATACTGTGTGAAAAGGAGAAAATGTTGGTATCCAGCATTTCCACCTTTTCCCATAATATTTTCATAAGCCCTTTTTATCTTGGTCGTTAAAACTCTGGACTGTGTGGTAAAGTATTCATCAAATAAATAGCTCCATTTTGAAATTTTTTTAACAGATCAATCCTTTACTGCACAATTCCCGACTTAATCTTCAGAAGGCATTGGGAAAGATTAATTTTAGAGAAAAGTCAGGAAAATCCTGGTAACCTCAATTTCTCCTTTTCATTCATTCTCTTCTACCACTTCCTGAAAGACAAAGTTCATACTTTGGCCCACATCTAATTTTTTGTCCACAAATACTTTCAAACTGGACCAATCAATTGGCTTTCCTTTACAAATTGTTTACCATACAATCACTACTATAATTGATGACCCTGAGGAAGCAGGCTTTAGAAAACATTGTCGGAAAAGGAGAAAATGATGGTAATCAGCATTTTATCTTTTACCTACAATATTTTTCTTCCCTATGAAGAACAAATTTTGTAATTTGGGCAAGCTTTAACTCTATAACCACACAACAAAATTTTAGACTTCCCCAAATTGAAAGCATATGCAGACGACAAATCATGGGTGGCTCAAATGATGAAGCCTGCCTTTAATTGAGTAGAAAACATTGTGGGAAAAGGAGAAAATGCTGGTTACCAGCATTTTCTCCTTTTCCCAAAATGTTTTCAAAAGCTTTCTTAAGGTCATTAAAACTCAGCATTGAATGGTAAAGGGTTAACGTTTCATCCGTATGCTCCGAATTTGGACCAGTCCCAAATTTTGTTTTGTATAGAGTTGAAGAGATACAACATACCAGTATGGTACTGTTGCAAAGATCTAAACCATTACCAGCATAGGATCATTGGGCCAAGTATTTGACCAGCTGTATCAATAAGCAGGTAGATAGGGAATACAAATTATAGCGTGACATAATAAGGTATAATAATCATTATAGCCCCTAGGGGACAAGGGGCTACTTTATTATAAGTGACCATCAGGAAACCTGAATAAGATGTTACCTCATCCAGCATTTCAGACTCAATCAAGGAAAAAAGTAATAGAAATGAATTTCATAATTTTGATTGTAAGGAATAAGATTGATTGACTGATTTGATTGAACGGTGTTTTACGCCACTCAAAACATTATTTTTAGTCATATCATGGTGACATCTTGCTTAGTTATGTATGTCCTGGGTTTCACCAGTACCAGGTTAAGGTTCTGAAGTGTCTTGCCCAAGGACACTCCTGGAAAAAAAATACCAGTGCTTCAGGTGAGGCTTAAGCACCGTGGAACCTCCAGGTTATAAGGCCCACACTTTATCACTGAGCCACGCAGGACTCCTGTAGGGAATAAGAACTGCTTGTCAAATAACAAAAATTCAGAATAAAAGGTCTTTTAATTAACTCTTTACCAAACGCATTTGCGGGCCACAATTTAAACATAGCTCAAGTGATCGAATTTATATTTAATAGTGTAGAAAACATTTTGGGAAAAGGAGAAAAGGCTCTTTTCTAGGGGTCGTTAAAACTCGGGATTGTGTGGTAGAGTTAAAAACATACAAATTTGTGTGTCCTCGCATGTTTTTGTCAAACAGCATTAACAACTTTAAGAACTATAATTATGTCCTTATGTTTTTAAAATGGTCTGCATGACATACTGACTCTTTACCAAACGATAAAACTGTAGACTGGTCCAAATTGAAAACATTTTCAGAATACTGCAAAATATCGCTCAGATGGTGACATTTGTCTTTGATTGGATATAAAAAATTGTAGAAACATGACAAAATGCTAGTTACCAGCATTTTTTCTGTTTCCCACAATGTTTTCTACCTTAGCTGATATAAGCAGTATCATTTGTGCCACACCTATTTTTTTTTTAAATCTGCAAAAGCTGTACATTGGGACCATTCTAAAATTTTGTCCTATGGTTATGAGTTAACAAACTAGAGGTGCTTGAGCGCCTGTATTGCTCCACAGGCCTGATATTTCTATAATGGCGAAAGGAAGTTTTTAACAATTATCATTCAATCCTGCATTTTAGCTCACTGAAGAAACAATTTGGTAGACAACCACCATAGGAACTTACCTGCAAAACAACAATGAAATCCAATGAATAGTTTTAGAGAAGAAATTTTTCAAAGATTTTACTTTATACCATAAAAGGAAAATGAGTCTCCCATAAAAGCCATGTTTTTTGACAGATCATTTTTTTTTTTAAGGAATTTTGTAAACCTGTATCTAAGGAACATTCCTGCAAAATAATAATGCTATCCAAATAGCGGTTTGGGAGGAGAAGATTTTTAAAGGTTTTTTACTTTGGTTGCCATGGCAACCAGAATTCTTCATGGAACACAATTATTTGAAGGAATTTGAAAGAGGACCACCAAAGGAACATTCCTGTGAAATTTGGTAAAAATCCAGTCAATAGTTTCTGAGGAGAAGTTTTTTAAAGAAAAAGTTTACGGATGCACGAACGGACAGACGGACGCACGCACGACGGACACAACGCCATGACAATAGCTCGCTGGCCTTCGCCCAGTGGAGCTAAAAACCCTATGCCTCAAGTTAAGGTTCCCATAGAAGCTGACCAATAACACAGCCTATTATTGCTGATCAGTCCTTCAAGTTACAAGTTCAGTAAGACAACCCATCCATTCTTTATTTTTATTACAATACAAAGCAACTTTTCCTTCTTTGTGTCCTATAAACAATGTTTGTGAAAGGGGCCATTCAAAATTCTGACATGTGACTGTCAATCAAGTATTGTATATTGACTTCCCAGCCCCTTTTTGTTACATCACCCATCATTGGGTCTGGTCAGCCCCCTTCACATTCCTCACAAATCTAACCATACTACTTCCCTGTTTTTTAACATAGCTTTTCTTACTCATCAAGTGACATTTTCGGCATGTGTTTCCCTTTAAGATGAAATGAAATACAAATCTTAACCCTGTACCACACAATCCCAACTTTTAAATACCAATTATACGTCAACTTGAATGTTGAGATTTGTAGAGAAAAGGGTAGAAACTATTGTGGGAAAAGGAAGAAATGCTGAATACCATTATTTTCTTCTTTTCCCACAGTGTTTCAAACTTCATAATAATGAGAATTTTAACCACACTAAAAAACTTTATTAGATTTACCTTTTTTGTCTACATTTTCATTTAATCCAACCTCTTAGCTGCCAAACAAATTTTCAAAATCCTTATCTCCACCAGAAAAATCCATGCTTCTGTACATACTTAAACCCTTTGCCTTATGTACCTATGATTTTTCTACTCTGGGGAACTTGAAGAACGCCATGAAAAACATTGTACAAATTATATACTAAAGAGGAAATAAAGACAAACTACCATTCTCTGCCTTTTTTCACAATATCCCCCATTCATTGTGAAAATTTACACCAATTTGGTAAAACTCAATTTTTCTTCTCTAAATGCTAGTAATAGGGACATATTGTGGACTTGAAAAGAGTTTCTACCAAGCACTGCAAGCTTCTGCATGAATTTTCAAGAAAGACAGCATACAATGGGGCCCTTTCAACTCCTCTCTCTTTCATTATCTTCTCTTAGAACAAGTCCAAACACTTTACCAGACATACAAATTCGAGACTCTACCATTTTGAAAGCATTTTGCAAACAACAAATTTAATATTGCTACAATCATGAGACTCTTATTTTAACAGACAAAAAAGCATTGTTGGAAAAGGAGAAAATGCTGCTTTCCAGCATTTTCTCCTTTTCAAACTATGTTTTTCAAAAACTCTCTCTTCCAATGGCTCATTTAAAAATAGGATTACTGAAAAGGGGTCAAGATAATTCCCTATCACACATAATGAATGACCCCTTATTGTATCAGATTTCTGAGCCCCTATTTATACTAAACGATACACATTGTCAATATTTGAGAGGGTAGGGATTAAGGGCTTATTTGGGTCTAATATGGGGTGAAATAGGGAATCAGTGGGTGCACCTAACAACATATTACTTAATTTTAGGTAATTTTTTTGAGAAGTAATTTCCTTTTCGGCACATGATATAAAACTGCTTTACTTTGCCTTTTTCCTCCTAATTTCTCCTTCAGACACATATTTCTTTTGACTGCTGTAAAGTAAGATAAAAGCTCTGTAAATTGATAGAATGAATAATGTTTTATGCTGCTTTTAACATTATTTCAGTCAAATCACGGCAACAACTCACATTCATGTTTTCCTGGGTTTTACCAGTACTAGGCTAGGGCTCTGAAGTGTCTTGCCCAAGGACAGTCCAACGAAAAACCCAGTGGATCCAGTGCGGCTCAAACCCGGGGCCTCCAGATAACGAGTCCAACACTTTACCACTGAGCCACGCAGGACCCCTGTAAATTGATAATACAGAATAAACAAGAGCAACTCGGGTGCCAACCCTCTGCTACTGTTGCTTGAAGAAACAGATTGATTTTTCAGTGAAATTCGAAGTTGGAAAAGGGGGCATAACTGTATTACAAATGTTTTTATGGGTGTCTGCCCTTTATAAGGGTTCCCCTTTTAATAGTTAACAACTAGTTTGAGTTTTGAGTAAATATCATAAACATAGAGTTATGACAATAACTTGATGCCGAAAACCGTCCAGCTACAAACAATTTCATTTCAGAATTATTTGCACCTTTGGATGTTCGAGTTTTACAAAGCATTTTTTCTGTGGGCAACTGAAACTTTCACAGAGTGCACTGTAAAACATTGTCAGTCTCATTATAACATGCATACTTTTAAACGCTTTACCACACGATCCCCACTTTAAATGACCCTGAGGAGGAAGGCTTTTGAAAACAATGTGGGAAGAGGAGAAAATACTGTGCAATATTTAGTTTGTAGTCTGAGCATGCGTCTTTCGGTAAAGAATGAACATTATCTGTGAAACTGAGGACATGTCACACACTGAAAACTTGAAACATGAGCATATTCTCCTTTTGCTACAGTCTTTTTTGGTCACTTCCATACACATTGCCCACGATTTGAGTTGAATTTATAATGTCAATGTGGAACAGTCTAAAATTGTATGGAGTTAACCCTTAACCCACCAATCCAGGGTTCTAACAACCGTTAAGAAGAGGGCATCTGAAAACTCTGTGGGAAAAGAAGAAAATACTGGTAACCACCGTTTTCTCCTTTTTCCAGTTTTCTTACCTTTCAAAAAATATACTCCAATAATTTGGGTAACATTTAAATTGTCATCTGCGAATTCCTTCACTTTGAACGTTACTTACAAATATTGCTGTCTGATACTCTTTACCAAACAAATAAATTTTGGACTGGACCAAACTGAAAGCATTTTGCTGAATGATGACAATTAAATGTTGCTAAAATAATAATTTGCCTCTTTGATAGGATAGAAAACATTGTGGGAAAAGGACAAAATGCTGGTTACCAGCATTTTCTCCTTTTCCCACCATGCTTTCAAAAGCTTTCTTTCTTAGGGTCGATAAAACTCAGGATTGTGTGGTAAAGGGTTAACTCTTCGTAAGACAACACAGTTTCAGACTAGTCCAAATGGAAATATTTTTAGGACAACAAAATTTAATCTAGCCTAAATGATTGCATTTGTCTGTAGCCAGGACAAAAACACTGTAAGGGAGAAATTGTTGGTTACCATTCTCTCCTTTCTCAATGTTTGCAAACACTGTCCTCCTAGGAGTTGTTGAAAACTTAATATTGGGTTAAAAAGTTAAATTCTAGCAGCAGACACCAGTATGCTTTCGGATAAGGACAATATCAGACTGCACAAAATAATCATGTAATCTGAATTCATAATGTCAGAAGAAGGTATACTCCAACCACATGGAAAGACATAAGGGAGGGAGAGAATGGGATGGAAATGCATAGACAGAGAAAGAGAGAGACAGACAAAGTCAAAAAAGAAGGGACAGAAAGATAAAACGAAGGAATGGGGGAAGGAGGGATGGAGCTAAGGAAGGAAGGAAGGAAGGAAGGAAAAGGAAAGGAAGGAAAAGGAAAGGAAGGAAAAGGAAAGAAAGAAAGAAAGGGAAAGAAAGAAAGAAAGAAAGGGAAAGAAAGAAAGAAAGAAAGAAAGAAAGAAAGAAAGAAAGAAAGAAAGGGAAGGAAGGCAGGAGGAAAGGAATGAAAAGAAAAGAAAGAAAGAAAGAAAGAAAGAAAGAAAGAAAGAAAGAAAGAAAGAAAGAAAGAACATACCCATCTAAACTTCTTGGTGAGATTGGTGATAAATCAATATTCAATCCATAAAATCCATTCACAAGTAAAGTACACATCATTTATTTTAAAACAACTTTTATTTGGGAAAAAAATTTTTGGTCCTATTTATTTCTTTTGTTTATGTGGTCATGTCCAGGTATCATTCATTTCTGTCTGCAATTTGCCTCATTCATGATATATATGCAATGGTATCCAAAATGTGACCAATCACAGAGCAGTATGGTTATCATGTGACAAGTAATGTGACTGTCCAAAATCCCATTAAGGAAGGTATTTGTCTATTTTTAACACACACTATTTGTTTAAGTAAGTAAAAAGACAGGAAGATCTTATCAGTTTTTCATACTTTTTGTTCAATTCAAACACTGGGAGTGTGGCCCCTGTAGCCCCAGGGACAGGATGGCCCTGATAATGAAGAGGGATTGGGCCTGGATGTAAACATATGTCTACTTACTTTGTTCCTGCCTCTAGCTGTACATGAGGCTTGAGGGTAGAGAAGTTCTGAACACTGCAAATAAATGAAATTTTACAACAGACAATTTTTCTCCATCTGTCTCTACATCTATCATCAGCCCTTTACCAAAAGCCCATACCTCTAAAGAGGAAGCCGCTTGAAAGCATTATGGGAAAAGGGGAAAACCCTGGAAACCAGTGTTTTTCTTATTTTTCCTGCAATGTTTTGAAGTCTTTTCAAGACAAATTTTATCATTTAACAGGCATCATCTTTGTCATCTGCAACTGCTTTTAATCCTATACAAAACAAAAAATTTAAGATTGTCCAGATTAAAAGCATTTGCATGCAAAAAAATACGTTTTTAGAAGGGTAGAAACATTGTGGAATCAAGAGAAAATGCTGGTTACCAGCATTTTCTCCTTTTTCCACAATGCTTTTAAGGTTATTTTGCACAAGTTCAAAATTTTGTCTTCTGATAAAGTGTTAACCCTTTACCAAATGGCACAATTTTGGACTAGTCGAAATGTAAACATTTGGAGACAACAGGTAAAATGTGGATCAAATTTTTAAATTTCTCTATGAAAGGGTAGAAAACATTGTGAGAAAAGGAGAAAATGCTGATTACTAGCATTTTCTCCTTTTCCCACAATGTTTTCAAAAGCTTCTTAAAGATGGTTAAAATTTGTAACTGTGTGGTAAAGTGTTAAATACCTTCATTTACTACAAAAGAAGAAGAAAACAGTGAAGAAAAAATAATGTATTGTATTGGGGTTTTGGGGCATTAGGGAGATTTAACAGATAATACACCCCAAAGATCCCTTTGATCTTAACAGTCTTGTGTCACAATATTGCCATCTATTGTGTAACATATGGCAGCCCTGGCATGTAATCTTTTTATCCACCCAGCCCATTTTTCTTTATCATTAATTGAAATTTGGAATTTGAATGATTATTATCCGGAATAAAAATTAGGGAAAGTATTTACAACGACAGAATAAACTGATCGATTGATTTAAATATTTTACCCAAAGATTCAAAGTAAAATGTGACAGAATTTACATTAGAGTTCATGTGTTAGTTATTTAGATAACATTTGTAATTTAGATAAAATTCTAGTAGTCACTTCAAAGAAGCCACCTTAAACCTGAAAAAAAAATCACTGTGCATAACACAAGTAATCATGACTGTTATACCAAGAGGCAGGTGATTTCTTCCTTTGCTGAAATGTTTTTCAAAGGCCTTCATCTGCAGAGGTATCAAAATTGCTGCCCACGAAAATAGGATAACACTTAGCGTTGTGCTTTTTTTATTTACCTCTTTACCAAAGACAAAATTTCAGACTGTAGACAACAAAATAATGTAACTAAACTCAAAACTTTATAGTTGGATGGATAGAAAGCACTATGGGAATAGCAGGATCTGCTGGTAACCCCCATTTTCCACAATGTTTTCAAATGCCCTTTTCATCAGGGTCATTAAAACATGGGATTGTGTGGTAAAGGTTTAAAATCATCGATATCCCACCGCGGAAATTGGCAAAAAAAAAAAAACCTGCAAGTTGCTTAAAGTGCATTATGGGAAATTGGGTAATCTAAATATGGGAAATACATTGATTTGAAAGCCAAGATTAAATAGAGGAAAAACTATGCATAGAAATAAAAGTTTCTTGAAGTGTGAAAATGTAACACCTTGTAAAATAAGGTTTTTCACACTATAACAAAATATCTATATATCTGAATTTCCCTACATTAACTACTTGTGAATCACATAATGTATGTTGTTTTTCATCCAGGTGCTGCAGTGTTTGATTGGAGATCAAGCCACACCAATCCAACACCAATCTTCACATTTACTTGATGTCTTCATCAAGCTGTAAGAAAACCAAACACACTTAGATCATAAGCTTTGATATTATTATTCCATCTATTTTCATAAAATAATAATAACTAGCATAATGCCATACACATACTTCTGTTTGTGTTGTATCAGTTAAATTTTAAAACACTGTGGTAAAAGGAGAAATGTTTGCAACAAGCAATTTCTTTGTGCCAAAATCTTTTGGTTTAGCTTTTATGCTCTAAATCTTCCTTCATGCTGAATATCCTGATATCAGAGGCATGCTATTTATCTCACATAATTGTTTTCTAACAACCATGAGAAAAAAGGCTTTTATAAAACATTAAAGGAGATAGAGTAAAATGCTGCATGACAAGCATTTTTTTTTTGTCCACAATATATTCTTTCCTTTCATGGTGTACTTCTATACAACAAGCCACAATTAATTTCTCACAATATTCTCTACCCTTCCAAAGAAAAATATTCTCATTTAGGCTACATTAATTCTGCTGTTTGCAAAGTTTACGTTTTTAACATGTTAGCAAGCCTGTGATTTTGTTTTTTTATGTAAAGAATTCTGTCGTCTGCAGCACAAGTTGATAGGCAGCCAGGGTGGGTAGTCTGCTACCAGGTGCCAAATAGTGTGGTAAAAACAGCCATGGAATCGGAAGTATGTTTCAGATCTCACTGAAAAGGCCAATTTCATTTATTCAAAGATGTAAGGAATAAACAAGTAAGTATGAGATAGTTAATGTGTTACAAAACAACAGAATTTCAGACTGGTCCAAATTAATAGCATTTGCAGACAAGAAATTTTGATTCCTGTCTTTGATAGGGTGGAAAACATTGTGGGAAAAGAAGAAAATGCTGGTTACTTTCCTATTCAGGGTTGTTAGGACTGTGTGGTAAAGGGTTAATTGAAGACCAGCCAAAAACTGACTTGGCAAAATAACTAAAATGGTGTATCACACTATACAAGGGTATGTCACACAGAGGCTTAGGCTACTGTATAATATGTCACACACCTTATCTGACTATATTTGTATGTCTGTCAGTTTAGTTAGTTCTGCCAAAATCATACATACACAAATAGATTTGCAGTAGTATCAGCTAATTGACAGACTCTTCCTCCACCAAGGTGAAGTAACAAGAAAAATATGCATCCAATGAAAAGGGAAATTTTTGATTTGTAACAGCAATTTCTAGACACAAAAGATGTTGACAAATAGTGTACATTTACAAAGTAACAGGAAATTAAGTTAAAAAATAATAACATATGGATTTTTCTTAGGCGATGAGTGTGTTTGTGCATTTCTTGAACCAGTTTAGCGTTACTATAATGGGAAAGCACTGAAATACCATTTAGTAAGCTATTAAAGACATTGAAGTTGATAACAAAGTGCAACACAATTATTTCATTTGTTGATAAAAGCAAAATCAAGAAAATTATTAGTGTATGGTAGAACAATAATTTTTAACAATGAAAATGTTTTCCCAAGACCAGACCACCTGTTTATTTTTTGCAAGCCTGTTTCAATCCCTTCTGGAAGCCTGCAATCACTGCAGTTTCAACAACAGACACAGTATCACAACAGGCTATCATACCTGTGTGTACAATGTCTATATAGCAGAAATTCTTATGGACCCCAGACTTCACAAAAACATTTCAACTTTTATTGTTTGCCAGTCTTATATTCAGCTTGGGAGTCTTGATTATTGGAATAAAGGGCAAATCAGCAGATTTCTTTTTTTAAAATTGCCATCATTATGAAATATCTGTTAACCCTTTACCAAACAAGAAAATTTTAGCCTTGTCCAAATTGAAAGCATTTGCAGACGACAATTTCAGTGTGTCTCAAATGGTGTAAATTTTCTTTGACAGGGTAGAAAATATTATAGGGAAAGAAGAAAATGCTGTTTACCAGCATTTTCTCCTTTTCCTACAATGTTTTCAAAAGGCCAATGTTTTCAAAAGTCGCCATTGTGCGGCAAGGGGTTACTCTTTTCACAATTCTTTTTTTACAATTACTTTTTTGGGGAAGAGGTTGTTTCAAATATTATTGGTCCAGAAGAAAAATACTGAAAAGCATTTTTTCCTTTTCTCCATATTGTTTTTTTCTTTTTTTCAAAGCCAATTTTATCATTTGAACCACTTTTAACCCTTCACCAAACAACAAAATATCAAACCTGTCCAGAATGAAAGTATTTGCAGATGAACAATAATATGTGACTCAAAAATTGAATTTTATTTAATTTTAGGCAATATAATCCATTTTATGGGGAATGTCTCCTTGCTCATGTACATTAAAACTTGGGATTGTATGCTAAAGGGTTAATATCTCATGCAAAAATTCTTTCAGTTAACTCTTTACCAAATGATAAACTTTAGACTTGTCCAAATTTAAAGTGTTAGCAGACGACAAATTAAATATTGCTCATATGGTGAGATTTGTATTCAATGGGATAGAAAACATTGTGGGAAAAGGAGAAAATGCTGGTTACCAGCATTTTCTCCTTTTCCCACAGTGTTTTCCAAAGCTTTCTTCCTCAGGGTCGTTAAAAGTCCGGATTGTGTAGTAAAGAGTTAACTCTTTACTTCATGACAAAATCTTTGGGATTGTCCAAGTTGAAAGCACTAAATTTTGCAAAAAAATAACTTACAATGTTAACAGGAGAAAAGAAGATTTTTTTTTCAATGGCAGGTATGTATTCAGACAATAATTCATTAATGTCGGGTGCAAATAGCTTATTTCCTCTTGTTAAAACCTGTCTAGAAATTATTATACAAAGCTGCTTTTTTTTTTTCAAACACCCTTGTCCCAGAACCTTACATGTAATCATTTTCCAGTGACGTAAAATAAAATTTTAAATTCATATTCACTAGAGAAGATAATCAACAGCCAACTTGCTCTTGTTAAAACTTGTCTAGGAAATATTATACAAAGCTGCTTTTTATTTTCAAACACCCTTACCCCAGAACCTTACATTTAATCATAACCAGAGAAGTAAAAACACCTTCATGTTGACCTCTGCAAATGTTTTCAATTTAAATAAGTCTACAAAAAAAAAATTCTGTCTGGTAAAGGGCTAAGCCAGATTAAATCCTATAGTATCCCTAATTTGGAGTAGTCAGGCCGAAGGCCATTCTGTCTGAGCCAAATGCTCTAAATATATAATCCACAGTGACAATGAAGATTAACAAGGATAATAAACAGCTTATAAAAATTGATATACATTGCAGTAATAAGGCCCGTTTTACCAAAAAAAATTCAAGAAAAAAATCGTAACAACATATTAAAATCTGCTAACATTTTCCCCCCTTTTTAATATTTTTGACACCTCTGAAAAATGGGCTTTTGAAAAAATAACAAAATTTTAAGTTATCTTGATAAGGAATGAACCTGCATGTCTCTATGTTCAAGCTTTATTTGATCATCACTTTTAGCTTGGTTTTTTCTTTCTGAAAGTGGCTAATAAATACAAGTGATGCAAAAAACTACAAGGTTTATTAACAGAGTAGAAAACTTTGTGGGAAAATCAGAAAATGCTGGTTCCCTTTTTCTGTAATGTTTTCAAATGCCCCCTTCCCCAAGGGCCGTGAAAATACATGATTGTTTATTAACCTTTTACTATGGAATCCTGAGTTTTAACGACCCTGTGAAAGAAGGCTTTGGAAAATGGTGGACGGACGTTTTGGCCACAGGCGCTTTAGCCACGAACCTTTTGGCCAGCTACATACATGTGCAAAGTAGGACATTTTGGCCAAATGCCTTTTTAACAAAGAAAATGTAATAAATGAATTTTCTATGCTTTAAAGCATACATTTTTGAAGCAGAAAAGCAAATTCGGTTCATTTCATGTATTTTTTGCTTTAAAATATTATTTGGCCAAAACATACTTTGACTTTGATTTGCAACAATCTATAACAAGCTGCTTAGATTTTTTGTACATTGTTCCAATTTATTGTTGCAAACAGAAATTTTAAGGTATTGTTCAATCATTATTGATTGACAGAGTTGATATTGGGCAATTAAAGCAATCCTTAAATACTATTTCAACCTTAGTTGACCATAAAAGCAAAATAACACTGTACAGTAAGTAATTTCTATTCAGTAACACCAATCAATTAAAAAATGAAGAAGTTAACTATTTGTAACTTCAATAATAAATTGAAAAAAAAAATTAACCCAAAACTCAATATATGTTAAATATATTAACTTCCCATTCTCCTACAATGTTTATAAATCATGTTTAATGAAGCGGAAATTCACATTTGGCCACAAAAGTCCTACTTTGCACATGTTGCTGGCCAAAATGTCCTGGCTAAAAGGTCCGTGGCCAAAACGTCCTACATTCTTTGAAAACATTGTGGGAAAAGGAGAAAATGCTGGTAACCAGCATTTTCTTCTTTTCCCACAATGTTTTCTTCCCTTCCTAAAACAAATAACAAGTTTTTAGTCACATTTATTTTGTCGTCTGCAAATGCTCTCAATTTGGACCAGTCTAAAACTTTGTTGTTTGGTGAAAGAGTTAAAGGATTAATGCCACGTAATATTTGTTCTTCACCACTATGTCAAGTACTTCTGTTTTCTTTTCTATCTTTCTGGGGGCTTTGCCACAGATTTAATGAAATGCATTTACAAAGAGGATTTGTTAAGATGACTATGTGGATATTCTATCATAATTTTTTGGCCTTAACTCTTTACCAAATGTCAAAATTTATCACTTGACCAAATTGAAAGCATTTGCAGACCACAAAATAAATGTGACTCAAAAATTGAACGTTTTGGGAAGGGTAGAAAACACTGTGGGTAAAGGAGAAAATGCTGGTTACCAGCATTTTCTCCTTTTCCCACAATGTTTTCAGAAGCCTTCTTTCTTAAGGTCGTTAAAACGTGGGATTGTTTGGTAAAGGGTTTAACTAATTTTTGTGGTTTGGTATAGGATTAATGCCACATAATATTTGTTCTTCACCAATATGTCAAGTACTCCTGCTTTCTGTTTACTTTTCTGTCTTTCCGAGGGGTTTTGTCATAGATGTATTAATTTGTAAAGAGGATTTGTGAAGATGGCTATGTGTTAATTATTCATACTGTTTTCATAGTTATTTGGCCTTAAAGTAAACAGTGCATAAAAATTAAACTACGGTAATTTTTGTCGTTTGGCTAAATCTTTACCGAACGACAAAATTTTAGACTTGAAAGCAGTTGCTGACGACAAAATGAATGTGACTAAATAATTGAAATTAGTTTTGGGAAGGGTAGAAAACATTGTGGGAAAAGGAGAAAATGCTGGTTTCCAGCATTTTCTCCTTTTCCCACAATGTTTTCACAAGGCTTCTTTCTTAGGGTCATTAAAGATCGGGATTGTGTGGTAAAGGGTTAAAATTTAACACCACATAATATTTGTTCTTCACTAATATGCCAAGCACTTCTGTTTTCTTTTTTATCTTTCTGAGGGGGCTCTGCCATAGATTTATTAATGCCTAAACAGGATTTGTTATGATGGCTGTGTGTTAATCATTTATATTGTATCATTATTGTTTGGCCTTAAACCCTTTACCAAGCAATCACTGGTTTTTACGATCCTGGGAAAAAATCCTTTGGATAACATTTTGGGAAACAGAGAAAATGCTCGTAACCAGCATTTTCTCCTTTTCCCACAGTGTTTTCTTCCCTATCAAAGAGAGAAATCATCATTTCAGCAACATTTAATTTGTCATCTGCACATGCTTTCAATTTGGACCAGTCTAAAAATTTTTCGTTCAGTAAAGACTAAAGAGTTAACCCATTATAATTAAAACTACTCTTCGTGCAGCCTTAACCCATCCTAAGATAACTTAAGGTATCTTCCAAGTTCAAAATATTCCCAAACGACAAACCTCGTCTGTATGAGTGATTGTATGGAGTTAAACACATTTTTCAACATCATTTCAGTTACATCGTGGCAGCCAGTGCACCCGGTCTCCATGCTTTCCTGGTGTTTCTTTTACCAGTACTTCATACAATATTCCTTCCAAGCCAATGGCTGCATTCCCACATAACCATGGTCAGTGTTGAGAGAGGAATGAATCATGTCACAATGACTATCATCAGTCCTCAATAAGA
The DNA here is from genome assembly GCA_946811185.2 of Hippopus hippopus. NCBI lineage: Eukaryota > Metazoa > Mollusca > Bivalvia > Cardiida > Cardiidae > Hippopus > Hippopus hippopus. Next base: position 6,913,406 of record OX328106.1, read on the forward strand.
AATTGGCCGAGCTGGGGATTTGAAGCAGCTACTGGCTAACCACAAATGAAATCCCTATAAATTATGGTGTATAGGGAAAACATTTTTTTTTTTCAATTTTTTTTTTCAATTAAATTTATTTTCTATTAGACATGAAACTTGCAGCCCCAGGGAGAGTTTATCCAACCCGCTATGATGTTGCCCTTGTAAGGACAGGGCATAGATTTTTTTTGTTACATGTATAATTTAAATATCAGAAACATTTATCTGTTGTGACAAGTCCAGACATAATAAATAAAACAGAGTTTCTAATGTATCAATAAATGACCATATCTGAAGGTTTCATTACCCATATTACAGCTAATGAATTTATAGACAAAAAACTACTAAATTCATCAATAACCTAAAATGCTGATCATCCTATGTTTTAGCAATGTCTTTTTCCAAGAATTCTTTTGCCCAATATTTTCACTCAGTACAGAAATCAAGATATTTGGCAAGAATGTCTTCTATTCATCAGTGGCATAATCCTTAATTTAGACATAGAACCTGTATGCTTGCAACATGAACAAGCACAAAATTTTGTCTAGAAATAATTGTTATTCAAAAGGCATACTTTTTTTTTTCATTTTCCATTTAAGGCTCATTCTATTTTTTTTAAACTTTTATAATCTATCATGATGACAGAAAATTTCAAAATGAAGATTTTTCATAATCATTTTTTTTTAATCAATTATGTAAATTTTCCAAGAAAACAAACCAGGTGACATTCTACAACATCTTGCAAACTAAAATGTTCTGTTGGAAGCCACATGGGCCAGCATCAATCTGCACATAGGTGCAATTTATAATAAGTCAAATGCTTTTTAAGAAACAGTCCTTGTTGACATTCAGGTGTTAAGTTCTGGAAAAGGTACAGACAACCCCCTTAACCCTTTACCGCACAATCCCAAGTTTTAACCACCCTGAGGAAGGACGCTTTTGAAAACATTGCGGGAAAATGAGAAAATGCTGCTAACCAGCATTTTCTCCCTTTCCCACGATGTTTTCTACCTTTTCAAAAAAAATTCTAATCATTTCCGCCATTTTTAGTTTCTCCTTTACAAATGCTTCAAATATGGATGACTGAAAAAAAAATGTTGTGCGGTAAAGGGTTAACTATTTACCACACTAGAAAAATGTAGGTTGTCCAAATTGAAAGCATTTGCAGACAACAATTTAAATGTGACACAAATGAGGAAATTTGTCTTTGATAGCGTAGAAAACCAAGGCTGCCTCATTATTTTTTTTTAACCTCTACCTATCATGATGAATACATTTTTTTACCATTTATGCAAATTTCAATGGGAGTTAAATAAAGAACCAAGGGAATCCTCACTAATCTGCAAGTGTAGGTAAAAGCCCACCATGTGAAAAGCCCACTAAGTAAAAAGGCCCCTGGACAAAGCCCACCGGTGAAAAGCCCACTACCTTTGAATGAAAAGTAGACAATTTATCCAATGTTTATATGACTTTATGAATTTATGATTTTTGTGAGTGAATAAAATTTAATATTATATATTCATGTGTCTATTTTTACAAATGTTATGGGTAAAGAAATGTCGTAATTTAAGCTGGGGGGAATTATTTCCCCGTCACAGTGATTATTTTCCTCCTGCCGAAAATCTGGAACTACTTTTTTAAGTTTTTTAAGTTTTTAAGTTTTAAAAGTGGCATTCGTTGACAAAATAATCAGAGGAAATATAATATATAATTTATTTCATCAGCTTGTGGTTAATATGGGGAAATATTTGCCTCAAAAGGGAAAGGTCCGCGAAAATAACTTGTGCCTTATGGCACTCGTTATTTTCGCATACCCTTCCCTTTTTCGGCAAATATTTCCCCATATTAACTACAAGCTGATGAAATAAACTCTATTCTAATCTTATTATAAATGGTACTATACAGGCCCAGGTGGCTCTAATTTTCAACCTAGTGAAGTCTGTTCTTGAACTTTGCAAGAACTTGAGAAAATGTCATGGAATTGAATCAAGAGTTTTTATTTGTAAATCACAGTTAAGAGTTTTAAAGAAGAAAGCTTTAACCCTTTACCATACAATCCCTACTTGTAACTCTTTGCCACACGACAAAATTTTAGATTTGTCCATTATTCTTATTGTAAGCATCTGCAGACAACAATATGAATGCGAGTGAAAAATTAAAATTCATTTTGGGAAGGGTAGTAAACATTGTGGGAAAAGGAGAAAATGCTGGTTACCAGCATTTTCTCCTTTTCCAACAATCTTTTCAACAGGCTTCATTCCCAGGGTTGCTAAAAGTTGGAATTGTGTGGTAAAGGGTTAACAACCCTGAAAGATCAGGTTTTAGAAAACATTGCAGGAAAAAGATAAAATGCTGGTAACCAACATTCTACTCTATCAAATACAGAAATCATTCAGGTAACAGTATTTGATTTGTCATCTGCAACTAAATTTCAATTAGGTCCAGTCCAAAATTTCATCATTTGGTAAAGAGCTGAAACATATACAGGTGCCAAGCTTGGCTGCAGTTGCTTCGGAAATAGATTAATATTTGGTGAAAATTCTAAGTCACAAGTTATTCTACAATCTAGTTTAATGTCCCTTTAACCACAATTTAGATAACAGATTTTAATCAATCCTAAAAGATGATAAATAGAACACTATTAGTGTGAAATGACATGACATGTGCCGCAGTCTTTCCAATGTCTCAATTCACTTCCTCAATTCACTTCTGAGATCATTAGATCAGATCAGATTATGTAAAGTGCATGAATAGAAGAGAAAGGTGACCATCAATGCTTTGTGATAGAAACATAATGGGGGAAATGGATGTCTAAAATTCTTCATGTTAACCCTGGGTTAGAAGACTTTTAAAAACATTGTGGGAAAAGGAGAAAATGCTGGTAACCAGCATTTTCTCCTTGTCCCACAATGTTTCATTTTCTCCTTTTTCCACAATGTTTTCTAACCTTTCAAGGACTGAAATCTTCTTTTGCGCCACATTTGTTTGTTGCCTGGAAATGCTTTCAATTTGATGGAATCCAAAATTTTCTCCTATTCCTGCAATGTCTTCTTTCCTTCCATGGATACATCCAGTCTAAAAGTTTGTCCTTTGGTAAAGAATTAACTGCAAACTGCTCTATTTCTCTTTCTTAAACAATTTCAACAATGTCTTTACCAAAAGACAAAACTGTGGATTTGTCCAAACTGAAAGCTATTGTAGACAAAAAATTAATTATTACTTAAAAACATAAAATATGTCTTTCAAAGGGTAGAAAACACTGTGGGCAAAGGATATAATGTGGATCACCAGCATTTTTTCCTTTTTCCCACATTGTTTTCCAAAGCTCTCTTCCCTACAATAGTAAGGGTTTTGCATGGCTCAATGGTAAAAGGTAAGACTCGTAACCTGAAGGTTCCAGGTTCAAGCTTTTAAAAATTGGGCACACTGGGCTTTTCCTGAGAATGTCTTTGGGCAAGACCCTTCAGCACCCTAGCGTTATACTGGTGAAAGTCAGGACATAAAGGTATATATGAGAGGTGTGATATAAGCCACAGCTCACATATTCAGGTTTGTCCTGGGCTTTACTGGTACTAGGCTGGAGCTGTCATTAGTGTCTTGCCCGAAGACACATCAAAGAAGCAAAGGGCTTCAAGGTTACAATTTTTACACTTTACTACAAAGGAAAGCACAACCCAGTGTTCCCACTAGCTTTTTATTTCATGGTTAAACTTACCCCCTGAGCTGTAAATCTGGGGGGTAAGATTTCATATTAGAGGGTATGACAATAATGGTTCTCAACTAGAGGTAAAGCAATCTATATTGATATGCAGCAAAACAGTCTGTTATATTAAGATATTTGTGGAAATTTACTGTTAAAAGTCATTAAAAAGCTGAAAAGATGGTCTGAAGTGACTCTGATTGTACAATGTCAAAAAAGGAAAATTTTGTTATGCGATGGGTTTCCACTTTCTTTGCACTGATAAATTTTTCATGTCTGTTAATTTATGGACAGGTATTTCCGCATGATTGACAATTTGTCAATAAGGGTAACAAGTAACTTCAAAACCTGTCACTTTAAACAAGATAAGCGGATAATGGTTTTTTTTTTTACATTTTTTCTTACTTGAGGTTTCCATGTAACCAAAATTTAATATGTTAATTTTAATTCTATAATGTGATTTACGCAACAATTTGCATGAGTGGGAACGCTGAGGACCCAATTTTTCAATCTGGACAAGTCTATAAGTTCTATTATTTGGTAAAATATTAAGCCCTAGATATTAAATATCTTTGTAACATTGAAGACAAAATTCTAAGCTAATCTAAACTGGAAGCGACTGCACGTCCACAACAAATTAGAATTGGCAAAAATAATGGGTTTTACTTTAGATTTGATAGAAAACATTGTGAGAAAAGAGAAAATGCTGGTATCCAGCATTTTCTCGTTTTCCCGCAATATTTTTTAAAAGGCTCCTTCTGCAGGATCATTCAAACTCGGTATTGTGAGGCAAAGAGTTAAAGCATCTGAAGATTTTTATTTAATGCCCTTTAAACAACATGGACAGAAATAAAATGATTTAATCACTTCCATCCCAAAGGAAAATGAAGTGGGGTTTTCATTTGTTTTCTTTTACTTTCAATTATCACTAAAACAATAAACAGATTCAATTAAAAGATACAAAACAAAAGGTTTGATAAATAATATTGGGTCAAAAAACAAAGTTACATGTACAAGTGTCAATATTTTCCAAATGTACCTGATAAAAATCTTAGATTTTGCCCAGAGGGGTAATAATAACACTCAGAAAGGAAAGTCAAGGAATAGTAGATCAAGAATCAATTTCAGATCAACATACATAGAATGTGCAATCTGATCTTGATCGACATCATCAGAGTGAAAACAATTAAGAGCACCATGATTATGTGGGTGTCAAGTTCAGCTGCAGTTGCTATCAGTGAACATTCAATGGCAAAAAAGGGGCATAAAAATATCAGAAATTATTTTGATGGTTACCTGCCCCTGTTGCATGAGTTCCCCTTTTGATAGCTAACAATTAGTCCCAGTTTGAAGTAAATATATTCTGCAATGACAGATATATACAATTTCAAAGATTTTCTAAAAGATTTTCTAAGACAACACAGTGGAACAATTAGGGCTATGACAGTACCAGAATGTTTTCTTCAAAAAACAGCCAGGTAAAAAATGTCTAGGAGACTTCTACAAGGGTATCTGTAGATGTTTAAATTTATTTCAAGCTGCTTTCAACAACATGAAGGAAGAAAAACAATGATTTTATCCCTTATCTCTTCCAAAGGAAAATGAAGTGAGTTTTCATTTGTTTTCTTTACTTTCAATTATCGCCCAAACAATAAACAGATTCAATCAAAAGATACAAAACAAAAGGTTTGATAAAGAAATAATATTAGGTCAAAAAACAAAGTTACATGTACAAGTGTCAATATTTTCCAAATACAGTATACCTGATAAAAATCTTGGATCTTGCCCAGAGGGGTATTTAATAACCCTCAGGATGGAAAGTTCAATCTGGGTTCGAATTCACCAACCAGTCTTAACTCTCAGAGTTCTTAAGTCTTTACCAAACGACAAAATTTTAGACTTGTCCAAACTGAAAGCATTTGCAGACAAGAAAATAAACATGACTCAAAAATTGAAACTTGACTTTAGAAGAGTAGAAAACATTGTGGGAAACGGAGAAAATGCTGATTACCAGCATTTTCTCCTTTTCCTGCAATGTTTTCAGAAGGCTTCTTCCTCTGGGTTGTAAAAACAAGGGATTGTTTGGTAAAGGGTTTTAATAAACCCATAGAACACCTCCATTCTCGAAACAAGACTCTTATAATTGCAATTTGTCAAGTTTGTTATTGTTCGGAACGTCTAAGCAAAGCTGGTAACCATCATTTTCTCCTATTCCCAGTATCTATTCTAGAAACTGAAAATGAAGGGGGGGAATCCCCCCCACCTCCATTTAAAAGATAGGGTCGATTTTCAAAAAACAAGCAGGACAATTTTTGAACGGATAGAAAACATATACCGGTAGATCATTTCGCAGATATTCATTCCAGCCCAAGACTATACAGTTGACTTAATGACCTGTTTACATGTCAAAAGACATGTTTGAATATCCTCCTCTTGAAATTAATTTAATTTTTTGAAAAAAAAAGATAGATAAGAATTACACAGTTATAAAGTTCATTCTGATAAAATTTATTGCAATAACAGCAGTCTAATACCCCCATTCCACTAGGCCGCGATCTACGGCGCTCTGTGCACTCATACAGAGCGCCGTAGATCGCCTCAGATCGCTGCCGGATTGGTGATTATGAAGACACTCCCGCTCAGATAACAACCAGATGACCGAGTGCTACTGCATCTCTAATGGTCACTATCGGATCACATCGGAGCATGATGACCAGCATACTGGCGAACATTTTCACTCTTGAGCGATCCAATAGCGCTCCAGTTATGATTTTTACGTTCAAGTTGCGTTTCGATAGCGATTTAAGCGATAAGTAGCGATGTGATGGCGTTCTGAACAGATCGCCACAGATCTTTGTGCAACGGAGTAGACTGATGGCGATCTTAGCGATCCGTTAAAGATCTGTTAGCGTTCTTGCCGTTCTTGGCGCTCTGCATCGCAATCTACGACACTGTGAGAGCGCCGTAGATCGCGGCCTAGTGGAATGGGGGTATAAGACTACGTAAAATAGGCCGTTTTGGACTAGATATTTGGAAGTGGGCCATTTTGACAAACTTCCTGTCAAGGGAGGTTACTTTTATGGACTTAACTCTTTACCACACAATCCTGGGTTTTAACAACCCTGTACGAAAAGGCTTTTAAAAACATTGTGGGAAAAGGAGAAAATGCTGGTAACCAGCATTTTCTCTTTATCCCACAATGTTTTCTACCCTATCAAAGAAAGACATCATCATTTGAACTACATTTAATTTGTTGTCTGCAAATGCTTTCAATTTGGTCCAGTTCAAAATTTTGTCGTCTGGTAAAGAGTTAATCTGTTGCAAAACAACTTCTGCAATGATGCCTTTTTATTCAAAACAGCGTTTTTTTCAGCGATGCAAGATTAAATTCTTAGTTTTGTGACTTTTTCATTGTTTATTTTTTACGTGGGACTGTCACGCATTGGGGCTGAATTTATGCCGGATTTGTAAATAATTAGCGTGATTCCCACAATAGCGCATCCTAGAATAGACTCTGTATTCCTGCAACGTTTTCCACCTTCCATTGGTGAACTTATATTTCTCAGTCACAATTATTTTGTCATCTGCAAATACTTTCAATTTCTACAAGTCTAACATTTTCTCATTTGGAAAGAGTTAATAAAGTGAGCAGGAAATAAATTCTGCCACTTGCACTGATCAATTGATGTTTCATCAAATTGAAGGCATCAAGACTTTCTATCATGGCACCTGGGGTCACAGGGCTTTCTGGTATGGGGGTCATTTGACCCCCTTCAGATGAACATAAGAAAGCAAACAGAAGTATAAAGTTTTGGGGTCTTTTAGAAAATCAGGGCCGGTATTCACCAACCATTCTTAAGAATATTCTTAGTCTTATTCTCCAAGATTTTCTAAATTTGAAAGTAACATAACTTCTGATTGGCTAAACCATTTGGTTTAGCCAATCAGAAGTTGTGTTATTTTCAAATTTAGAAAATTTTGGAGACTGAGACCAAGATTTAGAATGGTTGGTGAATACGGGCCCTGGAGGTCCTAATTCAAAGAAAACCCTGATGGCACCAGTCAAATCTTTACAGAAATAAATTAATTGCATTTAGATCAGATAATTATATCTGCATCATTTACAATCTAACTGATAAAAGTTTCAAGCAAGTGTGAAATGACATTTGTACTGAGCTTTTCAACATTTGCCATGGTGGTTTATGTGATGTCTCAATTGATTCAGAAAACAATGACAAGCCAGATTAGATCAAGATCAAAATTTACCTCAGGTGGGTTTAACACAAGATCTTTTTTTTGGTAAATATCTAAAGGCAAAGTGTCAAAGTTTACAACTTTCAGTTTTTTTTGGTTTGAAAATACATTTTGATCAGATTAAATGAATATTCAGACAGGCAACACTTAGGACAGGTTTACTCTTAAATCTTTACCAAACGACTAACAATTAAGACTGGTCCAAATTCAGAACATTTACAGACGATAAAATAAATGTGGCTCAAAATATGAATTTTGTTTTGGGAAGGGTATAAAACATTGCGGGAAAAGGAGAAAATGCTTGTTACCAGCATTTTCTCCTTTTCCCACAATGTTTTCAGAATGCTTTTTCTACAAGGTCATTAAAATCGGGATTGTGTTGTTAATAGTTAACCAAAAGACAACATTTTAGACTCGTCCTAATTGAAAGCACTTGCAAATGTTAGTTTGAACATGGGTCGCATGATGGAATTAGTCAGCTGGTTACCAGCACTTTCTCATTTTCCAACAATGTTTTCAAAAGGCTCCTTAGGGTCGTTTAAACTCAAGGTTGTATGGAAAAGGGGTTGAAGGCCTCAGCTATTGGCCAAATGTAAATGATTCAAATGTCAAATTGTAGGCAGATTTGAAACGAATGTTTTCGAAAGCCTTCCCAATTTGGGTAATTTTAAGCCTGTTTGTATTTGTGTGATACAGGTTAATACTTCTCCTCCTGTGGATGACTTATCTTATTCATGTAGCTGACCTCTTTTGAGGAACACTGTGGCAAAAGAAGAAATTCCTTATGACAAGCGACTTATTCATTCTAATCACCTAGTCATTTATAGTGGCATTTTCAGTTATCAACTGTATTTTTCCAAGGGGAAATCCAAGTTAATTCTTTCCTTGTCATAGAAGGCATAAGAAGCAGTGTTTTCTCCAAAGTGCATATTCAGTGTGTTTAACACACTTTTTGCTCACTTGTCCTGCTGTAATACTTAAGTTGTGTCTTTTCTGATGCGCTTAGTATATTAACAATTTTGACTGGTCCATGTTTGATTACGAACATTTTCTCCTTTTTCCACAATGTTTTCTACCTTTTCAAAAAACAAATTCCATGTGTGCTACAGTTAACCTTTTACCAAACAATCCCAAGTTTTAACAACCCTGGAGATGAAGGCTTTTGAAAACATTGTGGGAAAAGGAGAAAATGCTGGTAACCAGCATTTTCTCCTTTTCCCACGATTTTTTCTTCCCAATCAGACAGAAATGATCATTTTGTCTACATTTATTTTGTCGTCTGCAAATGCTTTCAATTTGGACAAGTCTAAGATTTTGTCATGTGGTACAGAGTTAATTTGTCGTCTGCAAATCTTTCCAATTTGGACCTCTCTTAAATTTTGTCATTTGGTAACTTAGTGTCAACTGAATCTCCTCTTTCATTTCTTACTCATATTCTCTCTATCAATGCAAAATAGAAGCCTGATATCACTTATGTTCTATTATGCTCTTTGGTTCCCAAACTTAATTGCATTTTGGTTCAATAAAGACTGTCACATAATGCAATAAACAGCAATAAAAGCTTGTCCACATAAAGGAGGAAATCCTTATCAGCAAGTCATTAACTTTTAAAGAAAGGGGTACCCACTATCCGCTAATTGGCTTTAATTACAGCTTCAGGCCAGTAGATTTTTCTATTTTTACACCTGAACCTTTTTTCTGTATCATAACCTTCTGTATACGACTGTTTTTGTTCTAAATCTTTGCCAAACAATGAAATTCTAGACCCTACCAGCAATTTCTCCTTTTCCCACCATGTTTTTAAAAGCTTTCTCAGGTCCTTAAAAGTCGGGATAGTTTGATAAAGGGTTCATTTAAGAATAAAAAATGCAAGACTAAGTGTTTAAGGTATTAGACCCCTAATGGAAAACAGCTATTTCCACTATAATATTATCCTACAAAATTTGCTATGATTAAAAATGGGTAGTATTGTACTACTTTAAATGAGCCCCTTTTTCCTTTTTTTCCTTCTTAGAATTATCATTTATAAATCTAAAACCACTATATTCTCATTACAAAAGGAGATAATAATTACCTCCCTTTTGAGAAAACTAACAAAAGTATCAACAAATAATTTCAAGATAGACATCAAAGTAATTTCTGGTTGGTTAAAAATGTGCAAAAGTATTATATCAGTATAAATCCTTATTTATCAACTAACAAGAAATTTTATTCCATGTTGCACTAGAAGCATTAGGGGTCCGATACCTTAAAGACAAATCCCATCAACTGAACCATGTTATACTTGTCCATTCTGCAATTGCTTCCAATTTAGAATGGTCTACAAATCTATGACTTTTGTTGTCTTGTAAAGGGTTCATGCATCATTCATTGAGGGATATGGTTATAATTCTTACATTTTTGGTTCTTAAATTAACCCTTTCCAAAAAAAAAAAAACATACTTTCAATGACCCTGAGCATGTGAGAGAGATAGCTTTAGAAATGATGTGGGAGAAAGGAGAAAATGCTGGTAACCAACATTTTCTGCTTTTCCCAAAATGTTTTCAACCCCTCCAAAAAACAAATTTCAATATTTTTAGTCATATTTGATACCAGTCTAAAATTTCATCGTTTGACAGAGTTAACTCTTTATCGAACAAAATCTTAGACAGGTTCAAATTGAAAAACACTTGCTGACAACAACTCAATAAATCAAATTGGACTCAGAAACTGATATTTGCCTATGGCAGGGTAAGAAACAATGTGGGAAAAGGAGAAAATGCTGGTTACCAACATTTCCTCCTTTTCTCACAATGTTTTCAATAGCTCCCCTCCCCCTCCAATTAGGTCTTAAAACTCTGGATGGTGCGGTAAAGGGTTTAGGTCAGCATGTCAGATAGAAATCTTTAACAACCACTTGGCACACTTCTCAGATTTTTATCGGTCTTGTGACAGACCAGTTTCATTAATTAGTGCATGCTGCCTGCCAACATTACACCTATGTATCGCCTGACACAAGGCCTGGCAAAGTGGTTGGAGTGTTGGTGTTACCTATTCCTACCTAGCACAGAAACTAACTTTTAGATTGATTAAGAACTGGAAGTTTACAGGGGTATGGGGATACAGTTTATGTTCTCCCTATTGGGAAGCTTCCAATGGAGTTTTGTTAAAGTCCATCCAGGGGTTGGTAAGAAGTAATGTGGGAAAAAACCAGAGACTACAGAGGCAAAGGGCCATAACTGTGAGAAAAGTCATCCAGTGCTCGCTTAGAAATAGCAAGAAAATTGGGATCTCAAAATTCAAAGGGCCATAACTTTGTCCAAAATCATTTAACCAGGACATGCTGGCAATATACACAGATCTTTTATATTTGGAAATTTCCCTGGAAGGTTCTATCCAGATGTTACTGAGAAATAGCTTAGAAAGAAATTTGGGACCTCTCTCTTTACCACACAAATTTTTAAAATTGAAAGCATTTGCAGAGGACAATTAAAATTTGTCTTCTGGAGAGTAGAAAATGTCCTGGGAAAAGAAGAAAATGCTGGTAATCCGCATTTTCTCCATTTGTTTAAATATTTTGAAAAAAGTCTTCTTTCTCAGGGTCCTTAAAACTTTTGATTGTGTAGTAGAGAGTTAAAATTCAAAGAGCAAAAACTTTGATAAAAATAATCAAACCAGAAAAAGCTAACAGTATGGGCATGTCCATCCTATAAGGGAGCATTCCATGAAGTTTCTTTGAATTCAAAGCTGTGGTTTCAGGAAAATAGCGCAAAAACAAAACCGGAAACTTACAATTCAAAGGGCCATAACTGTAATAAAATCATCAAACCAGAACATACTGCCAATATGGACATGTCCTTCCTATAGAAAAGCTTCCTATTAAGGTCTGGTTGAATTCTATCAAAAATTTGCTCAGAAATACCTTTGAAACAAAATAATGGATGGACAGACAGAAACATAGGTAGACGTGGCATCTACATGCTCTCCTGAAATTCTTTTGGGCATTATAAAAATATTTCTTCTTACTTGCTCTTTTTCCAGTCAGTGATTTATTATAACCTTTCTAGTGGCAGCCAAATATGGATCAAATCGCTTATGTGGACAATGTAGGTCAAGATCAGACTGCACAAAACACTGAGCAGTCCCATTCATCTTAGATCTACACTGTCTGCTGCTTTGCTATACATTGTGAGAAAAACAGCTTTGACATAATCTGCATCATTCATGCCGATTGAAAATATAAGTTTCATTAACTTTCATTTCAAGGGATATTCAACCCTTTGCCACACAATCCTGACTTTTCACGACCCTGAGAAAGAAAGCATTTGAAAACATTGCAGGAAAAAGAGAAAATGCTGGTATACCAGCATTTTCTCCTTTTCCTACAATTTTTTCTATCCTTTGCAAGACAAATTTTATGTTTTTGAATAAAATTGAATTTGTTGTCTACAAATGCTTTCAATGTGGATCAGGCTAAGATTTTGTCGTGAGGTAAAGAGTTGAACCCTTTACTAGACATCCAAACTGAAAGAATTTGCAGACGACAAATCAACTCTTTACCAGACGACAAAATTTCTGACTAGTCCAAATTGAAAGCAGTTGTAGACGATAATTGGAGTGTAGTTCAAATTTTGATTTTTGTTTTTGAAAGGGTAGAAAACATTGTTGGTAAAGGAGAAAATGCTGGTTAACAGCATTTTCTCCTTTTCCAACAATGTTTTCAAAAGGCTTCTTTCTCAGGGTCGTTAAAACTCGGGATTGTGTGGTAAAGGGTTAAATGTGGCCCAGATGGAGGGATTTGTTTATTAAACGGTAAAAAACATGGTAGGAAAAAGAGAAAATGCTTATTTCCAGCATTGTCTCCTTTTACAACCTCCTCCTTTTCCAACCATGTATTCTGAAGCAGACTTTCTCAGGGTTGTCATAAAAAATTAAAGATGCACCCTTACCGCCAGAGAATAAACAAACGCTGTTAAAACTTTACAATGTATAGAATCTAGATAGCCGTGTAAACATAGATAAAAAACAGATATAAGGTGTAAGGAATAAAGAGACGCCAGGGATTTCTCTTTGATTTAAACTGGAAACTGTGGTTGTTATGTCTATGGCTAGCCGCAACAGAACGATTTGCATTTTCTATCCGTCGTAATCTGTGCAACCTTGCAACCATCAGGGGCAACATTTGGCACAAAGGTACAATAACGATTATAATTTCATAAAATAAAAATAAAATTGGTTACAAAACTGGTAGAAAATGAGTAAAGATGCATCTTTAAGGATTTTTCGACAAAGGGGTGCTTAAAATTGCCTGTATTGGCAAGGTAAAAATGACTTGAAATTGACAATTTTTATTTTGACAATTTTTATTTTTAAGTAATTTTTATTTTTCTAGAAAACTGCATTTTAATGGAGCCAACCAGGATTGATGTCTATGTAAAACAAGATTCTCTTTGTTTCAAAAAGGCCTGTAAATTTATAAAATGTCAAAAAGGCTAGTAAAAAAACAATAGGAAAATTCAATTTCAATTTATTTTCTTTGACACTTCAATGTTTTAATGACTCCACCCTTACCTTTGTTTTACAGGGTATTAATTGCTAAGCACGACTCACTGACCTTTTGTGGACAAGTGCAGTTCAAGATCAGACTGCACAGAACATGCAGTCTGATCTTGGATCTACACTGTCCGATAAAAAGATATCTTTCCCCCAAATAATACCTTTGAAACAGCAACATCTTGGTTTTTATTATCAGATCGAAAGTTTTATTTCACTTATGTAGCAGAATAAGGTTTAATGACTCCACCCTATCTTTGTTTTACAAGGTCAATATAAACCTTGCATGATATCCCAACATGCTTAAGTAAATTAGATGCCATTGTTTTACATTTTCATTTTCTTGTATCTTTTCAACTCTAAATGAATTTCTGCATTAAGCCTTTACTAGACAATTCCAAGTTATAGCAACCCCAGGAAGGCAGACTTTCGAAAACACTGTGGGAAAAGGAGAAAATGCTGGTAACATTGTGGGAAACAAAGATAATGCTGGTTCCCAGCATTTTCTCCTTTTACCTATATCTTTCATAAGGCTTCTTTTCTTAGGTTGTCGAAACTGTGTGGCAAAGGGGGCTAAGTTGAGATGTAAATTGACAAAATTTCAAAACTGGAGCCATTTCAAATTAGTTAGACATGGGTATCATTAATTTCAAAGCATGACAGGCACTGTCAACTTTACAACATTAATTTTTTTAAAAAAGAAAATGACATGACATAGTCTTGTGCATCATCCTTTATATCTTTGTACCAATAATTTTTAATCTTCAAATTTTGTGCATGTATTGTTGGTACTCACCTGAAAACTTCTTATTTCCCTTATCAGAACATTTCAAGTTAAAGGCACATTTAGACTTGCCACCATGACCATATGTAAACAAAACTCAATGGCATCACAATTATATGACGTTACTATCAAAAGCAGCCATCTGTACTAATGGAGGCACAATTTATAGTAATTCAGTGTCAAATAACTATATTTTCATTAAAGGCCAAGTAAAGGCCAAAAAATCAAAGCAGGTGTCATAATACATTTAAATTTAAATCATACCATTTAAAAGTATGGAAAATATTGTGGAGATTAGTCTGCTATCGTGTGGTCGGGCCATTGTGTTAGTCGCTGGCAGAAAAAAGAATTTTAAAATCAGGCAAAAAGTAAACAAAAAAACGCAGCTACCTGGCAGGTTTTAACCTAGTATTGAAATTAATTTCTCTGTCAGCCACAAACACATGGACTCACCGTTCAATGACAGATTGTCATTTTCACAATAATTTCCAAACTTTTAAATGGTATGATATAAATTCAAATGCATTTAAACACCAGCTTTGTTTATTTTTGGCCTTTATTGTTACTTTAAGGCTTTCATTTCACATTTCTTTTCCTGTTATGGTTACTTAAACCAGCTTTTAACGACCTTGCGGAAGAAATCTTTTGAAAACATTGTTGGAAAAGGAGAAAATGCTGGTTACTCGTATTTTTTACTTTTCCAACAATGTTTTCCAATGACTTATTTGTCAAAGTTGTTAAACTTGGTATTGTGTGGTAAAGAGTTTATTCCGTACAAATACAACTTCTTCCAGTGTCATGTGACGCAAGTATAGATCCTGCTTGCTTAACACTAACCTAACTCGCCATCAGTTTAGACCAAAAGGGACCAAAGCAAAGAAATTTCACCTCAGTAGAAAATTTAAAATCCTTTGAAAAATGTCTTTACGACACAATCCCCAGTTTTAACGACCCTAGCAAAGATGACTTTTTGAAAACATAATGGGATAGGGAGAAAATGCTGGTAACCAGCATTTTCTCCTTATCCCACAATGTTTTCTATCCTATCAAGTACAAATTCCATCATTTTAGTCTCATTTAAAATTGACATTTGCAAATGCTTACAAATTGAACAAGTCTACATTTTTGTCATCTGGTAAAGAGTTAAAGATTTGGCTTTGTTACAGGCACTGTGTAGGTTCCAATAATATAGCCCTGTCTAGCGAGACTTGCGCATTTTCTAACAATATAATGCACACGAGTGCTCAAGGACAGACATCTACAGTGGATTAGCAAAAATAAGTAATGATAAAATCAAGGCAAATTGAAATACCTTGGGGAAATCTCTTAGGGTCGTTAATAGTCGGGATTGTGTGGTGAAGGGAAAATGAGAAAATACTGATAATAACCACATTCTCCTATTGCAACAATGTTTTGTGGTCTTTCAAGAACAAATTCTTTCAACTGTCAATTTTTCATCCACAAATGGTTTTCAGCATAGATAATCTTTATAATAATTCAATATTAGTTTTTTTCATGAGCATTGGCGAGTTCTGATTGGCTGAAAATTTCTTTTCATAGCTCCATGAAAAAAAAATCAGCAGTGCCAGAAATACTTTTGCAGTCAAACTAATGTAAACAAACATGTATACGAGATTTCATAATGTTTTTTCGTTCTGATTTTATATCGAGTCCGAAGTTCAAATTACTAGCTGAATTTATTTTTTTCTGAATACTGAAAAAAAAAAATCCAATAATAAATTCAAAGAGAGAGCTGAAAACTCATTGTTACTCTGCTGGGTTTAAACAAGCTTATTTTCAACTTAATTCTAGCGTATTGAACTTCTAATAATAAATCCACTCAATCTGCAAATGTTCAATACTATAATGACGTCATGAATTACGTCATTTTTACGTCATGAAGGAGCAGTTTTACCGTGCTATGAAATATCAATGAAAAGGACAGTAAATAAATACTCAATGTTGGATTTACAAAAAAAGAGCAGTTAGTATTATTTAAGTGCATATTTGTTGTCTGTGATATTGAATTATAAGGAATGAAGAGAATTTTTTTTGTTTTCATGGAGGTATGAAAAAAAACCCTAATCACACTTTTGTATGATTAGGTTTTTTTTTTCATACCTCCATGAAAACAAAAAAAATTCTCTTCATTCCTTAATTACAATAATTGAGCCATTCTCTGGCAAAGGGAGGTTTCATGCATCTCCATTACCTGTCTTGCCAAACAAATCATCACATAATTATGGATCCATAAAATCAATTTTTTGTAACAAACCACTGAATTTTGAGGTAGAATGGTCTTTGAATATGTAGAAAATTCACCAAAAGATTACACAGGTCAGCCTGCAGGTACTGGGCAGGCTGAAATGGGTCAATACTTTTTGGCAGATGCATTAAACCCCCTTTTCACAGAGCATGGCCCAATTTCATTGTCTGCTATAGAAATGTGCTGTTGGGACAAGTCTTCTAAACTTAAATCCAGGTAAGGATTTAAAATCTCAACTCTTAACTGGACCCTGCAGGGGCCAAGCTAGCTAGATTGCTGTGAGGGAGGAGGTAAAAAAAACTAGATAAAACACTGGTAAGATGGGATCTGACAAATTGCATCAACATTACATAATCAGATCGCTGTAGTATTGACATAAATATCCAATTAAAAATCTCCATCAGAACAGTTTTATTTTAGAAATAAAATCTTGGTGCAATCAATTGTGAACAAAGCTAAAAAAAATAATAAAGATTCAGATGCTTTGAAAAAAAAAAGAATGCCTAGAATGCCTAAAGAGATTCGAATGTAAAAAGTCACGTGCATACCTACACATTACAGAGATTCATTGTGGTAAGTTTCAAGTTATCCCATTAGAAATTGTAGGAGAAGGTAGCAGCACAAGAAATTGGTTATTTCAGAATTCAAGGGCAGATAACTCTAGAATGCTTAAAGAGATCCAAATGTAAAGCATCACATGCACAACTACATATCATAGAGATTCATTGTGGTAAGTTTGAACTTACTCCAATGGAAACTGTAGGAGGAGTTGGACGCACACACAAGAAATTGCTGATAGACAGACAACCAGGACCATAACATAATACGATCCTTCGGGCATATAAAAAACTTAAGAAAGCATTTTTGAAAAAAGAGAAAATGCTGCTTACCAGCATTTTCTCCTTTTCCAACAATGCTTTCCACCCTTTCAAAGGCAAATTGAACCATTGTTAGCAGCATTTAATTTGTTGTCTGCAAAATTAATGCTATCAATTTGGACAAGTCTGAAATTTTGCTGTCAGGTAAAGAGATAAAGACGTAGAAAACACTATGCAAATACATGTGTATTATAACTTTTTACCACAATCTTGGACTTGTCTAAATACAAGGTATTTAATATCTACAAGTTATTTGTGTCTCAAAAGACTGGATCTGTCTTGGGAATTGCAGAAAACATTGTGGGAAAAGGGAGAAAATGCTAGTTACCAGCATTTTCTCCTTTCAAACGATGTGTTTTATAAGCCTTTTTCCTTTCAAAAACTGTTAAGAAGTGATGAACAATTAAACTTCACTTGCACAGAAGTAAATATACTAGTTCTACAGACTTACCATAGTTCAAATGTTGGAGAATCAATGGGCGATGGTGTGTCCACAAAACATCCTAAAATAAAAAAGAAATGTACAAGGTTAACCGTTTTCCAAACAATCAGCCATTTTGACAACCCTGAGGAGGAAAGCCTTCGTAACTGGAAAGCTCAGTATAATGTTTATTGAGTGGAAAAATAGAAACCAACAAAAAGGACTCTAAATTGTGGAATGGCACTTTAACGATCAAGTACCCCCAACAAGTCCAAGGTTGGTTCAGAATTGCCTGATCTGTGACTTTATGGGGCCTAATGCGCAATGGCGTGCTCTAGATTGAACACTACATTATGCATAAAAATTAGTGAAGTAGCGCTTTGCATTCAGTTACCTTTTTGTCAAACCACAAAAGTTTCAGCTTACCCAAATTGAAAGCGTTGTAGCTGAATTGATGAGATTTAGCCTTTGAAGGGTAGAACACATGGTGGAAAAAGAAGAAGATACTCATAGCAGGCATTTTCCCTTTTTCTCACAATGTTTTAAAAAGACTCCCTCCCAGGAATCAGTAAAACTTTGGATTGTTTGGTATAGGGCTTATACAAACTACAATGTTCTGCAAGGGAAAAATTAAAGTAAGGTAGTGTAGATCCAAGATCAGACTACATGATTGTTCTATGCTGTCTCATCATGTTCTAAACTGCGCACAATTAGTTTGCACAAAAGTGACAAAATTTATGCTTGGGGTTTAAAGTCAACTTCATATTGCTCATAGAGCTAATTCAGAAACAAGGGAGGTAACTTGTACCTGAACAACATCTTAACAAGGGATCTAAGTCAGTCTGAATTAATAAAATATGTTTAAGAAATAATCTTCTTTCTATCGTGGATTATCGTTCAATAAACAACAGTTGTGAGTTATGAGGCACAGTAAACAATCCACGAGGGCGATAGCCCTAGAGGTTTATTGAACGATAAACCACGATAGAAAGAAGATTATTTCTATTCTAACATGACAAACTCTTAATCAAAGGAAAACAAGTTCATACTTAGAGTTAAAACGCGTATGCAGATTATATTCCATTGAATAACTTACTTACTTTATACAGAATGACGTCACTCTATATAGAATGACGTCACTCTACATAGAATAACGTAGAATTTACCACGCTTTCGTTGCACTGTGTTTATAGAGCCGAATTCACATGTCAATTTAGAATCTATCTTTAACCAGACTGAATTTTTGGATTTGCCTACATCGAAAACAATTGCAGTGATCAAAGTAAGAATGGCTCGAACGTTGGAAAACATTATCATAATAGGTGAAAATGCTGATTACCAGCATTTTCACCTTTTATCACAATGTTTTCAAAAGCTTCTTTGCTCTGAGGCTTGATACCAATATTCTAAACTCCAGACATATCTTTTATCCATGTAAGTTCCTTCTTATCATGATCTGTATTTTGAAACACTGTGCAGAATTTCATTTCACCAGATTGTCTACTTTCTGGTGCTAAAAATACAGAGTCAAAAGTAGCTGTTTCTTTTGCACGAATGCCATTTTAACCCTAGCGGACAGTGTAGGTCAAGATCAGACTGCACAGAATGTGCAGTCTGATCTTGGATCTACGCTCTCCGATAATTAGATATTTTTATCCAAGAAATAAGTTTGAAATAATTTCATTCACACTGTTTTTACTATCACCTTGAAAGCTTAATTTAACTTATTCACCACGATAAGGCTTAAAGGTGGCCCTTCAGATTTTGGGATGAAAATTTTACAAAAATACAAAAAAATCATCCTTTTAATTTTCATTCATAAAACCCCAGTAGTCGAAAACCATCCGACAACAAGAGAAATTAGAGATTTACTACGGCCCAGGTTGACACCAACGGGAAACATGGTCTACTTTTACATGAGCAACTCGCTCATTTACATACCGGAAATACACAGACGAAGCTTCAAACATAGCGTCCGAAGAAGACATTATGGAAAATAATTACATGTTTGTTATGTTATGGAATTTAAGCGTTATTAGTCACATGCAAGTCACTTGACATTCTCACGATGCTTTTTTTAATTTCTGGCACGAAATCTAAAAATACCTTAAGAGGCTACGTAGCCTTTTAAGGGAACACCATCAAAAAAATTTTTTTTTGTAATTTTATGATTCTTAATTATTGATGATTTGTATTGTTTTTTCATATAAATTTCATTGATATATTTATATATATTTTACTTTGGTGAGATGTGAAAAATCTAAATACCCACCTTTAATGCTAAGTTATAGTCAACGTTTCTTTGAAGCTTGATGAAATACTAATCTATTCTTTTTATATCTCCCTGTCCGAAGCCAACCTGCTTAACCCTTTACCAGATGACAAAATTTTAGCCTTGTCCAAATTGAAAGCATTTGCAGACAACAATTTCAAAGTGGCTCAAATGGTGCAATTTTTCTTTGATAGAGTAGAAAACATTGTGGGAAAAGGAGAAAATGCTGGTAACCAGCATTTTCTCCTTTTCCCACAATGTTTTCAAAAGGCTTCTTTCCCAGGGTCGTTAAAAGTTGGCATTGTGCAGTAAAGGGTTAAAACAGGGTACCTGTTCAACTGCTTTCATTTATTTTTATTGCATGGATTTAACTCTTTGCTGCATGAGAAAAATGTAGACTTGTCCAAATTCAAATCAAATCTTGCTAAAATGAGGAGATTTGTCTTTAGAACTTACTGAAAACATTGTGGGAAAAGAAGAAAATGCTACCAACATTTTCTCAATTTTCAAAGGCCCTTTTCAGCGGCTCCAAACGTGAATATAAAACGTACCGCGACAACCAATGACAAACAAGACAGTGTCTTTTTACCAAGGCATGGTTGAATGCAATTTAAAACTGTTTTGTGTTGGACAAGTAAGCAGCACTGGCTGACAAGTGGACTTTTTTAATTTACTTGTCCGTGTACAAGTAGAAATTTCTAAGATTTCCACACCCCTGGTTTATCTCTAACATATGTACGATAAGAAAAGTTCCTAACACTTTAACTTTGAAGGCTATGGAAAACACTGTTGAAAAAAGAGAAAATACTGGTAACCAGCATACCTCTTTTCAACCCCTTCAGGAAGGAAAAACTTTCATCTGAGAAACATTAACTTTGTTCTCTGCATATGCTTTAACTAATCTAAAATAATGCAGAATGGAAGAGTTAATTGAGGCACAAAATTGTATTTTTTGCTAAGTTTGAGAATACATTTTTCTGTCAGCAAAAAGGTTGTAAGGATATTTATACCTGAAATTAATATAAAAAATAAATTTGTCTGTGTTTTGACCTGATTACATTTGGCAGCAAGTCAGCACTGAAACTGTTAATTTGCACTGTAAAACTTCCTCATCTTTGTGACAGAGAGGGGAGAGGGGATCAAATAGTATTCATGTGATAAAACACAAGTAATAAATAATCTGATCACAAACTTATCATCATTTCTGTTTTATTACCTCCCTGAAGACTCCTCAATTCTAACTCAAAGTCATACAACATCCTTAAAATCCAACTATTTTTTTTTAACAACAAAACATGTATCATATGTCATACACTTTTGAAATCACTTTTGGAAATGAAAAATGTCCTATGCACAACCACACAAATGTTTGATATCAGTTTTCACAAATTTGGTTAGTTTGTGGCTCCATCTATTGTTCATGATAATAATAATGGAAAACAATTTACACCCATGTAAAACAACCCATTTCAAAGGGAAAGTAAAAATACCCAAAGTCACTTATATGATGTAATTGAATTTGCAGGAGACTTCAAAGGCCAAACAATTAAAGGTAATAATTATACATTTAATCAGACAATGGTTCACAGATTAGAGATATTATAATTATGTCTAAGAGCTTAATTCCTATTTTCATCACCTCTGATTTCAATTAGTTTAGATGGTAGGTGGTATCATTTACGCAAGAGGTGTGAATTATGAGCAAAGATTTTTGTGATAAATGCAGCATAATGTGAGATTTTCTTTTCTTTTCTAACAACACCTCAGCTGAAAGTAGGAGTTGAATTTCAGAGTCAAATATATTTAAGTTTTCAACATTCTGATGCTTAAATCGATTTAACCAAACATCAAAATATTAAACTCCACCAAATTGAAATAACTTGCAGATGACCAATTAAAAATTTGGCTTAAATAATTGGATTTGACTCTTCAAGGGCAGAAAACGCTAACTACCAACAATTCTCCTTTTCCCAAAATGTTTTCTTCCCTTCCCACATGAGTCACAATTATTTTGTTGTCTCTTATTACTTTTCATTTGGACAAGGCAAAAAAATCTGTTGTCTGGTATAGAGAAAAGTTAAAGGATTTATTTCTGAAAGTATGTACAGTATCGTTAAAGTGTTGAAGGAAAAAAAAAGAGCACTGCATGTGGGTGCCAACGTTTGGCTGTAGTTGCTTGATTTTCAGTGAAAAATTCTAATTTGAAAAAAAAAAGCATAACTGTGTCAAAAATACTTTGATGGTTGCCTGCCCTTGCTCAATGGATTTCCCTTTTAATAATGAACAACTTGTCAAAGTTTGAAGAAAATATCTTCAGTAATAACAGACATTACAAGGTGTCAAAGTTTTTGAAAATGGCAAAGTTTTTGCACCATGACAACACTGATGATGATGACGGTAGGGCTATGACAGTAAACTTGTTTTCTTCTAAAAACCGCCAAGCTAAAAAGTTTGAACTGCAGTTAAGTTTTCTCCTTCTCCCTCAATATTTCATAAGCCTTCTAACTCAGGATAATGAAATCATAGTTGGATCGCTCTTTACCACACAATCCCAAGATTTAACTACTCTTATGGAAGAAGGCTTTTGAAAACAGTATGAGCAAAGGAGAAAATGCAGCTAACCAACATTGTTTCCTGTAAATATCCACAATGTTTTTTCATCTTTCCAAAAACAATTTCCATGAGCCGTGTTTAATGTTTTGTCTGGAAATGCTTTGGACTTGAACAAGTCTATAATTCTGTCATTTAGTAAAGAGCTAACATTGTGGGAAAAGGAGAAAATGCTGGTTACCAGCATTTTCTCCTTTTCCCACTATGTTTTCAAAAGCCTCTTTGTTATGGTCGTTAACACTCGGGATTGTGTGGTAAAGAGTTAACCAAAGTGCCAAATTTTAGACTTGTCCAAAATGAAACAACTTCCAGACAACACATTAAATCTTACTCAAATAACAGGATTTGTCTGTGAAAGGGTAGAAATGTTAGAAAACATAGTGGATAAAGGAAAAAATGCTGGTTACTCTCTGGCATGCTACCAGCATTTTCTTCTTTTCTCTCCATGTTTTCGAAAACCTTTTTCATCAGGGTTGTTAAATCTTCAGATTGTATGGTAAAGGGTTGAAACTCATACAACTTCAAAAGATTGATAGTAACTGCTGCATACTTGGACATTTTTGCTACAAAATTTAACAGTTTTGAAAGAAAAGCCTCAAATCTGAATAATGACTATTGCAAGTCTAAGTGAAATGTTCAAATTGATGGTAATTGATGGTCCCCTGGTTCATGTCCCCTTGAAAACAGAAAAAAAAAAACAATGATTGGTCATTAAAAGGCCATTAACTGACCAGTCAAGGTAAGACATTTGTTAACACATTACACCAGACAGACTATTATTTTTCAGCATGAAACAGTCAAGTTTTGAGAACATTTTGGCAAAAGGACAAATTGCTCTCGCTAGGTTTTTTGCCTGCAAAAAAATTTTTAGAAGCCCAAATTTGTGTATGTCAAAAACCAAGTTCAGTTCATGAAGCTTCTTTCCACTCAGGGTTTGAATTTCATTTTTAATCCACTGGCATGTTGTTGCCAGTGACTTTGTAGCCACTGGCAAAATCAATATAGGACAGGACAGGTATTCTTTTTTAAACCCTTTCAGAAGCATCTTTTGATTTTGAAATTTCTCTTTCTGTTAACTCTTTACCAAACGAAATAGCATGAACTCGTCCAAATTCAAAGCAGTTGCAGACGACAAAACAGACATGACTAAAAAATCAAAGTTTGTATTTTGGAGGGTAGAAAACATTGTGGGAAAAGGAGAAAATGCTGGTTTCCAACATTTTCTTCTTTTCCCACAATGTTTTCAAAAGCCATATTTCTCATAGTCGTTAAAACCCGGTATTATGTGGATTATGAATGTGTAAAGGGTTAAAGTTTTAAAACGGATGAGAAAAAGAAATACAGCAAGTTAAAAACAACTTTTTAACTTTATAAGCTAAGTATTTATTTTTCAGTGTCCAATTTGAGCGATAAATTTTAACAATTCTATTCTGCTCCATTTATTTGCCAATGATGTTAGTTTCAGTATCATAACGGACAATGTTTCAGTGTGTTCTATTAGGTGCAGCTGTTCATAATTCACCATGCAGGGGATTTGTAAAGGAGATTTTCAGTTTGAAAACAGATGAAGTGCGGTCTTCTGCGTGCTTATGGCAGTAAGTGCACCGAATTTCATCAATGTTGTCCTGTTCAGTTCTGTGACCTAGGGTGATATTGAGGCTTTCCTCTCTTTAATTTAGTACAGTTTTACAAGATACTGTAGGTTTTGAAGGACTGCTTGTAAAGTGAAGTTGGGTCTCTCTTGGTTTTTTTATCGCTCCTGTAATTCCTGATTATTATGTTGGATTTCTTGTTGGAAGAGCTACTTGAATAGCTTCCACACACAATGTCATTTTACATGATGCTTCTTCAGCCTTCTGTTTATATGATATGGGCACAAACTCTGTGAAAGAAATAGTCCCTTATCTTTTTCTGATACTGTGATCAACGTTTCTTTCATCCGTGGTTGCTAGGTGATTGCACGGTACTACGTTTTTCTGAGATATTATAAAATGTCAAAGTTTTTGTACAACACATTCTAATTGGAAAAAAAGGGATATACCTGTGTCAATAATGCTTTGATGGTTACCAGCCCTTGTTGTATGGGTTCTAGTTTTCATAGTTAACAACTAGACACAGTTTGAAAAAATATCATCATTAATAACTTAGATGTTATGAAATATGAGTGTTTTAACACAGTCAACAACATGGCTATGACAATACCTATACTTTTTCCTCGAAAACAGCTGGGCTAAAAGTTAAAGAAGAATCTGTGACTTTTTACTAGAATTCCCTCGCCTTTTGTTACCTTTTGACAAACAGGAAAAGTCTACATGTATATTAAGAACACTCACTTAGTTTTATACATTTTTACATTAAACAGTATACAGTTGAAAACAAACCTTACACCATGAACATAACGACCCAGTAGAATGTTTAGCTTTTGAAAACATTTTGGGAACATGACCAAAATGCTGGAAACAAGCATTTCCTCAATTTCCCACAATGACATACACTTTCAAAGAAAAACTCATCAATGAGCTTGACTTTTATTTTGCTTTCTATAGCATTAGTGCTTTCATTTTGGAAATTTTGTATGCTGGTGGGGAGTTAATGCAGCTGCTGTTTCCATGGTAACAAGATATGGAACATGTAAATTCCTTTGTCCAACAGAAATAGTTCCACCTGGTGAACTGCTAGTCAGCTGTCTAATTGATATTGATTCTGTTGATCATTGACTGATGAACTCTTGTGGTTGGATTTAAATTCTCCTCCTTTCAAAATCAAAGCTGACCTGAGGACTTGAATAACTTCAAGCTGTTTTCTTTGTGAAAAGGCTATCAGAACTGCTGATCTTAGGCTCTTTATCGAACACTTCTGAGAATAACCCCTTTTTTATCACATAAAACCTCTCCCGGCAGTGTATTAAACCCATGACTTATTTTTGATAATACGTTAGTGTATTATCGTTTTTTTTGGGTCCTGGTTCTGATCAAATTTCAGTCATGAGCGCGTGAATCTCGAGAAACCAACGATGGTAAATGCCGGAAATTGTACAACTACGCCGTTCGCGGAAAAACGACGTCATTGTTGCTAAGGCATATGCGAGTGGACAGTTTTTGATTTTCATGTGTAACCTTTTTAAAAACAATAAAATTACGGAATTAGTTGCACTTACCCCCTCTTGAGAGTGTTTTATTCTACTTTCGGTGTAAATGTCATGGAGCTATCTACTTGTGTATTTACACATTTGAAACGAACTACAATCATAACATTGACCTGTGAATGGTACATAGGGAAAAGGTGATGAGGCAAGATATTTTTTTGTCTGTCATTCGTTTTTTGTGATAAATAGAATCTCACATTCGTGTTTATGTATTATCATTTTTATCAAACTCGTTGACTAAAATGTATTTGACACTCGCCAAGGCTCACGTCATACAATTTTAGTCAACTTGTTTGATAAAAATGATAATACATAAACACGAATGTAAGATCCTCTATTACTACACAATTCCCAGGTTTATCAGCCCTTAACCCTTTACTGAACGACAAAATTATAGACTTCTCCAAACTAAAAGCATTTTCAGACAATAAATGAAATGGGGCTCAACTGATGAAAGTTCACTCTGAAAGGGTTGAAAACATTGTGGAAAAAGGAGAAAATGCTGGTTACCAGCATTTCCTCGTTTTCCCTAAATGTTTTCAAAAGCTTTCTTCCATAGGGTCGTTAAAATTCAGGATGGTGTGGTAAGGTCATCAAGAAGAAGACTTTTGAAAATATTGTTGAAAAAGGAGAAAATGTTGGTAACCAGCATTTTCTCCCCTTTCAACAATGTTTTCTACCTTTCCAAAAACAACTTTTGACACACATTTATTTTGTATTCTGCAAATACTTTTAATTTCTACGAGTCTAAAATTTTGTCATTTTGCAAAGAATTAACTCTTTATCAAATGACAAAATTTCAAACTTGTCCAAATTGAAAGTGTTTGCTGACGTCAAGACATTTTGCCAAATTTTTTAAAGTGACTGAATTCAAAAGCTATGACCAAAGTTATAAATAATTTCAAAATCTGAAAAAAGAAAAATAGGAATTATCTTTGAAAGGGTAAAAAAAAACTTTGTGGCGAGGGAAAAAGAGAAAATGCTGATTTACCAGTAGATTATGAGCAATTTTTCCTTGTCTCGCAATGTTTTCAAAAGCCTTCTTCCTCCAGGTCATAAACGCATGGGGGACTGATTTGTGAAATGTGACCATGTTGACAGGTCCAAACATAATGGCAGAAGGTGACTACAGGCCACAGCTGTTACTGGGAGCCAATCACAGTTCTTTGTTTGAAATGGGGGAATCTATACTGTATTTCCAATATGGTGCATTCCTACACAGGCACAAGTTAAAATTCACATTTAACTCTTTACCGCACAATGTCGACTTTTAACGACCCTAGGAAAGAAGCCTACTGAAACATTGTGGGAAAAGGAGAAAATGCTGGTACCCAGCATTTTCTCCTTTTCCCTCAATGTTTTCTACCCTATCAAAGAAAAATTGCACCATTTGAGGCACAATGAAATTGTCGTCTGCAAATGCTTTCAATTTGGACAAGGCTAAAATTTTGTCATCTGATAAAGCGTTAAAACTTTCACAGCAAATTTTACCCTTTATCGAACAATCCTACGGTTTAACGACAATGATGGAAAAAGCATTTTGAAAACATTTCGGGAAAAGGAGAAAAAGCTAGTTACAAGCATTTCCTCCTTTTCCCACAATGTTTTCTAGCCTTTCAAAGATAATTTCCTCTATTTGAGTCACACTTGTCATCTGCAAATGCTTTGGATTTTGACAAGTTCAAATTTTTTTCCTGTAGTGAGGAGTTAAAACTTTTACAACACATTAACTTTTACCAAGCAAACATGATTTTTAACAATCCTGAGGGAAAAAGGATATTGAAAACATTATGGGAAAAGGAGAAAAATGCTGGTTACCAGCATTCTCTCCTTTTCCCACAACATTTTCTACCCTTTCAGAGATAATTCAAGTAATTTCAGCCATATTTCATTAGTCGTCTGCAAATGTTTACAACTTGGATAAGTTTAGAATTTTGTCTCCTGGTGAACAGTTAATGTACAAGCCACTTTCAGACCTAATAATCCAGTGATCCAGTGACGCTGATGTAGAAACCTTCAGAAAACATTGTAGAAAACGGAGGAAAAGCTCATAGCTAACATTTCATCTTTTCTAGAAAAGCTTTTTTGGTCCCTCTCAAAGACAAACCTACTTATAAGAGCCACAGTAAATTTCTGTCTTGTCGTTTGCCAGTGCTTTTCATATTGTCAAGTCCTTTTAATGAACCATAAAAGAAGTGAGAAAAGGAGAAAAAATTAATGTTGATTACCACCATTTTTTGCTTTAGGCAATGTTTTCACAAGCCTTCCTCCCCAGGATTTTAAAAATACAAGATGGTATGGTAAAGGGTTAACCATAAAAGATCTGAGAAAAGGAGAAAATGTTGAAAACTAGCATTTTCTGTTTTTACATCATTGTTTTCCTACGGGTCTAAAAAAGCACATGATGGTATGGTGAAGGGACAAACAGTGGTCTGTGTGCAAGCATTTGGACAGCATTGTTATGGAAATAATTGAAACCTGTTGCCATCGTTTTTCATTTTATTATCAATTATGGAAACCCTGTTTCTAATTTACATTTGAACCTCAATTTTGGTTTCTGCTGCAAACTGTGATTAGTCCAATTTCATTTTTTCAACAATAAAAATCTGGATGTATGGCAAAAATTAAAAGTTTGAACAGGGAGGAGCACATTTTGCTAAAGAATCATTTCAGCATTTTGTCAAAATATCTTCATACATCATTCTGCAAAGGTATGGTACCAAAAAAGGATATCCATATGAAGATAAGGGAAAAATTGCCACGCGCCAGGACACACATCTGGTGATGAAGGGGACAATGGTCAATACCCGAGGGCATTTAAGGATCCAGGGACTGAGGGGGTCATCCCCGTTCAAAGGTCATTTACCAGCAGGAGAATGCCGCTCTTTTCCCTCTTTACCAAACACCAAAATTTTAAAGTTGACCAAATTAAAAGCATTTGTAGAAGACAAATTAAGTGTAGCTCAAATGATGAATGCTGTCTTTGTAAGAGTAGAAAACATTGTTGGAAAAGGAGAAAATGCTGGTTACCAGCATTTTCTCCTTTTTCCACAATGTTTCCAAAGCCTTCTGTTTCAGGGTCATTAAAACTCAGGATTGTGTGGTCAAGACTTAACACACCTTGCCACTTCAGGACAACATACTTTTTCCAAAACAATGCACTGATAAGCAATATTTTGTTATGATCATTTCATTTACAAACCTTATTCTTAATCTGATTTTTCCATGTTACTCCCACTCATTCATTTTATAAAACATTTTTTTTCAGTAAAAGCTCACCCAGATTTGCATGTTTAGCTGTGGGTCAAGATCTTGGGATGGGCTCAGTCACACTAGGTCAGGGTGTCAATGAAGCATATGTTTCATACGGGTGAAATTATACAGTGATCCAGAAGTATGGGTGTGGATGACACCTTTTCCCACAATAAATTAAAATAAAATTTGACTTCTGTGGTGTTTCAAAATTCTATCTGGTATCTAAGTGAAGGTAGCTCTGTATTCTAAACAATTATAAGAATAACTAGTAGTTTTTCCTTTTTCACAATTTTGCACAAGTACTGAATTAATATAATAAATCTAAATTCAAGTATCTAAATATTTTACAAGATTATTTTCAAAGTTGTGTGCTGTAGAATTGTTTCAAAAGGTAACATTTGTCTTTAACCGCCGATCCCCAGTAGCTCAGTCGGTAGCGTGCAGGACTTGAGAACACGGGGTCCAGGGTTCGATCCCTGGCTATGACCCCTGGCTCGGCCAATTTCTTTCCGAGGATTGATGATAGTCACTGCGACAGGATTCATTCCTCTCCCACCGCTGACCATTGTTTCAACAATGATTATGTGGGAAAGCAGCCAGTGGCTTGGAAAGAAAAATTGTGCAGAGTACTGGTAAAAGAAACACCAGGAAAGCATGGATAGGTACACTGGCTGCCGTGATATAACTGAAATAATGTTGAAAAAAGGCGTTAAACACCATACAATCAATCAGTTGTCTTTAACCCTTTGCAAAACAGTCCTGTGTTTTCACGACCCAAAACAAGAAGCCTTTAGAAAACATTGTGGGAAATGGAGAAAATGCTGGGAACCAGCATTTTCTCCTTTTCCCAGAGTGTTTTCTACCCTGTCAAAAACACAAGTTATTAGTACCACTTTCAAATTTGTCGTCTGCAGATGGTCTCAATTTGGAAGCGTCTAAAATAAGTTGTTTGGGAAAGGCTTAAACTATTTATTCTAACATGACACGTGATTTTGGCTCTATAAACACGGTGCAATGAAGGCGTGGTAAAATCTACGTTATTCTATGTAGAGTGACGTCATTCTATATAGAGTGACGTCATTCTGTATAAAGTAAGTAAGTTATTCAATGGAATATAATCTGCATCCGCATTTTTACTCTAAGTATGAACTTGTTTTCCTTTGATTAAGAGTTGGTCATATTAGAATCAAAATAATCTTCTTTCTATCGTGGTTTATCGTTCAATAAACGACTTTGTGAGTTATGAGATGCAATGAATAAACCACTCGGGCTATCGCCCTCGTGGATTATTTACTGTGGCTCATAACTCACAACTGTGGTTTATTGAACGATAAACCACGTAAGAAAGAAGATTATTTCTTGAGCAAACGACAAATTCTGAACCGGACCAAATTGAAATCATTTGCAGACGACAAAATAAATGTAGCTTAACTCTTTACTGAATGACAAAATTTCAGACCTGTCGAAACTGAGAGAATTTGCAGACGACAAATTGAAAGTAGCTCTAACAAATATTTGTCTTTGATAGGGTAGAAAACATAATGGAAACCAGCGTTTTCTCCTTTCCCACAACATTTTCAAAAAGTTACTTCTTCAGGGTCATTAAAACTCATGATTATGTGGTAAAGGGTAAGCCCTTAACCACATAATCCCAACTTTTAACGACCCTGAGAAAGAAGCCATTTGAAAACATTGTGGGAAAAGGAGAAAATGCTGGACATCAGCATTTTCTTCTTTCCCCACAATGTTTTCAAAAGCTTTCTTCTTCAAGGTCAATGAAACTCGGGAATGTATGGTAAAGGTGAAGATTTGAATCATGCTCTGGCAAAGTCATCCTCGGAATGCAGGTTTGAAGCATTACGTTACTCTCCATGCATCACCCTGGGAAAATTGACTAGCAAATCGTCGTTTCTTATGAATATTCATATGGTCGAGAAGTACCCTTACAGCCAATCGAAAGACTGATAACATAATGATACTCTCTTGTAAAGAGGATAATTTCATTTCTTTCGTTACTAAAAATAACCCTGGAAAAAACCCGAGGTTGTCAACAAATATGGCAGCCATCTCCGTGCTTGTCTCCTGTGAGATATGCCATTCTGCAATACAGGGACAACACTATCGATCTTTGCGTACGATTTTAACTGACAATCTGTCGGTGTTACGCCGAAAATCTCTTTTAAACGCTTCTCGATTGTGGTGTTGATGGGCACCACCATAAATAAAGTAACGCTAAGCTTGATTTGCAACGAAAAATGTGACTGGATATCGACAAGTAAAAACAGAAATGACAGGGTATTTGTGACAAAAATAGTTTAAATTTTCTCAAAGAAAAACTGAGATCACCAATCAAAATGCTTCATGAATAATTCATGAGAACGAGGAAACACCAGCGAAATAACACAGGGTCGACTAAAGAATGAATCGAAACTGGGTCATCGAGGATGTGGCGAAGTGGATTTAATGGATCTCCATGGTACATTTTACCAAGCAAGTCATCAATTAACTCTACCAAAGAACAAAAATTTGGGCTTGCCCACATTGAAAGTATCTGCAGAAGACAAATAAAACACACCTCAAAAACTTATTATTGGTTTAGGATGGGTAGAAAATATAAATCCACTTTGTCAAACAACTGTTTGAATCCTTGGTTAGAGTGGTCATCTGACATGCAGAAAATTTATCAAAAGCAGAATTTCTCATGATCTGATTGGATAACATGCTCCAAACATGCATATCATGTACACTGGCAGAATCCACATAAAAACGATTTCCCTTTCGGGAGTCCCGTATACATAACTACACTTTCAACACAACATCCAAAATTGCAGCCTCGATCTATCGATACAAGCCGCCCACAAGACAAACATACCGAGTAGCCTGCACCATATTGTTACTAGTTTCCTTTGATGGTTGTCATTGAAACAGAAAGAATGGATTATTTTTCAAAACAAATAAATATAGCTACATGTTTTATCATTTCATGTCATTTTAAAACAAATACACGGGGGATAAAAACAAGCCATCCCTTCGTCAAGTAAGCAAACTGTGAGGTGTCCAAACTCATACATTGTGCATAACGTTAAAAGGATAACCTAATGGTCCTTAGAGGCAACTAATGGTCGTTTACTTTTGCCAACCAATCACTAAAATTCATAGTTACTTACCTTGAAGTTTTTTTTAAACCCATTATAAAAACATGTTGAATATCTATCACAGTGACATCATCAAGATTATGTACCAAAGTTTCGTTGACGTCACATCCCAGTGATGTCAGTTTTCATTGAATTGGGACACTCAGAAGGGAAATTCTATTTCATCCACATACTCAATTCGTGAGACCATAAAACAGGGAAATTTCGCTTAAAACACATTGGAATAGTAAAACTTTGCAGTATAATAAATTATTTGTTGTACGGTCAGTTGGCAGAGGATTTGGAAACTTCTTCACGGCTGTGGTGAAAAATGTCACCACCGAGCCGAAGGCGAGCTGTGAACAAGTTTCCAAGTCCCCTGCCACCTGACCGTAAAACTAATACTGTATGTTTTATACAATAACACAAAAATAACAGAAAACAGCCCTGCTATTAAGGCTGCTACTCAAATACCTGATTCCGTTGATGTGGATCTCTCTGCTGTGGGCTTGCTTGCTGAGGTTGGAGTGTCTAAACTGGACAGTGACAGCTTCCGTCTTGGTGTTACTCTGCAAGAAAGAAATCAAAAGCTCAATAACCCTCTAATCCTGAGAAAAGGCTTTTGAAAACATTGTGGGAACCAGCATTTTCTCATTTTCCCACAATGTTTTCTGCCCTACCAACATGAGAAATCATCTTTTGAGCTACACTTAATTTGTTGTCCACAAATACTTTCAATTTGGTAACATCCAAAATTTTGTTGTCTGGTATAGAGTTAATGCATCTGCAAAAAGTATCAACTTGTGTCAGCCTGCACAGTCAGCGAAAGCTGACATGGGCCAAAACTTTTTGGTATTAGTAAATTTTCTGCTTGTCAACAGGTAATTCTACCACTGGAATTGAGCATGTTGTAAGACGGCTTTTATTGATCAATTATTATGTGATGCATGCTTGGCATCATGTATTAAAGAGATCCTCCTCTGGCAGTGTATTAAACCCATGACTTATTTTTGGTAATACACTAGTGTATTATCGTTTTTTGGGCCCTGGTTCTGATCGATTTTCAGGCATGAGCGCGTGAAGCAAGAGAAACCAAACACAACATGCGCGGGAATTCGTACTGCTTTGCCATCTCATGGAAAAATGACGTCACTGTTGCTAAGACATATACATGTGGAAAGTTTTTGATTTTCATAATCATGTTTCATAAAAACCAAGAAATGCAGCGAAAGTCTCTTAAAACTAATATTATTGCGGAAATAGTTGGATTTAACCCCTCTATAAACTATTTCATTCTTCTTTCGGTGTAAATGTCAAAGAACTATCTACTTGTGTATGTACACATTTGAAACCAAACTACAACTGTAAACATGGACACGTGAACGGTATAGAGGATCAGGTGATGATGCAGGATATTTTTCTGTCTGTCATTCGTTTTATGTGATAAATAGAATCTCACATTCGTGTTTATGTAGTATCATTTTTATCAAACTCGTGGACTAAAATGTATTTGACGCTAGCCAAGGCTCGCGTCATACAATTTTAGTCAACGAGTTTGATAAAGATGATAGTACATAAACACTCATGTAAGATCCTCTATGTATTAAACCCTCTTTAGCCTTTAGAAAGATTTTCATGTCTGGTACAGACTTAACCCTTTATCAAACAATCTTGAGCTTTAGCAGTCCTACAGGAAAAGATTTTCGAAAACATTGTAAAGAAAGGAGAAAATGCTGGTGACCAGCATTTTCTCCTTTTTCCACAATGCTTTCTGTCAATAGAAAGACAAATTTCTTGTTTTTGTTGCCTGAACATGCTATCAATAAGGACGAGTCCAACATTTTATTATCTGGTAAAATATTTCAGGGTTTTCTCATAGAGATCAGGGTTCGAAATTCCCACACATTTACTTGCAAAATGCGAGTCAGAATTGAAAAATGCGAGTTGAAATTTCAAGCACTCGATAAAAAATGCGAGTGCAAATTATTGAAGAACAAGTACCAAAATATACTAAATTTCATATGTGAATACAAATAAGGTAATTCTTTTCGTTCTGGATAAACATTGGTCAAGTCACACTGAGAATACCCTTCCACAGCTGTTGATAATTTTACATGTCGCCACTGAAGCCTCCGAGTTGTTGTTCGTTATCCGAGTTTCGTGAGCCAAGTGCGTTCGTCTGCACTCATGGCCAATACTACGATTTTGCGTTTTTTATACGAAAAAAAGAAACGGTAGGCAAATTCAATCTCTGATTATAAAAAAGAAATACCTGTCAATCTTTCATGAAAAGATAATTATTATGCGCAAATAACAACGAGAAGCAAGTCGGACGTGGTGGACTCGCTAAACCAGTTATCGGACACACAGATATTCGAATGTGATACGTCCGTAATTTCGTTTACAACATCGTCCACCATATTAAATTTTATAGAAATTTAACTTGTTTGAGAACAGATATTCAACTGGAATTGAATTGATAGTTAAATGATGGTTTTAATATTAATTAACGTTACTTTTTTGTTTGGTTGTTTTCTAATAAGTCGACAGGTTACGTAATAGAATAGAATTGAACAGTTTGTACTGGCCGTTCGTTCTTTACCATTGGTAGGCATGCTGGGCTTCAAATAAAAAAAAGAAGGCAAGTCCAATTTTAATTTTGCAAACTTGTGGAAAAAAAAGCCACTTGCTAAAATTTGCCAGTGGATAAAAAAATGAAATTCGAACCATGAGAGATTCAATATTAATGACTACCTTATGGCTTTAACACACAGTCCTGAATTTTAACAATCCTCAAGAGGACAGCCTTTGAAAACATTGTGGAAAAAAGATGGATATGCTGGTGCCAGCATTTTCCCCTTTCCCACAATGTTTTCTACCCACCCAAATACAAAACCAATCAAATAAGACACATCAAATTTGTCATTTCCAAATCCTTAAAATTCGGACAAGTCTATAATTTTGTCTATTAGTCTGTTGCCTCTGAGGCAATATTAATCATGACCACCCTATCATACATTTATAGATCTATGCTTTTAAAGCTGAGTAGCATCGCTTTGATACATCATGGCTTACATAAAAGATAATGACTATTTGCAGATTTTATAATAACATTAACACATAAACCACATTAGACTGCATTAATTGATACACCTTGGCCTTTTTTTCACCAATCACATTCTTTTGTCCAATAATGCCAATATGTTACGTAAACTGTTACTTGTGTTACTTAGCTCTCAGCTCTCTCCTTTAATGTCATAATCAGTTTTGAAAATTTCACACAAATTATTTTAGAGTCATTATCTATTAGGTGCTCAGAATTTCAAGGGTTTGGTTTTTAGAACAATCAAAAGTCTCAGATAAGATTACCTTGCAAAGGCTTAACCCTTTAGTATATGAAAATTTTTTAGACTAGTCCAAATTGAAATCATTTACAGACAACAATCTAAATGTGGCTGTGAAAGGTTAGAAAACATTGTGGGAAAAGGAGAAAATGCTGGTAACCAGCATTTTCTCCTATTCCCACAAAGTTTTCGAAAGCTTCTTTCTCAGAGTCTTTAAAAATTCAGATTGTGTGGTACAAGGTTAAACTGGCTGGCCACTGCTTTAGGCTCAAAGATGAACTAGTCTACCTGTTGTTATAAATATGGTCACCATCTACAGAGGCAGTGGGAGACCAACCAAAGCGTTTAGCCATGCTCTGTCGAAAGGCGGCTTATTGCACCTGCAAAAATTATTAACTGAAACTTTTTGCTATTGTTCAATTTTTGCATGTCAAAGGACTATGGTAGTCTACCTCATGTTTGAGTTGATTGTTTGACAAAATGGACATTATGGATCTATAATTATACAATGAGTTGCTCGGTATGATACATTATGAAGATGCATTAAGCGCCCTTTTGCAAGAGCATTGCTCAATTATTATACATGTAGACCTACTGAAAATGACACAGGATTTGACCTGATGGATCTTGTGTGTGCTAGACTATATAGAGATGACAGAGTATTGGGCCATCACATCTCAAGAGACCACAAGGATGTGGCTCACCTCGTTACCAAATGAAAAAATATTAAAATTATCCATATTTAAAGCATTTGCATATAATAAATTAAATACCACACAATTGATAGACTTTGTACTAGAAAGAGAGGAAAACATTGTTGGAAAAGAGGAAAATGCTTGGTAACCACCATTTTTTCCTTATTCCACAATGTTTTCGCGAGGCTTGTTCCTTCCACGAGGTCATTAAAACAAGGAATTGTTTGCTAACAAGTTAATAAGAAAGAAGAAGAAATTTTTGTTGTTTTGTAAAGGTACCACACAATCCTGAGTTTTAACAACCCTGAGGAAGAAAGCTTTTGAAACATTGTAAGAAAAAGAGAAAATGCCGCTAACCAGCATTTTCTCCTTTTTCTCAAAATGTTTTTTTTTTACATTTCCAAAAGAACACATTTATCTTGTCATCTGGTATTGCTTTCTATTTGGACAAGTCTAAAATTCTGTCATTTATTAAAGAGTTAACCCTTTACCACACAATCCCAAGTTTTAATGACCCTAAAAAAAAAAAAAAGGCTTTTGAAAACACTGTGGGAAAAGGAGAAAATGCTGGAAACCAGCATTTTCTCCTTTTCCCACAATGTTTTCTGTCCTATCAAAAACAGAAATCATCACTTGAGCCACATTTAATTTGTTGTCTGCAAATGTTTTAATTTGATCTTGACCAAAATTCTGTTGTTTTGTACAGAGTTAACTTTTTACCAAATGTCAAAATTTTAAACTTTTCCAAATTGAAAGCATTTGCATAAGACAAAATAAACCCGACTTCAACGTTGAAATTCTTTAAAAGAAGGGTAGAAAACATTGTGGGAAAAGGAGAAAATGCTGGTTGCCTTCTTCTTCAGGGTCGTTAAAAATCAGGATTTTTTGGACAAGAGTTAAACAACAATTGTGAAAGATGGACATATTTTGACAAGTGCAGTGACATAAACAAAAGTAAACCTAATTAAATAACCCAAGGCATGAAATAAAATAATTATTATTTTATTATCTAATATAAATCTAGATCAAAAGTGACAACTTTAAAATTAATGATGTCCATTGTTTAGCTGTAGGAATAATTTATACAATCAGATTTTACTTATCCAGCCCTAAATCTCATTTTCCAAGATCATAAATAATGAAAAATCATTTTTTCTTCCTCATTCAGTGGCAATTTGAACAAAGCTGGGCAATGTATTTAACCCTTTACAAAACAACAAAATTTTGGACTCGACTAAATTGAAAGCCTGTGCAGATGACAAACCAAATGCAGCCTATATGATGATTTCCGTCTTGACCCTGTCTACCACACCGTCCCAACTTTTAAAAAGTCTGAAGAAAAAGGCTTTTGAAAACTAAGTTTAAAATGGAGGAAATGCTGATAACCAGAATTCACTCCTTTTTCCACAGTGTTTTCTATCCTATCAAAGACAAAAATCATCATTCGACCTACATTTGTTGTCTGCAAAATTTTAATGCTTTCATTTATTGGAGTCTAAATTTTGCCATTTCGTAAAGAGTAAAAAAGAGTAGAAAACATGGGAAAAGGAGGAAGTGCTGGTAACTAGCTTTTTCTCTTTTTCCTCCAATGTTTTCAAAGGCCTTCTATTTAGTTTAAACATATTTATTTTACATCAATTGAGAAACAAGTTCTTACAACTTATACTAATCTCTTGATTCTGCTTCCTGGGAACTACACCAGTACTCGCGCCGACTGTGTGGGCCAATGAACAATCTCGAAGTTGACACCTGCTCCTGGGTATCAAACTTGGGACCTTATGGTTACGAGGCCAAAGCTCTACCACACAACTAAGGATACCACACACGCTTTCTATTTCTGGGTCGTTAAAACCCAGGACTGTGTGGTAAACGGTGAAAAAGCATTGCCAAACTCTAGAAAATTTGTCACAATGGCAACTTAACTCTTAACCAGACGACAAAATTTCAGAGTTGCCGAATTTGAAAGCATTAATCTTTTGCAGACAACACAGTAAATGTGCCTCAATTTGTTGAATTCGCTGGTAAAATGGTTACTAGCATTTTCTCCTTTTTCTACTATGTTTTCGAAAGGTTTCTCCATCAGGAATAAGGCTTTTGAAAACAATGTGGACAAAGAAGAAAATGCATGTACTCAGCATAATAATTATTATATTCCCCTTTTTCCACAATGTTTTATGGACAAAATTTTTCTTTTGACCTACATTTAAACTTTCGTCTGCATAATGCTTTCAAATTAGACAAATGTAAAAATTTGTTACGTGTAAAGGGCTAACCTTTCAAATGCTCAAATTATACAGTCTGATCTTAAATCTATGCTGCTGATTGGCTTCTTTTTAGCATATTCTGGCCACAAAACAACCTTAAAATAACAATGTTTTGGTTGATTTTCATATTCAACCTACTTAAAGCCCCTGTAAAGTCCAAAAATAGGTAATTTTCACTGTTTATAACTCGAAAATATATTGGATAACCCATCACAACACACATTTATAAGATCGGAGAAAACTCGAACGTGTCAGTTACTGCATTGGTTGCCGTGAAATACAGGTGCAAAAATGCATGGAGAAGCCCGTCGGTTTCAAGGACGCCATTGATCGAGACAACTTTCCTTATCGTTCGTGTATATTCGAACTAGGCCTTTGAGAACGTCACGTGATACCATTGCATCTCATTAGCGCTACACAGGACTACTGTTTACACTTCCAATAGTATGTCATTTGAGAGTAAGATTGCTCATTCTGAACCTGTTTTCTCATTTAGATGTAGTAAACTCTTCCTGTATTGATGATAAATGAATAAGCGATTATCAGCCTGTGTCCTCGTTTTGTTTACAATGTCGATAAACTTACGTTTTTCAAGCCTAGAATGAGGACAAAAAGATCAAGTGAATGAAGGGTTTGTTTCGACGCCTTGAACGATCATGTGGTGTTTACGTCACTATCATGTCACTGCGGATTTACGACGAAAAATCAGCTAAACGTTGGCGATCATCAATGTAAACAAACAGATAATGCGGCATGGTAGGAGTAAGTAAATAGTTTATTATAGTGACATGTGTACAGAATAACATACAAAAAAAGGTGACAAAATTT
The DNA here is from genome assembly GCA_946811185.2 of Hippopus hippopus. Taxonomy (NCBI): domain Eukaryota; kingdom Metazoa; phylum Mollusca; class Bivalvia; order Cardiida; family Cardiidae; genus Hippopus; species Hippopus hippopus. Next base: position 6,952,810 of record OX328106.1, read on the forward strand.
ATGACAAACATACACCTGGCCCCATGGGCCTATAAGTCACTGTCAGTTTTAGAATGTCTACTTATATTGACTCACATGTTGGATACCGTATTTTCATGAGTATACCACGCGGGCATGTATAACTCGCACCCCTAACTTTACCTTGAAATCTGGGAGGAAAGTCTAGTTCTGATACATTGCTCGCATCCTAAATAAGCATTTTATCGAGAATAACTTTTCTTTACTTTCAACTCGTGACAACTGCAAATGGTGTTTGTTTTATCAAGGGAGGAAACTTATTCATGCTCTTTAAAATCAAAGTTCCACAGGGACTTTATAAGAGTGTAAATTCATAAAGGCAATAAATTAAGATCAGCAGTTCTCTGGTACAGCATACCAAATATCAAGGGTGTCTGGTCAGCATTCCCCATCTGTAATAAGTGGAAGTCATGCTGTTTACAGTGGGACTATACACAGCCCACTTTCACATGTCAAGATCGCCGATCAACCATACTGATTGACACATTTTCGTTATCTTACAGTGTGAACAGGTCCTAGAAAGGAATTAACACAAAAAGAATAAAAGTTAACCTCTTCTAATTCATTTCATCATTTTTTTTTCAAATCTGTTTATCTTAATTCATATAACAATTTGATTATGAAAGTAATGAGGATGACTGTGACATCGTTTAAAATTTAGACAAGGCCTAATGGCGTCGTACATGTATTATGATCTACCTGACAGGCTGATGCCGAGGTGGTGAAAAAAAAAAAAACACCTAGTTCAGTTATGGCAATGTATAGCACGCATCCCCTACTTTAAAAATAATTGTGGGAGAAAAAATGTGCGCGGTATACTCATGCAAATACGGTAATTGGTCAAATTCATAAGGCAGAATTATAGACTTCCAGATATTAGCAATAGGTAGATTTTCTTCGCTTCTCAAATGCATTAACAATAAATTTTGCAAGTGAGCGAACATGGTTCTTCATAAGATAAGACAGTTTGTCTAAGGGAGATAACTGTGTAAATGGATTTTTGTCCAATATATCACCAAATGTCTGGATTCTTAAGTCCTTGTAAAAATCACAAGAAATAACAAAATGAACTTCGTTTTCTACATCAGAGTTACAACAATATGTGCAAACTCGGATTTCAATAGTTTCACCATTATATCGACCTGTTTCGATCCTTAGTGGAAGAATACCACAGCGCAATTGAGCAAGTGCAGATCGTTCATTTTTTTTCAGATTAAAATGTAGGTATGTTTCTGTAGAGAATGAATTTTTAAAGTTTCTGTATGTACGAAGATTTGACGTTTGTTGGACATGGGTTAACCACTGATTTGTGAAATATTCTCTTATTCTTGTTTCTGCGAGGTTTTTGCAAATAATTCGTCTGTGTAAAATACTCAACAAGTTCCAGTTTTGTGAGAACTGTTTTTAAATCAGAACACCAGTTCTTTGTACAAACAGCAAAGTCATTCTCAAAAACACATTTCAGAAGACGACTTGAATCAACTGTTAGAAGTCTATTCCAATAGCGTATAACGGACTGCCACTGTCTATATAAACATGGTAACCACCCAGTATCGCCAATTATAGCTGTTAATGGCGCAAACCTGTGAACTCCAAGATAAAATCGAATAGCCCTATTCTGTATATTGTTATTGCATTTAAACGAGTTCATACCCCACGTTGAGGTGCCGTAGTCAAGTATGGGAACTACACAAGAATAGAACAATTTCTCAAATGATTTAAATCCCAGATCTCGAGTTCTGTAAAGTTTTGAAATTATTCCCCCTAGAGCAAGGCCAGCACCCTTTGAGATTGATTCACAATGGGAAGCAAAATTAAGATGCTCATTGAAAATTACCCCAAGGTAATTGTATGAGCTAACGGTCTCTAACACGTTTTGGCCTATCTTAAATGGAATTCTGTCACTCTGTATTGAGCAGGTCTGAAATGCATGCACTTTGACTTCGAAGTGTTAAGAAGAAGACACCATTTTCTACACCAAGAGTAAACGATATATCTAACATGTGTTGAAGACCAATTTCTGACAGCGAAATGTGTGAATGGTGTTTTACGCCGCTTTCAACATTATTTCAGTCATATCATGGCGACAGCTCACATATTCATGTTTCCCTGGGTTTCACCAGTACTAGGCTAGGGCTCTGAAGTGTCTTGCCCAAGGACACTCCTCTGACAGCGAAAGCAACACAATGTCATCTGCATACAATAAAAGGGAGATTACTCTGTCACCTGTTATAAACCCTTCATTGAGACTGTTGATTTCCGCCACAAGGCCGTTAATGAATATTGAGAACATTGTCGGGGATATACTGTCGCCTTGTTTTGCTCCTATTGTACATTGGAACCAGTCTGAATAGTTATTATTTATCCGAACACAAGATTCCGAACTGGCGTAAATAGATCTAAGGGTGTTGTATATTTTACCGTTTATACCACTAAGTAACAATTTGTATAGCAGCAGTTCCCTATCGACAAAGTCAAATGCTTTCTTTAGATCAATGAAAGCCGTATATACATTTCTGTTATTTTGGATGATACTGTTCAATGTAAAAATGTGATCTTCACACGATCTTTTCGAACGGAATCCATTTTGTTCGTCTGCTAGGAGATCGTTGCTTCGCAAATAATTCATTATACGTTTGTTGATTATAGACGTGTATAGTTTATAAATACATGGTAATAAACTAATTCCTCTATAGTTCAGAGGTACACGATTGTCAATTTTTGAGTCTTTCAGCTCAGGACAGATTATAGATTTTCTCCAAACTGAAGGGATAATACTTGTGTCAAATATAAGTTGGAAAAGACAGTGCAAGACTGCAATAACTGGTTCGAATTTTAGGGCCGCATAAGGTATCCGATCGATGCCTGGGGCAGAGCTACTTTTTGCGGACATAACCACCTGGGTAACCTCATCTATTGAAATCAAACGGTTTAAATGTTCATTGGGCTCGAATAACGGGTCTAATATGTTAAACTCAATATTCTTTTTGCATCATTGTAGAAACTTTCATCGAAATCCCCTTTTTTCGCACCGTTATATAGACCTGAGAATTCTTCCTTCCAGGTATCCAAAACTGACTGACGGTCCTGTACAACTTGACCATTCTTATCAATTACTTCACATGGTATTGAAGACGATTTCCTTGGACCGAGTTTATTAATTTTTGACCAGAATTCATTTGGATCTCTGGACACGGTATTTTCAATATCCAATATATCTGTTCATCTGTAAGATCGTTTGGCACGTCTGAGATGCTTATCGAAGACATTCCGGGCCCATTTATACTCTTGGCGCTTCTTTGATCGGATGTTAATCCTGTCTCTACATTTCAAATAGTCTCTTTCATTTTGTCTCACTGTATTCCATAACTCAGTCAAAGTCTCATTCCAAAACGGCTTATTACGTTTCAGACGTTTATTTGTTGCCTTTGTGGCACCATATTTTGGCAGTAATGAGTCCATTTCTCTTATAATTATATCGCATAAACTGGTGTATAGAAAATCGATTTAACTTTGAATTTCCCTGCTCGATTCAATTAAATCACTTAGCTCCTGTAATGCTCGACCCACTAGATTGTTACCCATGAAATCATGTGGTATTTTGTGCACTTTGTATCTTATGTTTTCATAACAGTTATTGCTCGGGGCTTGATCATCATTAAAATCCATGCAGCTTATGAATACTTCTGTCCTTAATAGAGAATGATCCGGTGATCTCTCTCCGATAAATCAGTGCAAATTACGGTCATCTATAATAGACTGCATTAAATTTTGAAGAACCTCAAATTGTTTACATTGCTTAAAACTGTCATGAGGAACACAGATATAGTCCACTACCGATCTGCCTTTTGTTGAAACTAATGTAAAATCGTCATTTCTGAACTGACCATTCAGCACACAAAAATGAGACTCGGTCAAGAATTCTATGAAGTCATATCCATGGTGGTTTTTTACCGAATGAAGCACTGAGCGACTGGGAATTGAATCTATTTCGGAAATAATGTCTTTAAGGTCGCCAACCCTAGAGTTCATATCCCCGGTCAACAACATAAAATCACAATCACTATATCTATAAATAAGAGTCAAAAGATTGTGCAAAGCAACCCTGAGCATCACGACCCCAGTTGGAGTTTTCCAGTGGTAAATAACACGTAATTAATAGACATGTGTATTCTGTGTTTCGATTGGTCAACTTTAAGGCTAGAATTCCATCGTACGATTTATCAACAATATCGACACTGTACTCACTAACCAACCAGGACTTTATTAAGAAACCCACCCCTCCAGAACCTTTTTGAGCCTGTTTATGTTGCTCTTTTCTGTTAAAACCAAACCACACATATCCTTCAACTTCAATTGAGTTTAGCTGAATCAAGTGTGTTTCATTAATTGAGATAATATCTGCATTTGCTCCAAGGATAATTTCTCGCCTGAATTCGTTATTTCCTTGAGTCCACCCACAAACATTAAGATGTGCTACTGATATTGCATGAGACCGTGACGTATCCTAATGATGATTCGACGAGCCTGAGCTGCTGATGATTTGTTTTTCCTTGATCCTACCATTAGAGTCAACAATCAGATTATGATCACCTGGCAATTTCCGAAGAAGCATTCTTGCGTTAAGTTCGATCAGTCTCTCAGCATGAGATTTACTGCTTTTCACATAAACATTTTTGTAGATCGGAGACTTGCGTAAATTAGACTTATGCTTCAGCACCAGTATTTTTTCTTCCCTGTTTTCAAAGCTTATTTTCATCAATGAAGGCTTATTCGGAAAGCGATTTGGAAGTCTGCTAGCGCCAGAGATATGCACATTGGTAGATACGTCATCACCGAGGGATTGGATCAGTGACCGAGCTTTATCTAGTACTGTCTCACCCTCCATGTATTGTATACCGCTAACCGTTATTGATAAGTCTGGATCGTTCAACAGATCACGATTCGAACTTCCTGTTATGTCACTTGTAACGGGACGACTTTCCACATTGTCATGCGTGATTGTAGATTCTGAACACTTTTAAGAAGGCTGTCAATTCTACACGCCCTCTTTGTGTAAGTCTATAGACATTTCATCCCTTAAACTTCTTACTTTAGTATCAATATCTGCAATCAAATCTGATCTAAGCCTGTCTATCTTTTTTTCTAGGGATCTGCGATGGTTGTCTTGATTTTTCTTTACATCTTCAACACCTTTCAATACCAAATCTAACTCTGACGCAACATCATGCTCTTTATGTGAGATAGGCGATGCCATATTGAATTGGGGGCTACCAAGGGAAGTGGAGTTGAAACTGTTTTTTACACCGTTACTTGCAATAGGTGATCTGTTTTAGTTTCAAAATTCTTTTTTCTGCCACTGACTGGAACTTTTACAAACTGCACCTTTACATATCGTGCAAGTCATAATAATCGCCATATTTTTACATGGTAAAAATGAAATTTATTTTATAACTAGGCCTTTTTACATTTGGACTTTACTGAGACTTTAACTCTTTGCCATATGATATAATTTTAGACCTGTCCAATACCAAGGCTTATGAGGACACCAAATTAAAGGTATCTAACACTGTGGTAGATCTCTTTGTTAGAGCAGAAAACATCGTGGGAAAAGGAGAAAATGCTGGTCACCAGCATTCTCCTTTTGCCACAATGTTTTGCAAAAGTATTCTTCTTTTGGGTATTTAAAATTCCGGATTGTAAAGGGGTATCCCTTTACAACATATTCCTTGAGATTTGACAACTCTAAAAAAAGAAACCTTTTAAAAACATTGTGAAAAAAGGAGAAAATGCTGGTAACCAGCATCTTCTCCTTTTTCCACAATGTTTTCTACCCTATAGAAGACAAAGTCCTATCATTTGAGTCACATTTAAATTATTGTATGCAAATGCTTTCTATTTGGACAAGTCTACAGTACATTATTGTCATTTGGAAAAGAGCTAACTCTGCCAAACAACAAAATTCTAGACTTGCCCAAATTAAAAGCATTTGCAGATTACAAATAAATGTGTCTTAAATCTATAATTTGCTTTGGGAAGGGTAGAAAACATAGAACGAGAAGGAGAAAATGCTGGGTTATAGCAGCATTTTCTTCTTTTCCCAGATTGTTTTCAAAGACCTTCTTCCTAAGGGTCGTTAAAAGACGGGATTGTGCAGTATAGGGTTAAACAACACCAAATACCACTCTGGTTGAGTCATTATATCACAAAGGGCAGAATGAGGGGCCAAACCGCAAAAGTAGGTCAGGGCTCTTTATCTGGGGGGGTTTTATGTGTACATAAATACTTAAAATAAAGTATTAGCCTTCAATAAAATAAAGTCCCTTGTACAAACTTGGGCATTAACTCTTTACCAAAGAATAAAACTGTAGAATTGTCCAAATTCAAAAAAATTTTCAAACGATGAGTTCAATGTCGCTGAAATGACAGAGTTTATCTTTGAATGCGTAGAAGACATTGTGGGAAAAAGAGAAAACGCTGGTTACCAGCATTTTTCTCCTTTTTCCCACCATGTTTTCAAATGCCTCTTTGCTTCTTTTGGGATTGTTTATAAAAGTTATAAAAGCCCTTACCTTTATACTGCTAAATAATTAAAATGAAATTTTCATTTCAATAGTAAAGACCTAAATATTGCAATTTCAAAGTTATGTTTTAGTTGATGATATCTCCTTATCGGACAGTGTAGATCAAAGATCAGACTGCATGTTCTGTGCAGTCTGATCTTGATCTACACTGTCCGCAAAAGGTCAGTGAGTCGCGCTTATCAGCCTAGGGATTAATAAATTTCAACATGTACACTGGGATGACAGTATAGGAAAACTTCGGCTTCACCTCTTTACCAGGGTCTTTATTCATCAACCATTCTAAGTTCATTCTTAGTCTTATCAGGGCTGAAAAATAGCACTGGCCCGAGGTCTGGGACCTACTGAGTTGGAGATCGGACCCGCAGAAAAAAACAAGGTGAGGGTCTGACGGACCTGTCAAAATGGAGGTTGGACCTGTTCAGTCTTCAATGTAAATAGTCTGATGTCCGAAAATAAATTCCGAATGACTGACATTTAGATTAGTCGATCTACTGATAATTCAGGTTTGCTTGTTTAGGACAATCTTCGTGTTAAAGTGAACTACTTTGAAAATGTTTCGTACACTGGCAGTGTTCTGCCGACGCCGCGTATTTGCGATTTTCTCGCTAAAAAATTCAAAATGTTGCAGAAAGAATCGGTAAAAGGCGATTCCTGTCGCATATCAAAAATCGCGGAATAAGCCATGTAACTATTACAATTTAGTGTTTTTCATGGGCACCGAAGGTGCATATATGCAAAATGAAATTTGATTGGACGCAGACCGAAAACATCAACCAAGTATTGATCGTGTACTTTACTGTCATGACGTAGTTTCTTCTGCAATCTCAGTCTGAAAATGGTTTCGTCACCAAGGCGAAAAAGCCAGGTATTATCCTAAGCTTCTATGGTCAGCCAAAGCATACCAACATTCAGAGCTCAAAGTCCGATAATATTCTGATGCCCAGTACCCCTCCCACTCAATCAACATCGTCGGAAGATAGTAAAAAATACTTGTAGGACAGTTCTTAGTATTTGAAAGAATAGTCTTCGTTGGAATATGATCGCAACCGCAACTTTATGGGTTGTGAATGTGTTTAAAAAAACCAAAAAGTACGCATTTACTGAAAAAAAAATGTAACTTCAGAACTACTTCTCTTATGTACGACGTGCAGAGAATGTCTATCGTAGATCAGCCGTCAGGGCCGAGTCTTTTCAAGGGGATTTTAAGAAAACTGTACGGTAGGGAAAGTCCTAATGAGAAATTATCAGATGTGTTAGTTGCATTTAAATCCACATTTTGACTTGTGAAAGAGAACATAGCAATGAACAAGTAGGGGTATTGGGGAACTGATTTCAATTTCTTATTTTTAAACTATTTTAATGCATACTAAATTTTGTCCCCAATTTTTTAAAAATGTCTCAAACTTTTCTGGATGAGTGAGACATTTGTCTCTACTTTTTAAAATCCTTGGCAGAACACTGCACTGGGCCAAAGGACACTATCACATTAACTTATTTAAAGGCGTTTCAGTAAGTTATTTCTAGCGCAGAGAATTTCGTGAAATTTGACACAGAAACACTTCAAAGTATGTTCTTTCAATATGCGAAGAGATAATCAGACGTTGCCTGATGAACCAAAAGGTTCTGAGCCCACGAAGAACATAACCCTTTTTTCAAATTACACAAAAACCCAATTATTGCAGCATACGTCAGAAATTTAAGATTAAAATCTGTAATTTCAGTCAACTCATGTTCTCTGTGTTCTAAATTCATAGTGAACCTATGGATCCGCCGACTTTGATGAGAAATTAACAGATATTTCAAATTAATGATAAGCTATCTATGTTTCAACTAGAGGCGCTTGAGCGCCTGTATCGCTCCACAGGCCTGATATTTCTATAATGGCGAAAGGAAGTTTTTAACAATTATCATTCAATCCTGCATTTTAGCTCACTGAAGAAACAATTTGGTGGACAACCACCATAGGAACTTACCTGCAAAACAACAATGAAATCCAATGAATAGTTTTAGAGAAGAAAGTTTTCAAAGATTTTACTTTATACCATAAAAGGAAAATGAGTCTCCCATAAAAGCCATGTTTTTTGACAGATCTTTTTTTTTTTAAGGAATTCTGTAAACCTGTATCTAAGGAACATTCCTGCAAAATAATAATGCTATCCAAATAGCGGTTTGGGAGAAGAAGATTTTTTAAGGTTTTTTACTTTGGTTGCCATGGCAACCAGAATTCTTCATGGAACACAATTATTTGAAGGAATTTGAAAGAGGACCACCAAAGGAACATTCCTGTGAAATTTGGTAAAAATCCAGTCAATAGTTTCTGAGGAGAAGTTTTTTAAAGAAAAAGTTTACAGACGCACGCACGGACGAACGGACGGACGCACGACGGACACAACGCCATGACAATAGCTCTCTGGCCTTCGGCCAGTGGAGCTAATAAAACCCTTAGCCCACAAAAATGCTTATTTTATCACAGAAAATCAGGACATTATTTGACCCTCAAAAAAATCTAGTGCAAAGATTTTTCTCAGAAATATACATGATTATATCCTTTATCAAAAAATGAAAAAAAAAAAAGATAGGTTGCCAGGCTACTTTTCCCAATATTTGAACTCAATTACCTCCCTTGGAACAATGAAAATGACACAAAACATCCAGAGTCAAATTAATCAGTAAGATGTATTATTTCTAGCACAAAATCATGTGTTTAACAGATGAAATTGTCGACCCTTTTCCAGATATATACTCGATTTAACATTGGAACGAGACGGCTTTCAAAAACATTGTTGTAAAAGGAGTAATTGCTCATAACAAACAAATTTGCCTTTCCCCACAACATCTTCTACACAAGCAGCATTTTAACTCGCATTTAAACATTTTCTTTTAATTTATCGTCTGCAGCTTCTTTCAATTTAGCAGTTACATGTATAATTAAATTCATTCAGGAACTTGTTAATGCTAAACAGTACATTTTGATAGAAGGAAGAACAATACAAGTAGAACTGTCCAGGAATACTCGGAGGCATAAATTGCTAATGAACCTTATAGCAAAATGAACCAAAACGATCCCGATTTCTATCAATATCCAGGGGAGAGACTTTGAAAACACTGAAAAGGAGAAATACTTGTGATTTTCTCTTTTTCCCACACTAAACTTACTATCCGGATAAGTGATGTCCGAAAAATATACTTTTTCCGTCTCAGCTGTTTCGACATAGTTTACTTAGATTGATCTTTTAAAAAAAAACTTGTATCTACCACTACTTCCTCCATGTCTTGCAGTTGAAGTCGGCAGTCCAATAACAGTATTACAATTGACTGATTGATTGATTGATTGTATGGTGTTTAACGCCGTTTTCAACATTATTTCAGTTATATCGCGGCGGTCAGTGCACCTATACATGCGTTCCTGGAGTCTCTATTACCAGTACTTTGCACAATTTTCTTTCCAAGCCACTGGCTGCTTTCCCACATAATCATCGTCAAAACAATGGTCAGCGGTGGGAGAGGAATGAATCCTGTCGCAGTGACTATCATCAATCCTCGGAAAGAAATTGGCTGAGCCAGAGGTCGTAGCCAGGGATCGAACCCTGGACCCCGTGTTCTCAAGTCCTGCACGCTGCCAACTGAGCTACGTATTACAATCGAAGAAAATTACGGGCAAGGAAAACAAGAAAGCAGAGAGACATGCGCAGAAATGTTACTCAATGACAACCCAACGAAACGTCTTTAAGTCATCCTAATATCAACAGTTTTCCCTGGCTCCCCATTTACTATAATAAATAAACAGGTATGTGAATTGAAGCCGGTTAAAATCTAGGAGTGATCCATCATCAATACTTTTCACTAAAAGTTTACAAAAAAGAGTTTATTCAAATTTCGTTTTTCATAAAATATTAAATGGAAAATAGTGGAAGAAAATAAAACAGCTTTAAAAATCTGAGAGACAGAAAATATGAGAACAAAAAGCGGGTTGGAACCTTCCAACAACATTGAAGTGGGTTGTTGGTTTCGTTCTATGATGCAACCGTTCAACTGAGTTGCTCCGTAAGAAGACTAGCACAATCAAAAACATCCTAAATTTCAAATTTTCTGTAGGTGTACATAATAATTCTGATTCTTTAATTGTTTGAACTTACATTGAAGTCACTAGAGTGAAAGCAAGTTGAAATGGTAAGGTTTTTGGTCATCTTCTGAGATACCACACTACTCTGTATAATGACGGACCTCCCCAAGTGTACCTGGGACCCTCCTGTTATAAGGGCCAAAAGGTCCTGGACCCAGCTACTTTTATCACTATTTTTCATCCCTGCTTATTCTCAAGTTTTACCAGCTTAGGTCATATCGCTGCCATCAGTGCACCTATGCTTGTGTTTCCTGGCTGATTCACACATTTTTCTTACCAAGCCACTAGTTTTCTCACATGCACCAAAGGTAGAGGCAAAGAATTACGGACGTTTCATGCCATGACCATTTCGTACCAGTCACTTTGTACCATAATTTGATCATTTTGTACCATAGGTTATACCATTTCATACCATAATTTTACCACTTCGTACCATAGTCATACCATTTCGTACCATATTTTTGGGACCTATGACAAAGTTTTGACTATGAAAAACGTCCGTTAAGACGATTTTGAAAGAAGAAAAACCAAATCAAAAACGCTATTTATTCAAGTCAAATTCATATTAAAGTTAAGCAATATATAATAAATAGGCAATAACACTTTCTGGTTATCTCCTTTTCCCATAATGTTTTCAAAGTAGTTTCTCAGAGATTCATAAAAACAAATTGCGTTTGTAAAGTGTGTAGTTTTAGCAAATGAATATCATGGAAAATGTTTTTACAAGAAATAAAATTGTCACATTGACCATGACGTTTGACATTGTCCTTGTCTTGGCATCATGTTTAGAAAAATAATAAAACAGGTCGAAATGGAATGGATGACAGATGGGGGTATATAAGATCCCTGATCTATGCAATCAAGGGTAATCAAACAATTATAATTCTTTGATTGAATGTTCAATTTTATAAAATCAGTTTGATCCCAGTGAAAATTATCCGACCTGCAACAAACATTACAGACAAATTACCTGTTTTCTCAGTCGCAACTGATTTAACTGATATTGATAATCCCGTAAATTTGATTACCAAAGCATTGGTTTAGTACTATGTAGATATATTAAAATTAATGTCTCTTTTTGTCACATTTATTGATATTTTTTGTCAAGGTAAGAGATGGTATTATCATGGTACCAAGGGGTAACACTATGGTACGAAATGGTAAATTTATAGTACGAAGTGGTAAATCTATGGTACGAAATGGTCATAAACGAAATGGTACGAAATGGTTATGGTACGAAGTGACTGCATACCGAGGCAAAAAACCCACAACCACCAGGTCACAAGTGAGATATGCTAACCACTGAGCTACATAGCCATTAGATTTGATAGCTCTATGTAAAACTGAATTATCAACAACTGTACCATCTTTTGAGTTCAGAAGTTGCCAAACATTTTTTTTTTTCATGACAAAAATTTTCAGCCATTTCTAAATTTGCCTGAGCACAGACAGAGCATGCAGCTTTTCCTTTTTCAAAATGTGTAACAACATGAATGAAACAAGTGGACTTTCTGTCACAATGTAATTTGATTCAAAAATTTAGATTTCAAAATAATCAATGTATGATGCACAATAATGACAATAAGTGGTTTGATAATTGTTTGACTCTTCCACATTCAAAGTATCTTCAGTCAACAATCTCAAAATTGATAAAAATGAACATAAGTTCTAAGAAAGGGTAAAAAACATTGTGGGAAAAGAATAGAATGCTGGTTATTGGCATTTTCTCCTTTTCCCACTTTGTTTTCAAAAATCTTCCTCAGGGTCGTTAAAACTCAGGATTTTTCAGTAAGGGGTTAATACAATGTACCGTGCACAAAAGAATGGTAAAATTTCAGTGAACATTACACTCCACTTTTGTTGTCCACTGGTCAGAATTAATTTCAAGACTGCTTTTGCTCCAACCCTTCGGAAATATGTGACAGTGTATAGATCAAGATTAGGTTGTGAAATCTGAAGCCATATTCACCAACCCTTCCTAGAAAAAAATTCTTAGTCTTTATATATAAGATTTTCAAAATTTGAAAGTCATACAACTTCTGATTGGCTAAACCATTTGGTTTAGCCAATCAGAAATGCTTTAGCCAATCAGAAGTTGTGTTACTTTCAAATTAAAAAAAATTCTGGAGAATAAGACCAAGAATATTCTTAGGAATGGTTCGTGAATGCCGATGCTTATATCTATCTACCCTGTTCTCAAAAACAACAACTTGTGATCTATGGTCCAAGGTTGCAAAAAAAACAAAGGTGATCTATCTCTAGAGATAAGCGTGAAATACTATCAATTAATAGGATTATGAACACTTCAATAATGGGATTAATTACCCTTAATGCACTACACACATCTTTCCTGGAAATTCTAGACTGAGATCCAACTGTTAATAAGATTAATCTGATCCTGGTTCATATTTTGATACTCTCATTACTCTGGCCAAAACCGTTATTAAAATTTTAATGCATGTATCCAAGTCTTTTAGCTAGTCAGAAACTACATGTATATTGTATGTTTCATTCCTCTGGCTATCTAAGGGGGTTAACGCTTTATCATATAATAATGTCTTAACCCTTTACCACACAACAGAATTTTGGACTCTTCAAACTCCGTAGCATTAGCATACAACAAAACAGATGTGGCTCAAATGATGAAATTTGCCATTGATGAATTGGAAAACATTGTGGAAAAAGGAGAAAATGCTGGTTACCAGCATTTTCTCCTTTTCCCACAATGTTTTCAAAAGGCCTTCTTTCTCAGGGTCGTTAAAGCCTGGGATTGTGTGGTAAAGGGTTAACCCTTTAACAAACAATCTGGAGTTTTAAAGACCCCGAGATAAAACCCTCTTGTAAACATTATGGGAAAAGGATAAAGTTCTGTTAACAGGCATTTCTCCCTTTTCCACCATATTGTCCATCCTTTTTTTTTTTTAGCAATTTCAGTTGTTTGATCTATGTTGAATTTTTTATCTGCTAAAACCTTTTAATTTGTACAAATCTGAAACTTTGTTGTATTGTAAAGAGTTAAGAGCTTCCACAAAAGGCTATGAAAACATGGGATAGGAAGTTTTCTTTTACACCTTTTGAAGGAAGAAATTCCATCAATTGATTCACGTTTGGTTTCTACTCTGCAAATGTTGGAAACATGCAAAATTTTGTGATTTTAAAATGTGATTATCATATGAAGATTTTCCTGCCTCTTTATGCATCTATTCAAACATCTAATACAGCTAGGATTAACTGAGGACATCAAGTAAGCATTCACATCTGATAATAATAAAGCTTCTTACTGAAGTCGGAAGACATGATAACTCGAAGATTTACCCTTTACCAAACAACAAAATGTTACAGTTGTCCAAACTGAAAGCATTTTACAGACAACAAAGTAAATGTGACTGGAATTTGTTTGTGGTGGGGAAGAAAAGTTTGTGTGAAAAGGAGACTCACAATGCTAACCAGCATTTTCTCCTTTTTCCACAATGTTTTCAAAAGGCTTCTTCTTCAGGATTGTTTAACTCAGGTCGTCTAGTACAGGGTTTACCCTTTACCGAACAATCCTAATTGTTAACAACCATGAGGAAGAAGGATTTTGAAAAAAAAATGTGGGAAAAGGAGAAAAGCTGGTTAACAACATTTTCTCTTTTTCTCACAATGATTTCTACCCCTTCAAAGATAAATTCCATCATTTGAGAGCTATACTTGAATTATCATCTGCAAATGCTTTGAACTTTGAGCAACTCTAGAATTTGGTCATCTAGTAGATCGTTTAAAAACAAACAACTATTCCCAGAGATTTAAGATTTCAAATACTAAATATACATATAGAGCTTGTTGAGCAAAAGCTGATGGTTTGTTTATTGTCATAAACTCTGATGCAGTCCCTTTTGTAGGTACAAGTTTTTAAGTCAAAAAAGGGACATAAATGTGTCAAAATATTTTGAGTGTTATCTGCCCTTCTGGTATCTATTGGTTCCTGTTAAGACAGTTAAAAATTAGCCTGAGTGTGAGGTAAATACGCTGCCTAATAACAGAGATCTACATAACAGAAAATGTCAAGTTTATTTTTCTAGATGATGACAATACAGATGACAAGACGGCCAAGAGAATGTCTCAAAATTTTCTTCAACAGTATCCAACCTGAAATTAAGACGAACACTACTCAAAGTAGTGGGTGAGGTTAGGTGCAAGCTACCTGCAAGAATATCTTATAGACCCAAACCCTTTACCAAACATCCCCTTTTTTGATGACAAAGCTTTTGAAAATGTTGGTCATCAGCATTTTTTCTTTTTCCCCATAATGTTTGCAACCATTCCAAATGCAATCCTTTTATTTACTTTCATTTTGTTGTCTGCACATACTTTCAATTTTGACAAGTCAAAAGTTTTGTCATTTGGTAAAGGGTTAAGTGAGTGAATTAAAAACTAAATAAAAAAAAAAACTACAGTAATGTTACCTTCCTGTATTTAGTTCACTCAGGTTCAATGTTAAGTTGGTAACCGGCGAGTTGACACCTCCACAAGCATACGACACTGATGGCATGGAAAGGGTATTGCTGGTTGCCAACGTTCTAAGAACCAAGTTTGGTGGCTTTGACCTCTCCATTGTTGAAATCTTCTTCGGGCTTGAATGACACTGTTATGCAAACGGATTGACGATCAGAAGCAATAAATATCTTTTATCCGTTGTTTTTCATTTGGCACCGACATGGACATCAATAAGCCCGTCGCGCAAGCAATATTCGTTGCATGACATTTATGTCAACAAACAGCGTGCAAGACAAAGGTGCAACAGAACATTCCAAACGACACTGTAAGAGAATGATGATCTCGAATTCTCGTTAAAATAACACTGTTGGGCTAAAATCTAGGCTGTCAACAGTCCTAACTTAACTTTTAACACATGTCTTACATGATTTTCATATATTCTTTTGGTCGATTTTCGTTGTTATATCAAAACATACACCGCCACACTATTTGAAAAACATGCAAGCCTCAGCCAATCAGCTGCAATTTTTTCATGCTTTTGGAAACAGGAAATGTTTGGTTTAATAATTTTTGCAAGCCGTTTTTTTAATCTTGATAATTCATTCACCTCACAAATTTCTTAGAATAGAATGATCAAGAGCTTTTAAAGCAATCAAAATTTTTTTAGAAAAAAATATCGAGTATAGCAATATCTTGAATATTCATGAACCAAAAATGAAAGTAGATTTTTTGCGCATGCGCACTTGGTTGGCGCGAAATACACAATCGGGGATAAACATAAGCTACAAAAAGATCTGGATAATTTTTGCTAAATCAGCGTGAACTTCAAATAAGCTATTGATGGCGAGTACACGGCAGTTAGCAAGAGATATTGAAAACAGATCTGGTGGTTATGGTAGACGAACTTCCCCAAGAAAGCCTCAGAGAAGCAGGTAAGAATCGAACTTTTGATCACTTTCTTCATTGTGTGTATTCAACAACTTCGGATGAATCTCGAAACGTGGCTGTTATTCAATTCACACCTTTCTACTGGTTTCATGACTGAATAACTGTGATCATATAATAGTTGAATGGAAGGATAGGCTTTGGTAGCTGTGCCAGTTTACAATGACATGAAGGAGGCCATGTCAACTGTTTACTTTATTGTGTTTTTTTTTTTCAGAATTTCATGAACTTGTATAATATAGATCTAGATAATTTACAAATGAACACTTCAAGTTGAGTAAAACTGCATCAGGCAATAAAATTTTAGACTTGTTTAAACTTAAAGAATTCAGAGACAACAGATTAAATCTGTCTCAGAAGATGGGATTTTTGTTAAAAAGGGTAGAAAGCATTGTGAGAAAAGGAGAAAATGCTGATTACCAGCATTTTCTCCTTTTCCCATAATGTTTTCAAAAGCCTCCTTGCGAAGGTTCATTACAACTTGAGATTGTTTGGTACAGGGTTTACTAAAGTAATTTGATCTTTATCTCAATGGACAGAATATATGACAGAGCAGATCATGGCAGGCCAAACAGTCCCCTAAGGAGCCCTCTTAGGACTGAAAATGGTGAAAATAAAGACCGAAGTTATTCAAAGAAGCGATTTAGACAGAACAGGTAATCTACAAGACAATTTATTATCCATTATTCCTACTAAAATGCAGTTTTTTATCCTTTTCCAAACAACAAAATTTTGGACTGGACTAAATTGAAAGCATTTGCAGATGACAAAATATATGTAGGTTAAATGGGGATGTCTGTATATGATAGAGTAGAAAACATTGTGGGAAAAAGAAAAGGTGCTGGTTACAAGCATTTTCTCCTTTTCCCACAATTTTTTTAAACCCTTTTCTTTCAGGGTCATTAAGAAAAGCCTTTTGAAAATATTGTTGAAAGAAACCAGTATTTTCTCCTTTTCCGACAATGTTTTCAAAAGCCTTTTCTTTCAGGGACGTTAAAACAGCATTGTTTGGTTAAAGGTTAAAATGATACAAAATTATCCTTTCCATGGCAACAGAATTTTACAGTGATAGAAATTAAATGCAATTGAAGTTGGCAAAGTTGGCACCTCAACTGATGGAACTTGTCTTGCCAAGAGAAAAAAAACATTGACTTGTGGTGACTAGCATTTTTCCTTTTCTCCACAATGTCTTCTGCTTGTTAGAGTACCATTTTATAGTAATAAATTAATTATTTACCCAACAATATGAGCTATGCTCTGTGAAAAGGGGGCTCATTGGAAAAATAATGGACCCGATCAGCCAGCACAGTCCACGCAGGCTGGCCCTGAACCGATACTTTTTGCTATTGGTTGATTTTCTGTATGTCAAAGGACCAGTGTAACTCATGATTCAGTAGGTTGTTAAAACAGATTTTAGGGATGTATGATACTATTATGACTTGCTTGGTATCATGCAGCATAGATATGCATTAGGCCCCTTTTTGCCAGGGCATGGCTCGTATCGTTTTTTGACTCATTCAAATCCAAAGCATTAGACAACAACGAAATTAATGCAGATAAAACAGAGAATATTGTCTTTGGAAGGGTAGAAAATGTGGGATAAGGAGAAAATGCTGGTAACCAGCAATATCTCCTTTTAACCCTTTACCTGATATGCCAATTTGAAGATCTTCCATTTCCTAGGTTGGCGCCAGCCAAAAATGTTTAGTAGCCAAAATTTTTGTTGGTCAAAACCCGGGTTCAGTCAATGTACCTAATCACTTTGACTCAGTCTTTGATTGTGTCATTTTCTTAGTATAGTATTTCATAACACTAAGTCATGTGTGATTAATCTAAAGCTAGATCTACAGCTTTGCATCACTGATATAATTTGTAGATCTAAAAATCTTTCAGTTCTTTTAAATATTTCTGATGGTGGACTACCATTATATACAATAGAGAGCCCAGTATTGAAATGTCAAAAGTCGGCCACAAATTCCCGTGCTTGTAGGCTGTTGAATGGTTAAAAGTTTCATAAATTCAACAATAGATCTATGTGTACGTAATCCCCAGTTTGAACGACCTTGAGAAAGAAGGCTATTGCAAATGCTAGGAAAAGGTGAAAATGGTGGTAACTAGCATTTTCTCCTTTTCCCACAATGTTTTCTACCTTAGCAAGGGCATAATTCAAACACCACATGAGCTACATTTAATGGTAGTGTGCAAATTCTTTCAATCTGGACGAGTCTAAATATATGCCGTCTGCTAAACAGCTATTTGATTTTCTTCAGACCAACCATTAATTTCATGCATTGCAAGAGATATGTATGATCCAATTTTTAAAATTCATCGCAAAATATATGTACTGACAGTATCTGTTTTGTCTTTCAAATGATTCAAGAAATATCGTTCCACACTTAGCCTTTCTTGAAACTGCCGATCGCCAAAAAATATCTGGCGACAATATTTCTCATTTGGCGAAATATGATCTAACATCCGTTAGTTTTTATGAAAAAAAAAAGTTTAACTGGAAAAGAATCTAATAAAGTCACATAAAGCTTAAAAGGTAAAGTATTTCAGGAAAAAAAAATATGATCGATGTTGTCAAATTTACTTGACAAACGACTCCATTAATTCGTTCAGCCCTATTGCGTCCAAAAAGTTGCGATTGTTCATGCAATCTATTTATAGAACAAGACTACCCGATAAATGGCAATATGGGCAATCGGATCTTCGTCTGTCGGATAGTTAAGGGAGATACAAGGGCTATCAGCTTAGGATACCCGATATATATGTTAATCAAGTTGACGCGCGCCGACTTCACAGTTTAGGAAGTGTTCAATATACAAAACTGATCAGATGTTCACGGTCGGCAATTTTATCTCATCACATTTTTAACAATCGCCAATATCAGTTGTTTTGGTGTTTGTAGTCACCAGCAGTAAAATTTAATCGCCAATGGCGATTTTGGCGATCGGTAACGCCAACCTAGATTTCAGCAGCAAATAAAGATGTGATGTCAAAAATATGGACAAATGAGGATACAAATATCTGATTGAGTAGAAAACATTGTGGGAAAAGGAGAAATTGCTCATTACAAGCAATTTCTCCTTTTCCCACAATGTTTTCAAAAGCTGTCTGTTGTTGATACGTCAAAATGAGTATCTTTGGAGTAAAGGGTTAAAAGCATGTTTATAAAATTTTTAAAAGTTTTTTTCCCCGGGGGGGGGGGGGGGGGGGTTCATTAATACTCGAGATTGTGTGGTAAAGGGTTGACCATTAAAAACATGGATTTTCCTGCTTTACAAGGGTGTTTCCACTTTTATCAGGAGAAAAAGGAGGAATGCAGATTGAACTCTTAAAGCTGAGTAATTAGATCACATCTCACCAAATTAAAAAAATATATATATCACTGAAATTTATATGAAAAAACAATACAAATCATCAATAATTAAGAATCATAAAATTACAAAAAAAAAAAATTTTTTTATAGTGTTCCCTTAAAAGGCTACATAGCCTCTTAAGGTATTTTTAGATTTCGCGCCAGAAATAAAAAAAAGCATTGTGGGAATGTCAAGTGACTGACACATGACTAATGACGCTTAAATTCCATAACAAAACAAACATGTAATTATTTTCCATAATGTCTTCTTCGGACGCTATGTTTGAAGCTTCGTCTGTGTATTTCTGGTATGTAAATGAGCGAGTTGCTCATGTAAAAATAGACCATGTTTCCCGTCGGTGTCGACCAGGGCCGTGGTAAATCTCTAATTTCTCTTGTTGTCGGATGGTTTTCGACTACTCGGGATTTTATGAATGAAAATTAAAAGGCTTTGGGAGTATAAGGATGATTTTTTGTATTTTTGTAAAATTTTCATCCCAAAATCTGAAGGGCCACCTTTAACAAATGATAAGATTTTAGTCTGGTCCAAATTGAAAGTATTTGCAGACAGACAACTCATTAAAATTGGCACAAATGACAAAATTTGTTTGTGATAGAGTAGAAAACATCGTGGGAAAAGGAGAAAATGCTGGTTACCAACATTTTCTCCTTTTCCATTAATGTTTTTAAAAGTCTTCTTTATTAAAGTTGGCATTGTGTCGTAAAGGGTTAACTCTACCAGTCAGCAACATTTTAGACTGGTTTTCCGGTATATTGAAAGTATGTGAAGATACAGAGTGGATGAAGCTTTAAAAGACTCTTTAGACTTGTCCATATTAAAAGTATGTTAAGAGGAAAAAGTGAATGGAGTTCAAACAAGAAATAGTCATTGGGAAAAGGAGAAAAACTGGTTTGGTACCATTATTTTATGTTAACTCTTTACCAAACAACAAAATTTCAGACTTTTCCACATTAAAAGCATTTGCAGACAACAAAATTAGTGTGAGTTAAATACTGAAATTTGCTTTTGAAACGTTAGAAAACATTGTGGAAAAAGGAGAAAATGCTGGTTACCAGCATTTTCTCCTTTTCCCACAATGTTTTCAAAAGGTCCTATGTTACATGGTCGTTAAAACTTGGGGTTGTATGGTAAAGAGTTAAGCCATTTTCCAAGAAAAGGTCAAGGGCTTGTGATAGCCATTGTTGCATGGGTTGTCGTTGCACAAAAACTGTTCGTATTGTCTCATATCTGTGTTATTACTGAACATGTCAACTCCAAACTTGGGCTAGTTGTTACCTATCAAAAAGGGAACCATACCAGAAGGGTGTATGACCCTAAAAATATTTTTGACACAGTTATATACCCCCTTTTCGATTTAGCCAAGCATTGGCACCATTCCTTGTCCAACAATGTTTTCAAAAGCCATTTTGGGACTTTTAGCACAGCTTTTAAGAAGAAAACATCAAGGTATTGTCTTGGCTCCGTCGTTGTCGTGCAAAAACTTCGACATTTTTAATATCTGTGTGATTACAAAAGATATTTACTTCAAACTTGGACAAGTTGTTAACTATTTAAAAGGGAAGCCCATACAAAAAAATGCATCAAAGTATTTTTGACACAGTTATGCCCCTTTTTGGACTTAGAGTATTCATTGAAAGTCAAGCAACTGCAGCCGAGCACTGTCACCCGCATGCTGTGCATTTCTTAAATACAGGACTTTTTGTTGAAGGATGAAGGGTATAGCTAGAGTAGTAAGGGGTTGACAGAGTAAAAAGAAATAATATTCATCTAATATCCTTTCAGGAAATTTTCAGAGAGAGAGGAAAGAACCATTATCAAAGATGATGAGTTCCCGCCATTGTCAGATAATGAGTGGTTAGTATCATTTATAGGTAATATTTGGAGGAAAGAAATTTCCTTATTTGACAGTGTGGATCCAAGATCAGACTGAACCTTCTGTGCATTCTGATCTTGATCAACACTGGACGCAAAAGGTCCTTAAGTCACTCTTAACAACTTTGACACTGTCAAAAAATTTGACATTTTGTAATATCTATGTCAGTACTATAGATATTTACTTCACACTTGTACAGTGGATTCTGCTTATTCGCAAGTTGTATTTGTCAGAGAAAATATGGCAATAAAGTGATCGACCCAATTACCCAATGCGTCTATTCAGACCGGAAGTCCGACCACAGATGCAGACGATTGTTTCGTTCCAATGACAGACGTTCAGCACTGGGATCCCGATCATTTATAGGATTTTTTTAAAAATGTGTATTTCAAAATGAATAACTTTAAAAAAAATATTTTTTTAAGTTTTTTTTTTTTCCTAGCAAGTGCATAAAGTGTCTGGAAACAATCCTCACTGTTGCAGAGTCCAAAAATTTCCAGAAAAGACACTCGTCCTGTAGGACGAGTGACTTTGAAAAAACACTTGCCCTGCTTTGATCCTCACTCGTCCGAGGAGAACAACTTCTCTAATATTTGACTCCGACTTTTTTTTCCCAGACGAAACGGAAACGCTAATTATATTGTCTCCAGTAGCAACGAACATTAAATACTGGGTTTCAATAACCGGTATCATTTATCCAGTCAAGTTATAGAAATTAATAAAGCCAAAACAGCATAGTTTTTCGAACTGGTTTCGGGAAAGTATTTGTGTTATTGTTAATATCGTTCGTGTTAATAATTAGCAAAGTCACTCGTACTGAATTAGATCTACCCGAAGTATATTAAAACATTTGTATGCAATGAAAATGTCCCGGGTTATATCATTAGGCTGACTTGAAACTGATCTTTATTTGGAGCAGGTACCGGCAGGTTTTATGTCCTGTATCAATATTTGATTTCCAGAATACCCTTAATTCGCTTAGATCTATTCAGTAATGGAATGGCCGTTTTGTCTCCTGTAAGTTAAATATTCATCCGAAAAAGTTATTTGTTTACTACCTCCTATTTACCACTCGTCCTGTCGGACGACCATGACTGATATTTCACTCGTCCTAATCCATTTCTTACTCATAAATACGAGCAGACAAGTGGATTCTTTGGACCCTGTGTTGGCAATGGTAAAGCTTCGTTTGACATGAAATCCAAAACAAACTCACTGAAAACACAAATTTTGATGCATATCTCCAGTTTGTCTAACAATTGCTTCATGTGTACAGTCGAACCGCGTTAATCCGGGCTCCAAATTTCCGGAAATCTCAAGATCCGGAAAGAAACATCAGGGAACGAATATTTTCTGTACAAATTTTACTTTTTATTCCGGAAATCCGCATTCCGGATCCGGAACGGAATAATCGGGAACGAAGGGTTAAAAAACAATGTAACTCTTATCAGATAAACCGGACGTGGCCTGACTGTGTATCACACAATTTCCCCGGTACGTGATTTTGGACTGGTCTATAGTATGCATTTATAACACGAGTATCAATTTATTTCAGATGGTTTTCACACATTTGAAAACAAACGTCTTAATTAGACGTGGTTTGGGAAAAGTGTTAATAGACATACACGTGCCATCGTTAAGTGTCAGTTTGACAGATTATCAATACCTTTTGAGATCGAAGATCAGACCAAATATTCTGTCTACAGACTGATCTTGATCTACACATATAAGCAACTTATATTTTCAAAGGTTCTTGAAGGACTTAATCTTTTCTGGCTCTTTGATGCTATACAAGCAATTTCTCCTTTTTTCATAATGTTTTCAAAGGTCACCTTCTGCAGAAGTGTGAAACTGACTGTGAGGGAAATGGCATAAGTCGTAACCGTGTTCTCCCTCTTAGAAAAATAGATCTAAATAAAAATAAAAAAATATGCAACCTCGTATTCCTTTTCTTTATTTATCAGTAATCCATTTATATTTAACACCAAAGCATTAATTATCGTATGCATTTTTTTTTTGTTTTGGCTGCGAGTGATTTTTATATGAAAATAGCCAACCTTTTTTTTCTGCCGACTACACAAAACACGTGACATGACAGCCCAGGTGTTCAAGTAACAACCTTTACTAAATGCAAAAAAGCATTAGCAGCTAATGTAAAGCAGGCATGATATTAGGTTATCGTGTGGTCATTTTGTATTGACTGGCAGTCTGCTTGTAGCATGGTGTAAATTTCTTGGAGCAAAACAGTTGTAAATATGTACAACAAACGCTTGCACTACAACCCTCTAGCTTCGAATGATTTGCACATTACATCAGACCCATGATCTTAATTTTAACTCTTTACCACATGACAAAAAAGAGAAATGACTGGTATAAATGCGAAATATTTGCAGAAGACAATTTAAATGTAGTTAAAATGACAGAATTTGTCTTTAATTGCGTAGAAAACTTTATTAGAAAATGCTGGTTACCATCACTTTCTCCTTTTCCAACAATGTTTTTGAAAGGCCTTTTCCTCAGGGTCTTTAAAACTCAACATTGTGTGGTAAAGGGTTAACACTTGTGTACCCGCAACGGGTGAAATCGTTGACAGATGGCTTATTTTACATTTTTGGTTATTCAAAATTACTCTGCCAAATGCAAGATGGCGGACGGTGTGGATAGACATCAGATTAAGCAGAACGCGCTGTCTGATCTTGGATCTACACCATCCACAGCTGTATTGACTTAACTCGTATCGGAAAGCAACTTCTTGTGGGCCAAAAGTGGTAAGAAAATACTTAAAACGTGTAGATTATTTCAAAACTGAAAACGCGCCGAGTCTGTTGATCAGCTACACTTACGATCCCGTCACTGGTTGTAAAAATAGAACAAAATTTTGTCGGATATTACCCTTATTATTTCGGACACACATTCCATACAAGTCTTTCGAAATTGAAAAATCAACAGTAATACTGTAATAAAAAAAAAACAATTGTACTTGTGTGTCGTCCCCTTTTTTCGTGGCGTTTTTAAAAGTCATAATGTGCCGAGCTTTACAAGCTCACCCGTTTGTACAAAAGGTATACATGTACATGTGTATGCAATAAGGTATAAGGGGAAATTCGTGTACAAAAACACATTAAAAAAAAAGGGGCAAAATGCAAATTTATGACATTTTATTCTATTACATGTATATATCTGAACAATCGTAGGAAAAATACAGACAAGTGCTTGTGTAAATCATACGCTAATGTAATTCATACGATGCACAGTGTCCCTGAACAACATGGAAGTTGTGGCGATCCCAGTTCACTGGTCCGGAAATACGGCTTATCCGGAAACATTCGTAGGCAACAGATGTGTCCGGATAAACGAGGTTTGACTGTACATGTATATTCTTAACACGACATGATCGTGTGTTACACACCTGTATAACCCCTGACTTGCCACCTGTTCGGTTGCATGGGTAGGTAAATTCTGTGTGACGTCATAGACTGGTTGCCGTATAGAAGATTCCATTTTAGCGTATCAATTTAAGCCATATTATTCAAAGCAGACCTACATACGAAACTATTTTTCTTGTTTTTCACACATAAATTTTAAGTCGGTTTACATTCACGCCTGTCGTCAAATTGTTTGTCACAAATTGGATTATCAGCGAACCACCAACACAGACAAACAGTGAAGTTCTTTTTTTTCACAGTTTGTAATAATCTGACAAGTGATATGTTATTATGATCGTTCTTTCTCTATAGACTATTATAAGTGAAGTGCTGAAACCGTCTACAGTTGCTTTCACGGGAAAGCGTAGATCAAGATCAGACTGCAGACCAAGTACAGTCTGATCCTAAATCGACAATGTCCGTCTTTTGACCAAAACAAGATTGAAGTAGCCACTTTTCCGCCATTTTTCCTGCCTGAAAATTTCCATTTCATTAATCAGTGCTCCTTATATTAGGTGCACAACCTGGTACCCGATATCTCGCGTAACCGTCCGACAATTGATATGAAGATCGGCAACCAGTGTAATAACCTGCATAGGAAATTACCGCCACAGTGCTATCAAACAGCCACTGTTTAAACATGCTACTGTTTCGAAATGTCGGCAAATTGAAGACAGTTTGTAACCGTTATTACAATTTATAAAATGAAAAGGATAACATGAAACAAGGCAAGAATTTCTTTTCTTAATGACTTAATCATGAAAATGATAATTCCAGGTAAACATTGACTCGTCATACGCATGCTGTCGCAATGGTTTATAACTTCGATTCTCTGTATGCTTCGAAATTCTAATTTTTTCTACAAATGAAAATTTTTTTTTGCGGAGAGAATGCAATTTTTCCTTGTCTTATGCCAAAGAATTGCTAATAAACACTAGAATTTTGAATCTTTTGCCAATTTTTTGTTGCAAAAAAACAAACTTTTCCATCTACTGGATCCCGATTAAGCGATGAAATTTAAGTTGTCTAGATAGGAAAAGGATCGGTGCTGGACCAACTCTTGCTAATACCCGAAAATCCCGATAAACAGGGTTGCGATTAAGTGGAATCCACTGTACAAGTTGTTTACGATCAAAAGTGGAACCCATATAACAAGGGCAGGTAACCATCAAATTAATTTTTGACACAATTATGCCCCTTTTCAACTTTAAATTTTCTCTGGAAGTCAAGCAACTCCAGCCTCACGTGCTGCTTTTTTTCTTTTTACCCTTTACCAAATGACAAAATTTTGGACTGGACCAAACTTAAATCATTTGAACTCAACAATTTAAATATAGCTCAAATGATGGTTTCTGTTTTTGATAGAGTAGAAAACATTGAGGGAAAAGGAGAAAATGCTGGTTACCAGCATGAAAATGCTGGTTACCAGCATTTTCTCCTTTTCCCACAATGTTTTCAGTAGGCTTCTTCCTCTAGGTCGTGAAAACCAGGGATTGTCTGGTAAAGGGTTAAAGTATTCATTCTTTCTTTAAGTTAGTGTAACAATTTTCTCTAGGCCGAATAATCCATGGCAATACACAGCAATACAATTGAACTGTAAACCTGTAATCTACCTTAGCTCTTTACCACAGGACAGAAATATAGACTTGTCTAAATTGGAAGCATTTGCATACAACAGTTTAACTGTGGATGAAATTTGTTTTTGATAGGGTAGAAAACATTGTTTGAAAGGAGAAAATGTTTCCTTTTCCTTCAGTGTTTTCAAAAGGGTTTCATTCTTAGGGTCGTTAAAAATTCTGATTCTGTGATGAAGGTTTATGTTAGAACCTAGTGGATGACAGACAGGGTAGATCAATGATCAGACTGATTGGAGCAGTCTGATCTTTATTTATGTGAACCTTAATCTATTTTTTTTTTTAATGTAAAATTTTAGGTGGACCCCAGAAAACAAAAAGTGGGGTAGCAGCACTGAAGGTAGAAAACTGAGCTGGTCAGAGGAGGTAGAAAAACAGGAAGAGAGAGAGGAAAGGTGAATACTGTTAAATGTTAAAGTAAAAATAAAGGCCAAATGTAAACAAAGCAGGTGTTTAAATGCATTTGAAATTATATCATACCATTTAGAAGTATGGAAATTATTATGAAGATGACGATCTGTCATTGTACTGTTGGTCCAAACTTGTGTGAGTTGCTGAAAGAGAAATTAATTTCAAAACTAGGTTAAAACCTGCCAGGTAGCTGTGTCTTTTGTTTACTTTTTGCCTGATTTTAGAATTCTTTTTTCTGCCAGCAACTAACATATGGCCCGACCACACAATAACAAACTGTTATCTCCGCAATATTTTTCCATACTTTTAAATTATATGATTTTAATTTAAATGTATTATGACACTTGCTTTGATATTTTTACCTTTACTGGGCCTTTAACAATCCCATATTTCAATGAGTTGAGCCCCAATAGCTTAGTCAGTACCATACACGACTTGGGAACAGGGGGATTGCTGGATTAAATTCCCAGCTGGGCCAATTTCTTTCCAAAGATTGATGATAGTCATTGCAACCAGATTCACTCCTTTCCCAATGTTGACCATTGTGTCGGTGATGATTATGTGGGAAAGGAACCAATGACACTGATAGGTGCAGTGGCCACATAACTGAATATTGAAAACAGCATACAATCAATCAACTATATTTCCATGACCATCATGAAAAAGGATTTGAAAACATTGGTGGGAAAGGGGAACATGCTTGTAACCAGCATTTTCTTTTTTTCTCACACAGTTTTCAACCTTTTCTGTGAAAAATCCATCATTTCAGTCACACTACAAAATTTGTCGTCTGCGGATCTTTTCAATTTGGACGATTCTGAAATTTTGTCATCTGGTAGAGTCAGTGACTTTTAGGAATAAGGCCTTTGTAAATATGAACATTTAACTCTGTACCAAATAATAAAATTTTGTAGTTGACCAAATTGAAAGCATTTAAAGAGAACAAATTGAAAAATAAATTTCAAATTCAGGTAGAAAGAAGGCAAATAGATCAAGCTGGCAACTTTTAACCTAGTTTAAGATTCATTTTTTCTGCCAGTGACTCACACTTGGACCAACTGTACAATAACAAATAGTCATCTTCACATTATTTTCCATACTTTTAAAATGCATGATTTAAACTAACATGTATTGTAACACCAGCATTGTTTACTTTTGGTCGCTACTGGGGCTTTAAGCCCCTAAATTGAAGGAGGAAAGAAAAATCAGAACTTTATATCTTTTAAATGCAGATACTTAGCTGAAAAAAAAAATATTAGGCTGTGTAAACTATCTAACAAGCATTGAAAATCATTATCACATCTTCATATTGTTTACAATGAACTTTTGTCCCAATGCTATAATTCACATGACAATGCTCAAAATACATCTAACCAAAAAACTCTAGACATATAATTTTAAACTGATCCAAATTGAAGGCATTTGCAGACGACAAACCACATGTTGCTTAACTTAGGAAATTTTTCTTTGGGAGGGTAGAAAACATTGAGGGAAAAGGAGAAAATGCTGATAACCTTTTCCCACAATATTTTGAAAAGTCTTTTTTCCTTTGGGTCATTAAAACTATGGATTGTGTGGCAAAGGGGTATTACAGATTGTCTATAGGACAAATTCAACTGTATTTTCAAAGGATATAACATAAAGAAAATAATGTCCATTAGATTGACTGAATATTGGTGTTAGAAACAGGGTTAATGGTGTACTTTTATCAGTTTTGAAGTCTTTGGAATGACGATTTCTTTCAGATCTCGTAGAAAGTTAGACCTTCGTGATAAACTGTCAGAAGGTAAAGACCTTCGAGGAAAGGTAAAAGAGATTAAACATAGAAGGTGAGTAGTTTGGGTTTTTTTGTTTTTGTTTTTGTTGTTCCTCTCCCACCGCTGACACCTGTTTAGACGATGGTTATGTGGGAAAGCAGCCAGTGGCTTGGAAAGAAAATTGTGCAGAGTGCTGGTAAAATAGACTCCAGGAAAGCATGGATAGGTGCACTGAAATAATGTTGAAAACAGCGTTAAACACCATAGAAGTAATTTGTTATAAGCCATGCCCAGTGAAAAGCGGTCTTAATGCATCTGCAAAAATATCGGCCCATGTCACCCTGTGCTGTCTGTACAGACTGATCTGTTGTGTCCAAATTTGCTTTTTGTAAATTTTCTGCATGTCCAAGGACCGTACTACCACATGATCTAGTCTGTTGTTAGATAAAATGCATTTTATAGATTCATGATTATGTGATGACTTGATTGGTATAATGCATGTATCACAGAGATACATTAAACCCCCTTTTGCCCAGAGCATGGTTCATTTAATTAGCTCATCCATTTTCTAAACAGTCCAGTGTCTTGACCCTGAGGAATAAGGCCTTTGTAAACATGATAAAGGAAAAAAATGCCAGTAATTTGTATTTTCTCCATTCTCACAACATTTAGAACTACCCTGTCAAAGACAAATCCCACATCTGATGTTAAGTGGTTCAGATGTATAAGTCAATTCACTTTCTTTCCTGCACAAAATTTAGAAAACACATGGGATCAGTAGCAAGAACAAGCAACTCTAATGTCTACGAAAATATTGTCCTTTCCTTGCAATGTTTTCTGGTTGTGTCACTCATGATGTTTTAGGGTCTTGTCTAGAAATGGCATTTATTGTTAGTGAAATAGACTTTACCTAAATTTCATGATTTGCATTTAGTTTTTCTTGGAGACTTGATGCAATTTTCGCTTTGGTCTATTCCAGGAGAAAAAGTCTAAACTTACTGGATTACGTCTTTAAAATTTGTAAAGCCCGCCAGTTGAAAGAATAAAGGGAAACTGTTACTGATACCAAACAATCCTTAGTTTATAACAAAAGAGGGACAGGATCTTTGTAAACATTGTAATAAAAGGAGAAAATGCTGGTAACCAGGATTTTCCCCTTTTTCCACAATGTTTTCTACCTCACAAGGTTTTCTACCTTTTCAGCTGCAGTTATCATCATTTGAGCCATATCTAATTGTTGTCTGCGAATGCACTCAGTTTGATTGAGTCCAGAGCCTGCATTATGTATTCACCAACCATTCTTAGTTTACTTCCTAGTCTCATTCTAGATTTAGAAAGTAACACAACTTCTGATTGGCTAAACCATTTAGTTTAGCCAATCAGAAATTGTGTTACTATCAAATTTAGAAAATTCTTGAGATTAGCCTGATAGACCAAACATACAGATAAAGTTATAATTATGATAAAATTGAACTTATTTTCTTACCATTTATAAGATTCATGGAAGTTGAAACAGATGAACGATTACTAACAAGAAGACAAAAAGATATAGATTATGGCAAAAATACAGTGGCCTACGATAGATACAGCTTAATGGTAGAAAGGTGGGTCAAGTTTGTATTGATGCTATTCGTTATCCTATAATTTTTTTACCCTTTGGTGTTCACCTATAACTTTGAACTTAAAAACCTGGCTTACTCTTTCAAAAAATTATGAGATAAGTAGCAATTGCTATTACAGGCAA
This sequence comes from Hippopus hippopus, assembly GCA_946811185.2. Taxonomy (NCBI): domain Eukaryota; kingdom Metazoa; phylum Mollusca; class Bivalvia; order Cardiida; family Cardiidae; genus Hippopus; species Hippopus hippopus. Next base: position 6,983,183 of record OX328106.1, read on the forward strand.
TCACTCTTCTTCCCACAATTTTTCTAATGTCACTGAAAAAAATAATACTTCGAGCTTGAAATGTTTCTACCGTGTGTCACTTAGAATTGGTTTGTCTAAAGTGTCATAATTGAGTGTGTACAGTTAATTCCTTACCAAACAAACTAATGTTTTAAGAAGCGTAGGAAAAAGGTCTTTTGAAAACATGGTGATAAAAGGAGAAAATGCTGGTAGCCATCACATGCACTACCCTCTCACCATTGTTTCATCCTATCTAAGTCTGTATATGCTTTCAACTGTGTTCACAGTTTTGTTATCTGGTATAGTTAACTTGTAACTACACAGTTTCTGAGTTTTGACTATCCTAAAGAAGACCGCATTTGAATAAGCATTGCGGGATAAAATGCTGGTAACCAGCATTTTCTGTTTTTCACACATTTTCTGCTCATGTAAAGTCAGATATGATCATTCAAGCTGCATTTGTCGTCTGCAAATTGTTTCAATTTGGTAAATACAACATTGGTTGTTTGGTTTAGAGTTAACTCTTCACCACACAATCACGACTTTTAACACCCCTGTATAAGAAGCCTTTTGAAAGCATTGTGGGAAAAGGAGAAAATGCTGGTAACCAGCATTTTCTCCGTTTCCCACAAAGTTTTCTACCCTATCAAAGCAAAGTTGCACCATTTGAGCCACTTTGAAATTGTCGTCTGCAAATGGTTTCAATTTGGATAGGTCTAAAATTTTGCTGTGTGGTAACAGGTTAAAGGTCAACTCATATAGTGCTTATAGCATCTATTAATTTATCTGATAGTGTAGACCAGAATCAAACTGCACAGAATATGCAACTACCGAGACCCGTTGCACAGTCAGGATCATACTGGACTTGAAATCAGGGGGGGTTACTGGTTTGAATCCCCTGCTCGGCAAATTTCTCCCCTGTTCTGTACTTCAGTATTTTAAAAAATTCATTTTTACACTTTACAGACAAAAAAGAGTCAGAGGTGTACATCCTAAAACCCCAAACAAACTTCAGAAAGTCAGTAGAAGGTCGTGGGACGCCCAGGTCAGGTTGTGGAGGAAAGCCCTACATCAGTGGGACCCTCCCACTGCAGACAAAACTAGGTAAGGGAATGCCTCTACCAAATATTTCCGGATTTTTAACAACCTCCCCATCCTCAGTGACCCAGTTTCAGTTCATTCTGCAATCGCCCCTGGGTTATTTCGCTGGCGTTTCCTCGTTCTCATGAATTATTCATGAAGCATTTTGATTGGTGATCTCAGTTTTTCTTTGAGAAAATTTAAACTATTTTTAATCACAAATACGCCGTCATTTCTATTTTTTACTTGTCGATATCCAATCGCATTATTCGTTGCAAAACAAGCCTAGCGATACTTTAAATATGGCAGCACCCATCAACACCGCAATCAAGAAGGGTTTCAAAGAGATTTTCGGCGTAACACTGAAAGATTGTCAGTTAAAATCGTACACAAAGATCGATAGTGTCGTCCCTTTATTGCAGAATGGCATATCTCACAGGAGACAAGCAAACCAACAACTGCCATATTTGTTGACAACCTCGGGTTTTTTCCAGGGTTATTTTTAGTAACGGAAGAAATGAAATTATCCTCTTTACAAGAGAGTATCATTATGTTATCGATCTTTTGATTCGCTATTAGGGTACTTCCCAACCATATGAACATTCATAAGAAATGACGATTTGCTAGTCAATTTTCCCAGGGGTGATGCATGAAGAGTAATGTGATGCTTCAAATCTGGGTTCTGAGGATGACAACCCCCAAGGATGAAAGAAACATTTTAAAAACATGGTGGATAAAGGAGAAAATGCTGGTTATGTGATTTGTCTTTGAAAGGATTGAAAGCATTGTGGTAAAGGAGAACAGCTGACAACCAGCATTTTCTTTTCCCCCCAGTGTTATCTATTCTTTCAGAGATATATAAATTTCATTATTTAAGCCTCATTTAACTTGTTGTCTTCAAATGCTTACAGTTATGAAACTGATCAAGGATCTGCAGGATGCAAGGTAAATGATCTCTTCACAAGATGACAGAATTTTAGACTTGCCCAAATTAAAAGCATTTGCAGACAACAGATTAAATAAGGCTAAGATAATTGGGGTTTTGCTCTGAAAGCATTCTCTGAAAACATTGTATGAAATGATGATAAATTATAGTTAGCAGCATTTTCATCTTTTCGGAAATGTTTTTATTCTATACCACACGATCCCGACTTTTAACGACCCTGAGATAGAGGCCTTTTGAAAACGTTGTTGGAAAAGGAGAAAATGCTGGTAACCAGCATTTTCTCCTTTTCCCACAATGTTTTCTACCCTTCCCAATACAAATTTCAATTTTCAAGTCAGATTTACTTTGTTGTCTGCAAATGCTTCCAATTTGGACAAGTCTAAAATTTTGCAGTTTGGTAAAGGGTTAAGACGCAGATATTGTAATATTGTGGTTGTCAGAATGTATGCAAAGAAGTGGACAGTGTAAATCCAAGACCAAACTGCATGTTTTGTGTAGTCTGATCTCAATCTACATTGTTGGCAGAAGGAATAAAATCCAGGTTCACTTCTACAAGAGTTTAAACACTGCATTGCGTGGTGGAAGTTCTTTACTAAACGATAAAATTTTAGACTGGTCCAAATTGAAAGCATTTACAGACGACAAGCTAAATGTTGCACAAATTAGGAAATTTTTGTTTGAAAGGGAAGAAAACATTGTGGGAAAAGGAGAAAACACTGTTTACCAGCATTTATCCTTTTCCCACAATGTTTTCAAAACTCCTTTTCCTTGGGTTCATTCAAACTGAGGATTTTGTTGGAAAGTTTGTCAGTAAATATACTATCAAGTTTTTGTTTCATTTCAGTGTTGACTATCTGGATTTGGAAGACATCGAGGATCCACTAGATGGTGCCTCACAACTTAGTAGCATTGAAGAGGAAGGGACAGACAATGCTTCGGCAAATTCTTCTGACGCTGATGATGGAAGCAGCCAGAATTCGGAGTCACCAGGCATCACTCTTACACCAGACTGTAAAAGCTCGTCCAACCCTTTCAAATATCCTCAGTCCAGGGCCAAGAATTCATCCAATCCTCTCAAAAATCCTCAGTCCAGGGCCATAGTGGATGCAAGAAAAGGAGTGACAAGTCAGTTGAACAATGAAAAAGATGACGATGGGTTCTTTTCTGGTATAGATATAGAAGATATGGATTTATCATAAAAAGAGACTTGAATAAATTGAAAGCTTTAATGGTCAATAATTAAACCTCAGAGCAGATTTAAGTGAATGCAAGAATGAATAAGGCATCAACAGTGTAACTATTACTATGTGCAAATACAACTTTCCTACTTGCATTTGTAATCTTTTTTTTTTTTTTTTTTTTTTGTTACATTGTTTAACACGGAGGAACCGCTTGTAACAAACAATTGCCTATTTTTCCACAATTGTTTCCATGTTTTTAGGAAAATGGTAACTTAATTTTTGTCAGAATATTTCTCACTTTTTCTCCTTTGAAATGTTTGCTAGTATACGGGATTTAAAGAAATAATTACAGTTTTCGGTTTAACCCTTTTACAGCACAATGCAGCTTTTCAACGACCCCGTGTAAGAAGCCTTTTGAAAACACTGTGGGAAAAGGAGAAAATGCTGGTAAGCAGCATTTTCTCCTATTCCCACAATGTTTTCTACCCTATCAAAGAAAACTTGCACCATTTCAGCCACCTTGAAATTGCCGTGTGCAAATGCTTTCAATCTGGGAAATGCTAAAATTTTGTCGTCTGCTAAACGGTTAACTCTTTACTAAACAATTCCATGTTTTTATGACTAAGAGAAAACGTTTGAAGAGGTGAAATTGCCGGCAGCCAGCATTTTCTGCTTTTCTTAGGTTTTGTATGATTTTAAAGATAAATTCAGTTATCTATAAAGACCTATATTTGTTGTCTGCACATGTTTTCAATATGGATATGTCTAAAATTTCGTCTACAAATGCTTTCAATTTGGACCAGTCTATAATTTTGTTGTTTGGAATAGAGTTAAAGAAAGCATAATAACAACCTGAAATACCTATGTGGGCTGCATAGATCAAGCTCAAACTGCACAGACAGTAATTATTATACTGCAAAGAAATTTCTTGTGATCTGATTAGATGATATGCTTCAAATATATATTGCTGTACACTGCCAGCTTCCAGGGAACAGCACAGTTCCCCTGTTTGGAGCCCAGTAGACAATGCAAATAGAAGATGGTGGCATTGAATCGAAGCCACTCACAAACAAAACAAATACACCTTAACATAACGAATCCATACCAGTCCCACACAAAACAATACATCTTAATATTACTTGTTTCCCTTGATGGTTGTCAGTTAAGTGGAAAGAATGGATTGTTTTTTAAAGTAAATGAAAATGGTTAAACATGTTGTTTGTTTGTTTTTATTTAAAAAAATACACTGAGTTATAACAAGCCATCCTTTCGTCATCTAAATAAATCTTGAAGTGTCAGACAACATATATTGTAACTTTAAAAAAAAAAAAAAAAAAAAAAAGATAAACTTGTGGTAGTTTGAAGCAACAAACAGTCATTTACTTTTGCCAACAAATGGTAAAATGAATAATTACTTACCTTTAAGTTGTTAAAATGAAAATATGTCAAATTGAAGTGACTTCATGCATCAAACTGCTCAATTTTTTTTTTACAGTTTTCACTGACATCAGTTTACAGTGTGTTTGGGGAACTTAGAAGGGAAACTGGATTTCATAAGAGTACTTGATTTGTGAGACCATAAAACAGGGAAATTTCACTTTAATATACATTGTCATGGTAAAACTTTTCAGCATAATAAATTTGTTGTCTGGTCAGGTGGCAGGGCACTTAGAAACTTGTTGATGGCTGTGGGGAATCATTTCGCCACCTTGCCATCAGCTGTGAACAAGTTTCTAAGTGCACTGTCAACTGACTGGACAACTAATTAGGTCTGGTCTATGCTTAGTGCTATTTTGCAACACATTCTGTTAAAAACGTCTTAATATTATTATCTATCACATAACCTCCCTTGTCTTTTAGTGTACTGCACCCATTACAATTTTTTTTGTCTTAAGTACATTTGAAATAAGATTTTTTGACATCACATAATTATGATGTCATTTTATGCTTCTTTTAGACAAGTGAATTTGGTTTTATTAATGTAAACTGCAAACATGTGCATTGACGGTTATGCACAAGATATCGTTGAGTGATTAAAAAAAAAATCTAACATGTTGTGTGATTAAAGAAGAATCTGACATAAGTTGGCATTTGAGATAAGATTTTAATAAAATTATCTATCAGAATGTTATTAAGCTCACTAGAGGCTCATTTAACCCTCTACCGCACCATGCTGACTTTCAACGACCTTGGGAAAGAAGTCTTTTAAAGACATTGTGGGAAAAGGAGAAAATGCTGGTTACCGGCATTTTCTCCTTTTTCCACAATGTTTTCTACCCTATCAAGGAAAATTGCACCATTTGAGCCACATCATCTGCAAATGATGTCATTTTGGACAAGGCTAAAATTTCATCGTCTAGTAAAGGGTTGACAACATTTTTCTAGCCTCATTTAATAGAACTGTATCTCGACTGCACACTTGTGTCGGGTCCTTTTTGTATATTTTATTGATATAGGTGCGCTATAGATAATAATCAGTAGTGAAGAAAAGTAAAATATATAGATACAGGTATCTTGTAGGGTTCTCAGAAATATCTCAATTACAGTTTTGTCTTTTACATTTTAAGTCAAGTAGATCTAGATGTACACTTTGTATTGTATTTTTATGTCCCCGCCATGAAACGGCGGAAGGGCATATAGAGTTACCTGTGTCCGTCTGTGTGTGTGTTAGTGCGTGTGTGCGTAAGAGTGTGTGTCCCATTCTTGTCCGGAGCATAACTTCTACATTTATCAATGGATTTCAAAATAATTTCGCACACTTGTTCTCCTTAACAAGTACTAGTGTCATGCGAAAAGTTCGATACGCCCAATGTCAAGGTCACAGTTGAAGGTCAAATGTTTAAATTGATCTTGTCCGGAGCATAACTTCTACATTTATCAATGGATTTCAAAATAATTTCGCACACTTGTTCTCCTTAACAAGTACTAGTGTCATGCAAAAAGTTCGATACGCCCAATGTCAAGGTCACAGTTGAAGGTCAAATGTTTAAATTGATCTTGTCCGGAGCATAACTTCTACATTTATCAATGGATTTCAAAATAATTTCGCACACTTGTTCTCCTTAACAAGTACTAGTGTCATGCGAAAAGTTCGATACGCCCAATGTCAAGGTCACAGTTGAAGGTCAAATGTTTAAATTGACCTTGTCCGGAGCATAACTTCTACATTTATCAATGGATTTCAAAAAAACTTTGCACAATTGTTCTCCTTAACGAGTACTAGTGTCATGCGACAAGTTTGTTTCGATACGCCCAATGTCAAGGTCGCAGTTGAAGGTCAAATGTTTAAATTGACTGTTCAACCCAGTTTTACATCCTGCTCAGCAGAATTGTGATATGAAGAAACAGTTTTGGTTTTTAAAAAGACTCATCCAAAGAACTATGCCAGAGAATATTGAGGCTGCAACCTACCCTTCAACTATAGTCCAGTGTGATAATATTCGATCCAATTTGTTCCTGTCTCATAGAGGAAGTCCAACAAAGTAATTATTATTGCTATATTTCTCACTCTCATTCCTGAAGTTAAGATCTTCATAATCTGAGTATAAGTAACCCGCAGTTGAAAGATTAAGGAAAACGCTGAATAAAAAGAAGTTAATGCTCAAAACCAGCATTTTCTTCTTTTTCTCACAAAGTTTTCTACCATATGCAAGACAAACCATATAATTTATTGTCTGCATATTGCTTTCAACTTGGACCAGTCCTCAATTTTGTTATCAGGTATAAATAATCTTTTATCTGCTTGGCTATATATATATATAACAAACCTTCTTAACCCTGTCTAAGCTGTTATCCAAAACAACAATTTTCTGTAATACCTACTGATTCTCTCATATGACATATATGTGACAAATACCATTTAGCGGGGGCATCCGTGTCTCTGACACACCTATTTCTAGTTTATTTTTGTTTTATTCAAATAGGCAGCAATTTCTTCATTCATATGTCTCCATAATTATGTTGTATTGGCATACTGTCATTGTGAACAAAAAAATTTTGCTCTCTGAGTCATTTTCATTTTTATACCCCCGCAAAACGAATATTTTCGGGGGTATACTGGAATCAGCCTGTGTGTCCGTCCGTGTGTCCGTCTGTGTACAAATAATTGCCTGTTTCTGTCAAAGCGCTGGCGGGGGTATCAAGTCACATTTAGTGACAGCTCTAGTTTCATCTGCAAATTCTTTCAAGTTGGACAAGTCTCGTTTGTTTTTCTGTTTGATAAAGAGTCAGAAATTCTTAACCAAACCTTTGATATGATCAGTCTGGGGTCGTGCATGGCTCGGTGATGAAGGTATGGAATTTGTAATCTAAAGGTCCTGGGTTCAATCCATGCCAAAGCTACTTGGTTTCTCATGGGAGTGTAAGATTGCACTTTTCTATTTTTTTAACCAAGCTGTTTGGTTTCTCATGGGAGAGTAAAATTGCATGATTCACGTCTTTTTTCCAGGTAGAAAATCATATTTCATTTACTGTTCACCATACTTTTACAACCTTCTGAAAACATTGTGGGGAAAAAAGACAAAATAAATGCCGGTTCTTCCTTTCCCATAATGCTTTTAGTTTTTTTTCAATCACAAATCTCACCTTTTTAGCCACCTTTGTCTTCTGAATTTGCTTTCAATTTGGACAAAATCTATCAGAATTTTATCCTGTGACATTTAATTTTTCTCTAAAGATTCATATTTTATCCGGTCACCTTAAAATTCAGTCATATAAATTGTTGATATGGTTGCTTTATGACATGACTAGGTATATTTTGTCAGTTGGCCATGTGATCAAGGTTCACTAGGCTAGTTGGTCATGTGACCAGCTGGAACTACTTTTTTAACTGCCGATACAATTCAGTATTTGATTTGGTCACTTTTTGAATAAGCACCTCAATGATTGACTGAAAATATTGTCAACAAAAGTTGTCATTGAATTTTAAGATACTGTAAATAGTTTCAACATGTAAACCGACGTTTTCCTTTTATGTATGAAACACTTAAAACAGAGAAATATTTGTCTTTGCCAATATAATGTTTTTTCTGCGGGTAAACGTCAAGTTTTATGACGTATTCATCATAATTACATCATTATTACAGCTGTATAACATACATGAAGTATAAGGACACTTTACGCAATTTTTTATTTTTACTCATGGCGAAAAAGATACGAAAAATATGTGTGTAATTTGGAGCGAAAATTATCAATTTAGTCAAATATAGATTATAAATGAGTAATGGGACAAATAGAATAGATGGTTGGTGTCTTCGAGAGTTTAGTTTATTGGTCAAGGTGGAGAAACTTATCGGCTGAGCCAAAGGCGAACTGGATAAATTCCTCCATCTTGCCTGGTAAGTTTTACCTATCCAAGACGCCAACCCTCTATTCTCTAAAAATGTACATTTCAATCCGTCTTACACTAAACGAAGAAACTATATTTTATGTTTTTATGTATTTATTTGTTAATGTGTGCATGTGTGCGTATTGTGTTGTTGTGAAATGTCTTTTCCAAAATAAGTTATTTTACTGTTTTTCAAAGTGACTAGAGAGTAGATTTTGAAAAACAAAAAACAAGAATATTTTTCAGAGTTGACCAGGAATTTTGTTGCTGTCCGGTTGCCAAGTTTTTTTCTAGTTTAACATCACAATTCTATACCACATAGCGGAACTTTGACAAGCCATACAGTAATTCATTATCAGACTCTTATCCTGCCGTTCGCGACCATGGATGACTTTTGCGGAGAGTGTACAGCAAGATCAGCCTGCACATACGTGCAGTCTGATCTTGCTCTACACCCTCCGCTCTTAATCGGTAGTTTGGGTCATATAAGCCCAGCCAAATGCCCATACATTTAGCAAGATATTTTTGTGTTATCATCAACAATTTTTATTCGACAGGATAAGGGTTAATTTTTTTAAATGGTATGGAATGAATTTGCTTTTCGACTCACAAATTGTTTCTTTTTGGTTGCTAGTGAGCCTTTAATGCATCTGCATAAAGTATCGGCACAGATCAGCCTGCGTAATCTGCACAGGCCTGGGTCAAAACTTCTTGCTCTTTGTAATAGTCTAATCTTGAAATATAAATGGTCGTTTCTGAATATGGAGCGAAATTGTATCTCTAGAGTTAGAGGGAAAAAACGAGTTAGATTTTTTGGAGGTGGAAGATACAGGGGAAAAAAAAGAAGATTATTTATCTTTGAGAAATAATCTATGTTGGTAATAATTAACTCTGTGTGATTTTTATTTGTTTCTATATTGAAATAGAAATGATGAAGTAACCTGAAATATACATGTATTTGAAATTATTAATTTCCGTGTTTATTTCTTTTTACTGTTTTGAAAGAAGATACCTAGATCCACATTTACATCATGAATAGCAAAAGAAAGTGCTGATTTTACTCTTTGGACTGCAGGTTTAGTCCTTGGCCACACATTCTGAGGTTTAACTATCCTAAAGAAGACTTCTGAAATCATTGTGGGAAAAGGGGAAAATGCTGGTTATCAGCAGTGATTCTTCCCTATAAATGTACATGTACTAACATTTGAGCTATGTTTTATTTGTCGTCTGCAAATGGTTTCAAATTGGAAGTCTTAAGAGTTTGTTGGCTGGTAAAGGGTTAATAAATACAAATAGAATCAACCCAAGGTACATATTCACCGACCATTCTGAAGAATATTCTTTGTCTTATTTTCTAAGATTTTCAAAATTTTAAAGTAACAAAACTTCTGATTGGCTAAACCATTTAGCCAATCAGAAGTTGTGTTACTGTCAAATTTAGGAAATTCTGGAGAATAAGACAAAGAATATTCTTAAGAATGGTGGGTGAATACGTACCTTGATAATTTTTGCCCCTCACAATTTCAAAGTTTTATGGGTTACCCTCAGCCCGCCCATAGATCTGTCCCGAGATCCGGATAGTGCAGGTTCTAAAAATTGAGCCATGCTCTGTGAAAAGGGGATTTTATGTTTCTGCAAAAAGTATCGCCTCAGGTCAGCCTGCGCCAACTGCGCAGGCTGACCTGAATCAATACTTTTTGCTATTGGTTAATTTTCCACATGTCAAACGATCAGTCTACCTCATGAGTCAGTCGGTTGTCAGACAAAATGGATTTTATGGTTCCATACTTGTAAAATGACTTGTTTGGTATGATGCATCACAGAGATGCATTAAACTCCCTTATGGTAGAGCATCGCTAAGAGCTTTCACCGGATGAAAGTTACATAAACTCTACCATACAATATGATTTAGAACTGGTCAAATTCAAAGCCATTGCAGGCAGCAAATTAGACAAGATTCATGCAATGGTATTTGTCTTCAAAATGGGTAGCAAATACTGTGGGAAAAGGAGTGAATGCCGGTAACTAGCATCTACTTTTCCTACAAGTTCACAAGACCTCTCTTCGGGATAGCTGATACACGAAACGGTGAAATATAACAATATATTATATATCATGTGTCTATTTTTAGAAATGTTATGGGTAAAGAAATGTCGTAATTTAAGCTGGGGGGAATTATTTCCCCGTCACAGTGAATATTTTCCTCCTGCCGAAAATCTGGAACTACTTTTTTAAGTTTTTTAAGTTTTAAAAGTGGCATTCGTTGAAAAAATAATCAGAGGAAATATAATATATAATTTATTTCATCAGCTTGTGGTTAATATGGGGAAATATTTCCCCATATTAACCACAAGCTGATGAAATAAACTCTATATGAACCATGCTCTGGCAAAAGGAGGCTTAATACATCTTCACGATGCATTATTTAAAACAAGACATCACCTTATTATGGATCCATAAAATCCAGTTAGTCAAACAAACCGGCTGAATCATGAGGTAGAACTATCCTTTGACATGCAGAAAATTTGAAGATTACAAAATGTTTCGGCCCAAGTCAGCCTGCGCGGATTGCGTAGGCTGACATGGGTCAGTACATTTCGCAAATGGATTAAGCCCCTTTTTCATAGAGCATGGCTCACATGCTGCATGGTCCTGTTCCAATGAAGATTTGATAAATGGACACAAGACTGCGAAACAAGTTATTTCGTTGAAACGATATCCCCCACCGAAAAAAGACCTTTTTTAATAGAAAGATATGAGGTATTGTGTTTTGTATGTACACGTTGCCTTTTTGTTCCATAATGTTTCCATGACACGGCTTTAAATAAAAACACTATTTTGGCGGACTGTCATGAGGAACACATGTATGAAGTTTCATCAGTTTTCGTTTAGGATTGTAGGAAATAATGTCCGGGCGAACGGACAGTGCAAAAACTACACCCATCCACCTTCGGCGGGGGATAAAAATTGTGGCATGGGGACATAGTGTTCAGGTTAAGCAACTTCTTCTGTCACAATGCCTATTTATTTTCTTGCTTGGTATAATGAATCAAGGAGATTCATCAATCCTTTAGCACAAAATCCCGTGTTTTAACGACCCTGGGAAAGAAGACTTTTGAAAAGCATTTTCTCATTTTTCCACCATGTTTTCTACGCTTTCAAACCCAAGTCCCTTTATCTGAGCCACAATTAATTTCTTGTCTTCAAATGCTTTCAATTTGGACAGTTTAAAATTTTGTCGTGTGGTAAAATGTAATCGCAAGAAAGCCGCTCATTGACCACTAAAGCGTCATGACGTCACATCTGTAAGCAGTCTTGCTCCAATTCAGTACAGCTTCACTCTTTACCAAACGACACTTTTTTTTTTATCTAAACGGAAAGCATTTGAAGATGACGAATTACTTATGACTCAAAAGAAGAGATCTGTCTCTGAACAGAAAGAAAACATTGTGAGAAAAAGAGAAAATACTGTTTATAAGACTTTTTCTCCTTTTTACCACACTGTTTTCAAAAGCCTTTTTTCCTCAGAGTCGTTAAATCTCTGAACTGTTCGGCGAAGGTTTAAAGAATGGTATTCAATCTATGGTAAAAGTTTTGGCGTTATTAAAGTAATGGTTTTGAACACTTGCTCTTAAAATTTGCAGGTTTACTTGTTGAGGCCTCATTTCATGTGATATAGACTATAGTTATGAACACAGATTTAGTAGTAACAAAATTGAGCTGGAGTTCGTTGAAGTATCAATTTAGAAAACAAAAATGACCGCGAACCAAACTAAAAATGCGAGATTGCGTGCTTCGACGGTATATGATAGGGCGTTAGTTTCAAGTGGTAGCCCTTTGCTTGCAATTTCTCCGATTGCCACTTGAATTCATTTTATCTATATTGGACAAAGATGTCAAAATCGTCACTGCAAATCTGTTACCGAGGGTAATGGGTCAAACGATAAAAATTTTTGGACACAAACAAATTGAAAGCGTTTGAAATCTTATGTAGCTCAAATGCTGATTTCTGTCTTCGATAGGGTAGAAGCATTTTCTCCTTTTCCCGCGATGTTTTCAAAATACTTCCTTTTCAGGTACAAATGTAATATAGACATCAAGAAAAATATTATGTAGCTGAAATGACGATTTTTGTCTTTGATAGGGTAGAAAACATTGTCGGGAAATAGGAGAAAATGCCGATTACTAGCATTTACTCCTTTTCCCACAATGTTTTCAAACCCCTTCCTCCTCAGACACGATTACAATGTAGACATGAAGACAAATATAATTACGGTAGCTCGAATGAAGACTTCTCTTCGTTTGGGTAGAAAACATTGTGGGAAAAAGGAGAAAATGCTGTTAACCAGCATTTTCTCCTTTTCGCATGATATTTTCAAAAGCCTTCATCCTCAGGTACAGGTTAAAACTCGGCATTGTTTGGTAAAGATTTAAAGGGAAAATGATACGTTAACCGCACGAACGTTTGATATTTGTCAGCAATCGCAGTCGACAGAAAACGCGGGAAGTCGATGGTCTCCCGCTGCCTTGATCAAAACTGGCAAGGCGGATTAATGTCAGAATTATAAAACTGTTTTATGTCAACGTTTTAGAGCCTTTTTCACAACTACAGTTGCCTTTGCTGACAGTGTAGATCAAGATCAGACTGCACAAAACGTGCAGTCTGATCTTTGATCTACATTGTCCGCTTTTCGGAGACATTCTAGAAAGCAACCTGAAACATTGCAATTTTATGTGTCTTAATTTTAGATTGAAAATGTCCCCGGGGTTTATTCGACACTTTAAGGGTTCACCTTTATGCAGATGATGAAATTTTAGAATTGTCAATGTTTAAAGTCATTGCAAAAGACAATCTTAAAAATGTGCCGTAAATGATGGCATTCATTTTTGGAAGAGTAGAAAACGTTGTGGGTAAAGGAGAAAATTTATGCTGTTTACCACCATCTTCTCCTTTTCCTACAATGTTTTCGAAAGCCTTTTTTCAGGGTGTAAAAACGTTACATGAAGGGTTGAACAATACGTAAAGCCGCTCTTGCCCTTTTCTCGCCGGGTCAAATCTTCGATGTAGGCCACATCCGAATTAATCACGTGATTTATCAAATAAAATAAAATTCTTTATATTATCACTGAATAATAATAAAACAAAATCAAGTATTTTGCCATTTGGGTTGACACAATAACCATTTGAATATTCAGTATTTCTTAAAAATATGTTAAAATATCGAAATGTATCATGTTGGTACGGCCAAACTGTAACAGGAAACGGAAAGAGTGGTGCATGCTGGTCGTAAAGTATCTGTCATTATTTTCACTGCGCATGTCTCCCTGAACTTGCGGTGATGCAAAGTCTAATGAATTGCAGTTGTAAAACAATTCGTCTGTCTTAGGTTACAGTTTGTTTTGATTTGTGCGCTACTTTAATCGTGGACGCCGAGATATTTCGAAAATTATTGTATCGTTCAAAAAATATCTCTCTCTCTCTCTCTCTCTCTCTCTCTCTCTCTCTCTCTCTCTCTCTCTCTCTCTCTTCTTGTTCTTCTTCTTCTTTTTCATCTTCTTCTTCTTGCTGAACCCAATAGCTCACTTTAATCTTGGACGCCGAGATCTCTCTCTCTCTCTCTCTCTCTCTCTCTCTCCTTCTTCTCTCTCCTTCTTCTTCTTCTTTTTTTTTTTTTTTTTTCTTTTTCTGCTTCTTCTTTTCCTGCTTCTTCTTCTTCTTCCTAAACCCGATAGCTCAGTCGGTAAGGACTTGAAAACCAGGTGGTCGCGGGTTCTACTCCCCAGCTCGGCTAATTGCTGTCCGAGGATTGTTGATAGTCATTGCAGCAGGATTCATTCCTTTATCATCTCTGATTATGGTTTCGACGACGGTCATGTGGGAAAGCAGCCAGTGGCTTGGTGAGAATATTGTGCGAAGAAGTAGTAAAAAAAAAAAAAACTTCCAGAAAGCATGGATAGGCGCACAAACTGCCGCGTTATAGTTGTAATAATATCGAAAACGGCGTCAAACACCATACAAAACAAACTGGCTTCTTTTTCATCACCACAGGCTCAGGACATATCTTCAAAAGTTTTTTTGACGTGACATACATGAAAACATCTTGATTTTATCTTTCTGTATAATCCTTCCACTAAATATGGCGGTCTTTGATATGATGACTGTACAGGCTGAACTGGTAAGTAAATTGTCCGTGGTTAGTCCCCTTGTTGTGTTTAAGTGGAGGGGGGAAGAGATCGTCAGAAGCAAATGCGCAAGTGAGAAAAAAACTGTCATAAAATAAGACGATTCCATCTTGTTTTACAACATAAGAAGAAAGGTATCCGCTTTAACGCTTCCCTTTTTCTGTCGCTAGAAATCATCCGCAGGCATAATCGAAAAATATCGTGACAAAGGAGAAATAGCCCATGATGATCCATTTTTCCATGTTTTCTTCAGAATTTTTAATGTCGTTTTCTACCAAATTAATCTTCAAAACCGAAAAGAATTTAGACTTAACAAATTAAAAGGTTTTGCAGACGACACTGAATGAATATTGCTCAAATGACGAAATTTATCTTCGGAATGAGAGAAAACAGAGTGGGAAATTGCTGGTTACAAGCGTTGTCTCCATTTCCTACAATGTTTTCAAAATAATTCTTCTGGGTCGTCGAAGCAAGGGACTATTTAGTACAGATGTAAACATAGGAATTATTCCGCTGATATCAAATGCAAGCGGAAGTAGAATTATGAAGGCACTGGATAAAACCCCCGAATGTCGATGTCTGACAGTTACTTTATATGGGCTTCTCTCATCTCTTGGAGAGAGCGGTTCTCCGGCTTCTATTGATGAACAAGCCGGAGATAATGTATCCTTACGCGATCTTCGTCTGATTAGACGCTGCTTTTCCCGCGCATTCTCATTTGTAAGGTTTCTCCTACCAATTTATGTCTTTTTTTTTTTTTTCATCAGAATTACTGTATTCCTAATCCATTAAACTTTTTTTTTTTTTAATAATTCTTGACGATTTTAAAATTGCGTCGAATCCGCTAACTTAAAAGCACATATCCAAATTTTTGTAATTGCATTCTTAAAAAAAAAAGGAGAAAAAAACTGAGCCCTGCTCTGTGAAGAGGGAATTCAATGCATCACCAAAAAGTATGGTAACAAGAAATATCTTTAAAAAAGATTACGGCAAATGGACAGGGACTCTGAGAATAAACATGTATACATTTTGGACCAATCACATGTTGCTGTTTATTCATTTTTTATCAGTACCAAAAAGTAGGTCAAAAGCTAGCACAATCAGCTACACCGAAAAAAAAATCATGTCCATGGTATTTCCTTAAAGTCATGGGTATTGTAAGATTTTGCCAAAAGTTTGCAAAGTATTTGAGGGTCTCACATGATCAAACACATGTAGGCTCATATTGAGACAGAAATCATATCTGATCTTATAAAAGTACACTGAGTTCCCGATGCAAACCTTGGGCCATTTGAGGATGTGGGTTCGATTCCCATGCCTAGCCACCTACTAAATTACTAGTTTACTAAAACGTCTTTCGGTTGAGACGTTTAATCTAGGTTCCGTGTGACTGTGCCGAGCTAGTTAAAGAACCAGGCGTAACCTAAGATGGGTTGCGTCCTGTATCTTGTGCTATCCCCCATAACACCGTAACATAACTAACAGTCTTCCCATGGTGTCGGCCATATGGGCAACCGGTGGCGGTGATAGATAAACGAAAGTCACTCAACTTACAAAACGATCGTTACGTCAAAGCCTAACGTATGAATTGTACTCTTTTTTTTTTTTGTCTAGTTTCTTTACGATTGTACAGAAAAATGTATTTTGTAGATATTTTTGTGTTTAGCGCAGAAGAAAAAAAAGATTCAAAGCACCTTTACAAGACAAGACAATACAAGAGTTTATTTAATGTATACAGGCCACCGGCCCAAAAATACATACAACATACAAAATTCCATAATCCATGTTGAGAGAAACTTGTACCTAATCGCATTTTAGGATCATGTGTACGTAAAAGGCTAATTTACTTAATTGTTCGAAATTCTCTATTTGAAATATTTCATAGAAAGAATTAACATCAGTACCGCGTTTATACCAGTTGAATAGATAATGCTGTCTTATTACATCATGTTTCGGACAATGGAAAAATACATGAAATTCACATTCTACGACTCTGATATTGAATTTTTGTAAACAGTAAGTGCATATTCTGTCCTCACGTGGTATATTAGAATGGCGCCCAGTCTCAATTCTAAATTTATGGTTAAAACATCTAAATCGTGCCAGAGCGATTCTATTTCTATAAGGTAAATCAAGATTCAAGTATTTTTCAGGGTTTAACAAAGACTTAAAGTGTTTATAGTGAAAGCAACGGCTTGACTCATTGATAGCTGTGTGCCAATTTTGTTTAAAACAGCACGCAAGTACGTCTTTTTCGACCATAGGAAAGGGTTTTGAAAAAGGGTATCTGACCGCTACACTTTATTTTGATGATGTTTATATGGGAAAGTAGTCTGTGTCTTGGAAAGAATGTTGTGCGAAACCCATGTAAAGCACTGATAGGTGCAAAGGCCGTCGCGATATACATATAACTGACATGATGTTGAAAACGGCGTAAAACACCAAACTTACAAACATATTTCTTACGGGATTCAATTTTAGTGCTTTTTAGACCCTTTGACAGTGAATTATTTAATCAGAAACAGATGGTAAAAGAAATGACAACAACAAACAACACACCACAGAATCCTGAAATTCTTTAACTCTTTGCCAGACGACAAAATTTTAGACTGGTCTAAATTGAAAGCATTTGCTGACGACAAATCAGGCATGACTCAAAAATTAAAATTTGTTTTTGGAAAGGGTAGAAAACATTATGGGAAAAGGAGAAAATGCTGGTTACCAGCATTTTCTCCTTTTACCATAATGTTTTCAAAAGCTTTCTCTCTCAGTGTTGTTAAACGTCGGGATTATGTAGCAAAGGGTTAAATGGGTCTTATAAAGATGTATCTTCAAAAGAGAAAATAAACTAATATGTTGAAGAAAATCGTGTCGTTAGAATGTATACTGTCTCTCTGTCTTTCTCTATCTCCGTGTCTGTCTGCCTCTGCCTCTGTGTGTGTGTGTGTGTGTGTGTGTCTGTCTGTCTGTCTGTCTCTCTCTCTCTCTTTCTGCCTCTGTCTATCGTTCTTCCAGCCTCTCTATCTCTTCGCTTCCTCCCTGCCTCCCTCCCCCCCCTTCTCTCTCTGTCTCCCTCTGTATGTCGTTCTTCCAACCGCTCAATCTCTTCTGCTTCCTTTTTCTCTCTCTCTCTCTGTATGTCGTTCTTCCACCCGCTCTGTCTCTTCTGCTTTCTCTCTCTCTCTCTTCCTCCCTCTCTTTCTTTCTCTCTCACTCTCTCTTTCTCTCTCTCTCTCTCTTTCTCTCTCTCTCTCTTTTTTTCTCTCCCTCTCTCTCATAATGGTGGTGGTACACCATATCAGGTGATGGGTTATTCCAGAAATCCTCAAAAGTCATCATTAATTTCCCAGAAAAATGTCAAAATATGACTTTATGACACTTTTTTGTCAACATCCCATTAACGAGCTCACTTCATAAAGGCGACAATTATTTTCTGATTCTGTGTGTCACGTGACCGCTGTTTTGGCGGTTAAAGGTCATTCGACTAACAGACGATAGCCCGAGGGGCGGGCAGAAAGAAATGTGCTCATTATAATTATAAACTGTACAGGGGAACGATGTCTTGATTTTCGTCAAAGTTGACAAAACATATTAACTTTTAAAGGGTCGTTCACAACTTTAGTTGCCTGTATGGCCAACGTAGATGAAAATCTGACCGTACAAAACGTGCATGTAATTTTTGATCTACACCATCCGCTTTGCTGAGACATTCGCGACAAGAACAACATTGAAATTTTATTACGTGTATTTGGCTCTTATTTCGAAACTGCCGAGCCCCGGTAGCTCAGTCAGCAGCGTGCAGGACTTGAGAACAGGGGGTCATGGGTTCGATCCCTGGCTCTGCCATTTTCTTTCCGAGGATTGATGATAGTCATTGTGACAGGATTCATTCCTCTCCTACCGCTGTTTCGACGGTGGTTATGTGAGAAAGCAGCCAGTGGCTTGGAAAGAAAACTGTGCGGAGTACTGGTAAAAGAGACTCCAAGAAAGCATGGATAGATGCACTGGCCGCCGCGATATAAATGGAATAATGTTGAAAACGGCGTTAAACACTATACAACCCATCAATGTTATTTCGAAACTGAAAATGTCTGTCGGGTTAACTTGGCGCTCTAAAGATTAAGTCAGAAGACCATTCTACCTCATGATTCAGTCGGTTGTTCGACTTCCTGGATTTTATGGGTCTATACCTATACTATGGTGACATGCTTGGTTTTATACATCAGGGAAATGTATTAAACTCCCCTTTTTCCAGAGCAACGCCCATTTAAATGAATGGCGTTCTGGCAAATGGGGGTCATTAAATAATTATGGATCTATAAAATCAACCATAGGCCTCTGAAACTCTATTGGTCTATCAGGGGGTAACGAAATTTTCATTATCGGACAGTTACTATAAATAGCACATTGGGGATTCCCTCTGTATCCTATATAGTAAGACAAGTGTCTTACTATATACGATATAGAGGGAGTCACCAATGTGCTATTTATAGAAACAGTGTTGATGAAAATTTGAATATATATTCCGTGATATACAGGCGAAGCACCAATGTGCTATAGTGTTCGATGATCGACCAAGGACAATTTTAGTGTTCCGTGATAGACCAATAGAGCTTCAATATTCAGTCGATATTCAAGTATGCAAATGAGCTATGCTTTATAAAACGGGGGCCTAAAGCATCTGCAAAAAGTATCCACCCATGTCAGCCAGCGCAGTCCGCGCAGGCTGACATGGGTGGAAACTTTTTGCCATCGGTCATTTTTCTGCATGGCAAAGGACCTTTTTTTTACTCCCAGATCCAGTCAATAGTTAGAAAAAAAAAAAATGCATTTTATGGATTCATCATTTTATGATGCATTGCATGGTATAATGCATCATGGGGATGCATTAAGCCCCCTTTCGCCGGAGCATGGCTCAGATACACTAAACCCTCTTTTTTCAGAGCATTGCTCAAATTTTAAAAAGATATGGCGATAGGCCATACAATTATGGATGTATATGTTAGTCCAAGCATTCTCAAATTTTGAGTTCATTTCCTTTCTTTCGTACGTTTCATATCAATGTATTCTAGTATGAGCAACTCGCATCTAGATTCAAACCCTGCTGAGATAGGTCTGCAAAATGAATAACTCGCCGCAAAATTTACCCACAAGGGGCGTAACCAGGTGTTCAGAATCATTACGCAGTCCAAACCAAGTATGCAGTCTGATCTTGATCTACACTGTCCGATACAGTGAGATTTTTCCATCGAATAGAAAAAAAGGATTAAATCGCAAGATTTGGCCTTTCGTTATCGGTTGGAGGGTTTTTCTTTTAGCTGTTTTAGGCTTCAATATGGAGATGGACTTGTTCTTTAAAGTGATTAAAAAAAGATGTTTCGCCTGTTTCCAGTTCATCTACATTGCGCACAGGTTTTGGTATTATGCGTTATGGACGGTAAGCCCTGGAATAAAACATGTATCTAGATACTTTCGGAAGTTCTAAACTTTGTGTGTGGGGTGGGGGGGGGGCCGAGAACTGTTTAACTTTTTGACCAAGAAAAACAGATATTAACATTCAATTAATCAAAATCAGGACCTACCAACTGCAGAACATTTTTACGTCTTTAAGCTGATTGCTACTGTAAAAAGCATTTTCTTCTATTGTCAAGATGTTTTCGCCCGTATCAATGCAGTAAGCAATGAATTAAGTAGATCACCCATATTGCACGATTTTTTTTTCAAAGTATTATTTCAGGAGTTAAAGAGTAAATTCACATATATTTAATAAAAATGTGCACCATAGTCATTAGACCTACGTTACTCAGGAGAAGAAAATTTTCGGGCTATACTTAATCGAAATTGTTTACTTCAATCTTATAGCATTTTGTCCTTTTATTCTCTTTTAATTTCAGCTTTAAGAACTCACATCTGAAGTAAGATGTAAATAAATCAAGGTCGATTCACCATTACACATCCCGCCAGCATCAAGTTTCTTGGCAGCATGGCCTCGGGCTATCATAATTTTTGTTCGTCAGACCGCCATAAATAAGGAAATCCTAAGGACTTAATTACGGAAAGAAGAAACTTAATTTGTAAACTCGAGACACGGGTCGAACTCTTAAAATAAAATCACATCCCGGTATTTGAAGTCATTTCATCGGTCTACGACAGGTTTTTCAAAGTCGCCAGACTTCCTGTGAATGTAGGATGATGTCTGAAGTACGCCGAATGAAAAGCGCCACGTGGCTACTTGTTTTGCAGGAAAAGGGGTAATTTGCGGATGCAGAACGGAGCATTTAATCGAATCAAAATTACAAATCATGCACTTGGAGTTCAAGTTTAACCTTTTAAAGTGCCTAACATTCTAGATCAAGATCAGGCTGCATAGAAAGTTTACTGTGACATTCTACAAAAAATACCGATCTTTCGTAAGACAATTCTGGAGATACCGAATCATTCGGCCAACGTCGGGTTATCCGTTCATCGTAGTTAAGGAATCGGCCGGGTTGTGACGACTAGATACTGCATTTGAATCTAAATGCTTCTGTCTTTTTCACTTCTTTAAAATATTGTTCACCTTGAAAAGCATACAGACTTACGTACATGTAGGTCAGGTGGGTACGGCCTTGACATAGTACAAGTCAGACATAGGTTCGATTCAGATTTAGAGCGTCTCAACAGTAACGTTGGAAGGAAACTCTGTACTCAAGATAAACATCTTCTTTGGCTTGAACACCACAGATGTCACATCTTAGATAAATTAGACTTTCAAAGTATTTTTACGATAACTCTCTATAAGGCGACAAATTGAAAGCATTGTATACAAGCTGGCTTCTTTACAAAAGAAGCCAGGAGAGGTCAGCATCAATGTTTTCAAATAGTTCATTGGCTTTTAATTTCAATATATTTTGGTACATGTAAACAAACAAGTAAAAAAGCCGCCGCGTAGAAACCTCATATGCTTTACATGACGGTCATTTGACCTTCTTGCCGCGTTTTTTAATCGTATGATCTTGTCAAGCGGTTTTCTTTCTCTTTTTTAACGAAATTCTTCTTATTTTTTCTTCTGCTTAGATTTATTTGCTTAATGAAAAGTTAAAATTATTTGAGAGGTCATTTGCAACCATGGCAAATTAATATAACAAATCTTTTCTGAAATTCGTCATATAAAAATAAACCACGTCTATTTCCTGTTTCGGTTTTTTGATTTCGCTTTATTTACAAAACCATGACGAAACAGACTGTGTATCAGAACAATTTCGCAAGAAAAATGGACTTAGACAGCAAATTCTGTGGCAGTCTGCCTTTTAAACTCACCACTGTTTGAGAGGTCTGATGACCTCTCCAATGACAAGTGAAATTTGAATTAAATGGAGGGTTTGTCTTTAAAAGGATAGAAAACGATGCGGGAAAAGGAGAAATACAGGTTACCAGCATTTTTTCCTTTTCCCATAATGTTTTCAAAATCTTTTTCTTTTTCATTCCTGTTCACAAACACGACAATTTACGTCTATGAAAGAGACGGATGTGAAAAATATAAGGGAGGAAAGTAGAAGCTGCATATAACAAGCTATCTGTTCTTTTTCCATCAATAATTTCAATACAGTCAAAATTACCGTTTCCCTTTTGTGTTAGATAATCTACGAGTATGTTTTGATTGATCATAGGCTAAATAAGTACATGAACGTGCAAAGAAAGGCCAACCCCCTTTACCACACAAGCTTGAAGAAGCTTTTTGAAAACATAACGGGAAAAGGAGAAAATGCTGGTAATTAACATTTTCTTCCTTTTCCGATAATGTTTTCTACTCTTTCAAAGAAAATATCCTTTGATTAACATTTTTGTTGTAGTCTGTAAATGCGTTCAAGTCTAAAACAGTTTCAGACTTTTGTTGTATTGTATTCAGCATTTTCTCCTTCTTCCCACAATGTTTTCTACTCTTTCAAAAAAAAAACATCATTTGATTCTTAAGTAATTTGTCGTCTGCAAGTGCCTTCAAGTCTAAATCAGGTCCAGGATTTTGCTGTAATCAACATTTTCTCCTTCTTCCACAATAGTTCCTACTGTTTAAAAGATGAAATACATCATTTAAGTCACATTTAATTTGTGGTCTGCATGTGCACTCATGTCTAGAACAAGTCCACGTTTCTGTTGTTTTGTAAAAGGTTAGATATTTTATTTGTTTTGCGAGAAATAATTTCACACATGTTATCACATTTTGGCGCTTATAATTGTCGCAAGTAACACCTTTAAGTATTTGCTGGATCAAGTAATAGTTGCGAAAGCACTTTACCACGCAGCCGACTTATAAACGACCCTGAGGAAGAAGCCTTTGGAAAACATTGTGGAAAAAGGAGAAAATGCTGGTTACCAGCATTTTCTCCTTTTCCCACAATATTTCTAACATATCCAAGGCGGAAATCACCATTTCAGCTTCATTTAAATTTATCGTCTGCAAATGCTTTGAATTTGCAAAACGACAAAATTTTAGACTTGTCCAAATTGAAAGCATTTGCAGACGACATTTTCAATATTGCTCAAATGATGGAATTTGTCTTTGAAAGAGTAGAAAACATTGTTGGAAAAGGAGAAAATGCTGGTAACCAGCATTTTCTCCTTTTCTAACAATGTTTTCGGAAAGCGTCATCCCTACATAGATCAAAACCCGGGATTGTTGGTCAAGGGTACAATCCGAAGTTTACCAGTCTACACAATTTTAGACTCGTTCATATTCATATTGCTTCAAATGACGGTTTGTGTTTTTTCAAAAGACATAAAAAATTGTGAAAGGAGAAAATCTTTTTAAAAAAAATCCGCCTCAGAGTTTTGATAACATGGAATTGTTTGGCAAGGAGTTAAAAAAAGTATACACGTAACAAAACAAGGAATTTGCCAGTCATTTTAAAGAAAAAGAAAAGGGCAATTCAATTCTATACCAAACGACAGAACCCTAGATATGTCCAATTCGAAACTCGCGGCATTTGCTGTGGACAAATTAAATGATGCTCAAGACATATAGATTTTGGTTTTCATAGACTTGAAACCATGCTGTAAAAAGGAGAAAAGGCTGGTTACCAGCATTTTCTCCTTTATCCACAATGGTTTTAAATTTCATTTTTGCCCAGGGCCATTCAAACAAAGGATTTATTTATACCTAAATGAATGAATAGGCTGGTAAAAAAAATCGAACAATACTCTATATAGCCTAAATACCAGAAAGTCGTGATGAATATTCATAGGCCAGCTTCTATCGAATCGTCAAGCTACAGTTCATGTCACTGTCGCCTATTATCAATATTTTGGTTGGAAACTGGATCCGAGAAATAAACTCCGCCTACCATTCGGAAGCATTATAAGTCAGTATTTGCAGAATTCCATTTCCTTATATCTAAGCCTATCTTTTGAAAATTCAAGAGACATAAACTAGAAAGATCTGGAATCTACACCAAGACTTTTTTTAAGGTTAATCGCAGACATTCTTCAATTCTGTGTGTTTTTAAATAGGTATGTTAGCAGACCTGAGATCTTTTTTCTGAACTTTTTTTTTTAAAACTCTTTACCACACCACACAATCCCAAGTTTTAAGAACCCTAAGAAAATAGCCTTTTGAAAACTTTGTGGGAAAAGGAGAAAATGTTGGTAACCATTACCATCATTTCAGCTAAATTAAATATGTCGTCTGCAAATGCTTTGAATTTGGACCAGTCTAAAATTTTGTCGTATTTTTTTTTTTCTTTCTATTTAGATTCGTACTCACAAAAATGTACCAATCACTTGTGGCAAAACAAACAAACAAACAAATAATGTCTGCTGTTCATTGACAATAATCCAAAACAATGACAGAAATTCCAAATACGACGAGATATAAGTCACGCCCACTTTTGCAGGAACTGTGACGTCACGGTTCTTATTCGCGAGTTCGGTGATCATAAGAAACACCTCACTCGTAATAAATGCGAAGCCAAGGAGCAAAACCTTACAACGTCAACTTTTGAAGATTCTTGCGTTCCTACCACACTCTTATACCATTTGAGTGAAGGAAAATATTTCTGCGAATGTTTGTTATTTTTTAAAGACTTACCGGAGCAGCAAGAATTGCTGGCATTTTTATTTAGTGAATATGAATCTTTGAAATATTTCTAAACTGTACTGATTAAACGAAATATCCAGATTTCACATTGTTCAACGTGATTTAAAAATACTTTAAACTTTTTTTAATAAAAAAAAGTTAAAAAGAAATAAATGGATGCATAGTGGAATTTACTTAAAAGTAAAACATATCGTGTAGGTTTCGTATATATTCCGTGGAATGAAGACTTAAGGTAAATAAATACATCACTTTAGATGTGTTTGCTCGATGGATTCTTTCGAATTTGGGAATCAGACGACAATTCATTGATTCGGAAACCCTTTCGAATCTAGATTGATAATGGTGTATTCCGAAAACGGTGACAGATTTACTAGGAAGCCAGACGACATGTACTCCAGGGTAAGTAAAACTGTTTCTATGGTATTATCTTATTGTAATTATTGTATCTCCATTATTGACCACTCTTTTCGTAGTCGTATTATTGTACGGACTAAAGGACAGAACTGGTAGCATAATCATCTAAAATGAACTAATGGCGCATTGTTTTAAAAGTTTTGAGTTGACAAGTATTTGTATATATGAATCAAAGGACTCAAAGTACTGAAAAGCGGATTTGTGTTGGGGGATATTTTAGTTGAATAAGTATAAAATATTAAAGATAATGCAAGACACATATCAAATTTTAACGGTGTTACACGAAGTGTTCTCTTTTATCTAGATGTGTCGTACTTGCAAATTTGTTTACTCTTTACCAAACGGGGAAAATTTTGGCTGGTCTAAATTGAAAGCAAATGCAGAAGACGAATTTTATATGACTCAAGCAATGGAATTTGCCCATGAAATGGAAGAAAACATTGTGGGAAAAGGAGAAATTTTGTTTACGAGCTTTTTCTTCTTTTTCCATAATGTTGTCAAAAGCCTTTTTCACTAGGGTCGTTTGAACACGGGATTACTTTGTAAAGGGTTAAATCATGTGCAAATAAATACATTGGCAAGAAATCCTGGTTCGATACCTGCTGGCTGCGCTGGTCATGTGCGCATGTCCTTGAGCAAGACGCTACAGTGCCCCAGCCTAGTTTCGGTGAAACCTGATAGAGACATGAATAAGTAAACTTTTGCCAATATATAACTGAAATGCTTTTGAAGTCGCGTAAACGACTTTTAAACAATTCACATAAATTGTATTCAAATGCAACTGGCTAAATGATCATTCAGTAACTTTTTACTTCTAATGCACTGTCCTTGTTCACGAAAATTTAAATGACTTATTTGTTGGAAAATAACAACAGTGACACAAAATAACACCGCTCCAATAAATTGATCAGCATACCATCAAGTAAAAAAAAGAAGAGTTTTTAAAGACAAAATTTTGAAAGATGTTACTAGAAATTCTGTGATTTCGGAAAAAGATGCATAAATAAAAACACTATTAGTGATAATGATTAAATGGCTGTTAGAACAGATACGTATACACTAATAAATGAATTAATAAATGAATGTTTTGATAAGAAAAATGAGTAAATGAATAATTTTCCGGTGTATGAACTAATAATTAATTACATGGATGAACAATGAATAAATAAATAAATAAATAGATAGATAAATAAATAAATAAATAAATACTCAGCAATTGCGATGCTATAGTATCAAAATTTTAATTTTTATGGAAATCTTGAACATCTTAAAAACCTTTTTTTTATAAAGAAAATAAGTTAAAAGCTAAATGTAGCATGTGGTGATCATTCTTTAAAAGAAACAATTGGCGAAACAGTTCTCAGACTGCTTTAAAATGCAGATTCTAATCTAGAATTCTAAAGAAAGAAAAATTTACCATGTATTATCTGACATTAAAAACAATGTATTTCATTGAATAATCGACAGAACTTTCTTACTGGATCTTATTTATTATTTTTTTGTTCTTTATCTTTCAAAAAGTATGCAGGTTTTTCTGTTTGGAAAAGAAATTTGAACATTTATGCATAACGAATGATATTGCTTGGATATCGCTATGATTTTAACAGTGGATATAATTACAAGGGTACGTAACACTTTTGAATCGTATTGTCTCAACCTAACTTTTATAGTCACCATTTTTTTTTTTTTTAATTTTAAGAATTGCCAGGTAAATCTATGTTGGGTTTCATTTTCTTCGAGAACATTGTACGTCATAATTAACTCTATACCAGACTACAAAATCATTGACCAAAAATCAATAGATGATAATAATAGACTAAACTGCTCAAAGTGAGCAATGTCTGCACAGCATTTTGTTATGTTATATTCCTTTCTTGTTATTTTTCTATAGTCGTATAGTCTTTCTTTATAGTCAGGTCTTAATTTTACACATCAGTATTCTTTGACCCTTTTTATCAGAATGTTTTTTTTTTTTTAGTTTTTTGAAAGTGACAAAAGTGTATACGAAAAAATAACGCAAAACTATTTTAGTATTTAGAAAATGCTCATGCATCATTTTTCTAATACATAAATTCTTATCAAATTTATTCATTCACCCTTGTCTGATCTTAAACTTTACAGAGTCGCCTTCACTCGTGCTTGGAAGCCAAAATTTTAGACTCTTCCAAATCCAAAGCATCTGCTTACGACGAATCAAATGTTGCCCAAATGGTGATATTTGCCTTTTTAAGGGTAAAAAAAAAATGTGCGACTACGTTTTCAAAAACTTTCTCCGTACAGTTCGAAAAAAAAAACACGGGATAGTTTCATAAAGTGTTTAACTCGTGATCAGTATTTCAAGGACGAAAGATAATATTCTATGCATTTATTTCAGCAATCAGATGTCCCAGACCCGAGTTCGAGTCCTCCGGGGTATCCAGACTTGTGGCGGTCGGGGAGTTCGGACCGATCAGATCTTATGTCGCGGTCTCCGCTGGAACTGAACGTCAATTCTAGTTACCCGGCCCCTGGGTACGATGTGGAAGGTTTCCCAAATGTTCTCTCATTTTCGCCCTGTACACCGGGATACAAGTAAGTAGTATTTATTTATTCATTTATTTATTTAGCTTTTTAGTTTGTTGCGTTTTTTTTTTTTTTTATTTATTTTGTTATTCATTTATCATAATATTCAAGTACATAAGATTATTCATATTTGTAGAATGAAATTTTCCATTTATCCATTCATTCATTCATTCATTCATTCAGTCAGTCACATTGTTGGATAAAAACCCGTAAATTCGATAGATGTGGCATATTTAACAGTGAGATTCTTTTTTTATTAATTATATTTTCTCCAAATTCATTAATCCCTGCACCCCGTACCCTCTTCTCCGTGTCCCCGTCCCCCTCCCCGAAAATAAAAAAAAAAAGAAAAGAAAATCTCTTCAAGTAAATAACAAAAAATTCGCATTTTGTATTTCGTCCTCTTGTACTGATTATTGTGAACTTAACGAGAAAGATGATAACGATGACATCGACGACGATGATGATGACGACGGCCACGATGATAATGACGACGACAACAACAGAGTTGATGATGATGACGACGACAACGGAGATGATGGAGACGATGACAATGATGACGACGGCGATTACGTTAATATCGAAGACCATACAATGACTACGACGAAAGTTTTAACTTCTTATTTGAATGACGAATTTCCCGTCGAAACTTGATCCATATAACATTGTATTTAGCAATGAAAAGGTAAGAAAAGAGAGCCTTATCGCCTTCAACCTAAATCAACACTTGGGATTTTAAGTACGTGAAATGGTCAGCTAAACCCTTTTACCACACAATCTCGAGTTTTAAACGACCCTGAAGAAGAATACTTTTGAAAACATTGTGGGAAAAGTAGAAAATGCTGGTAAACAGCATTTTCTCCTTTTCCCACAGTGTTTTCTACCTATCAGAGAACCACGGATTATTTGTAACAAGAACAAAATTGTCATCTGCAGTTGCTTTCAATTTGGGAGAGGCAACGATAGAATAAATAATGCCTGTGAAAATGTTGTGGGAAAGGAAGAAAATGCTGGTAACCCCATTTACTTAAGCTGTATTTGTGAGAAAAAGTGTGAAAAATGGAGAAACTGCTTTGATAAATAGCAAAACCTTAATTCTTCGAGTACGGGTCCAAGAAATCCTTTCGAATTATCTAAGGTTTTTTTAAATAAACTTTTACCTCTTAAATAACACTTTACCAAACAATTTCGAGCATTAACGACCCTGTAGAAATCTACCGGGGCTCAGCTCGAGGATTTTGAAAATATCCTTGTAAAATTGGAGGCGTCGTAATTAATATGTGAGCCATGCTCTGTGAAAAGGGGCTTAAATACATTTGCAAAATATATATTGATCGTGTCAGCCTGCGCAGTCCGTGCGGGCTGACATGGTCGAAACATTTTGCTATCGGTCATTTTTTTTTCTGTTCTAAGAACCAGTTTACCTCGTGATTCAGTCGGTTGTTAGACAAAATAATGGGGTGTTTTGGATCCATAATCATGTTATGACTTGCTTAGTATTACCATAGTAGGCTCATATATAGGTTTTGATACAGGAATGCATGTGAAAACACCAGGACAACTGAATAAAGCCATTTCTCTATTTACCACATTACTTTTCCAAACAATTATTCTTAATCGAGACGAAAGAAATCGCCTGTATAAATTTTGAATCGTTTTACGCCGATTCCAACATTATTATATAATCATTAGTTGTAATAGCGACATCGTCGCTAAGTCTTACAAAATGTGTTTGTCCCAGTTTCACCGGTACTAGGCTAGGGTTTCACAGTATCTTGCTCAAGGAAATTTCACCATTACAATAACAATAACAAAAACAACGTGGGAAAACAATCCCAGTACATTTTATTAAGAAACAAGTTGTTTTCCTTGTTTGTAAAGTTTTAAATATGCCTACTGTAAAGATTTTGTGGTCCTTTCATAAACAGTATCTCCTTGCGAAAAAAAAACCAGGAGATTTTTTTAAGGGCGGGTACTGGAGGGTCAGCCTATCGGGTACAAATAAATGCACGAGGTATTGAAAGATGACCACTCGATTGTTTAAAACTATTAAAGTAATGTAAACGATCATATTTGGCGAAAGGTCGAAAACTAAACGGCATGAAAAAATGTCTACAGACGAGTATTTAGCGATAAATTACAAGTTTTAAATACGTTTTAAGACTTATGTGTTTTATGGCACAATTAGCAACTGAAGCTTACCACTCATTTGGAATGTGTAGAATGTTTATGAACTGTTTTTAAAATAGATGTGATAGTCTCTTATAATTCTATATCGAATGGTCATGTACATGTACGTCCATGTCTTTTATGTCATTTCTAAATATTGTTGTACATGAATGAGACTCTAATAAAGATAATAACAATACGAGTAATTCTATGGCACTGATAATAATGATAATAATGATAAGAAACCGAATGATGATGATAAAATTATTATCGTGATAACTCTTACCATCACCCAACTCCAAGAGTGCCACATAACTGAACTAGACGTTTACAAACAGTAAAAAAAATCAGATATGGCTTTTTTGAGGCTTATATTTGAAAGGAAAACACGGAATAAAAAATCAGATAGCCGATGCCAGATCAGAGCTGTATGATCTTGCTCTCCCTTGTCGACAAAAACCAGTAGCGTTATAGTTTTATTTTGCACTCTAAGCATTTAAAACTACGAACAACATAATCATCTTAAGCTCTTAAGTTCTCAAAGTAATATAAAATGTTTAAACCTCGTTCATGTGAAATTCTTTGTTACGTGGCAAAACTGTCCACGTCAGATACCGTTACAGACAGTGTAGATCACGATCAAACAGCACAGAACGAGCTGTCTGATCTTTGATCTACACTGTCCGATATGGTGACCTGGGCAAAGAACGTTGAAATCATAATACTAGGGGATTTCTCTGGTGGCTGTAAAATTTGATGTTCTTTTTATCTATTCAACGCTTGAGGATTTGTCGCTGTTATAAAATGGTATTTACCTATGGGAAAAAAATATGCTAAATGTAATTTAAAAAAAAAATACATGTATAATTATGGTATTGCTACTTAAACTATTGCGTCTACTAACGATAATAACTAATACAGTTTAAAAGTCTTGTAATCGTCTTTAAAAGCCCAGTGGTGGCCAAAAGTAATAATAGGGGTGTTAAAATACATTTAAATTTAAATCATACCACTTAATTTATGAAAAATGTTGTGAAGATGACAATCTGCTATTGTACAATAGGTCCAAGTGTTAGTCGCCGGAAAAAAAAAGGATGGAATTCAAAACCAGGTAAAAGTAAACGAAAGTGAGAGCGACCTGGTAACTTTTCACTCAGTTTTAAGGTTCATTTTTTTTTCTGCCAGCAACTAATAGTTGGATCGACTGCACGACAACAGATTGTCATCTTCACAATAATTTCCATATTTTTGAATGGTATGATTCAAATTTAAATGCATTTTAACACCCATATTGTCTACTTTTGGCCGCTACTTGGCCTCTAAGGAAATTGTTTTGTGAACTTATTTCCAGTTTTGTAAAAAACTTAACGAATCGCATACGGTGCTCTTCCCTGGCATGATTTTTTTTTCTCTTAGATTTTGATACAATTATTTTTTTTCTGTTACAGATTTAACAATATTTAACGAATGTACCATAAAAAGTAGCTGATCAGACTCATCGGCTACTTGACTCTTTTCATTTCTTCGGCCAATCAAATAAATATAAGCCATGCTCTGACAAAAGGGGGTTTAATGCATCACGGAGAATCGGAATTTCCTTAGAGGCTAAGTATTAACCCTTTACCAAACGACAAAATTTTCGACTTGTCCAAATTGAAAGCATTTGCTCACGACAAAATAAATGTGGCTCAAAAATTGAAACTTGACTTTAGCAGAGTAGAAAACGTTGTGGGAAAAGGAGAAAATGCTGGTTACCAGCATTTTCTCCTTTTCCCACAATGTTTTCAGAATGCTTCTTCCTCTGGGTCGTAAAAACCAGGGATTGTTTGGTAAAGGGTTAAACCATGCAAGTCATCACATAATATATGTATTAACCCTTTACCAAGCAAGCCCGTGTTTTCAACCACCCTGAAATGGAAGACTTTGAAAACATGGTGGAAAAAAGGAGAAAATGCTGGCAACCGGCGTTTTCTACTTTTTCCACCGTGTTTTCTACCTTTTTAAAGATACAACCCATCATTAAAGCCTTGATTTATTTGTCGTCTGCAAAAACGTTTAATTTGGAGCAGTCTAAAATTCTGTCCCTTGGCAAAGAGTTAAATATAAATATAATTATTTGTCAGAGAGAGAGAGAGAGAGAGAGTACTTTGTATATTTTTATATGCGTAAATTGATCAAATATACAAACATGATGTAATTTTGAGAGCGAAAGAGCGGTGACAGAAAATGAGAGAGAGAGAGAGAGAGAGAGAGAGAGAGAGAGAGAGAGAGAGAGAGAGAGTGAGAGTGAGTTGTATCACATGGGACACTTTGAGATTATTTTGGTTGTAACTGACTATGTACAGGATGTATAAGTCAATAAAGTCATTCATTCATTCATAATTATGTATCCATAAATCGAATTTGTCACACAACTGACTGTATCATGAGGTAGGTTGGTCTTTTTACAAGCAGAAAATTGACTAAAAGCAAACAGTTTCGACTCAGGTCAGTCAGCGCGAACTGCGCAGACTTGCATGGATCGATACTGTTTGGAGATCCATTAAAAACCCTTTCCACAGAGCATGACTCATAAATCATGAAAACAATTAGGCTGTAGGTTATTCATTCACAAATTAAAACGCTAATATTCATTTTTTCGACAGATAGCCTTAAACGTAATAATAACAATAAAAAAATCCAAGTCAGTTTAAAGCACGTGTTATCTTTTTTTTCTCCCAAAAGCCCGGAAACAAAGTGCACCTTCATTTTTTTTTAAATTCAAAAACCTAGGATGGAAATATTGAATAAAAGCGTTTTAATTCATGCATATTTACATTTTTGTTTGACAACGAAATGACCATTTCACCATGCCGTTTTCTGCCCACGTCCCGTTACTGAATGTCAATACACACAGACACTTGTGGTCAAATATCATTACAATAGATGTAAGCATCAAGAGGGGTGGCCAGTGTAAAATAATACCCCAACTCTCAGGACACTAATCTCAAATCCTAATGTGTGAAAAGGGCTAAAAAATAGTTTTTGTCATCACGACATTCCCTCATAGAAACTTTAAAAACAATATTTCTTTTTCGCAACACCTAAAATGAAAGCCAAGGGTTCGGTAGGAATCGAATAATACTGGTGACATACAAGAATAACTGAGGTCCGCACACGAAGCATATTCGTATGAAGCAGATCCAAAGAACTTACATGTAATTTATCTTTTTTTAATCTATTGATGATAAAATCGCGGCATCGTCAGGATCATCCATTTTTTTTTTTAAATTAATTTCGCGGAGAAACTTTGTTCAGAATTTTTTTAGAAATGAGGGGTATGATTACAGAGATTTGATCAAATACAACACTATTTACTTATATCAAACGTGTGTAAGATAAAACTCGTAATGACTAGATTACATTGAAAATTAGGGTTGTTACATGTATGTATGTGATGCATAGTAGTATTTAACAATAACAGAATAATTATGTAGTTATTCCCTTCCATAATCGTTCTCGGCCTCGACATTGGACGGAGTTCGGGAAAAATTCGACAATTATGAAAAACAAATTCAAATTTATAACAGGCGGTTTCTAAAACATTCTTGCCAGTATTAAAATAATAGATATATAGTCTATATGAATTAAAGTTTTATACATTTGCTACATTTGCATGTACTATTACATGTTGCATGACTTTATTTTTTTTTACGTTTTGTAAAATTATCTTTATTTAAATATAAAAATCACCAAAATGAAATCAAGCACTTAGCTAGTTTCAAAAAAAAAAAAAAAAATGAATATGAAATCGAGAAAAAGATTCACCTTCAATACAATAATTCAACTGAAACAAGTCAATGCGTTGAATTAATATCCGCCGTCGAAGGATGCAACCTTTGTACAGAAAAGAATCGGAGGAAATGCCTAAATGGACAGGAAGGAGGAAATGACTAAATGGACAGGAGGACAGATAGATAGACGGACAGAAGGACAGACAGACAGACAGACGGACGGCAACGCTCCAAAAGTATGCGTCCGTTTTTTAGGCGTTGTGAAAACAGCGGTGGGCAGCTTTGTCAAGGGCTGTTTTCAGCGTCATTCATTTTTACTAGCATTTCATTTCAGACGAGCTATCTGTTTGGCTAAAACGTTCTGTTGGTCTTATAACTTAGAATAAGAAATGAATTTTGAGCGGATGTCCCAGTTTCAAAATGGCGTCAGCGGTAAATGTCGAGGTTTCCGAATGTCCAAACTTGGTAAAGAATCAATGTCAACAAAGTTCGTACCGCAGTGGTCAGTCTGTTTGCTCTTTATGAAAGGGGAGTACTACTGTCAGAGAAGAAATAAAATATTTGGTCACTCGCAAAGCGGATTAATACGGATTATGCAAATGGCGCGCATGACCTCGTGCTAGTGAAAAAAGAGCAAACATGAGTCCCCGGATATAAAAATCAAAGTCGAAATCTTGTAAGAGTATCAGGATTGTTGGTAATAGACAGTAATTATATATTTGGTTTCAAGTCATTTGTTCTGACGTATGGTTGCACGTTCTTGAGTTGCTGCAGAAATTGTTGAACGATAGAAAGGATTTTTTTTCTTTATAGTAAATATATTTTTTTTCTATTTCCTTTTCTTTACTTTCGTTTATAATACAGAAAAAAAAAAAAAACCTTAACGTTCTAATCGTCAATGGAACTGTGAATCTAGCCTCAATTGAGCCATGCTTTGGCAAAAGGGGGTATAATGTATCTGCAAAATGTATCGACCCCTGTCAGCCTGCGCAGTCCGCGCAGGCTGACAGGAGTCGAAACTTTTTGCTATTGGTCAATTTTCTGCATCTTCAAGGACCTCATAATTCAGGCAGTTGTTAGACAAAATGGACCTTTATGGATCTATAATTATGTGATGACCTACTCGGTGTAATGGTTTACGGATATGCATTAAGCCCCCTTTTACCAGGGCATGGCTCAGTTGCAGACGACGAATTGAGTTTTGCTCAAATGATTAAATTTGTCTTTGGAAGGATACTAGAATTATTGAAACGAGTGAAAATGCTGATGAACGTCTGAATGCTGGCTTCACTGAAAATTAAAAAAATCTGACGACTAGAAATTATGCTGAACATTTTTTGGACAAATTGTA
Organism: Hippopus hippopus; assembly: GCA_946811185.2. Lineage (NCBI taxonomy): Eukaryota > Metazoa > Mollusca > Bivalvia > Cardiida > Cardiidae > Hippopus > Hippopus hippopus. The sequence continues at coordinate 7,018,240 of OX328106.1, forward strand.
CTTTCTTTTTATTAAGAACGTATTTGCAGTCTGACCTTGGTCTACAATGTCGGCTGTCCTAATAATGGCTTCAATAAATTCATAAAAAAATTTTAGCGGTAGGTTCTCGCTACGATAGTGATTCAAAAGAATAAAGTTTAGTTTCAGATGATTCCCATTTGGATGATGTATACCACACTTGATATTATAATAGATCACTAATTATCTAATTAATATCTAATTCGACTTCTTTTATCATTTCAACAGTAATTGCATATAATAATAATAATAATAATAATAATAATAATGATAATAATTACCATCATCATCATCATCATCATTACCATCATCATTTTCATTATCACCATCATCAACGTCATCACCACCGTCGTTGTTAACATAATCATCATCATCATCATCATCATCATAATAAAAGCTGACCTTGCTGTTTGATGTTATTATACTTGTATACTCTTCAAGCGTCCTAAGGTAGGCATATTTCTATCCGTAATATTGTTCAGCACGGTGATGCACCTTGCAAAGTGTAGTTTCTGACGCTATCAAGACTCAGTTTTATTGCAAGCTTCGTTACAAGCAGAGATTTTTTGCCGTAGTTTAGTGCGCTGGCATTTCGACATACTTCTTGGTATAGATATATCCGAATGAATAAATAGAAATATGCAATTGGTGAAAAATGTGGACATGTTTATTCTGCGGGCCACTGCAGCCCTATCTGCGGGCAAATTTTCGCCGTCTTGTCATTTTACCTAAGATATTTATTGTTAACTTTTAATTATAATGAAGACATCTGAAGGAACAAAACAATGTAAATAATTAATAATTAAAAAAAGAAACTGTGTAAAAAAAAAAAAAAAAAACTGATGGTCATATGGTAGGAAAATCAATGTGGCTTATTATGCCAAAATTGTTAGATTAACCCATTACCGCCAGAAACAAGTGTGCCGCAGACGACTGTGAGCGCATTTTTTTAAAGGCAAGATATTATCATCAACCGTAACGAATGCTTATGATGTGAATGCATGAGAAAGAAAGTGTGGTGCAATGAGAAATTGCACTTTGCGAGCACTTTCTTTTTTTCCCCTACATTGTTTTTATGGAAGTGAGGCAAAAGCAGTCGTTTGTAGGAGGAATGGAGTCAACCCTTTGTCACACATATCCGATTTTAAAGACACTGACGGAGAGGGCTCTCAAAAACATTGTGGGACAAAGGAGAAAATGTTGGTAAACATCATTTCCTCCTTTTCCCACAATGTTTTCTACCCTTTCGCAGACAAATTCTGTCATTTGAGTCACATTTTACTTGTCGTCTGCAAATATTTTCAATTTGGACGGATCTACATTTTTGTCGACTGGAAAAGAGCTAATGTAAAAATATGCTATGTTTTCGATCGTGATAATTAAAGATATGTAATTATTGATATAATGCGATGAACTAGGTGTCTGCCTTTTATTTTCAGAGAGTTTACAGTCTTCAAAGATAAGTCTAATCATGACGTCACAGACGCACTTCTTTCTCTGAAGAACGCTGTTGTTCATACGTCATTCGGAGGTCAGCTCTCACCTTTGTCTCCCAGCATGCATCTGGGACCTTTGACCCCTGGCGGAGTAAGTGCACAATGTCAACAACCAGTGTCATATACCGTGAATCAAGTACATCCGATGAGTTACTCCGGAAGAAATAGTCCGCAATACCCAACCTTGCACGCGCAGATACACGGAGACCATATCGGTCCACATGGACATCAGCAACACGGCATGTTTCCGGCGATGAGCGTAAATGTATCAATGAGCATGAATGTAGTTCCGCCTAATTTTGGAAACAACCAATACAACCCTTCAAACCAATGGCAACCGTCATCGCAGCATTACAGCGTCAATCAAGAGTACCCTCACGGGCCCCAAGAGCCCTTACAGTCCCAATACAGCCCTTACCAGCAGAATTACTACACTCAAGCTTACTCGATTCCCCCTGATTTCCGTTCCGCGATGACAGACAATCGAAACTTCTACTACAAGTCTGCAGATGACTTAAAACCGAATCCAAGATTATACGGGACACCACCGCACTACAGAAGATCTAAGTTCATCGACGAAAAACCACTCCACTTGACACAGAATCCAGAAAACGCTAAACTGAACCTCTGTCGTATCTGCGGAAAGACCTACGCTCGGCCGAGTACTCTAAAAACCCATCTGAGGACCCATTCGGGCGAGAAACCCTATAAATGTAATTCCTGTAACAAGTCTTTTTCACAAGCAGCAAACCTGACTGCTCATGCACGGACACATAGTGGAGAAAAACCCTTCCGCTGTCCAGTTTGCGACCGCCAGTTTTCCCAGAGTTCCTCAGTGACGACGCACATGCGCACTCACAGCGGCGAACGTCCGTATCGATGTCGATTGTGTAAAAAAGCTTTTTCAGACAGTTCGACGCTTACTAAACATTTACGAATTCACAGTGGTGAAAAACCTTATCAGTGTAAATTATGTTTACTACGGTTTTCACAGTCTGGTAATCTAAACAGACATATGAGGGTACATTCTAGTAACGGTTGAGTGAGTGTCAGTTAAGTGAAACAAATCATAAATGGACAGGAAGTCATCGTTTATGCGAAAAAAGACAGCGTAAGTCGTGCAGGTTGATCAGTCCATTTTGCTAAACTGTTCGGAAACCGATAATTTTTTTTTCCAATAAGCACAAATCAGTGCGATCAAAGTCTAACTGTTAACGTCTATGACGTCTAGTACGCTGGTAAGACTTTATAGGCTGATCCTGATCGGTGATATTAGTCTATATCATGGTACTTTTATCTGGACAAAGAGGCACAGGACGTGTAGTTTGGTCTTAGTATAAACATATTATGGCGTGCTCTGGCAAAAGGGGGTTTAATGCATCTCCATGATTTATTATAGTAAGCAAGTCCTCACATAATTATTGGTCCATAAAATCTACTTTGTCCAACAACTGACTTGATCATGAGATACAATGGTCCTTTGACATACAGAAATTTGACCGGTAGCAAAAAGTTTCGACCAAGGTCAGCCTGCGCAGGCTGATCTGGTCGATACTTTTTGCAGATGCATTAAACCCCCTTTTCATAGAGCATGGCTTACTAATTCGAAATCGGTTGTGACACAAAGTCTTATAACTTTCAGACAATATATCAATCACTCTCAAGAAACAGAGTCCGTTAGAAGGTTTCAATAACAGAAGAGACTTTGGTTTTGACGTGAAACCGGGCCATGGTGGAACCTCTGGATGCGAGAAGCCAAGGCTTTACCCATACACCACTGCTTTCCATTAAACCTTTACCAAACGACAAAATTTCAGACCAAATTTCGGACCAAATTGAAAGCAGTAGCAGACGACAATTTAAATGTAGTTCAAATGATTATTTCTGTCTTTGATAAGGTAGAAAACATAGTGGGAAAAGGAGAAAATGCTGGTAACCAGCATTTTCTCCTTTTCTCACTATGTTTTTAAAAGTCTTCTTCTTTTGGGACGTTAAACCTTGGGACTGTGTGGTAAATGGTTAAGCCTGTTCTAAATCTTATCAAAATTTTATATCATGAATAATCACCTTGTTGTGACATCTAGCTCGTTTGGGCCCTTGCTTATAAATTTTTTATATTCATGCTGTATAATCGTAGTCAATTTTCAAGTTTATCGTAAGGTTTTAATTAGTAAGAAAATTTTAAATTAAGACTTTAATTTCACCTTAACTCTTCACTGCACAGTCTATTGTTAAATCGATCCTGAGAGAGACGACTTTTGAAAACATTGTAGGAAAAGGGAGAAAATGCTAGTAACCAGCATTTTCTCCTTTTCCCACAATGTTTTCTACTCATTCAATGGCAAACCCCACAACTTGAGCCTCTTTTTATTTGTCGTCTGCAAATGCTTTAGACATGTCCAGAAAAATTGTCGTCTGGTATAGAGTTAAAAGACAATCTCAAACTGTATGTTAAAACCCCTCAGTTCTTAAAACTGTATATTCTTCTCATGTAAACTCATTCCAACAGACGATTTTGTTCGCATTCTAGAAGAGCATTTTTAAATACTTTGTGGCAAACCATCTGCCACAATGTTTCCATATGTGTTCATGCATTGACTGAAGTTTGAGAAAGCAGCCGGCGGCTTGGAAAGAATGTTATCCGATCTACTGGCGGGAAGAAACTTCTTGAAAGTATGGATAGGTGTAGCGGCTGCCGCGATAATTCTGAAATAATGTTGGAAACAACATTAAACACCAAACAAATGAGTCATGCTATGAGAAAAGGGGGTTTTATGCATCTGCAAAGACCCAGATCTGTGTCGAAACTTTTTGTTTTTGATGAGTTTTCTGCATGTCTAAGGACCATTCTACTTCAAAATTCACTTGCTTGTTTGACAAGATAGATTTTATGGATCCAGAGTTATGACTGTGATGAATTGCTTGATATATCACGTAGATGCATTAAACACCATGTTGCAAGGGCGTAGCCCAAATTCTTTTTTGCGCCGAATCTGTAAGATCATGCATACGTATATGATACTCATGTGTATCACAATACTGGTAGTTTTACGTTCTGTGCCGGTGGCTCAGTGGTGAGCATGTCGGACTCATGACCTGGTGGTTGTGAATTCGATACCCGGTTGAGGCGAACCTTCTTTCCGGCGTATTTTCGCCTCTCACCTCTGCTGAAGCATGTGAGAAAAGTAGTCGGTGGCTTTGGAAAGAAAGTTGTGTTAGTACTGGTGTGAGAAAGCCAGGAAACACATGTGCGTCACCGACTGCCATGATATGACCTTAGCTGTTAAAGTGGCGTTAAACCCCAATACAACCAACCAACGTTCTGTGCCGTTTCAAACCTTATCCCGCTAAATAACTAACACGGAACTTTGAAACTGATAGTAAAAACCCAAACTTTGCTATTTCAAAGATATTTTTGGGAGAAGGATATCTTCTTATCGGACAGTGTAGATCCAAGATCAGACTGCACGTTCTGTGCAGTCTGATCTTGATCTTCACTATCCGCAAAAGGTCAGAAAGTCGCGCTTAGCAGCCAACGGATTAACTTTTCAAAGACCAAATTCTATGCAAAAACTTTCCATCTGTATTATGATACAAATCTAGTTTGTTTTCAAGAAAGACAAAAAAGAAAAATCGACCAGTCTTAAGTAAGACCAGGAAAAAAATTGAGACACAAAATAATTTGCCAAGACATCCAGCAGTAGGCATAAGCAATCTGCAATGTTGTTATGCCCGTTATCCGAAATAATTTGTTTTCTTCACAATGGGGGTAATTTATTGGACACGGCGTTCCTTTCAAAATACAATTTTTATCTGGTAATTTAAAAGCATCTCTTCTTTCAAGAGCAAAGATGAGCGCCCTCGTGCACATCACGTGATCTGCACACGTGACTACCCAGAAGCCTCCGGCGGTCACCCCGCCCAGTCAATAGGGTATCTGTCAACGCGGTAATACAATAGTTTGGATTGGCTGGTGCCCAATTGTTGTCGGAAATACTCTGAAAACAAAACTTGCAATTACAAAATCTTAAATCTCACAGAGGTAAATAATTAAAGGATTACGGAGGTTGGCAAAAAACACGATCCTATAACGGCTTGCAAAAATGCTCTTAGTTACAAATATATTTAGTTACCGGCAAGCGGCTCGCATTTTACGGCGTATCAATGCCTGTCCTCCATATTTGCATTGGGGTTGTCGCAACTGAGCTGAAAAACTGCTACTGTAGACTTATTTACAAACCATTCTAGATGAACCATGGTTTGGCAACAGGGAGCTTAATACATCACCGTGATGCATTATACCATATCACATGATTATAGACGGATAAAATCTATTTTGTCTGATGTATTTTGTCTTTTGTCAGTAGAATGGTCCTTGGAAATGCAGAAAATTGACCAGAAGTAAAAAGTTTCGACTCGGGTCAGCCTGCGCGGACTGCGCAGGCTGACCTGGGTCGATACTTTTGGCAGATGCATTGCAGCCCTTTTCCATGGCTTAAATACTGTACTTATCTTAAAGACTATGCGTTTGATTGGCTGAGATAGAGCATCTTAATCAACCAATGGCTTTTCTTCTGAATTAGCATTGAATCTTAACTTTTACCGAGCGACGAAAATTTTAGACTTTTTCAAACTGAAAGCATTCGCAGACGAGAAATTGAATGTAACTAAAATAATGGGATTTATCTCTAAAAGGGAAGAAAACATTGTAGGAAAAGATGAAAAATGTTGGTTACCAGTATTTTCTACATTTCCTTCAATGTTTTCAAATGTATTTTCCTCAAGGTCGTTAAAATACGGGGTTGTGTGGCAAAGGAATAAATCCTGGGTGAATAAGGAATTGAAATCGCGATTTATTTTTTTGGTCTACAAGGCTTTTCCTTTATTCGTTATTTCGATGAATCGATCAACATTTCACCCTCCGCCACACAATCCCGAGTTTTAACGACCCGGAGAAGACAAGGCTTTTGAAATATTGTTGGAAAAATAGAAAATGCTGGTCATCAACATTTTTTTCTTTTCCAACAATGTTTTATACCCTTTCTAAGACAAATCAATCTTTTGAGCCATACTTAAATTTGTAGTCTGCACGCGCTTTCAATTTGGACACACACACACACACACACACACACACACACACACACACATATATATATATTTTGATAAAGGGTTAACTCTTTATCAGACGACAAAATTTTAGACTCTATTGCGTTGAAGACATTTACATTAACGATGGGTTAAATGTGGTTCAAATAATGCAACTTCTCTTAGAAAGGATATAGAGAAATCGTGGGGGAAAAAAAAAGGGGGAAAATGCTGTTTAATACAGCGTTTTCTTCTTTTTCAAAGTTTTTTTTCCCAAGCCTTTTAGTCCCGGGTCGTTAACCCACGAGATTGTTTCGTAGAGGGTTAAAGAATAAGAACCGATTGATTGTATGGTGTTTAACGCCCTTTTCAGCATTCTTTTAGTTAATCGAAACAATGATCAGCGGTGAGAGGGGAATGAATCCTGTCGCAATTACTATCATGAATCCTCGGAAAGAAATTGGCCAAGTTGTGGATTCGACCAAGAGACCGCCTGTTCTCGAGTCCTGTACCCTACCGACTGCGCTACCGGGGCTCGGGTAAAGACTAAGAAACAGTCTAATGTAAGCTGTAAATCTTTTCTCACTCCTTGGCTAGAGCATTTGAAGCCGGCTTTTGACCTAGTTCTTGGTATTGGTATCGAATGTATAATTAGTAACTTGTGATTGGTAAAAAATGTGGACATGTTTAATTTGAGGGCCTCTGCGGACCTTCTGCGGGTCTTTTAAGGTCTCATTTACATCACCAATATACAGGGGTTGCTACCGTTAATCGATACCTCGCGGCGTCTCTTTCCCCTTGGCAAATGGATATGACACCATTTTAGGAAGCCGATGCTGCTCCTTTTCTAGCGATGTGTTTGATCAACAGATCTACTCTATAAAAATATGTCAAACTGAAAAATTAACTTTTCAGCAATATGCAAAGAAATGCGAAAGAGAGGTACTTGCTGGCGTTGTAACTTTTGATTTTTTCTTCTATATTGAACCACAAAAAGGGTTTCAATATTCAAAGTACCTGTTACAAAGTATGTCCCTAAATTTCGCGGACAACTCGTAGATTAGATACAAAACGAGCGATATTATTTTTTTCACGGTTATCTAATTATTCCATCATTTACCACTATTCAGACACAAAATCAAGTCTCCTTGTGTCTAAAAAGTTACTTTGTTGGCATTTCATGTGCTAAGTATACACCACACCGGGGCAGATAAACAAATTAGGTAATCTGACTATGGTTAAAAAATTCTTCCTTCATCCTAAAAAAACGGAAAATAAATCAACCAGACCCCTCGTTTTGCAGAAACAAAGTTTTTCTGCTGTCGAAATTCTTCAACAATGGATATTGATGAGTTAAAATGGCGAGTAAAAGAGCGATTGCTCACTGTACACACGAACTCCTTTTCCATGAATGTTTTCAGTTTCATCTTAGAGATACATATATCTTAATTGGTTCATATCCTTCTTGACCTCCCTCTAACCCTTTACCAGACGACAAATTTTTAGATTTGTACAAATTGGAAGCATTTGCAGACGACAAATGAAACACCGGTATGGCTCAAGTGATGAGACTGTGACGGTAGAAAACATTGTGGGAAAAGGAGAAAAACGTAGGTTACCAGCATTTTCTCCTTTTATCACAGCGTTTTCAAAGGCTATCTTTGCCAATGTCATTGAAACTCGGGGTTATGTTGTAAAGAGAAGAAAATAATCTAACGTTAATGTCTTCATATGCTACCTTCTCTAAATACAGTTATCATCATCATTATTATTATTATAAAGAGTTAGAATGAGTCTTAAAGCACGTAGCTTTTGTGATGACGAAGTTAACTTTCTCCAGACAATTTCTATCATGCACCTGAATATTTTTTAAACTATTGTGACAAAAGCAAAAAAAATCTTAGTCTAACGCACGTCCTTTTTAGCCACAATATTTACATGCATTCATAAACTTTGAATTACTGTCGTTGGTCCCTATTTTACAAGTTGTCTGTTGCAGACTGTTTTCAGACATTGAATTATCCATTTCCCAACCAATCTGAAAAGTGGTTGCCGGCATTTTCTTCTTTTCCAACAATGTTTTCTAAGCTTTCAAAGATAAACGCCACTTTTTTAGCACCAATAAGTATAACGCGAAGGTGTTGAAATATTTCACAGTTCATATCGTGTAGTAAAAAGTTACCCAGCCGGGTAGGTCAGTGGTTAGCTGACCAGTCTAGTGACCTGGTTGTTGTGGGTTTGATACCCGGTCGAGCAAAACTTACTTTCCGGCGAATTTTTGCCTTTCACCTCTTATGTATTTGAGAAAAGTAGTCAGTGGCTTGGAAAGAAAGTTGTGTCAGTGCTCGTGTGAGAAAGCCATGAACACATGCCTAGGTGCACTGACCGCCGTGATATTACCTGAGCTATTAAACCAGCGTTAAACTCCAATACAAAGAAGTTACTAAAGAGTTAACTCTTTACAAAACGACTTATCCAAACTCAACGCAATTGCCAACGACAAATTCAATGTGACTGAAACGATGAGATTTGCTTTTAAAGAATGGAAAACATTTTGGGAAAAGGAGAAAATGCTGGTAACCAGCATTTTCTCCTTTTCCCACAATGTTTTCAAAAGGCTTCTTCAGTGGGGCCGTTCAACATCGGTATTGTTCGATAAAGGATTTCAACCTAGTTTTGTTTTCTAAGACAGTGAGACAGTCAGCACTTTCAGATATGACAGGTTACAATTAACAGTTCGGGACGGACGGGGCTAGTCTATATTTATGTCTAATTATCACCACTTTCAGTGTGACCTCTCGGGCGCTAGTAACATAAACCCAACATATGGTGGACTATTTCAGAAAACTGTCTTGTATTAACCATTTACCAGACGACAAAACTTTAGACTCGTCGAAATTCTAAGGAATTGCAGATAAAAAACTAGGTGTTGCCCAAATGATGACTTGTTTTTGAATGGTAGAAAACATTGTGGGAAAAGATGAAAATGCTGGTAACCAGCATTTTCACCTTTTACCACTATGTTTCCAAAAGCTTTCTGGAGGTCTTTAAAACCTCGAGATTGTTTTGTAAAGGGTTAACCATTTTTTGGTGTCCTGTGCAGTACTTACGGATCTAGATGCTTTTGACTGTACAAACTATGACCCTGCAGCACACAGCCATGCAAAAGACTGGATACACCAGGGCTGCTTGAATAAGTTGTGAGCCCGACTTGTGAAAGTTTGGCTTTTGGAGGACATAAATGCATTAAAATTTTAAAATAATCTCCTTCAATATTTATACACTTTTAAAGCAATGTTTTAGGGTCTCAATGCTACTTTTAAAGAAGTCCTTTTCTGACCTTTCAGAGAGTTCTCCACTGTATGTATGACGTCATCATCTGGATACCGGAAATGGCCTTTTTCAATTTTGGAAATAGATGAAAGTCCGATGGAGTGAGACATGGCGAACAAGACAGATGCTCTATCAATTCAAAGCCACAATCTTTAATGGCAGCCATGGCAATGACAGACTTGTGAACATGGGCATTGTCCTGGTGGAGAAACACACCTTTACTGAGTTTTCCGCGGCGCTCGAATTTAATATTTTTTCTTAACTGTCTAAGAAGTAATGTGGCATTGATTGTTTGTCCCTTCTGCAGAAAATCTATCGTAGCATCAATACCTCCATAATCGTGGCATTTTTTCTCATCGAATTAAAAAACCCTTATAAAACATTCCCCGTGTTAATATGCTTAAAAAAACATTTTAGAGAAAACAGAGAAAATGCGTGTAAACGGCAAAACAAAAAAAAAAAAACTTTTCAAAAACAAAATCGACAAATCCCGACAGTTTGCAACATTTTTCATGAAGATATTTATTTACTAAAAAATTCATAATAAGCCAAGCTGGCTGTTTTTGTTACACAGGAATCTGCAATACATTTCTCAATGTCAAGTCATAACATCACAAACATTTGGTCAGATATTTGATTAGAAACATACACATAAATTATAGTAATACAAAGAACTTAATGCTTAACTTACAAATGAGAAATGCTCTGGCAAAAGGGGGCTTAATGATTACCCGTGATCTATTATACCAAGCCAATCATCACATGATCATGGATATATTTCATCCATTTTCTCTGACAAATGACTGAATCCTGAGGTAGAATGGTCCCTGGACATGCAGAAAATTGACCAAAGCAAAAAGTTTCGGCCAGGGTCAGCCTGCGCAGTACTAGTAGACTGATGATGGGTCGATACGTTTTGCAATGCATTAAGCCCCCTTTTCACATGGCTCAAATAGATTTCTGCTAACAAAGTTTTTGTGTTTTGTTCTTTTTTTGTGGCAGTTACTGAAATAACATTAATCCTTTTCTGCACATTCCTGTACTTTATTAAAAAAAAAGGCTTTGGAAAAACATTGCGGTAAAATAAGGAAATGCTGGTAACAAGCATTTTCTCCTTTTCACCTGCAAATGCTTTAAATTTGATCGAGTGAAAAATTTTATAATTTGGTACAAGTTAAGATGTCTTGTTCAGACATAACTACATAGTCTTATCAGGGAGTGAGGAAATGATCATACCTCTCTCTCTCACCTGCAAGGGAATTTGAACATACACCCTGTGATCAACAGGGTAAAAATTAACGCTTCACCTAATTATAAAATTTTACAATGGTTACAATATATCTGAAGGCAATATATGAGGCTCAAATAAAAGGATCTGCCATAGAAAGGCTGAAAACATCGTGGGAAAAAGAGAAAATACTGGTTTTCAGCATTTTCTCCATTTCCAATAATCTTTTCAAAAGCCTCCTTCAAGGGTTTGTAAAATCCCCAGTCACATTTGGTACAGGGTTTTTACACCAAAAACTTGCAAAATCTTTTCAAAAGCCTCTTCCACAGGTTTGTAAAACCCAGTTTTATTTGGTACAGGGCTTTTAGGCCGAAAACTTGCAAATACATTTCATTAAAATAAACCTTTGTCATAAATCTCATTCTAATGCTATCTAGTAGTAAATCATCAGAATTATGCTTTAATCTAAATCTCATTATCAAAAAAATTTTACGGAAAAAAGTTATTTTTCCTGTTTTCCAAGGTTTAACTAACAAACAGAGAGAGAGAGAGAAAAAAACAAATCTATGTACTGCAGAACATATTTCTTAATATTTGTTTGATGGTCAATGCCATATTTCACATTATGCCAGTTACATTGCAGCTGCCTGTGCACCTATCCATGCTTTCCTGGAGTTTCCTTTACCAGTACTTTGCAGAATGTTCTTCCCAAGCCACTGGCTGCATTCCCACATAACCATCGTCAAAACAATGAGTTGCAGTGAGAAGGAAATGAATCCTGTCACACATAATATAATCAATCTTTGGAAAAAAATCAGTCAAGCAGGGGATTCAAATCAGTGACCCCCTGGTCTCAAGTCCTGTATGCTACAGACTGCTCTACCTGCTCAGCTATCAATTAAAGCCACTCCAAATTGCTCGGTTGGAAAAGTGCTAGACTTGAAACTCTGGGGGGTCACTTGTTCAGTTTCCAGAATTTATAGTACCTGAAGTAATTGTTAAAGGATTCACTCCTGTCTCCCTGCCCAACATTTTTTTGATTATGCGTTTGTGGGAGAGCAGCCAGTAGCTGGGAAAGAGTGTAGTATGAAGTACCAGTAAATGAAAGGTCATGAGAGGATGGATAGGGGCACTTGTCTCTGAGATATATCTATAGTAATGTTGAAAACTGAGTGAAACACAAAAAAAAGACAGGAGTAAAATTTTGTTGTCTGATGTGTTAAGCAAAATTACATGGAACGCTACACTACCGAAAAGATGAAATGATACTCATATGATTATTATCTTGTGAGATATTCAGGTGAATAATCAAACAAATAAGAGAATGTTAGCTCATATTGAGGAGGTACTGCAGACAGTTTAGTCCAAGATCAGACTGGAGAGAACATGCAGCCTGATCTTGGATCTACCAGTAAACTGTCCGATAGCATACCCTTCAGTATAAGCGTAAAGTTTACAGTGACATGTACAGTAGAACAATATCAACAAGGGTGTGAATTCCTCAACTGCACCAGCCCTTTCAGTTCTATGTTGAAAAGGGAGCATAATTCTGTCAAAAATATTTAGAGGATTACCAGTCCTTCTTATACTGGTTCCGTGTTTGATAACAAACAACTAGCCCAAACTATATTGAATTTGGTAATGACAGAGATATCAGACAAGGTCAGAGTGTTTGTATGGAGACAAGACAGACAACATGGATATGACAATAGCTTGACAACATTTGCTTTAGTAAAAGCAATAATAACTCCACACAGAAAGCAGCTAAAAATATGGTAGAAAGACTATTTGCTACACTAAAAGCATATACAGCACCTCAGCATCTCACTGATATGTCATATATTTCAACAAAAACGAGCGAGCGAGAGCGAGAGAGAGAGAGAGCGAGAGAGAGCGCGCGCAAGATATTTTTTTATTCATTAACTGTTGTAAGCATTTACAGTCCAACCTTTGGAAGAGAAGAAAACATTGTGGAAAAAGGAGAAAATGCTGGTAATCAGCATTTTTCCTTTTCCCACTTTTCCCACAATGTTTTTTTAAAAGCTTCTCTCCAAAGTCATTAAAACTAAGAATTCTGTAGTAAAGGCTTAAGTAAACAACTAGGAATGGATCGTCCTTGTCTGCAATCAACAGCATAAACATGGTATAACAATAATGTCTAAGAATTATTAATAATATTATCTCTCTCTCACTGTATAGCATATTAGTTTAAATTTATGACTTGTACTCGTTTGTTTAGGCTATCAACTTGGAGAAGAACATTATAAGCACTGCTTTCGTTCTTATCCATTTTGCATAAAATTTTGAACTGTATTTGTAAATTATCTTGTACATTTTAGTTGAATTTGCAAATAAAATATGTTTAAACTAAACTAATAATGTCTAAGAATCTACAATGTCTCTACGAGTATATCTAAAAATGTTTCATGAGAACTTTGGGCCAACACAAGACTTTGGTTTTTTCATATACATATACAATTAATTTGGTAAAACCTTTTACCACAAAACATTTTAGACTTTTCCAAACTGAAAGCATTTGCAGACAACAAAATAAATGTCTCAATATTTTAAATGTGTTTTTGGTAGGTCAGTAAACTTTATGGGAAAAGATGCTGGATATAACTGAAATAAATTTACATTTCATATCAGTCAAAAGAAAAAAACAAAACAAAACATTAAATCAGCATTATCATGGCTGACCCATTGCCACATAAAAACATCTCTGTAGACAGTTTTTAACCCTTTAACACACTATTCTGAGTTTTAATGCCCCCAACAGAGAAAGGCTTTTGAAAACATTGAGGGAAAAGGAGAAAATACTGGTAACCAGAATTTTCTCCTTTTCCAACAGTGTTTTCTACCCTTCCAAGGACAAATTTCAACTTTTGAGCCACATTAAATTTGTTGTCTGCAACAGCTTTGAGTTATAACAAGTCTAAAAATTTGTCATTTGGTAGAGTTAAGGTCTACAGCCCCTAACTCTAATATTAAAAGACAGAAGCTGCCGAGTTTGGCTGAATAGCCTTTACGAAAACGTCTATGTTTATTGATGAGTTACGGGCCGTAGACCTTAAATCCTTAACCAGCAACAAAATTTTAAATTATCCAAATTTGATGACAACCAATCAAACATGGGGCAAGTGATAGAAATTGTCTTGAAATTGCAGAAAACATTATAGGAAAAGGAGAAAATGTCGAAAACCAGAATATTCCCCTTTTCAAACAGTGTTTTAAAAAGCCTTCCATTTCTGGCATCAAAGGGATTGTTAGATACCATCAGGGTCTCACCAACCATTCTTCAGAAAATGGTTTAGCCAATCAATCAGAAATTGTCTTACTTTCAAATTCGGAAAAATTCTGGGCACCGTTTCACTAACAATTCTTAAGTTTTTATGTAAGAATTTTCATAACTTTACGACTACGTTCAGATTTACGAAATTTGTAAATCTGTTTTACTAAACTTTCGTAAGTTTGTGAATTTGCGTAAGTAAGTATTTCTGTAACTCTTCAATTGAAGGTAGAAACAGTAGTTCCCGCGCACTTGTTACCTAGGTAAACAGCGCGTGCCGTTCAACTAGAGGAAAATGTGACGTAAGTCATGCACATTTACCCTACATTTCCCGCGTCTTATGTCATCTCATACATCAGCCGCTTCCATCAAACATGGATATTGTACATTTGAAAATCTTCTAAAAATGAAATTTATGACTTCTGCGGATAGCTGTGAGGATTATTATAATGTTTTTTTTCTCAAATTTCTCCCTCTATAACGACGCAATATAAAACAAGCAATTTCGTTGAAATGATATCCCCTGCCAAAAAATTTACTTGACCGCGTAACTTAAAATCGCTCCCAGTTGGCCATTTTTCATCAAATCAAAAAAAAAAAAAAAAAAAAAAAAGAAAAAAAAAAAAAAGAGTCTCGGTGGAATGGGTTATTGTACACATGTATAAAGTTTCACAAAATTCTGTTCAACGGTATTGGAGATATTCTCCCGGACAGACACACGGATGGATGGACGGATGGACAACGCTAAAACTATATCCCTCTGCCTTTGGCGGGGGATAAAAATGGCTCCAGATTTCAGCCTATGTTCTTACTTACGACCGATATTTGTGTACGTAGAGTTACGCAAAAACTTATGCTCGAACTTAGTTACGAAAACTTTAGTAAAACGCAAAACTCGGAGTTACGTAAAAACTTACGAAAATCTTAGTTATGTTTGCGTAAGCAGTTTAGTAAAACGGTCCCCTGGAGAATAAGACTAAGAATGTTCTTAGATAAAGTTGATCAATATAGGCCAAGAATATACTTCTCCTGCTTCAAAGTATTTACAAACAGTGTAGATCAAGATCAGACTGCACATATTTTAAATGATATTCTAGCCAAAAGAACCTTGAATTCACAAATATCTTGGTCTTTTCTGTTGACACAGAATGTCCTCTTGTTGACTCTGCAATTAAAGAGCAAACTTCCATTGACATGCACACTGGACTCACTGGTCAGTCAAAACCTTGCCAGTCTGTCACATCAGAATCATTGTCATAATCCACTCCTATACATTTGATTCCATTTCTTAAGGCTGGCGTTCCTTTACCTTTTCCTGAAATAAAATAATGGGATTTTTGTTAATTGTCAAAACATATGTTCTCTATGACCTTTCAACTCCTGCTGTTACTTTGACCTTCCAGACTTGTATGTGTAATTTCCATACTGCACACTGTCTCAAGGTACATGTACACATGTGTGAAATACTTTTAACCTTTTACCCAACAATCCTGAGTTTTAACGATCCTAAAAGAGAAAACTTTTGAAAACATTGTGGAAAAAGGAGAAAATGCTGGTAACCAGCATTTTCTCCTTTTCAACAATGTTTTCTGTCCTATCAAAGACAGAATCACCATTTGAGCTACATTAAATATGTCATGCAAATGCTTTCAAACTGAACAAGTCCAAAGAGTTAAGGCTACTTCTATACTTGTTTTCAGGCAGTTTTTCAGCCAGTTTTTAACCCATTTCATCCTTATCTTATGAAAGTATTATCATTTTTGTATCTTTATGCCAAATGTTGCCCCTGACAGCTGCAAGGTTGCAAGGATTACGACGGATAGAAAATACTTTACTATTTTGGAGGCCTTCAAAGCAATCACTGTTGTCATTTCCTGTTTTAAATGAGGACAAATCCCTTGTGCTTTTCTTTCCTTTACACCATATATAATAGTAATTTATCTATGTTTACACGGCTGAGCCATTCTACACACTTTCAGGTTTTTCTCTCTAGCTGTAAGGATTATCTTTAAATTCAGAAAACAGAAAGGAAGTAAAACAAGCACTGGTTTAGTGAGTGATAATCTTTTTTCATGAATGGCAGATGAATAATATTATGATGCAACATTTTGACAGTACACAGGATTACATCATCATATCAAATTAGGAAATTTACTTGATACTGTAGAATACAGGGTCGTTTTTTTTTTGTAACTGATTTTAGCTGCCTGCTATGCATGTGTTTAAGATAAAAATTATAGGTAGAAAATAAATATTATGTTACCTAAAACTCTGCAGTGTAAAATAACTTCCATGTATTTTGTGGTGTCAGCCTGAGATTTTATGGAGATTCTTTCCTGAAGTAACTTTTCTCTATGAGCATGAAAGTTCAGCAGCAGAACATGACCTTGACCTGGGAGAACAAAATAATGAAATTATTATTATCCAATCAAATAGTGAACAAATACATGTAAAAACCCTTTACCACACAATCCCAACTTTAACAGCCCTGAAGAAGAAGGCTTTTGAAAGCATCATCATGGGTATAGGAGGAAATGGTGGTAAACAGCATTTTCTCCTTTTCCCACACTGTTTTCTACCCTATCTCAAACATATGTCATCATTTAAGCTCCATATAATGTATAGTCTCCAGATGCTTTTAGTTTAGTCCAAAATTTTGTTAACTCTTTAACAAACGTCAACATTTTGGACTAGTCAGAATTCAAACAATTTGCAGATGACAATTTAAGTATTGCTCAAATGATGACACTTGTGAAAAAAAGGAGAAAATGCTGGTTACCAGCATTTTCTACTTTTCCCACTATGTTTTCTACAGCTTTCTTTCTAAGGGTTTTTAAAAAGTCGAGATTGTGTGGTAATAGGTTAAAGAGTTAACTCTTTGCCAAACAACAAATTTTTGGACTGGACCAAATTCAAAACATTTGCAGACAACAAATTAAATCTTGGTAATATGACGATTTCTGACTTTGATAGGGTAGAAAATATTGTGGGAAAAGGAGAAAATGCTGGTTACCAGCATTTTCCCCCAATCTTTTTTATAGGCTTCTTTCTCAAGGTTGTTAAAAGTTGGGATTGTGTGGTAAAGAGTTAAGCCTTCACCCTACCGATGTTTTATTGACCCTAAGGATAACAAGGTTTTGAAAACATTTTGGGAAAGGGAGTAAATGCTGGTAAGCTGTATTTCTTTCCTTTTCCACAAATATTTTCCACACTATCAAAGGTGAATTCCATCTTTTCAGCCAGTTTTTTGTTGACTGGAAATGCACTGAATTTGGACAATTTTTTCGACAAAGAAGTAACTTTTTATACTTTTGCAGTAGACAGCCATGGAGAAGATAGTGGTCTATCGACAGAAACTGCTATAATAAAGGTGGATGTTTTAGCTAGAGGGAGATAACTAGGGTTATCGTTTTCTGTACTAAATGTTTTTCTTGTTGTTTAGAATGATTAAATGATTGATCGAATGGTGTTTTATGCCACTTTCAACATTATTTCAGTCATATCACAACAACAGCTCACATATTCATGTATGTCTTGGGTTTCATCAATACTAGGCCAGGACTATAAAGTGTCTTGCCAAAGGGCACTCCCACAAAAAACCCAGTGCCTGTATACAATGAAAAATTAGAGCGTCATAGTGGCTATAATTTTCAAGATGGACATATTTTGACAAGTGCAATGACATAAACAATAGTAAACCTAATTAAATAACCCAAGGCATGAAATAAAATAATTATTATTGTATTATCATATATAAATCTAGATCAAAAGCGACAACTTTAAAATTAATGATGCCTCCATTTTAGCTGTAGGAAAAATTCAAACATTCAGATTTAACTTATCCAGATCTAAATCTCATTTTTCAGAGATCATAAATTATGAAAAAATAATTTTTTCTTCCTCATTCAGTGGCAATTTGAGCAATGCAGGGCAATGTATTTAACCCATTTCCATACGAGAAAATTTTGGATTCAACCATATCGACAGCATTTGCAGACAGCAAAGTAAATGTGACTTAAATATTGAAACTTGTTGGAAGGTCATAAAACATTGTAGGAAAAGAAGAAAATGCTGGTTACCAGCATTTTCTTCTTTTCCCACAATGTTTTCAAAAGATTTGTTCTCCGGAGTGGTTAAAACTCAGGATTGTGTGGTAAACAGTTGACTCTTTAACAGGCGCCAAAGTTTTATAGCTGTTTAATTTGAAAGCAATTGCAGACAACAAATGAAATGCTGCCCAACAGATGGTTACTTCCTTGAAATTGTAAAAATCATCGTGGGAAATGGAGAAAAAGCTGGTTTTCTCCTTTTCCCTCAGTATTTTCAAAAACTTTCTCTCTCAAGGCGATTTTCCTCCTGCAACTTTGTTGGTAGTAACCCTATACCAAACAATCTTGAGTTCAAACACTGAGGAAGAAAGCTTCTGAGAACATTGTGGAAATCCAGCTGGTAAAACCACCATCTTTGTCCTTTTCCCCAATGTTTTCTACCATCTCAATTTGTTGTCTGTGCATACATTCAATTTGGACAAGTCTAATATTTTGTCCTTTGGTAGAGTTAATGAGAGTAGTTACCATCCTCTGTTGGTTCATATGAAATTATTTTAGCATGAAGATTCTGTAACGGGTCAAAGGTTATGTCCTCTCCAAGGTCATCCTGGATAATGAAGGTCACTTCATAATGTCTATTTATTTGTAGAAATCCTAGATGAACATCTACTCTGTTTTCAGCATACTTGAGATTTATATCAGAGTCATGGGCTTGGACTTGATTTGCCTCAAAATGGACCTTGTGTTCACCAGCTGGTGTTTCTGAAAAGCAAAGTGATTGCATTAATCCTTTGCTACACAATCCCAAGTTTTAACAACCCTGAGAAAGTCAGCTTTTGAAAACATTGTGGGAAAAGGAGAAAAATGCTGGTGACCAGCATTTTCTCCTTTTCCGAAAATGTTTTCAACTCTATTAAAGAAAGAAATCATCACTTAAGTTACATTTATTTTGTTATTTTGTTGTCTGCAAATGCTTTCAATTTTGTCATGTCTGAAGTTTTTGATGTCTGGTAAGGAGGTAATCTGTTATTAAATAAAATATTTTGAGAACACTAAAGCAGATTTTGAGAACACTGAGAGGAAAAGAAAAATGCTGGTTTCCAGGATTTTCCCCACAATGTTTACTTTCCCTTTTGAACATAAATTCCATTATAAAATCCATATCTATCATCTGTAAATGCTATCAAAATGGGCATATCAAAAGTTCTGTCACCTGATGAAGAGTTAATTTTGTTTATTTTTTCAAGTGATTATTTCGTCTTAAATTCTCATCAAAAATGCAGGCTCAAGAAATAAGAAGATAAAACATAAACACCTTGCAATAGTAAATATAATTAATGTACACGAGAAAGACAATCACAGTCTGACTATCAGCAGCTACTTTTCGAAAGTAGATCTAGTTAGCAGGTAAATTGCAATTAGGGTTCGATATAAGTTGAGTACGAACTGGTTCTACAGGTATAACGGTGATCAAATTTGTAGATCGGTTACAAACCGAAAAGAATCATAACTATTTATGTAAGTAAGACAAAGACACATTGATCATTGTAACCTTTCTCAACGCTTGCCATCTCTTTGTTCTAACTCTAAGGCAACATTTTAGTAGCCATATATTTCTATATTTATCTCGAATGCAGAGTTATCGTCCTTGAGACATGCTCTTCATTAGGAAGAAGCTAACACTATAGAAAATTAGCAGACTGATTTTGCTGCGCTTTTTGAAGTTTGAAAACCTTCATTTGATTTAGAAAACTTGAAGATTGCGTGCGAGAACTGCTGTTTATATCAGTAAGATTTAAATCCGTTCACATGGCCTTAATACGCCCCTGCATAAACTTTCAAAAACTTGCGAATAGGCAAATTCACAGGTTTGACCGGATCGGACCCACTAACCGGACTAGACCTAATTTCAGGGTTTCTCTGCAGCACTTAACTCCTTACAAAACGACAAAATTTTACACTTGTCCAATTTGAACGCATTTGCAGACGAAAAATCATATATTAGTCAAAAATTGAAATTTGTTTTGGGAAGGATAGAAAACATTATTGAAAAAGGAGAAAATGCTGGTTGCCAGCATTTTCTTCTTATCCCATAATGTTTTCAAAAGCTTTCTCTCTCAGGGTCGTTGAAAGTTAAGATTGTCTGGTAAAGGGCTAACCCATTTTTAAAGTTAGTCATTTCAGGTTCTTGTGTTATACTGAAGTATTTTAAGTCTGTGTTACTAATAAAGATAGAACCATTGAGACTTGGCCGGCAAAAAAGAACTGATTCAAGGGCAAAACAAATGGGTTTAATGCATCTGTCCTCTGGGTCAAAAGTTTTTGCTATTGGTCAATTTTCTGCATTTCAAAGGACCAATCTAGTTTATGATTCAGTTGGTCATGAGACAAAAGGATTTTATCAATTCATAATAAATAAGATGACTTGCTTGGTATAACGCAGAGATGCATGAAACCCACTTTTGCCAGAGCATGGCTCATGCCTAAGGTACTGCATGTTTGTATGACAGAGATTTCCCAATTGTACATGTATGTAATTATATGCAGGTTACCAGTCACCATGTTGGAAGGAGTGAAATGGGCGGACATGCTTGTTGTTCTGTGTATTGGACTTGCTACAAGATGGATTTTCAAGAATTTGATGGAACCCTACTTCTCTCCTCTCAGAAAGGTACTTTGTTTTCCTCTTTACCTAATTAGTGAATTATTTTTTTCAATATCTACAACTACAGAATGTTGCAAAATGAAGCCATAGTTTGGTCATAATCTAAAACAGAGTATGTGTATTGGACAGTGTAGATAATTGATCTGACATTCCAGCATCCTGTGCAGGCTGTTCTTCACTACACTGACCATAAAAGCTTCCATAAAAGCTTTATGTTGTCTAAGATAAGGAAAGAGTTAACACACTTTCAGGGACATACTGAGGTATTGGTCTGAAAGCCTTGGGTTACCCAGGAAAATGTTGGGAGAGAGACAGAGACAGAGAGTTGTGTGTGTAGTCTCAGACTATGTGTCAGCCTTTCTGACAGCCCAGAGAATGAATCGAAGTACATGTATTTGGGTATTTATAAATTCAGGACTGAAGGTATCCAATGAGTTTATTTCGTGCCATTACCAAGCAATCTTGTATATTTTCAATACCCTCAGGAAGTAAACATTTGAAGTCAATGTGGGAAAAGGAGAAAATGCTGCTAACTAGCATTTTTTTGGTTTCACTCATTTCTTTTTTTTAGCCTTTCATGACTTCTCATCATTTGAGCCATACATATATTTAACTGTTTACTAAACAACAAAATTTAAAACCTGTCCAAAGGGCACAAATTTGCAGACAACATACTTAATGTGGCACAAAATGTTGAAATTTGTCCTTAGAAGGGAATAAATATTGTGGGAAAAGGAGAAATACTGGTTTCCTCCTTTTCACACAATGTTTTCAAAAGCTGTCTTCAATAGGGACACTAAAACAGGGATTGTTCGGTAAAAAGAAGAACTGTTGGCTGCAATGGCTGTTGATATGAATCCGTCTGTATTGGTTGACTGATTATGAGTATACATGTATATGGTTGGTATCTTGGATTTGGAAAGTTTGCTGAAGAATAAGTATGAATTTTGTCTTGTGAACCAAAAGCAAATCCAATGATAGTCTTTTCCCAAGCACAAAAAACTTTCCCAAACCAAGACACAAACCATTTAATCCATTTATAAATGAACACAAATTTCATTTGCTCTCTAATTTTTTTTCCCCTATCAAATTTCTTTTTGATACAATGTCCATGCCCTGCCAATTACTGCCTATTTTTTCAAAGGTGATGGAGCAATACAGGGCCAACACTGACCCTCTTGTTCAAACATTATTGTGTTTTTTTTTTTAGTTTCCAGGTAAACCATACAGACCCATTGTAGGTAACATGTTTGAAGCTACGAGATCTGAGGCCATGTCTAATGCCATCAGGTAACTTAGAAAACAGTTTATGTGTCAAATAACTTCTTACCAATGGTCCAGTATTTTGATGACTCTGATGGAAAACCTTTCAAAAACTTTGTGGAATAAGGAGAAAATGCTTGTAACTAGCATTTTCTTTTTTTTTTTACAAATTTTTTTCTACCCTATCAAAAACAAACTAATATCATTAATTGAACACACCTAATTTTTTGTCTGCAAATGCTATCAATTGGGAGCATTTGCATACAAGAAATTAAATGCGTCAAAAGTGATAAAATTGTTTTAAAGATCAGAAAACATTGCGGATAATGTGACCCTTGTAGTGCTTGAAAATGAAATGGCCATTCATAGCGAAAACTAAAACTGCTGATACTGCAATTTGGAAGCTGATTTTTGTGAGAATATCTGGCAAAGAAGCAAACAGTGTAGATCCAAGACTGATTGAACACTCTGTGCAGTTTTGTTTTTAAATCTTGACTGGTTGCATATGCAATTAAATCTGGGTCCAGTGCTGCAGTGATTAACACTATGCCGACTTTTAACGACGCTGGGAAAGAAGCCTTTTGAAAACATTGCGGGAAAAGGAGAAAATGCTGGTAACCAGCATTTTCTCCTTTTCCCACAATGTTTTCTATCCAATGATGGAATAACTGCACCATTTGAGCCACACTGAAATTTTTGCTTTCAATTTGGACAACGCTAAAATTTTGTTGTTTGATAAAGGGTTAAAAAGGCAGTTGTCAGCTGAAGTTTGATTCAGATTTAGTTCACATCTGCATAAATACAAAAATTAAACGTCTTTGTGCCTGCAGAGATCATATAATACATTTACTGAGGACATCAAGGGGCAAAGAGCATGCGCTTTAACTCTTTACCACACAATCCAGAGTTTTAAAAACCCTGAGGAAAAAGGCTTTACTTTTAAAAACTAGCTGGTGAAAAGTGAGCTATATTGTCTTTAAGGTGGATAAGAGAGATAAAAGCACTGACGATACGCTACTATCATTTTGGTGGGGAGGAAAGGTTATTGACGGCAGACCCGGCAGTGTTTAGACATGTGCTTGTCACAAATGTAAAGAACTATCATAGAGTCACACCAAATGGGTAAAATTTACTCTTCATTTTATCTCGTAAAATTTTTACAAAATTGTATTTGTATTTGTATCTTTACTTTAATTGAACATAATAAAGTGATCTTATTTCATGCTTTCGGTAGGTTATCGAGAAATATCGGTGAAACATTTTGCGATATTTCATGGTTATGACCAGTGAAAATACCGATTTTTATATTCTAACTCTTTAATTGAAGGCGGAAACACTTGTTCCCAGTCACTAGTTACCTAGGTAAAATGCTTGTGCCTTTCAACCAGATGGAAATATGACGTAATTTACCCTACATTTCTCGTGCTTGACGTAATATTGTAATGCGTTGCTGTGAGGAGGGCGTACGCCACGGGGAATAACCAAAAAGAACTGTACTGGATTTTGATTAAGTTTCACCCAAAAGGGGTTAAAAGCATGAAATAAATAGAATATTTTTTTTTTTTTCGGTGAAAGATTGAAATTTATTTCATCTCGTGAACATCATCGGTAATATTTGCACTCGTGGCTGTGCCACTCGTGAAAATATTACCGATGATGTTCACTTGATGAAATAAATTTCGATCTTTCACCGTAAAAAACAAATATCCTCTATTTGTTTGTTTTGAGAGATTTTTGCTCAAGCTAGGCAGTATCAAGCAGCTAGCATTTTTGGCTTATTGCAAGGATTAATGATAAGATGGTTATATTCCAGGGCTGAAATGTTTGGGCTGTATATATAGCAGCATTAACACAAGTCACACAGCTATACATAATGTCTTTATAGTGTTTAGAACCATTTTTACCATTATTGCAGTTCTACGGCAGTGGCCAATATACCAATTCATGCTGTTCAGGATTTTCTTTTGCCATAAATTTTCACAATATTCTTTCCAAGTCATTAGCTGCTTTCCCATATATACCTTTGTTGAAACCATTATCAGAAGTGAGAGAGGAATATATTTTGTCGCAATGGCTATCATCAGTCCTTGGAAAGAAAATGGACGAGCTGGGAATTTGAGCCATGATAACAGGGTTTTAAGCCCTGTTCATAATGGACTGAGCTACTGGACTCAGGCCCTTTGGAAAATAGATGCTGTGAAGGTGTCTAAGAAAACATTGTTGGAAGAGGAGAAAGTGTTTGATACCAGCATTTTCTTCTTTTTCCACTATGTTTTCAAAATGCTTCTCCTTTAGGGTCTTTAAAATTCAGGATTGTGTAGTGAAAGGCTAAAAATTCAAATTGTGATTTTTCAGCTCGATTATCAACCTTATGAGAAGGGCCTTGTTCTTCCTCAGTGGGGATGCACACCATGTAGTCAGAAAACTTCTCAACCCGGCTTTTGGTATAAATATATTGGAAGGTTTGTTAGAAAAATGAGGCATTTTTGATACTTTATCAACCACAAAATTTTAGGCTTGTCCATATCCAAATCATTTGCAGACATCAAATTAAATTGGCTCAAATATTGAAAATCATCTATGAAACAATGGAAAACTGGTTACCATCATTTTCTCCCTTTCTCACAATGTTTTCAAAAGACTTCATGCTCAACTTTGTTGTAGGAATTGTGTGGTATAAGGTTATTACCTTTGAAATAATACGGACACAATTAGCTTTTTCAGCACTGTAGGTGAAAACAGGGACTTTTGTGGAAGGCTTAGATCAAGATCAGGTAGCTCACACAGCCTTGGATCTATTCTGTCTACCCATTCAGTAAAGCCTATGGCATAAAAGCCTGAGTTTCAGTGGACTGTATTTTCAGCCATCTGCCACCTTTCCACACTGAAAGATTTAATTGTTTTAAGAGCTATAATAGATGACAAAATTTTAGACTAATTCAAATTGAAAGCAACTGTATATGGCAAATGAAATGTTACACAGATTATGAAATTTGTCTTTCAAAGGGAAGAAAACAGATTGGAAAAAGGGAAAAAATGCTATTGTCTGGTAATTTCTCCCTGTCTGAAAATGTTTTTAAGTCCTTTTTCCTTTGGGTCATTTGAAGTCAGGATTGTGTGATAGAAGGTTAACTTACTACTAGAAATGATTCATTTGAATGCAGTTTTGTGCAGATGTCACAAGTATTGCAGTCTTATCATAACACAAATGCACAGATTTATTCCTGTGGTCAGTGATTCCAGGTGCATGAAGGGAATAAGAAATAAAAGTGGGCAGATAGAAGAGGAAACGGAGTATATTTGTTTGAAAACAGTTAACATTGTGGGAAGGAGTAGTTAATTTTTATTTTGAAAAAATTGAGCTGTATCTGCTTATCAACCCTTTTTCAGATGAATAAAATGCAGACAAGTACTGTATCTGTCTTTTCCACAGTGTTTTCAAGCCCTTTTTCCTCAGGGTCATGAAAACATGGTGTTGTTTTGCAAAGGGTTGACAGTAATGGATCAAACTGAAGAATGGGTCACAGTGAAAGTAATACATGCCTTTTTTGCACAGGAATGTTCCCAGTGTTTCAAGAAAAAGCACAAAAAGTAGCTGGGATCTGGAGACAAGAGATAGAGGAGTCCAGTGGAGAAAAACAGTTCCCGGTTCAAGATTATATGACAAGAATAGTTAGTATTAAAATTTTATTCTTCACTGCATAATTGCTCCATTCTTCTACTTTTTTTTTACTTTTTATCAGAAATTTTGACCAATATACATGTAATGCATATTTCTTATCAAAACTTGTGGCAGGTGATAGATTGCACAAAAAGAGTAATTTTATATTATTTTTGCTGCTGTGATTCAAAACACTCCCATAGCAAGATTTTTACTCATATAAATTTTTTATTTTTAGTGCTTTAAGGCCAACTGGCAATCAAAAGAAAAGAATGCGCTTGAATTTAAATTATACCTTTTAAAAGTAGGGAAATTACAAAATGTGAAGACGATAACCTTTTATTGTAGCAGCACTCCAAATGTTAGTCACTGGCAGGAAAAATGAGTTTAAAAATTGGTCAAAAAATGCCAATCGCTTTATCCATTGTTACTTTTATAAAATTTTTAGATGGTATGATTTTAATTTAAGTGCATTTTTCCCACCACTGGGCCTTTAATAAATTTTACTGACATTGACAGTAATATACAAAAAAGACACAAATCATTAGAATGTTCTGACTGGAGCATTTAAGAAGATAGCTGACAGAGTAGGTTTGAGATTAGACACAGTCTGTGCAGTGAATTTGCTTTCTGCATGTAGTAGGATCAAAAATTGAAGTTACATCATTTATTTTATTTCTGTTTTAGACCTTAGACTGTATCTGTGATATTGGTTTTGATTACCATCCAGACTCCATCACACAGCCAGATTCTGCAGGTGTTAGAAAACTCTCCAGATATTTACAGCTGATTGGAGGACCTAGGTTTGTTATTCAAGGATAGGGCACCCTATTGCGGATTCCTGTAACATCCCCTTTCATTACTGAAAAACATACAGATTCGGCTAAGATTCGGGTAATCGATCGGCCGACAGATGCTGGTTCCCCGCATCGATTAAGGATTACCTTAGTCTTATGTTACAGGAATCCCAGTAGGGTGCCCTACCATTAAGTCTTTAGCATGCAATAAAATTTTAGACCTTTCCATATTCAAAGCATTTCCAGATGACAAATCAAAGGTCACTCAAATAATTTAAATTTGAGCCTATGATTTAATTGTGGGACAAAGATAAAATGCTGGTTACCAGCATCACCTTTTCAGGCAATGTTTTTTGGCAGCTTTGTCTGCAGAATGTGGTAACCAGGTTTTAATGAAAAGCATTCGAAAACATTGTGGGACTGGTTAAGTGCATTTTCTGCTCTTCCTAAAAAGTTTTCTACCCTAAATTGTCATTCATGTCAATATAATTCAATATTAGTTGTTTTCATGAATATTGGCGAGTTCTGATTGGCTGAAATTTTTTTTTCATAGCTCCATGAAAAAAAAAATAAGTAGTGCCGGAACTACTTTTGCAGTTAAGCTAATGTAAACAAACATGTATAGATCTACGAGAGTTCATTATGTTTTTCTTTCTGATTTTATATCCAGTCTGTATTTCAAATTGCTAGCTAAATTTATTTTCTCTGAATATTGAAAAAATATCCAACAGTAAATTTAAAGAGAGAGTTTAAAACTTTGTCACCTTGCTTGGTTCTAACAATCTTATTTTCAACTTACTTCTGGCGTATTGAACTTCTAATAATAAATCTACTAAATCTGCAAATGTTCAATACTATAATGACGTCATGAATTACGTCACTATTACGTCATGAACGAGCAGATTTACCGCGCTCTGAATTATCAATGAAATGGACATTAAATAAATACGCAATGTTGGATTTACAAAAAAAGCAGTTAGAGTAAAATTTAAGCGCTTATTTGTTGTCTGTGATATTGAATTATAAGGAACAAAGAGAATTTTTTTTTGTTTTCATGGAGGTATGAAAAAAAAAAACCTAATCACACTTTTGTATGAAACCGCTTCGCAGTTTCATACAAAAGTGTGATTTAGGTTTTTTTTTCATACCTTCATGAAAACAAAAAAAGTTCTCTTCATTCCTTAAGTGCAAAAGCTTATACATTGTTGAAATGCAGATTATAGAAATTGCAGCTTTGACAACTCAATGAGTTAGATAACTAGGAAACAATGGATATTTTGATCTAATCAGCAATTATCTTTGCAAAGTAGTGCAGTTATACACCAAATTCAAAAATGGAATATTCTCAAAAATGGTGATTTTTTTTTCCTGTGTAGAAGACAACTTTGAAAACTTGGACAGCTCAAATAATTGGATAACTAGGAAACATAATGGATATTTTGATCTAATCAGCAATCTTTGCAAAGTAGTGCAGTTGTACACCAAT
This sequence comes from Hippopus hippopus, assembly GCA_946811185.2. Classification (NCBI taxonomy): domain Eukaryota; kingdom Metazoa; phylum Mollusca; class Bivalvia; order Cardiida; family Cardiidae; genus Hippopus; species Hippopus hippopus. The sequence goes on from OX328106.1 coordinate 7,046,610, forward strand.
TTCAGAACAGAATATTTTCAAAAATGGTGATTTTTTTCCTGTGTAGAAGATTTTTACTTTGTATGGATGGTCATATATTTTAGAAGAACTCTGCCCAAAAGATAATGTTGCTGAAGCTTTCCCACTCGACATTTTTTCTAACAATATTTCCTACTCCATCAAAGACAAATCTTCTTACTTAATGTCACATTGAATCTGAAGTTGCTGTGTAGTAAAGAGCTGATGATATACAAACACTCCTGTATCTGTAACTCTGAATGGAGTCTAGCTCCTTACCCAAATGAAACAGCCCAATGTCAAACTGCAGAAGGATGAAGCATCAATTGATCAAGGAATTGTGGGTTACTAAAATGTTTAAGAAGACTCTTTACCAAATGACAAATTTTTTAACTTGTCCTGATGGAAAGCATTTGCAAAAAACAATTTAAATGTGACTGAAATTATTAGAATGTCTTTGATTTTTCCAGTCTGATTGCATCATTGGTGCCGTTTTATTCCTATTTGCCCACACAAAGAAATAACACCAGAAGAGACGAGGAGAGGTATATTTCTAAAGTGATTAAAACTACTATCTTGGAAAAGAAAGATGAATACAAGAATAGAAAAATGGACGGTGAGCCATTGTACTATATACCACTAAGAAATATGCTTAATACAAATTTAAACATAGTATTGCTGGCTTTCTTTTCATTTGTACAAATATTATTCCTCCAAGGTTGCTTGTTTTGTACATATCATGAGAATGAAGAATTTTTTCTTCTTCTTATTTTAACAGTCCCTTAGGGTACTGCATTGTAATCAGTGATTTGTCTGTGCAATGTAGGATGGCATACATAAATATTTGGACAAATTGTTTTTTTGTTCACAGAATCGAAGATTATCATTCATTCATTTTAGATTTTTTTAACAAGAAAATACTCAAATTTGTTGCAAGTACTTGCTGTTGTTATATTTTGTTCTTTTTTGTAGAATGTTAGCTTTAAAAACAAATACATGACTCATCTTCTGTGAAAAGGGGGTTTAATGCATCTTTTAATGCATGGATGTTACCAAGCAAGTCATCAAATTAATAATTATGGATCAAAAAATCCAGTTTGTGTAACAACTGCATGAATCCTGAGGTAAAAAGATCCTTAGACATGCAGAAAATATACCATGAGTAAAGAGGTTCGTCATAGGTCAGTCTGTGGAGGCTGACCCCAGTCGATAATTTTTGCAGATGCATTAAACTCTGTTTTCACACAGCATGGTTCATATAGATGTTCCCATTACAGAAGTATACCACAACATTCAAACATAAAAAATTTCCATTCTTTGATTTTGCGGAAGGCTATCATTGTACAGTCTGAACTTGAATCTGACATTCTCCTAACTCTATCTAGTCCATGACAATTAAATCTACTTGTACGCAGAAGATATATAGGATCTGACATAAGTTGGCATTCCGGATAAAATTTTATAAAACGAGTCTAGGAAAAATGTTATTAAGCTCACAAGAGGTAGGAAGAATGTTATTAAGTGAGCCTTTTGTGAACTTTTTTTCTTGACGAGTTTTATAAAATTTTTTCTCCAACGCCAACAAATGTCAGTTTCATTTTATCACATAACAATATATCACAAATTATGGATCAGAAGAATCTGATGAATATAGGATCTGACATAAGTAGGCATATGAAAGGACAAATTTTTCAAATTATATTAAAAACTTGAAATCTTTTTTTGTTGATAGCTTAATGAAATTCATTCTCAAAAGCCAACAGATGTCAGATTCTTTTTATCAACTAACAATATTTCAGGTATTAGAATATTTCACAGTAGAATATTTAAAACTGTACACACACACACGCGCACTTGTGGTAATTTTCAGTAATACAGCCTGATTCATTTCTATGAAAGAAGAATAAAACGACAATACTTTCTGCTTACCGGTATGTGTGAAGGAAACTGTACTCTGTGCTAACTGGTATATGTGTGTAGGCAAGAAAATGTTATGGGTTTATTACACTGAAAAAAAAGGGAGGTTACATGATAAATAGTCAATATTTGGCCACTGAATGAATTCTGAAGTGTGAAATGAATTCATCAGGCATTTCAAGCCAGTATAAAAAAAAAAAGATGGTAAAAAACTTGTGTTGGAAAAAAATATCATGCATCTTATTTTGGGGCAAAGTGTAGATTTAAGAGTAGATTTAAGACTGTGCAGTTTGATCTTGATCTACATTGTCTGCTAAAGGCCATTGAGTCGCATTTAGCTGCCTAGGGGTTAAAGTTAAACATAATGTACATTTCAGATGGACCAGTACCTAGGGATTTATTGTCTCTCTTACTGTTAGCCAAAGACGAGCATGGTAACTCAATGCCTGAACACCTGGTATTTGAAAATGTTACAGGACTTATGTTTGCTGGTTTTGACGTAAGATGAAAGTTTGTACCTAGAATTTTCACTTGTTCTGTGAAACAGAAAGTTAGATTGGACCAAAATTGAAACCATTTGCAGACAACAAATTAAATCTAGCTCTGTTTCTGTCTGAGGATGAAAAAGGGGAAAAATGAAATTTTTAAACTGTTTTGCTAGTTTGTATAGTGGTCACTGCACATGTGTTTTCCTGAAGTTCCAGTATGCTTCTGGCACTTGTACCATGCCACTGGTTCCTTGGAACATCTAAACAGTGATCGTGTGTTAGAGGGTTAATAACTAACATTGTGTGTAACTGACTGATCTACCAGACTTTGATTTTCAGACTTTTCCATGTTTACAGTATTGCAGATAATAAGGTAAATGAGGCTAAAAAAAGGGATTTGTCTAAAATATACATATACATAGTAGGAAAAACCTCATGTGAATGGCTAGTTGATAGCTTTCTGTTCTCCTTTTCCAATTATGTTTTTCAGAAACCCTTATTTTATTGTTAAAGTACAAGTCACTATCACAGCATAAATCTCAAAGCATCTCACGAAACTTATTTGACCATTCATTCACAGACAACAAGCATAACACTAACATGGGTGATGCTACAACTGGCCACATACCCAGAGATACAAACCAAAGCAAGAAAAGAAGTTCTGAAAGTACTTCCAGATGAAAACACTAGTCTTACACATGACTTGTTGGACAAACTACAATATCTTGGAAATGTCATCAGGGAAACCCAAAGGTACTAAAACTCTCTACCAAACCATGAAACAAAAGGCAAAATGTAATAAACATTTGCGGACAATTTAAATCAAATTCAAACGAATGTATCTTCGTAAGGGTAAAAATATACTTCGGGAAAGTCCAGCCTTCAAATCAAATTCAAACAAATGTATCTTCGTAAGGGTAAAAATATACTGTGGGAAAGACCAGCCTTCACAGGTTTGTTAGGACCTCGTTTATTAAAAGGTAAATACTGTAGGTACGAAGAAGATAAAATGTGTCCTCAAAAAACCCATTTCAAAAAGTTGCCTTGTCTGTTTTAGCATCAAAGTGGCAAAAGGGGGTTTAATCAGCAAGGCATAGATTATTATGGACCTGTCAATCCATTTTTCCAATAACTGGCTGAATCCTGAGGAAGACTTGGTCCTACACATGCAGAAAATTCACAAAAAGCAAAAACTTTTCGACCCATATCAGCCTGCACATCCTTTTGCAGATGCATTTAACTTCCTTTCCCCAGAGCATAGCTCCTGGTAACAGTGATTTAAGACAACTGTAGTGTGCATATTGATATAGTATACTTACCCAAAAGTAAATTGTCTGACTTGGAAAAAAAAAGAAAGTGGCTGTGAATGTGAAATGGTAGTTACCAGCATTTCTTTCTTTTTTATTTATGATTTCAAAGTGTTTTCATGCCTTGAAATTTATTGGTAATGGCAACAATATTTCAGTAAAACATAATCATCAAATGTAATTGAAACCTATGCAAAAGCAGTGACAGGCTTTAGGTAGGTCACAGCCAACTTGTGTATTTCACTGATGCTAGTCATATAATGCACATAAGTACTGTGATAAGACAAAATTGTCTACCTAATGAGAAAAAATTGCCCTGTATAAACCCAAGCACTGCCTAGTGCTGGTATTTATACTCACAAAAACAGTCTGTTCTGTGGAAGGGACACAGTTAAATCCTGTGTATATTTTGTTGATATTGCCATGTCTGTACCCCAGCACTGCCTAGTGCTGCTAGCACACACGCACAGTCTATACTGTGGAAAGAATACAGCTAAATCCTGTTAATATTTAGTTTATATTGCCATGTCTTTACCCCAGCACTGCCTGGCGTTAGAATTTAAACTTACACAAGCACACAGTCTGTACTGTTGAAGGAATACAGCTAAATCCCGTTAATATTTTGCTGATATTGCCATGTCTTTCCCCCAGCACTGCCTAGTGCTAGAATTTAAACTCAAGCAAGCACAGTCTGTACTAATGAAGGAACACAGCTAAATCCTGTTAATATTCCCTGTTAATATTTTGTTGATATTGCCATGTCAAAGTCCTGTTCCAATAATGTTGATAACTAAGTCTGTATCCAGCACAGACTAGCGCTAGTATTAAAAGACATACAACTACCCAGTCCATTCTGTGATATCATCTAAGTCCTGCTTTCATTTACCAATTGAAAATTTTAAGAGAAAAGCAATTTGAAGGCATGATCAGATGACAAGTCCAGTGTAACTTTCTCTGAATTATGTCTTTGATAAGGTAGAAAACTTTGTGAGAAAGTGCTGGTTGGCACTGCAAATCATAAATTTGATTTAAATGATGTCAATTAAAAATTGAAGGTTCTTACATCAAAAGTGTTCAGGGCTATTCCATTTAAACATAGGTACCCCGGGGAGGCACTATCAAATTTGACCATCCCCCAGTAGAAGCGAATTTCTGCTTAACCTGACATGCGACAGCAGTGGATTTCCAATGAAAGCGACCCCCCTATAGAAGTTTTTTTTTTTCAGGATTTTTGAGGGACAGATTTTTTTTTCAGGTTTTTTTTTCTTATCTCAGTTTGATAACACAAATTTAATGCTTATTCTGTGTTTCATACATGCCTTTAGGTATTTTTAAGAAATGGATCAGCTCATGTAGTGAATTGTTGAGTAATAAATTACTGTTTGGAGATCAGCTGTAAAATAGATCATATGAGGAGTGCAGAGAGCGAGTGATATTTCTATTTACAACTGACCAACAAACTGTGATTTATTACTCTGACAATTACTGCTACAATGGATCTATTTCGATTCTAACACACACAAAAGTTGAAAAAATATATGTACAAATATTTTCAACAAATTCTCCCAACAATTATACTGGTGCACAAATAATCCCGCAAAGGCATATGGACTATATCTTATATCTTTACTCTTTCTTCAAGACTTTTTATCAAAGTTACAGGACGAAACACCGTCTAACGTCAAGGAAACATCCATGACATAAGTAATGTCAAAATTTGGCACCAATGTCTGCAATAAGGTTTCGCCCAGCAGAATTAAACAGGATTTTCTATTGTTGTCTATATATTTGATATGCCATGGGAGTATTTCCTTGCCACAGCATTTATACTAGAATACAGCAAGTAAATAACCATAAATACCTGTTTCATTGTTTATTTATTACCACATGGTCAATTTTCAATAAGATTTATTTTGTATATTGTAGAAAATTTGGTATTATAACTTGCTCAACAGAAACAAGGTAAGTGATATTAACAAGGGAAACAATCCATGTATTGACGGACATACAGGTCAATATTTCAGTCCAATTCAGTACTCCTCAACGCCTTATTCGGCATCTACTGAAGATGTAAATAATGTGTACCTGGATGTTAGGTGAAATAAATCAAAAAAGAAAATTACAAGTTTTATTTTTAATCACTTAATGTCATATGGTCCTGATCTAAGAGCAAATTGTTTCTTCTGTTCAGTCTGATTTTGACCTACACATTCTGAAACAACTGAAATCATCTTTGAATCTGACAGCCGTGTTTACCCTGTACCACACAACTCCGACCCTAAGAATGAAAACTGTAGTGGAAAGGATAGTGGAAAAACACTTTTGGTAACCAACATTTTCTCCTTTTTCAACACTGTTTTCTAATATTCCCAAAACAATTTTCAGTTGTTCAATTTTCAAGTATTTATCTTGTATTTTCTATATACATAATTTTTCTTGTGTATAGAACAAGATTACAGAGTGGTCTTTTTCTCATTTATTATCACAGATAACCATATTGTATATTAAAAATTATTGCAAACAATGCAGAAAAGGAAGCAAACAATGTTCACTCGGCCACAAGTAATTGTTGTTCAATAGAATTGAAATACAACATATAGTAAATTTTTTTATACAGCCATCTTCTAAATCAAAAACATAATTGTGCACATTGTGAGAAAAGTAGGCAAAGTTCTTATAGATCTACATTAACTAGACTGTTTAATCCTTAAGCTGCTAAGCGCCACTTAGGGACTCATTGCAGACAGTTTACATCAAGATCAGACGGCACAGTATGCATGCCAGTTCAGGATGTATTTTCCCCCAAAAAAATTGGAAAAGCAATATTTAGGTTTGTTTTATTGACTTGAAAGTTTCTTTTTAGTTAGTTAGCAGGTTAAGGGTTAACTGTTGAATAAACGATTTTGTTCTACTTCTGTCATAGAAATATACTGAGACTATAATAATTCTTGTGAAAATATGTAAGTTAATACATAATAATAAAAAAAGACAGCGTCTGTTTAATCTTATTACATCCATTATACATATTATCAAACTCGTTCTGTGTTTGTAAAAACATGGATTGTTTCCCTTGTTAATATTACTTCCCTTGTTTCACTTGTCAGTTAGGGCAAGTTAAAATACCAAATTTCCTGCAAAATACGAAATAAATCTTATTGAAAATTGACCGTGTAGTAATAAATGAACGATTAAACTGGTAGTTATGGTTCTTTACTCGCTGTATACTAGTATAAATGCTGTGGCGAGGAAAAACTCCCATTGCGTATTGAAAATACATGACCTCCAGATCTTCGTCTATTTAGAAGAAATTTCTCAATAAATATGATGCATGCCGTATTTAAATGGAAACAGAGGGGTTATAAAACATTCAAACAATATAAATAAAGTTTTGTCCATTTTAATGGGCTTATTATTGGCGAGCATATTATGATATGGCATACTTAGATGAGTTGCCTCCCTTTTATAAATTTGATAAATTTTTAAATGCAAATATCTTGCAAAGTATATTTCCCCACTTGAAACATGGATATACTGAAAAATGCATATCTAGGTAACATATACCACTACTATAAAACAGCTGTGGCGTGCAAAAACTCCCATGGCATGTAAATTCTCCATTGCATATCTTAGTATGACCCACCAGAACTCAAGACAATTATTGGCGAAAACCGTAACATTTGGACGCTTGACAAAGCCCTTTGATTTTAAATGAGCGTCTTAATGACTTCGTAGGTTACAAGACGTTGCGATTGGGACTATTTTTAGATTGATTTTCCGAATATTTTTAAAGGACTCAGCTTGTTGCCTAAAGGAAGTTTCTCGTTCAGCTTGGGTTTATTATAAACCATTTTAAAATTTCAAGGATCCCAACGGAATCCCAATCCTCAAACTTGTGGGATTCCTCCAAATAATTTGGGACCCTTGGGAACCAGGGACACTGCAGTTGAAGTTCTGCGATCATGCTTCTTGGGATGGTTGTCGCCAATTGAAGAACGCCTGTCAAAAATTTAAGATGGAAAGTTCGGCGAAATTTTTTCTTCTGTAAAATACCCATTATTTGTCCAACTTTGGTAATGTTAGATGAATACAATTGCATTAAAGCACGATAATAGATATAGAAATAATTATAGAAATAATTATCGAGACAATTATGCTGGTATCTGTTATTAGTCCCCTACCGGCGGAGCCGAAGGGGATTAAGGTTTGCGCTCCGTCTGTCCGTCAGTCCGCAGGGCAAATCAGTTTTCTGGACTTTTTTTTGTAAACGCTGGCAGATATTGAGCTGATTTTTGATGTGTAAGTCAACCACCATGAGTTACAGATCAAGTTGGAGTTTCGTCCACTGATTTGGCGAAATTACGGGCCTTAGATTTTTTACTGAAAATTTCACTGAAAAAACAGTTTGCCTGAATTTTTAGCTCTACTGGCTGAAAACCAGCAGAGCTTATGTCATGGTATGGTTCCCGTCGTCCGTCTGTCCGTCTGACTGTCTGTCTGTCCGTCCGTCCGTTAGTATTTTCTTGTTTACGCGATAAAGTCAGCATTTGTGGTCAGATTTTCATGAAACTTGCACAGTTTGTTTATCTCATCGATAGCTTCAACCCTATTGATTTTGAAAAAAAAAATCCAACAAACATTATGGGAAAAGTAGCCATTTGAAGTTGAAAATTTCCATTTCTTGTTTACGGGATAAAGTCTGCATTCATCATCAGATTTTCGTGAAACTTGCACAGTTTGTTTATCTCATCAAAAGCTTGAACCCTATTGATTTTGAAAAAAATCCAACAAACAGTATGGGAAAAGTAGCCATTTTAAGTTGAAAATTTCCATTTCTTGTTTACGTGATAAAGTCTGCATTTCTGGTCAGATTTCCATGGAACTTGCACAGTTTGTTAATCTTACCAATAGCTTTATCCCTATTGATTTTGAAAAAAAAATCAACAAACAATATGGGAAAAGTAGCCATTTCAAGTTGAAAATTTCCATTTCTTGTTTACATGATAAAGTCTGCATTTATAATCAGATTTTTGTGAAACTTGCTCAGTTTGTTTATCTCATCAATAGCTTCAACTCTATTGATTTTGAAAAAAATCCAACAAAAAGTATGGGAAAAGAAGCCATTTCAAGTTGAAAATTTCCATTTCTTGTTTATGCGAAGTTGCTTTGTAGTATAAACAGCTTGAACTCTATTGATTTTGAAAAAAATCTGACAATCAGTATGGGAAAAATAGCCATTCAAAGTTGAAAATTTCCACTTTTTGTTTAGGCAATAAAGTTCACAGTTTGGATCCAATTCTTTTGAAACTTGCAAAGATTGTTTGGTTCATCAAGGAATTGAACTCTATTAAAAGTGAAGAAAATCTAGTAAACCGCTCAGGAAAAGCAGCCATTTGATGACTTGTATACTCATCAAAGTCCACATTTGAAATTTGCTAGGATTGTTTAATACAAGGCATACTGAAACCCTATCAAATTTGGCTTGATTCCAAACATTTAGTTTTGAGAAATTGCACTTCATTTTTTTTCACTGTTTGTTCAATTCACCATGCCTACTTATGCTGTCTTAGTGGGTTCAAGCCCAGTTGCAAGAACACATTTGTGTTTTTTGTCTATTTTTCGTTTTGCATCATGAATTCATAATGTATGCTAGCATAAAAGCAAAATCACTGCCAGTAGAGTGATATCGGGCCCTCAAGGGTTTTCTAAACGCTGGTAGATATTGAGCTGATTTTTGAAGTGTAAATCAACCACTATGAGTTACAGATCAAGTTCTAGTTTCGTTGCGGTCCACTGATTTTTGACGAAATTACGGGCCTTGGACTTAGAAATTTCCACCGAAAAAACAGTTTTCCAGACTTTTTTTCTAAACGCTGGCAGATATTGAGCTGATTTTGGTGTGCAAGTCAACCACCATGAAAGAAATTTTCACACAAAAAAAAAAAACCGTTTTCCGGACTTTTTTCCTAAATGCTGGCTGATATTAAGCAGATTTTGTGTGCAAGTCAACCACCGTGAGTTACAGATCAAGTTCTACCGTAGTTTCGTTCTGGTCCACTGATTTATGATGAAATTATGGGCCTTGGACTTGGAAATTTTCACCAAAAAAAAAACAGTTTTCGAAATTACAGGCCTTGGACTTTTTTTTCTAAACGCTGGCAGATATTGAGCTGATTTTCGGTGTGTAAGTCAACCGCCATGAGTTACAGATCAAGTTTGAGTTTCGTTCCGGTCCACTAATTTATTATGATAATGTCTGTTCCCCAGCACAGACTAGTGATTAGAGCACTACTTAAATTCATTTGTCTTCTTTATATTCAGTTTTCCATGAGGCTCATAAGCATTTTTCCCGAAAATTTCCATATACAATCCCCATAGAAGCAAATTTTTGGCTTTCATGACCACTGACAGAAGCAATTTCATTAAAGGGACACCCCACCCCCCCTTTACTTCTTATTGATAGACATTCAAAAGTTAAGGATCACTCATTAACTGATCATTCCAGAAGCAAACCTTGAAATTGATTATATTTGGCAGTGCATTTAAAAATTACTAACACTTATGGATATTTACTGAATGTTTTTTTTTTTCATTTTTAGCTCACCTGAGCACAAAGTACTTTAGGTGAGCTTTTCTGATCAAGCTGTGTCTGTCATGGTGTACAGCTTGACACAACAAGTACCATGTGTCAGATACTCATGTCAGAGTGTTTGTCTTAATGATTTCTTCTTTAAATAAGGTCATCTGGGATCAGAAAGTAGGTCACTAGGCAAATCTTAGAAAAACCTTTTGGGCAACATTTTCAACCCTTTACTTCTAAAAATTGGTCATAGTGTTTGTCTTCATAATATTTGATACAATTTTGATGTGACTTGGCCAAATCTTAAAAGTGTGTTAGGTCGAATGACCTTTTCGTATAACATTCACTTGTATGTTAATTTAATAAGGCTCAGTGGTCACTCATACTTTCGGACAGAGACTATATTGATTTATTGAAAGACCTAGGATTCAAGTTTTCAATGAAAAGAGAGACCCAGGACTCAGTTATTTGAATTACATAGTAATATTAATCCAAAAATAGACACAAGTCCATTGTACTTTTTGAAGAAACATGTCCTTGTTATGCATTATGGGTGGATTTATTTCAAACATTTATAATTTGTGGTTTTTAAGTGCTAGGAATGTGATACTAGAGTTTGTGATATTTTCAAGCATCTCTGTGATTTCTGCATTTCTGTAAAATGGTTTTCAGCCTTCCTGTGATTTATTTAAGCATTTTGCATAGATCAAAATGTTTTGAAATATTTCATTCTCATGTCCCTCCATGTCGGATCAACACTTAAGGACCACAATGGAAATAAGGGATCCTTTTCCTTTTTTGTGATATCCTTGGTGCTGATGTGCCTGATATATATTTCCATCATATTTATTGACTTTGAAAATTTTGTGTAATACTGTTTTACCATATTATATACAATCAGTGCTTAGTAGAATAAATGAAATAAATAAATAAAAGTCTGTATTGTGATAGAAACACACTTAAGTCCAGTAATATTGGTTGGTATGATAATGTCTGTACTCCAGCACAGACTAGTGCTAGAATATAACACACACAAGCCCAAGCTCTGTTCTTTGACAAATTCATGCCCTGCAATATGAGTTGGTAAGATTATGTCTATACCCCAGCACAGACTAGTGCTGGTATTGAACACACACAAGCCCATAGTCTGTACTGTGATAGAAACACATTAACTCTTTACCAAACAACAAAATTTTGCAATTGTCCAAATACAAAACAATTTTAGACGACAAAGTAAAAGCGGCTAAAAAAATGGAATTTGTCTTTGGTAGGGCAGAAAACATGGTGGGAAAAGGAGAAAATGCTGGTTACTAGCATTTTCTACTTTTCTCACATTGTTTTCAAATGACATCTTTGTCAGGGTCGTTAAAACTCGGGATTGTGTGGTAAAGGGTTAAAGTCCCCTGAATATTTGTTGGTGAGAATAGAACACACTCAAGCTTGTAGTCTGTTCTGTGATTCACACATTCAGGTCCAGTAGTATAAGTTGATATGATAGTGTCTGTACCCCAGTGCTAGTTACACTAGTGCTAGTATTACAACATTTGTGTTAAAGCCAATTGTGATAAAAGTACATTCATGTCCTGTAATATTAGTTTATATGATAATATCTGTTCCCCAGCACAGACTAGTGCTAGTACTAGAACACACAAGCCCATAGTCTGTACTGTGATAGAAACACATTCAAGTCCCATAATATTAGTTGGTATGATAATGTCTGTACCCCAGCACAGACAAGAGCTAGCGTTAGAACATACACAAGCCTGTGGTCTGTACTGTGATAGAAACACATTCAAGTCCGGTAATATGAGTTTGTATGGCAATGTCTGTACCCCTGCAAGGACTAGTGATTAGAACACACACAAGCCTGTGGTCTGTACTGTGATAGAAACACATTCAAGTCCTGTAATATTGGTTGGTATGATAATGTCTGTACCCTAGCACAGACTAGTGCTAGTTTTAGAACATACACAAGTCTGTTATCTGTACTGTTATAGAAACACATTCAAGTCCCGTATTATAGGTTGGTATGATAATGTCTGTAACCCAGCACAGACTAGTGCTAGTAATAAAAGACACACAAGCACGTAGTCTGTACTGTGATAGAAACACATTCAAGTCCCGTAATATAACTTGGTATGATAATGTCTGTATCCCAGCACAGACTAGTGCTAGTATTAGAACACACACAAGCCTGTAGTCTGTACTGTGATAGAAACACGTTCAAGTCCTGTAATATAAGTTCATATAATAATGTCTATACCCCAGTACAGACTAGTGATTAGATCACATACAAGCCCATAGATTGTACTGTGATAGAAACATATTCAAGTCCTGTAATATTGGTTGGTATGATAATGTCTGTACCCCAGCACGGACTAGTGATTAGAACACACAAGCCGGAAGACTGTACTGTGATAGAAACATGTTCAAGTCCCGAAATATTGTTTGGTACTTTGATAGAAACACATGTAAGTCACGTAATATTAGTTGGTATGATAATGTCATTGCTGCAGCAAGGACTAGTGATTAGAACACACACAAGCCCATTGTTTTTACTGTGATAGAAACACATTCAAGTCCCATAATAGGGGTTGGTATGATAATGTCTGTACCCCAGCACAGACTAGTGCTAGTATTAGAACACACACAGGCACGTAGTCAGTACTGTGATAGAAACACATTCAAGTCCCGCAATATGAGTTGGTATGAAAATGTCTGTACCCAAGCACAGACTAGTGCAAGTATTAGAACACACACAAGCCCGTTAATTATTCTGTGATAGAAACACATTCAAGTCCCGTAACATGAGTTGATACATGTATGATAATGTCTGTGCTCCAGCAAGGACTAGTGATAGAACACACACAAGCCGGTAGTCTGTACTGTGATAGAAACACATTCAAGTCCCATGATATTGGTTGTTATGATAATGTCTGTACCCCAGCACAGACTAGTACTAGTTTTAGAACATACACAAGCACATAGTCAGTACTGTGATAGAAACACATTCAAGTCCTGTAATATGAGTTGGTATGAAAATGTCTGTACCCCAGCACACACTAGTGCTAGTATTAGAACACACACCAGCACGTAGTGTGTACTGTGATGGAAACACATTCAAGTCCTGTAATGTAAGTTTGTATGATAATGTCTGTACGCCAGCACAGACTAGTGCTAGTATTAGAACACACACAAGCCCATAGTCTGTACTGTGATAGAAACACATTCAAGTCCTGTAATATAAGTTTGTATGATAATGTCTGTACCCTAGCACAGACTAGTGCTAGTATTAGAACAACGCCTGTTAACTGTTCTGTGATAGAAACACATTCAGGTCCCATAATATGAGTTGGTACATGTATGATAATGTCTGTGCTCCAGCAAGGACTAGTGATTAGAACACACACAAACCTGTAGTCTGTACTGTGATAGAAATACATTCAAATCATGTAATATGAGTTGGTATGGAAATGTCTGTACCCCAGCACAGACTAGTGCTAGTCATTAGAACTCACACAAGCTCGTAGTCTGTACTGTGATAGAAACACATTGAAGTCCCACAATATTGATTGGTATGATAATGTCTGTACCCCAGCACAGACTAGTGCTAGTATTAGAATCTACACAAGCACGTAGTCAGCACTGTGATAGAAACACATTGAAGTCCTGTAATATGAGTTGGTACAAAAATGTCTGTACCCCAGTACAGACTAGTGCTAGTATTAGAACACACACCAGCCCGTAGTCTGTACTGTAATAGAAACACGTTCAAGTCCGGTAATATGAGTTGGTATGATAATGTCTTTACCCTTGCAAGGACTAGTGATTAGAACACACACAAGCCCGTAGTCTGTACTATGATAGAAACACATTCAAGTCCCATAATATTGGTTGGTATGATAATGTCTGTACCACAGAACAGACTAGTGCTAGTTTTAGGACATACACAAGTCTGTAGTCTGTATTGTGATAGAAACAGTCCCGTAATATAAGTTGGTACATTGTGTACCCCAGCACAGACTAATGAATAGAACACACACAAGCCCGTAGTCTGTTCTGTGATAAAAATACATTCAAGTCCTGTAATATGTTGGTATGATAATGTCTGTACCACAGAACAGACTAGTGCTAGTTTTAGGACATACACAAGTCTGTAGTCTGTATTGTGATAGAAACAGTCCCGTAATATAAGTTGGTACATTGTGTACCCCAGCACAGACTAATGAATAAAACACACACAAGCCCATAGTCTGTACTGTGATAGAAACACATTCAAGTCCTGTAATATGAGTTTGTAGTGCTAGTATTAGAATATACACAAGCACATAGTCAGTACGGTGATATTTGCTGTAATATGAGTTGGTATGATAATGTCTGTACCCCAGCACAGAATAGTGCTAGATTTAGAGCATACACAAGTCTGTAGTCTGTGCTGTGATAAAAACACATTTAAGTCCCATAATATAAGTTGGTAGGTTAAAGTTGGTATGTTAATGTCTGTACCCCATCACAGACTAGTGAATAGAACACACACAAGGCCGTAGTCTTTTCTTTGATAGAAATACATTCAAGTCCTGTAATATAAGTTGGTATGATAATGTCTGTACCCCAGCACAGACTAGTGCTAGTATTAGAACACACTCAAGCACATAGTCTGTACTGTGATAGAAACACATTGAAGTCCTGTAATATGAGTTTGTATGAAAATGTCTGTACCCCAGCACAGACTAGTGCTAGTATTAGAACATACACAAGCCCGTAGTCTGTACTGTGATAGAAACACATTCAAGTCCTGTCATATGAGTTGGTATGATAATGTCTGTACCCCGGCACAGACAAGTGCTAGTATTAGAACACACACAAGCCTGTTATCTGTTCTGTGATAGAAACACATTCAAGTCCCATAACATGAGTTGGTATGATAATGTCTGTGCTCCAACAAGGACTAGTGATTAGAACACACACAAGCCGGTAGTCTGTACTATGATAGAAACACATTCAAGTCCCATAATATTGGTTGGTATGATAATGTCTGTACCCCAGCACAGACTAGTGCTAGTATTAGAATATACACAAGCACATAGTCAGTACTGTGATAGAAACACATTCAAGTCCTGTAATGAGTTGGTATGAAAATGTCTGTATCCCAGCACAGACTAGTGCTAGTATTAGAACACACACCAGGCCGTAGTCTGTACTGTGATATAAACACTTTGAAGTCCTGTAATATAAATTGGTATGATAATGTCTGTACCCAAGCACAGAACAGTGCTAGTATCAGAAAACATGCAAACACGTAGTCAGTACTGTGATAGAAACACATTCAAGTCCTGTAATATGAGTTGGTACAAAAATGTCTGTACCCCAGCACAGACTAATGCTAGTATTAGAACATACACCAGCACGTAGTCTGTACAGTGATAGAAAAACATTCAAGTCTGGTAATATGAGATCGTATGATAATGTCTGTACCCCTGCAAGTACTAGTAATTAGAACACACACAAGCCCGTAGTCTGTAATATGATAAAAACACATTCAAGTCCTGTAAGATTTGTTATTATGATAATGTCTGTACCCCAGCACAGACTAGTGCTTGTTTTAGAACATACACAAGTCTGTAGTCTGTACTGTGATAGAAACAGTCCCGTAATATAAGTTGGTATGTTAATGTTTGTACCCCAGCACAGACTAGTGAATAAAACACACACAAGCCCGTAGTCTGTTCTGTGATAAAAATACATTCAAGTCCTGTAATATGTTGGTATGATAATGTCTGTACCCCAGCACAGACTAGTGCTAGTATTAGAACACACACAAGCACATAGTCTGTACTGTGATAGAAACACATTCAAGTCCTGCAATAGGAGTTTACAGTGCTAGTATTAGAATATACGCAAGCACATAGTCAGAACGGTGATAGAAACACATTCAAGTCCTGTAATATGAGTTGGTATGAGAATGTCTGTACCCCAGCACAGACTAGTGCTAGTCATTAGAACTCACACAAGCCCGTAGTTTGTACTGTGATAGAAACACATTCAAGTCCTGTAATATTGGTTGGTATGATAATGTCTGTACCCCAGCACAGACTAGTGCTAGTATTAGAATCTACACAAGCACGTAGTCAGCACTGCGATAGAAACACATTGAAGTCCTGTAATATGAGTTGGTACAAAAATGTCTGTACCCCAACACAGACTAGTGCTAGTATTAGAACACACACAAGCCCATAGACTGTACTGTGATAGAAACATGTTCAAGTCCGGTAATATGAGTTGGTATGATAATGTCTTTACACTTGCAATGACTAGTGATTAGAACACACACAAGCCCGTAGTCTGTACTATGATAGAAACACATTGAAGTCCTGTAATATTTGTTGGTATGATAATGTCTGTACCCCAGCACAGAATAGTGCTAGTTTTAGAGCTTACACAAGTCTGTAGTCTGTGCTGTGATAAAAACACATTTAAGTCCCATAATATAAGTTGGTAGGTTAAAGTTGGTATGTTTGAACCCCAGCACAGACTAGTGAATAGAACACACACAAGCCCGTAGTCTTTTCTTTGATAGAAATACATTCAAGTCCTGTAATATAAGTTGGTATGATAATGTCTGTACCCCAGCACAGACTAGTGCTAGTATTAGAACAGACTCAAGCACATAGTCTGTACTGTGATAGAAACACATTGAAGTCCTGTAATATGAGTTTGTATGAAAATGTCTGTACCCCAGCACAGACTAGTGCTAGTATTAGAACATACACAAGCCCGTAGTCTGTACTGTGATAGAAACACATTCAAGTCCTGTCATATGAGTTGGAATGATAATGTCTGTACCCCAGTACAGACAAGTGCTAGTATTAGAACACACACAAGCCTGTTATCTGTTCTGTGATAGAAACACATTCAAGTCCCATAACATGAGTTGGTATGATAATGTCTGTGCTTGTATTATAAAACACAAGCCCATAGTCTGTACTGTGACAGAAACACATTCAAGTCCTGTAATATACGAGGGTTGTCCCAAAACTCCGTGACAAATTTCATAAACGAGCCATTTTTAGCGTCAGGACATTCATTTTCACTCATTTCATCCACGAAGAAGTTATTACACTTTATATTAAGTCTCCAATGAAACATTAGCTTTAGTTTTACTTTAAATTCACATAATTGATGAGGAGGTGTCATCTGCTGGCGCACGCCATTTTCTCCATATACATTTTTTGTATGAACTCCAATCCTGTATGAATATTTTCGATATTTGATATCATTTCTGCTTCATATTACATAGACGTTTTCTTCTGAAACTTCGATGTCATCACAGAAAATTTGAATGTGATCAAGTGAATAATAGACAGTATACAAACAAACGAAAAAGATCAGCAGAAAATAGGAAATTTGAAATGACGACGTCAGAAGATTGCGCGGCGCAGCGAACAGTTATAAAATTTTGTGCTGATCTTGGAATTACACGCGACTAGACTATAGAACAAATTTGGCGTACTGAAAAGTTTAAAAACATTACTCGAGCACTGGCTTACAAGTGCCATGGCAGTAAAACAAACTTAAGGGCAGGTGAACGCTAGAAAGAGGAGAAAGCACGAAATGGTGGGCCGATTTCTTTAGATGAAGAATCGTGTGATTTGGTGAAGAGATGCATTTTTGCAGATCGAAAACTAACAGTCAGAAAGGTACCGTCGTCGACCGCCATTTCAAGGTCTTCTTTCCACAGAATATTTAAGGAGAAACTAACATGTCACAAGTCTGCGAGATAAAGCAGAAAAAGGTTCACACGTCCCTAGAGTTTCTTGCTCAAGTTGAAGCAGACGACGCTCTGTTAGATCCTCTTTTTATAGCAGATGAGAGGTGGTTAAACTACTTAGAAACCAGAGGAAAGCGACAGTCCAGTATATGGAAGACACCTCGGACCCCTCCATCCACGAAGGCAAAAATTTCTACTCGGATTTACAACTTTGCCACTTTTCCACAGCTTAAGGAGAATTTACGAAGTCTCGAATTCGATTCCAGCAACGAGCTGATGTCTGCTATATTTGCTTTTAACAGAGCTCTGACAGAAATTTTGAGCAGCCGTGGATTAAATGACATGGCAAATACGTTGAATTTCACGGAGAATACCTTGACAAAGGCTCTTAAACTTAACATTGACGTCGTTAATTAACGCTTGACGTGCGCCGCAGTGTGGGTACTTGTTGTGGTATTCATGCTATAATTTCTTTATTTGTAAAGATTTTTGTGTGATTTTCTATATACATGTTTGGTATATATGTATTGAAAACATATCGAAAAATTGCATTTGTAGCGTTTCATTTTCTTTTGCTATTGAAATTGTCACGGAATTTTGGGACAACCCTGGTAAGTTTGTATTATAATGTCTGTACCCCAGCACAGACTAGTGCTAGAATTAGAACACACACAATCCCGTTAACTGTTCTGTGATAGAAACACATTCAAGTCCCATAACATGAGTTGATACATGTATGATAATGTCTGTGCTCTAGTGATTAGAATACAAAAAAGCCCGTAGTCTGTACTGTGATAGAAACACATTTAAATCATGTAATATGATTTGGTATGAAAATGTCTGTACCCCAGCACAGACTAGTGCTAGTCATTAGAACTCACACAAGCCCGTAGTCTGTACTGTGATAGAAACACATTCAAGTCCCATAATATTGGTTGGTATGATAATGTCTGTACCCCAGCACAGACTAGTGCTAGTATTAGAATCTACACAAGCACGTAGTCAGCACTGTGATAGAAACACATTGAAGTCCTGTAATATGAGTTGGTACAAAAATGTCTGTACCCCAGCACAGACTAGTGCTAGTATTAGAACACACACAAGCCCATAGACTGTACTGTGATAGAAACACTTTCAAGTCCGGTAATATGAGTTGGTATGATAATGTCTTTACCCTTGCAAGGACTAGTGATTAGAACACACACAAGCCCGTAGTCTGTACTATGATAGAAACACATTGAAGTTCTGTAATATTTGTTGGTATGATAATGTCTGTACCCCAGCAGAGAATAGTGCTAGATTTAGAGCATACACAAGTCTGTAGTCTGTGCTGTGATAAAAACACATTTAAGTCCCGTAATATAAGTTGGTAGGTTAAAGTTGGTATGTTTGAACCCCAGCACAGACTAGTGAATAGAACACACACAAGGCCGTAGTCCTTTCTTTGATAGAAATACATTCCTGTAATATAAGTTGGTATGATAATGTCTGTACCCCAGCACAGACTAGTGCTAGTATTAGAACACACTCAAGCACATAGTCTGTACTGTGATAGAAACACATTGAAGTCCTGTAATATGAGTTTGTATGAAAATGTCTGTACCCTAGCACAGACTAGTGCTAGTATTAGAACATACACAAGCCCGTAGTCTGTACTGTGATAGAAACACATTCAAGTCCTGTCATATGAGTTGGTATGATAATGTCTGTACCCCAGCACAGACAAGTGCTAGTATTAGAACACACACAAGCCTGTTATCTGTTCTGTGATAGAAACACATTCAAGTCCCATAACATGAGTTAGTATGATAATGTCTGTGCTCCAACAAGGACTAGTGATTAGAACACACACAAGCCGGTAGTCTGTACTATGATAGAAACACATTCAAGTCCCATAATATTGGTTGGTATGATAATGTCTGTACCCCAGCACAGACTAGTGCTAGTATTATAAAACACAAGCCCATAGTCTGTACTGTGATGGAAACACATTCAAGTCCTGTAATATACGAGGGTCGTCCCAAAACTCCGTGACAAATTTCATAAACGAGCCATTTTTAGCATCAGGACATTCATTTTCACACATTTCATCCACGAAGAAGTTATTTCACTTTATATTAAGTCTCCAATGAAACATTAGCTTTAGTTTTACTTTAAATTCACATAATTGATGAGGAGGTGTCATCTGCTGGCGCATGCCATTTTCTCCATATACATTTTTTGTATGAACTCCAATCCTGTATGAATATTTTCGATATTTGATATCATTTCTGCTTCATATTACATAGACGTTTTCTTCTGAAACTTCGATGTCATCACAGAAAATTTGAATGTGATCAAGTGAATAATAGACGGTATACAAAGAAACGAAAAAGGTCAGCAGAAAATAGGAAATTTGAAATGACGACGTCAGAAGATTGCGCGGCGCAGCGAACAGTTATAAAATTTTGTGCTGATCTTGGAATTACACGCGACTAGACTATAGAACAAATTTGGCGTACTGAAAAGTTTAAAAACATTAATCGAGCACTGGCTTACAAGTGCCATGGCTGTAAAACAAACTTAAGGGCAGGTGAACGCTAGAAAGAGGAGAAAGCACGAAATGGTGGGCCGATTTCTTTAGATGAAGAGTCGTGTGATTTGGTGAAGAGATGCAGATCGAAAACTAACAGTCAGAAAGGTACCGTTGTCGACCGCCATTTCAAGGTCTTCTTTCCACAGAATATTTAAGGACAAACTAACATGTCACAAGTCTGCGAGATAAAGCAGAAGAAGGTTCACATGTCCATAGAGTTTCTTGCTCGAGTTGAAGCAGACGACGCTCTGTTAGATCCTCTTTTTATAGCAGATGAGAGGTGGTTAAACTACTTAGAAACTGGAGGAAAGCTACAGTCCAGTAAATGGAAGACACCTAGGACTCCTCCATCCAAGAATTTCTACTCGGATTTACAACTTTTCCACAGCTTAAGGAGAATTTACGAAGTCGCGAATTCGATTCCAGCAACGAGCTGATGTCTGCTATATTTGCTTTTAACAGAGCTCTGACAGAAATTTTGAGCAGCCGTGGATTAAATAACATGGCAAATACGTTGAATTTCACAGAGAATACCTTGACAAAGGCTCTTAAACTTAACATTGACGTCGTTAATTAACGCTTGACGTGCGCCGCAGTGTGGGTACTTGTTGTGGTATTTATGCTATAATTTCTTTATTTGTAAAGATTTTTGTGTGATTTTATATATACATGTTTGGTATATATGTATTGAAAACATATCGAAAAATTGCATTTGTAGCGTTTCATTTTCTTTTGCTATTGAAATTGTCACGGAATTTTGGTACAACCCTGGTAACTTTGTATGATAATGTCTGTACCCCAGCACAGACTAGTGCTAGAATTAGAACACATACAATCCCGTTAACTGTTCTGTGATAGAAACACATTCAAGTCCCGTAACATGAGTTGATACATGTATGATAATGTCTGTGCTCTAGTGATTAGAATACAAAAAAGCCCGTAGTCTGTACAGTGATAGAAACACATTCAAATCATGTAATGAGTTGGTATGAAAATGTCTGTACCCCAGCACAGACTAGTGCTAGTCATTAGAACTCACACAAGCCCGTCGTCTGTACTGTGATAGAAACACATTCAAGTCCCATAATATTGGTTGGTATGATAATGTCTGTACCCCAGCACAGACTAGTGCTAGTATTAGAATCTACACAAGCAGGTAGTCAGCACTGTGATAGAAACACATTGAAGTCCTGTAATATGAGTTGGTACAAAAATGTCTGTACCCCAGCACAGACTAGTGCTAGTATTAGAACACACACAAGCCCATAGACTGTACTGTGATAGAAACACGTTCAAGTCCGGTAATATGAGTTGGTATGATAATGTCTTTACCCTTGCAATGACTAGTGATTAGAACACACACAAGCCCGTAGTCTGTACTATGATAGAAACACAATGAAGTCCTGTAATATTTGTTGGTATGATAATGTCTGTACCCCAGCAGAGAATAGTGCTAGATTTAGAGCATACACAAGTCTGTAGTCTGTGCTGTGATAAAAACACATTTAAGTCCCATAACATAAGTTGGTAGGTTAAAGTTGGTATGTTTGAACCCCAGCACAGACTAGTTAATAGAACACACACAAGCCCGTAGTCTTTTCTTTGATAGAAATACATTCAAGTCCTGTAATATAAGTTGGTATGATAATGTCTGTACCCCAGCACAGACTAGTGCTAGTATTAGAACAGACTCAAGCACATAGTCTGTACTGTGATAGAAACACATTGAAGTCCTGTAATATGAGTTTGTATGAAAATGTCTGTACCCCAGCACAGACTAGTGCTAGTATTAGAACATACACAAGCCCGTAGTCTGTACTGTGATAGAAAAACATTCAAGTCCTGTCATATGAGTTGGAATGATAATGTCTGTACCCCAGCACAGACAAGTGCTAGTATTAGAACACACACAAGCCTGTTATCTGTTCTGTGATAGAAACACATTCAAGTCCCATAACATGAGTTGGTATGATAATGTCTGTGCTCCAACAAGGACTAGTGATTAGAACACACACAAGCCGGTAGTCTGTACTATGATAGAAACACATTCAAGTCCCATGATATTGGTTGGTATGATAACGTCTGTACCCCAGCACAGACTAGTGCTAGTATTAGAATATACACAAGCACATAGTCAGTACTGTGATAGAAACACATTCAAGTCCTGTAATGAGTTGGTATGAAAATGTCTGTATCCCAGCACAGACTAGTGCTAGTATTAGAACACACACCAGGCCGTAGTCTGTACTGTGATAGAAACACATTGAAGTCCTGTAATATAAATTGGTATGATAATGTCTGTACACAAGCACAGACTAGTGCTAGTATTAGAAAACATGCAAACACGTAGTCAGTACTGTGATAGAAACACATTCAAGTCCTGTAATATGAGTTGGTACAAAAATGTCTGTACCCCAGCACAGACTAGTGCTAGTATTAGAACACACACCAGCACGTAGTCTGTACAGTGATAGAAAAACATTCAAGTCTGGTAATATGAGATCGTATGATAATGTCTGTACCCCTGCAAGTACTAGTAATTAGAACACACACAAGTCCGTAGTCTGTAATATGATAAAAACACATTCAAGTCCTGTAAGATTTGTTATTATGATAATGTCTGTACCCCAGCACAGACTAGTGCTAGTTTTAGAACATACACAAGTCTGTAGTCTGTACTGTGATAGAAACAGTCCCGTAATATAAGTTGGTATGTTAATGTTTGTACCCCAGCACAGACTAGTGAATAAAACACACACAAGCCCGTAGTCTGTTCTGTGATAAAAATACATTCAAGTCCTGTAATATGTTGGTGTGATAATATCTGTACCCCAGCACAGACTCGTGCTAGTATTAGAACACACACAAGCACATAGTCTGTACTGTGATAGAAACACATTCAAGTCCTGCAATAGGAGTTTACAGTGCTAGTATTAGAATATACGCAAGCACATAGTCAGTACGGTGATAGAAACACATTCAAGTCCTGTAATATGAGTTGGTATGAAAATGTCTGTACCCCAGCACAGACTAGTGCTAGTATTAGAACATACACAAGCCCATAGTCTGTACTGTGATGGAAACACATTCAAGTCCTGTAATATAAGTTTGTATGATAATGTCTGTACCCCAGCACAGACTAGTGCTAGTATTATAAAACACAAGCCCATAGTCTGTACTGTGATAGAAACACATTCAAGTCCTGTAATATACGAGGGTTGTCCCAAAACTCCGTGACAAATTTCATAAACGAGCCATTTTTAGCATCAGGACATTCATTTTCACACATTTCATCCACGAAGAAGTTATTTCACTTTATATTAAGTCTCCAATGAAACATTAGCTTTAGTTTTACTTTAAATTCACATAATTGATGAGGAGGTGTCATCTGCCGGCGCATGCCATTTTCTCCATATACATTTTTTGTATGAACTCCAATCCTGTATAAATATTTTTGATATTTGATATCATTTCTGCTTCATATTACATAGACGTTTTCTTCTGAAACTTCGATGTCATCACAGAAAATTTGAATGTGATCGAGTGAATAACAGACGTCAACAAACAAACGAAAAAGATCAGCAGAAAATAGGAAATTTGAAATGACGACGTCAGAAGATTGCGCAGCGCAGCGAACAGTTATAAAAATTTTGTGCTGATCTTGGAATTACACGCGACTAGACTATAGAACAAATTTGGCGTACTGAAAAGTTTAAAAACATTACTCGAGCACTGGCTTACAAGTGCCATGGCAGTAAAACAAACTTAAGGGCAGGTGAACGCTAGAAAGAGGAGAAAGCACGAAATGGTGGGCCGATTTCTTTAGATGAAGAATCGTGTGATTTGGTGAAGAGATGCATTTTTGCAGATCGAAAACTAACAGTCAGAAAGGTACCGTCGTCGACCGCCATTTCAAGGTCTTCTTTCCACAGAATACTTAAGGACAAACTAACATGTCACAAGTCTGCGAGATCAAGCAGAAGAAGGTTCACACGTCCCTAGAGTTTCTTGCTCAAGTTGAAGCAGACGACGCTCTGTTGGATCCTCTTTTTATAGCAGATGAGAGGTGGTTAAACTACTTAGAAACTGGAGGAAAGCGACAGTCCAGTATATGGAAGACACCTCGGACCCCTCCATCCAAGAAGGCAGAAATTTCTACTCAGATTTACAACTTTGCCACTTTTCCACAGCTTAACGAGAATTTACGAAGTCGCGAATTCGATTCCAGCAACGAGCTGATGTCTGCTATATTTGCTTTTAACAGAGCTCTGACAGAAATTTTGAGCAGCCGTGGATTAAATGACATGGCAAATACGTTGAATTTCACGGAGAATACCTTGACAAAGGCTCTTAAACTTAACATTGACGTCGTTAATTAACGCTTGACGTGCGCCGCAGTGTGGGTACTTGTTGTGGTATTTATGTTATAATTTCTTTATTTGTAAAGATTTTTGTGTGATTTTCTATATACATGTTTGGTATATATATATATGTATTGAAAACATATCGAAAAATTGCATTTGTGGCGTTTCATTTTCTTTTGCTATTGAAATTGTCACGGAATTTTGGGACAACCCTGGTAAGTTTGTATGATAATGTCTGTACCCCAGCACAGACTAGTGCTAGAATTAGAACACACACAATCCCGTTAACTGTTCTGTGATAGAAACACATTCAAGTCCCGTAACATGAGTTGATACATGTATGATAATGTCTGTGCTCTAGTGATTAGAATACAAAAAAGCCCGTAGTCTGTACAGTGATAGAAACACATTCAAATCATGTAATGAGTTGGTATGAAAATGTCTGTACCCCAGCACAGACTAGTGCTAGTCATTAGAACTCACACAAGCCCGTAGTCTGTACTGTGATAGAAACACATTCAAGTCCCATAATATTGGTTTAGTATGATAATGTCTGTACCCCAGCACGGACTAGTGCTAGTATTAGAATATACACAAGCACGTAGTCAGGACTGTGATAGAAACACATTGAAGTCCTGTAATATGAGTTGGTACAAAAATGTCTGTACCCCAGCACAGACTAGTGCTAGTATTAGAACACACACAAGCCCATAGACTGTACTGTGATAGAAACACGTTCAAGTCCGGTAATATGAGTTGGTATGATAATGTCTTTACCCTTGCAATGACTAGTGATTAGAACACACACAAGCCCGTAGTCTGTACTATGATAGAAACACATTGAAGTCCTGTAATATTTGTTGGTATGATAATGTCTGTACCCCAGCAGAGAATAGTGCTAGATTTAGAGCATACACAAGTCTGTAGTCTGTGCTGTGATAAAAACACATTTAAGTCCCGTAATATAAGTTGGTAGGTTAAAGTTGGTATGTTTGAACCCCAGCACAGACTAGTGAATAGAACACACACAAGGCCGTAGTCTTTTCTTTGATAGAAATACATTCAAGTCCTGTAATATAAGTTGGTATGATAATGTCTGTACCCCAGCACAGACTAGTGCTAGTATTAGAACACACTCAAGCACATAGTCTGTACTGTGATAGAAACACATTGAAGTCCTGTAATATGAGTTTGTATGAAAATGTCTGTACCCCAGCACAGACTAGTGCTAGTATTAGAACATACACAAGCCCGTAGTCTGTACTGTGATAGAAACACATTCAAGTCCTGTCATATGAGTAGGTATGATAATGTCTGTACCCCGGCACAGACAAGTGCTAGTATTAGAACACACACAAGCCTGTTATCTGTTCTGTGATAGAAGCACATTCAAGTCCCATAACATGAGTTGGTATGATAATGTCTGTGCTCCAACAAGGACTAGTGATTAGAACACACACAAGCCGGTAGTCTGTACTATGATAGAAACACATTCAAGTCCCATAATATTGGTTGGTATGATAATGTCTGTACCCCAGCACAGACTAGTGCTAGTATTAGAATATACACAAGCACATAGTCAGTACTGTGATAGAAACACATTCAAGTCCTGTAATGAGTTGGTATGAAAATGTCTGTATCCCAGCACAGACTAGTGCTAGTATTAGAACACACACCAGGCCGTAGTCTGTACTGTGATATAAACACTTTGAAGTCCTGTAATATAAATTGGTATGATAATGTCTGTACCCAAGCACAGAACAGTGCTAGTATCAGAAAACATGCAAACACGTAGTCAGTACTGTGATAGAAACACATTCAAGTCCTGTAATATGAGTTGGTACAAAAATGTCTGTACCCCAGCACAGACTAATGCTAGTATTAGAACACACACCAGCACGTAGTCTGTACAGTGATAGAAAAACATTCAAGTCTGGTAATATGAGATCGTATGATGTCTGTACCCCTGCAAGTACTAGTAATTAGAACACACACAAGCCCGTAGTCTGTAATATGATAAAAACACATTCAAGTCCTGTAAGATTTGTTATTATGATAATGTCTGTACCCCAGCACAGACTAGTGCTAGTTTTAGAACATACACAAGTCTGTAGTCTGTACTGTGATAGAAACAGTCCCGTAATATAAGTTGGTATGTTAATGTTTGTACCCCAGCACAGACTAGTGAATAAAACACACACAAGCCCGTAGTCTGTTCTGTGATAAAAATACATTCAAGTCCTGTAATATGTTTGTATGATAATGTCTGTACCCCAGGACAGACTAGTGCTAGTATTAGAACACACACAAGCACAGTCTGTACTGTGATAGAAACACATTCAAGTCCTGCAATATGAGTTTACAGTGCTAGTATTAGAATATACACAAGCACATAGTCAGTACGGTGATAGAAACACATTCAAGTCCTGTAATATGAGTTGGTATGAAAATGTCTGTACCCCAGCACAGACTAGTGCTAGTCATTAGAACTCACACAAGCCCGTAGTTTGTACTGTGATAGAAACACATTCAAGTCCTGTAATATAAGTTTGTATGATAATGTCTGTACCCCAGCACAGACTAGTGCTAGTCATTAGAACTCACACAAGCCCGTAGTTTGTACTGTGATAGAAACACATTCAAGTCCTGTAATATTGGTTGGTATGATAATGTCTGTACCCCAGCACAGACTAGTGCTAGTATTAGAATCTACACAAGCACGTAGTCAGCACTGTGATAGAAACACATTGAAGTCCTGTAATATGAGTTGGTACAAAAATGTCTGTACCCCAACACAGACTAGTGCTAGTATTAGAACACACACAAGCCCATAGACTGTACTGTGATAGAAACATGTTCAAGTCCGGTAATATGAGTTGGTATGATAATGTCTTTACCCTTGCAAGGACTAGTGATTAAAACACACACAAGCCCGTAGTCTGTACTATGATAGAAACACATTGAAGTCCTGTAATATTTGTTGGTATGATAATGTCTGTACCCCAGCACAGAATAGTGCTAGATTTAGAGCTTACACAAGTCTGTAGTCTGTGCTGTGATAAAAACACATTTAAGTCCCATAACATAAGTTGGTAGGTTAAAGTTGGTATGTTTGAACCCCAGCACAGACTAGTGAATAGAACACACACAAGCCCGTAGTCTTTTCTTTGATAGAAATACATTCAAGTCCTGTAATATAAGTTGGTATGATAATGTCTGTACCCCAGCACAGACTAGTGCTAGTATTAGAACAGACTCAAGCACATAGTCTGTACTGTGATAGAAACACATTGAAGTCCTGTAATATGAGTTTGTATGAAAATGTCTGTACCCCAGCACAGACTAGTGCTAGTATTAGAACATACACAAGCCCGTAGTCTGTACTGTGATAGAAACACATTCAAGTCCTGTCATATGAGTTGGTATGATAATGTCTGTACCCCAGCACAGACAAGTGCTAGTATTAGAACACACACAAGCCTGTTATCTGTTCTGTGATAGAAGCACATTCAAGTCCCATAACATGAGTTGGTATGATAATGTCTGTTCTCCAACAAGGACTAGTGATTAGAACACACACAAGCCGGTAGTCTGTACTATGATAGAAACACATTCAAGTCCCATAATATTGGTTGGTATGATAATGTCTGTACCCCAGCATAGACTAGTGCTAGTATTAGAATATACACAAGCACATAGTCAGTACTGTGATAGAAACACATTCAAGTCCTGTAATGAGTTGGTATGAAAATGTCTGTATCCCAGCACAGACTAGTGCTAGTATTAGAACACACACCAGGCCGTAGTCTGTACTGTGATATAAACACTTTGAAGTCCTGTAATATAAATTGGTATGATAATGTCTGTACCCAAGCACAGAACAGTGCTAGTATCAGAAAACATGCAAACACGTAGTCAGTACTGTGATAGAAACACATTCAAGTCCTGTAATATGAGTTGGTACAAAAATGTCTGTACCCCAGCACAGACTAATGCTAGTATTAGAACACACACCAGCACGTAGTCTGTACAGTGATAGAAAAACATTCAAGTCTGGTAATATGAGATCGTATGATGTCTGTACCCCTGCAAGTACTAGTAATTAGAACACACACAAGCCCGTAGGCTGTAATATGATAAAAACACATTCAAGTCCTGTAAGATTTGTTATTATGATAATGTCTGTACCCCAGCACAGACTAGTGCTAGTTTTAGAACATACACAAGTCTGTAGTCTGTACTGTGATAGAAACAGTCCCGTAATATAAGTTGGTATGTTAATGTTTGTACCCCAGCACAGACTAGTGAATAAAACACACACAAGCCCGTAGTCTGTTCTGTGATAAAAATACATTCAAGTCCTGTAATATGTTGGTATGATAATGTCTGTACCCCAGCACAGACTAGTGCTAGTATTAGAACACACACAAGCACATAGTCTGTACTGTGATAGAAACACATTCAAGTCCTGCAATATGAGTTTACAGTGCTAGTATTAGAATATACACAAGCACATAGTCAGTACGGTGATAGAAACACATTCAAGTCCTGTAATATGAGTTGGTATGAAAATGTCTGTACCCCAGCACAGACTAGTGCTAGTCATTAGAACTCACACAAGCCCGTAGTTTGTACTGTGATAGAAACACATTCAAGTCCTGTAATATAAGTTTGTATGATAATGTCTGTACCCCAGCACAGACAAGTGCTAGTATTAGAACACACACAAGCCTGTTATCTGTTCTGTGATAGAAACACATTCAAGTCCCATAACATGAGTTGGTATGATAATGTCTGTGCTAGTATTATAAAACACAAGCCCATAGTCTGTACTGTGACAGAAACACATTCAAGTCCTGTAATATACGAGGGTTGTCCCAAAACTCCGTGACAAATTTCATAAACGAGCCATTTTTAGCGTCAGGACATTCATTTTCACTCATTTCATCCACGAAGAAGTTATTACACTTTATATTAAGTCTCCAATGAAACATTAGCTTTAGTTTTACTTTAAATTCACATAATTGATGAGGAGGTGTCATCTGCTGGCGCACGCCATTTTCTCATATACATTTTTTGTATGAACTCCAATCCTGTATGAATATTTTCGATATTTGATATCATTTCTGCTTCATATTACATAGACGTTTTCTTCTGAAACTTCGATGTCATCACAGAAAATTTGAATGTGATCAAGTGAATAATAGACAGTATACAAACAAACGAAAAAGATCAGCAGAAAATAGGAAATTTGAAATGACGACGTCAGAAGATTGCGCGGCGCAGCGAACAGTTATAAAATTTTGTGCTGATCTTGGAATTACACGCGACTAGACTATAGAACAAATTTGGCGTACTGAAAAGTTTAAAAACATTACTCGAGCACTGGCTTACAAGTGCCATGGCAGTAAAACAAACTTAAGGGCAGGTGAACGCTAGAAAGAGGAGAAAGCACGAAATGGTGGGCCGATTTCTTTAGATG
Organism: Hippopus hippopus; assembly: GCA_946811185.2. Taxonomy (NCBI): domain Eukaryota; kingdom Metazoa; phylum Mollusca; class Bivalvia; order Cardiida; family Cardiidae; genus Hippopus; species Hippopus hippopus. The sequence continues at coordinate 7,077,085 of OX328106.1, forward strand.
AAGAATCGTGTGATTTGGTGAAGAGATGCATTTTTGCAGATCGAAAACTAACAGTCAGAAAGGTACCGTCGTCGACCGCCATTTCAAGGTCTTCTTTCCACAGAATATTTAAGGAGAAACTAACATGTCACAAGTCTGCGAGATAAAGCAGAAAAAGGTTCACACGTCCCTAGAGTTTCTTGCTCAAGTTGAAGCAGACGACGCTCTGTTAGATCCTCTTTTTATAGCAGATGAGAGGTGGTTAAACTACTTAGAAACCAGAGGAAAGCGACAGTCCAGTATATGGAAGACACCTCGGACCCCTCCATCCACGAAGGCAAAAATTTCTACTCGGATTTACAACTTTGCCACTTTTCCACAGCTTAAGGAGAATTTACGAAGTCCCGAATTCGATTCCAGCAACGAGCTGATGTCTGCTATATTTGCTTTTAACAGAGCTCTGACAGAAATTTTGAGCAGCCGTGGATTAAATGACATGGCAAATACGTTGAATTTCACGGAGAATACCTTGACAAAGGCTCTTAAACTTAACATTGACGTCGTTAATTAACGCTTGACGTGCGCCGCAGTGTGGGTACTTGTTGTGGTATTCATGCTATAATTTCTTTATTTGTAAAGATTTGTGTGTGATTTTCTATATACATGTTTGGTATATATGTATTGAAAACATATCGAAAAATTGCATTTGTAGCGTTTCATTTTCTTTTGCTATTGAAATTGTCACGGAATTTTGGGACAACCCTGGTAAGTTTGTATGATAATGTCTGTACCCCAGCACAGACTAGTTCTAGAATTAGAACACACACAATCCCGTTAACTGTTCTGTGATAGAAACACATTCAAGTCCCGTAACATGAGTTGATACATGTATGATAATGTCTGTGCTCTAGTGATTAGAATACAAAAAAGCCCGTAGTCTGTACTGTGATAGAAACACATTTAAATCATGTAATATGATTTGGTATGAAAATGTCTGTACCCCAGCACAGACTAGTGCTAGTCATTAGAACTCACACAAGCCCGTAGTCTGTACTGTGATAGAAACACATTCAAGTCCCATAATATTGGTTGGTATGATAATGTCTGTACCCCAGCACAGACTAGTGCTAGTATTAGAATCTACACAAGCACGTAGTCAGCACTGTGATAGAAACACATTGAAGTCCTGTAATATGAGTTGGTACAAAAATGTCTGTACCCCAGCACAGACTAGTGCTAGTATTAGAACACACACAAGCCCATAGACTGTACTGTGATAGAAACACGTTCAAGTCCGGTAATATGAGTTGGTATGATAATGTCTTTACCCTTGCAAGGACTAGTGATTAGAACACACACAAGCCCGTAGTCTGTACTATGATAGAAACACATTGAAGTTCTGTAATATTTGTTGGTATGATAATGTCTGTACCCCAGCACAGAATAGTGCTAGATTTAGAGCATACACAAGTCTGTAGTCTGTGCTGTGATAAAAACACATTTAAGTCCCGTAATATAAGTTGGTAGGTTAAAGTTGGTATGTTTGAACCCCAGCACAGACTAGTGAATAGAACACACACAAGGCCGTAGTCTTTTCTTTGATAGAAATACATTCCTGTAATATAAGTTGGTATGATAATGTCTGTACCCCAGCACAGACTAGTTCTAGTATTAGAACACACTCAAGCACATAGTCTGTACTGTGATAGAAACACATTGAAGTCCTGTAATATGAGTTTGTATGAAAATGTCTGTACCCCAGCACAGACTAGTGCTAGTATTAGAACATACACAAGCCCGTAGTCTGTACTGTGATAGAAACACATTCAAGTCCTGTCATATGAGTTGGTATGATAATGTCTGTACCCCAGCACAGACAAGTGCTAGTATTAGAACACACACAAGCCTGTTATCTGTTCTGTGATAGAAACACATTCAAGTCCCATAACATGAGTTAGTATGATAATGTCTGTGCTAGTATTATAAAACACAAGCCCATAGTCTGTACTGTGATAGAAACACATTCAAGTCCTGTAATATACGAGGGTTGTCCCAAAACTCCGTGACAAATTTCATAAACGAGCCATTTTTAGCGTCAGGACATTCATTTTCACTCATTTCATCCACGAAGAAGTTATTACACTTTATATTAAGTCTCCAATGAAACATTAGCTTTAGTTGTACTTTAAATTCACATAATTGATGAGGAGGTGTCATCTGCTGGCGCACGCCATTTTCTCTATATACATTTTTTGTATGAACTCCAATCCTGTATGAATATTTTCGATATTTGATATCATTTCTGCTTCATATTACATAGACGTTTTCTTCTGAAACTTCGATGTCATCACAGAAAATTTGAATGTGATCAAGTGAATAATAGACAGTATACAAACAAACGAAAAAGATCAGCAGAAAATAGGAAATTTGAAATGACGACGTCAGAAGATTGCGCGGCGCAGCGGACAGTTATAAAATTTTGTGCTGATCTTAGAATTACACGCGACTAGACTATAGAACAAATTTGGCGTACTGAAAAGTTTAAAAACATTACTCGAGCACTGGCTTACAAGTGCCATGGCAGTAAAACAAACTTAAGGGCAGGTGAACGATAGAAAGAGGAGAAAGCACGAAATGGTGGGCCGATTTCTTTAGATGAAGAATCGTGTGATTTGGTGAAGAGATGCATTTTTGCAGATCGAAAACTAACAGTCAGAAAGGTACCGTCGTCGACCGCCATTTCAAGGTCTTCTTTCCACAGAATATTTAAGGACAAACTAACATGTCACAAGTCTGCGAGATCAAGCAGAAGAAGGTTCACACGTCCCTAGAGTTTCTTGCTCAAGTTGAAGCAGACGACGCTCTGTTAGATCCTCTTTTTATAGCAGATGAGAGGTGGTTAAACTACTTAGAAACCAGAGGAAAGCGACAGTCCAGTATATGGAAGACACCTCGGACCCCTCCATCCACGAAGGCAAAAATTTCTACTCGGATTTACAACTTTGCCACTTTTCCACAGCTTAAGGAGAATTTACGAAGTCCCGAATTCGATTCCAGCAACGAGCTGATGTCTGCTATATTTGCTTTTAACAGAGCTCTGACAGAAATTTTGAGCAGCCGTGGATTAAATGACATGGCAAATACGTTGAATTTCGCGGAGAATACCTTGACAAAGGCTCTTAAACTTAACATTGACGTCGTTAATTAACGCTTGACGTGCGCCGCAGTGTGGGTACTTGTTGTGGTATTCATGCTATAATTTCTTTATTTGTAAAGATTTTTGTGTGATTTTCTATATACATGTTTGGTATATATGTATTGAAAACATACTGAAAAATTGCATTTGTAGCGTTTCATTTTCTTTTGCTATTGAAATTGTCACAGAATTTTGGGACAACCCTGGTAAGTTTGTATGATAATGTCTGTACCCCAGCACAGACTAGTGCTAGAATTAGAACACACACAATCCCGTTAACTGTTCTGTGATAGAAACACATTCAAGTCCCGTAACATGAGTTGATACATGTATGATAATGTCTGTGCTCTAGTGATTAGAATACAAAAAAGCCCGTAGTCTGTACTGTGATAGAAATACATTTAAATCATGTAATATGAGTTGGTATGAAAATGTCTGTACCCCAGCACAGACTAGTGCTAGTCATTAGAACTCACACAAGCCCGTAGTCTGTACTGTGATAGAAACACATTCAAGTCCCATAATATTGGTTGGTATGATAATGTCTGTACCCCAGCACAGACTAGTGCTAGTATTAGAATCTACACAAGCACGTAGTCAGCACTGTGATAGAAACACATTGAAGTCCTGTAATATGAGTTGGTACAAAAATGTCTGTACCCCAGCACAGAATAGTGCCAGTATTAGAACACACACAAGCCCATAGACTGTACTGTGATAGAAACACGTTCAAGTCCGGTAATATGAGTTGGTATGATAATGTCTTTACCCTTGCAAGGACTAGTGATTAGAACACACACAAGCCCGTAGTCTGTACTATGATAGAAACACATTGAAGTCCTGTAATATTTGTTGGTATGATAATGTCTGTACCCCAGCACAGAATAGTGCTAGATTTAGAGCATACACAAGTCTGTAGTCTGTGCTGTGATAAAAACACATTTAAGTCCCGTAATATAAGTTGGTAGGTTAAAGTTGGTATGTTTGAACCCCAGCACAGACTAGTGAATAGAACACACACAAGGCCGTAGTCTTTTCTTTGATAGAAATACATTCCTGTAATATAAGTTGGTATGATAATGTCTGTACCCCAGCACAGACTAGTGCTAGTATTAGAACACACTCAAGCACATAGTCTGTACTGTGATAGAAACACATTGAAGTCCTGTAATATGAGTTTGTATGAAAATGTCTGTACCCCAGCACAGACTAGTGCTAGTATTAGAACATACACAAGCCCGTAGTCTGTACTGTGATAGAAACACATTCAAGTCCTGTCATATGAGTTGGTATGATAATGTCTGTACCCCAGCACAGACAAGTGCTAGTATTAGAACACACACAAGCCTGTTATCTGTTCTGTGATAGAAACACATTCAAGTCCCATAACATGAGTTAGTATGATAATGTCTGTGCTCCAACAAGGACTAGTGATTAGAACACACACAAGCCGGTAGTCTGTACTATGATAGAAACACATTCAAGTCCCATAATATTGGTTGGTATGATAATGTCTGTACCCCAGCACAGACTAGTGCTAGTATTATAAAACACAAGCCCATAGTCTGTACTGTGATGGAAACACATTCAAGTCCTGTAATATACGAGGGTTGTCCCAAAACTCCGTGACAAATTTCATAAACGAGCCATTTTTAGCATCAGGACATTCATTTTCACACATTTCATCCACGAAGAAGTTATTTCACTTTATATTAAGTCTCCAATGAAACATTAGCTTTAGTTTTACTTTAAATTCACATAATTGATGAGGAGGTGTCATCTGCTGGCGCACGCCATTTTCTCCATATACATTTTTTGTATGAACTCCAATCCTGTATGAATATTTTCGATATTTGATATCATTTCTGCTTCATATTACATAGACGTTTTCTTCTGAAACTTCGATGTCATCACAGAAAATTTGAATGTGATCAAGTGAATAATAGACAGTATACAAACAAACGAAAAAGGTCAGCAGAAAATAGGAAATTTGAAATGACGACGTCAGAAGATTGCGCGGCGCAGCGAACAGTTGTTTTGTGCTGACCTTGGAATTACACGCGACTAGACTATAGAACAAATTTGGCGTACTGAAAAGTTTAAAAACATTAATCGAGCACTGGCTTACAAGTGCCATGGCAGTAAAACAAACTTAAGGGCAGGTGAACGCTAGAAAGAGGAGAAAGCACGAAATGGTGGGCCGATTTCTTTAGATGAAGAGTCGAGTGATTTGGTGAAGAGATGCAGATCGAAAACTAACAGTCAGAAAGGTACCGTTGTCGACCGCCATTTCAAGGTCTTCTTTCCACAGAATATTTAAGGACAAACTAACATGTCACAAGTCTGCGAGATAAAGCAGAAGAAGGTTCACATGTCCATAGAGTTTCTTGCTCGAGTTGAAGCAGACGACGCTCTGTTGGATCCTCTTTTTATAGCAGATGAGAGGTGGTTAAACTACTTAGAAACCAGAGGAAAGCGACAGTCCAGTAAATGGAAGACACCTAGGACTCCTCCATCCAAGAATTTCTACTTGGATTTACAACTTTTCCACAGCTTAAGGAGAATTTACGAAGTCGCGAATTCGATTCCAGCAACGAGCTGATGTCTGCTATATTTGCTTTTAACAGAGCTCTGACAGAAATTTTGAGCAGCCGTGGATTAAATAACATGGCAAATACGTTGAATTTCACAGAGAATACCTTGACAAAGGCTCTTAAACTTAACATTGACGTCGTTAATTAACGCTTGACGTGCGCCGCAGTGTGGGTACTTGTTGTGGTATTTATGCTATAATTTCTTTATTTGTAAAGATTTTTGTGTGATTTTCTATATACATGTTTGGTATATATGTATTGAAAACATATCGAAAAATTGCATTTGTAGCGTTTCATTTTCATTTGCTATTGAAATTGTCACGGAATTTTGGGACAACCCTGGTAAGTTTGTATGATAATGTCTGTACCCCAGCACAGACTAGTGCTAGAATTAGAACACATACAATCCCGTTAACTGTTCTGTGATAGAAACACATTCAAGTCCCGTAACATGAGTTGATACATGTATGATAATGTCTGTGCTCTAGTGATTAGAATACAAAAAAGCCCGTAGTCTGTACAGTGATAGAAACACATTCAAATTATGTAATGAGTTGGTATGAAAATGTCTGTACCCCAGCACAGACTAGTGCTAGTCATTAGAACTCACACAAGCCCGTAGTCTGTACTGTAATAGAAACACATTCAAGTCCCATAATATTGGTTGGTATGATAATGTCTGTACCCCAGCACAGACTAGTGCTAGTATTAGAATCTACACAAGCACGTAGTCAGCACTGTGATAGAAACACATTGAAGTCCTGTAATATGAGTTGGTACAAAAATGTCTGTACCCCAGCACAGACTAGTGCTAGTATTAGAACACACACAAGCCCATAGACTGTACTGTGATAGAAACACGTTCAAGTCCGGTAATATGAGTTGGTATGATAATGTCTTTACCCTTGCAATGACTAGTGATTAAAACACACACAAGCCCGTAGTCTGTACTATGATAGAAACACAATGAAGTCCTGTAATATTTGTTGGTATGATAATGTGTGTACCCCAGCAGAGAATAGTGCTAGATTTAGAGCATACACAAGTCTGTAGTCTGTGCTGTGATAAAAACACATTTAAGTCCCATAACATAAGTTGGTAGGTTAAAGTTGGTATGTTTGAACCCCAGCACAGACTAGTTAATAGAACACACACAAGGCCGTAGTCTTTTCTTTGATAGAAATACATTCAAGTCCTGTAATATAAGTTGGTATGATAATGTCTGTACCCCAGCACAGACTAGTGCTAGTATTAGAACACACTCAAGCACATAGTCTGTACTGTGATAGAAACACATTGAAGTCCTGTAATATGAGTTTGTATGAAAATGTCTGTACCCCAGCACAGACTAGTGCTAGTATTAGAACATACACAAGCCCGTAGTCTGTACTGTGATAGAAAAACATTCAAGTCCTGTCATATGAGTTGGAATGATAATGTCTGTACCCCAGCACAGACAAGTGCTAGTATTAGAACACACACAAGCCTGTTATCTGTTCTGTGATAGAAACACATTCAAGTCCCATAAGATGAGTTGGTATGATAATGTCTGTGCTCCAACAAGGACTAGTGATTAGAACACACACAAGCCGGTAGTCTGTACTATGATAGAAACACATTCAAGTCCCATAATACTGGTTGGTATGATAACGTCTGTACCCCAGCACAGACTAGTGCTAGTATTAGAATATACACAAGCACATAGTCAGTACTGTGATAGAAACACATTCAAGTCCTGTAATGAGTTGGTATGAAAATGTCTGTATCCCAGCACAGACTAGTGCTAGTATTAGAACACACACCAGGCCGTAGTCTGTACTGTGATAGAAACACATTGAAGTCCTGTAATATAAATTGGTATGATAATGTCTGTACACAAGCACAGAACAGTGCTAGTATTAGAAAACATGCAAACACGTAGTCAGTACTGTGATAGAAACACATTCAAGTCCTGTAATATGAGTTGGTACAAAAATGTCTGTACCCCAGCACAGACTAGTGCTAGTATTAGAACACACACCAGCACGTAGTCTGTACAGTGATAGAAAAACATTCAAGTCTGGTAATATGAGATCGTATGATAATGTCTGTACCCCTGCAAGTACTAGTAATTAGAACACACACAAGCCCGTAGTCTGTAATATGATAAAAACACATTCAAGTCCTGTAAGATTTGTTATTATGATAATGTCTGTACCCCAGCACAGACTAGTGCTAGTTTTAGAACATACACAAGTCTGTAGTCTGTACTGTGATAGAAACAGTCCCGTAATATAAGTTGGTATGTAAATGTTTGTACCCCAGCACAGACTAGTGAATAAAACACACACAAGCCCGTAGTCTGTTCTGTGATAAAAATACATTCAAGTCCTGTAATATGTTGGTATGATAATGTCTGTACCCCAGCACAGACTAGTGCTAGTATTAGAACACACACAAGCACATAGTCTGTACTGTGATAGAAACACATTCAAGTCCTGCAATAGGAGTTTACAGTGCTAGTATTAGAATATACGCAAGCACATAGTCAGTACGGTGACAGAAACACATTCAAGTCCTGTAATATGAGTTGGTATGAAAATGTCTGTACCCCAGCACAGACTAGTGCTAGTATTAGAACATACACAAGCCCATAGTCTGTACTGTGATGGAAACACATTCAAGTCCTGTAATATAAGTTTGTATGATAATGCCTGTACCCCAGCACAGACTAGTGCTAGTATTATAAAACACAAGCCCATAGTCTGTACTGTGATAGAAACACATTCAAGTCCTGTAATATATGAGGGTTGTCCCAAAACTCCGTGACAAAGTTCATAAACGAGCCATTTGTAGCGTCAGGACATTCATTTTCATACATTTCATCCACGAAGAAGTTATTTCACTTTATATTAAGTCTCCAATGAAACATTAGCTTTAGTTTTACTTTAAATTCACATAATTGATGAGGAGGTGTCATCTGCCGGCGCACGCCATTTTCTCCATATACATTTTTTGTATGAACTCCAATCCTGTATAAATATTTTTGATATTTGATATCATTTCTGCTTCATATTACATAGACGTTTTCTTCTGAAACTTCGATGTCATCACAGAAAATTTGAATGTGATCGAGTGAATAACAGACGTCAACAAACAAACGAAAAAGATCAGCAGAAAATAGGAAATTTGAAATGACGACGTCAGAAGATTGCGCAGCGCAGCGAACAGTTATAAAAATTTTGTGCTGATCTTGGAATTACACGCGACTAGACTGTAGAACAAATTTGGCGTACTGAAAAGTTTAAAAACATTACTCGAGCACTGGCTTACAAGTGCCATGGCAGTAAAACAAACTTAAGGGCAGGTGAACGATAGAAAGAGGAGAAAGCACGAAATTGTGGGCCGATTTCTTTAGATGAAGAATCGTGTGATTTGGTGAAGAGATGCATTTTTGCAGATCGAAAACTAACAGTCAGAAAGGTACCGTCGTCGACCGCCATTTCAAGGTCTTCTTTCCACAGAATACTTAAGGACAAACTAACATGTCACAAGTCTGCGAGATCAAGCAGAAGAAGGTTCACACGTCCCTAGAGTTTCTTGCTCAAGTTGAAGCAGACGACGCTCTGTTGGATCCTCTTTTTATAGCAGATGAGAGGTGGTTAAACTACTTAGAAACTGGAGGAAAGCGACAGTCCAGTATATGGAAGACACCTCGGACCCCTCCATCCAAGAAGGCAGAAATTTCTACTCAGATTTACAACTTTGCCACTTTTCCACAGCTTAAGGAGAATTTACGAAGTCGCGAATTCGATTCCAGCAACGAGCTGATGTCTGCTATATTTGCTTTTAACAGAGCTCTGACAGATTTTGAGCAGCCGTGGATTAAATGACATGGCAAATACGTTGAATTTCACAGAGAATACCTTGACAAAGGCTCTTAAACTTAACATTGACGTCGTTAATTAACGCTTGACGTGCGCCGCAGTGTGGGTACTTGTTGTGGTATTTATGTTATAATTTCTTTATTTGTAAAGATTTTTGTGTGATTTTCTATATACATGTTTGGTATATATATATATATATATATATGTGTGTGTGTGTGTGTGTGTGTGTGTGTGTGTGTGTGTGTGTGTGTGTGTATTGAAAACATATCGAAAAATTGCATTTGTAGCGTTTCATTTTCTTTTGCTATTGAAATTGTCACGGAATTTTGGGACAACCCTGGTAAGTTTGTATGATAATGTCTGTACCCCAGCACAGACTAGTGCTAGAATTAGAACACACACAATCCCGTTTACTGTTCTGTGATAGAAACACATTCAAGTCCCGTAACATGAGTTGATACATGTATGATAATGTCTGTGCTCTAGTGATTAGAATACAAAAAAGCCCGTAGTCTGTACAGTGATAGAAACACATTCAAAATCATGTAATGAGTTGGTATGAAAATGTCTGTACCCCAGCACAGACTAGTGCTAGTCATTAGAACTCACACAAGCCCGTAGTCTGTACTGTGATAGAAACACATTCAAGTCCCATAATATTGGTTGGTATGATAATGTCTGTACCCCAGCACGGACTAGTGCTAGTATTAGAATATACACAAGCACGTAGTCAGCACTGTGATAGAAACACATTGAAGTCCTGTAATATGAGTTGGTACAAAAATGTCTGTACCCCAGCACAGACTAGTGCTAGTATTAGAACACACACAAGCCCATAGACTGTACTGTGATAGAAACACGTTCAAGTCCGGTAATATGAGTTGGTATGATAATGTCTTTACCCTTGTCTGTACCCCAGCACAGACTAGTGCTAGTATTAGAACATACACAAGCCCGTAGTCTGTACTGTGATAGAAACACATTCAAGTCCTGTCATATGATAATGTCTGTACCCCAGCACAGACAAGTGCTAGTATTAGAACACACACAAGCCTGTTATCTGTTTTGTGATAGAAACACATTCAAGTCCCATAACATGAGTTGGTATGATAATGTCTGTGCTCCAACAAGGACTAGTGATTAGAACACACACAGGCCGGTAGTCTGTACTATGATAGAAACACATTCAAGTCCCATAATATTGGTTGGTATGATAATGTCTGTACCCCAGCACAGACTAGTGCTAGTATTAGAATATACACAAGCACATAGTCAGTACTGTGATAGAAACACATTCAAGTCCTTTAATGAGTTGGTATGAAAATGTCTGTATTCAGCACAGACTAGTGCTAGTATTAGAACACACACCAGGCCGTCTGTACTGTGATATAAACACTTTGAAGTCCTGTAATATAAATTGGTATGATAATGTCTGTACCCAAGCACAGAACAGTGCTAGTATCAGAAAACATGCAAACACGTAGTCAGTACTGTGATAGAAACACATTCAAGTCCTGTAATATGAGTTGGTACAAAAATGTCTGTACCCCAGCACAGACTAGTGCTAGTATTAGAACACACACCAGCACGTAATCTGTACAGTGATAGAAAAACATTCAAGTCTGGTAATATGAGATCGTATGATAATGTCTGTACCCCTGCAAGTACTAATAATTAGAACACACACAAGCCCGTAGTCTGTAATATGATAAAAACACATTCAAGTCCTGTAAGATTTGTTATTATGATAATGTCTGTACCCCAGCACAGACTAGTGCTAGTTTTAGAACATACAGAAGTCTGTAGTCTGTACTGTGATAGAAACAGTCCCGTAATATAAGTTGGTATGTTAATGTTTGTACCCCAGCACAGACTAGTGAATAAAACACACACGAGCCCGTAGTCTGTTCTGTGATAAAAATACATTCAAGTCCTGTAATATGTTGGTATGATAATGTCTGTACCCCAGCACAGACTAGTGCTAGTATTAGAACACACACAAGCACATAGTCTGTACTGTGATAGAAACACATTCAAGTCCTGCAATATGAGTTTACAGTGCTAGTATTAGAATATACACAAGCACATAGTCAGTACGGTGATAGAAACACATTCAAGTCCTGTAATATGAGTTGGTATGAAAATGTCTGTACCCCAGCACAGACTAGTGCTAGTCATTAGAACTCACAGAAGCCCGTAGTCTGTACTGTGATAGAAACACATTCAAGTCCCGTAATATTGGTTGGTATGATAATGTCTGTACCCCAGCACCGACTAGTGCTAGTATTAGAATATACACAAGCACGTAGTCAGCACTGTGATAGAAATACATTGAAGTCCTGTAATATGAGTTGGTACAAAAATGTCTGTACCCCAACACAGACTAGTGCTAGTATTAGAACACACAGAAGCCCATAGACTGTACTGTGATAGAAACACGTTCAAGTCCGGTAATATGAGTTGGTATGATAATGTCTTTACCCTTGCAAGGACTAGTGATTAGAACACACACAAGCCCGTAGTCTGTACTATGGTAGAAACACATTGAAGTCCTGTAATATTTGTTGGTATCATAATGTCTGTACCCCAGCACAGAATAGTGCTAGATTTAGAGCATACACAAGTCTGTAGTCTGTGCTGTGATAAAAACACATTTAAGTCCCATAATATAAGTTGGTAGGTTAAAGTTGGTATGTTTGAACCCCATCACAGACTAGTGAATAGAACACACACAAGCCCGTAGTCTTTTCTTTGATAGAAATACATTCAAGTCCTGTAATATAAGTTGGTATGATAATGTCTGTACCCCAGCACAGACTAGTGCTAGTATTAGAACACACTCAAGCACATAGTCTGTACTGTGATAGAAACACATTGAAGTCCTGTAATATGAGTTTGTATGAAAATGTCTTTACCCCAGCACAGACTAGGGCTAGTATTAGAACATACACAAGCCCGTAGTCTGTACTGTGATAGAAACACATTCAAGTCCTGTCATATGAGTTGGTATGATAATGTCTGTACCCCAGCACAGACAAGTGCTAGTATTAGAACATACACAAGCTTGTTATCTGTTCTGTGATAGAAACACATTCAAGTCCCATAACATGAGTTGGTATGATAATGTCTGTGCTAGTATTATAAAACACAAGCCCATAGTCTGTACTGTGATAGAAACACATTCAAGTCCTGTAATATACGAGGGTTGTCCCAAAACTCCGTGACAAATTTGATAAACGAGCCATTTTTAGCGTCAGGACATTCATTTTCACACATTTCATCCACGAAGAAGTTATTTCACTTTATATTAAGTCTCCGATGAAACATTAGCTTTAGTTTTACTTTAAATTCACATAATTGATGAGGAGGTGTCATCTGCTGGCGCACGCCATTTTCTCCATATACATTTTTTGTATGAACTCCAATCCTGTATGAATATTTTCGATATTTGATATCATTTCTGCTTCATATTACATAGACGTTTTCTTCTGAAACTTCGATGTTATCACAGAAAATTTGAATGTGATCAAGTGAATAATAGACAGTATACAAACAAACGAAAAAGATCAGCAGAAAATAGGAAATTTGAAATGACGACGTCAGAAGATTGCGCGGCGCAGCGAACAGTTTTGTGCTGATCTTGGAATTACACGTGACTAGACTATAGAACAAATTTGGCGTACTGAAAAGTTACTCGAGCACTGGCTTACAAGTGCCATGGCAGTAAAACAAACTTAAGGGCAGGTGAACGCTAGAAAGAGGAGAAAGCACGAAATGGTGGGCCGATTTCTTTAGATGAAGAGTCGTGTGATTTGGTGAAGAGATGCATTTTTGCAGATCGAAAACTAACAGTCAGAAAGGTACCGTTGTCGACCGCCATTTCAAGGTCTTCTTTCCACAGAATATTTAAGGACAAACTAACATGTCACAAGTCTGCGAGATCAAGCAGAAGAAGGTTCACACGTCCCTAGAGTTTCTTGCTCGAGTTGAAGCAGACGACGCTCTGTTGGATCCTCTTTTTATAGCAGATGAGAGGTGGTTAAACTACTTAGAAACTGGAGGAAAGCGACAGTCCAGTAAATGGAAGACACCTAGGACTCCTCCATCCAAGAAGGCAAAAATTTCTACTCGGATTTACAACTTTGCCACTTTTCCACAGCTTAAGGAGAATTTACGAAGTCGCGAATTCGATTCCAGCAACGAACTGATGTCTGCTATATTTGCTTTTAACAGAGTTCTGACAGAAATTTAAGACAGTTTTTGAGCAGCCGTGGATTAAATGACATGGCAAATGCATTGAATTTCACGGAGAATACCTTGACAAAGGCTCTTAAACTTAATATTGATGTCGTTAATTAACACTTGACGTGCGCCGCAGTGTGGGTACTTGTTGTGATATTTATGCTATAATTTCTTTATTTGTAAAGATTTTTGTGTGATTTTCTATATACATGTTTGGTATATATGTATTGAAAACATATCGAAAAATTGCATTTGTAGCGTTTCATTTTCTTTTCCTATTGAAATTGTCACGGAATTTTGGGACAACCCTGGTAAGTTTGTATGATAATGTCTGTACCCCAGCACAGACTAGTGCTAGAATTAGAACACACACAATCCCGTTAACTGTTCTGTGATAAAAATACATTCAAGTCCCGTAACATGAGTTGATGCATGTATGATAATGTCTGTGCTCTAGTGATGAGAATACAAAAAAGCCTGTAGTCTGTACTGTGATAGAAACACATTCAAATCATGTAATATGAGTTTGTATGAAAATGTCTGTACCCCAGCACAGACTAGTGCTAGTCATTAGAACTCACACAAGCCCGTAGTCTGTACTGTGATAGAAACACATTCAAGTCCCATAATATTGGTTGGTATGATAATGTCTGTACCCCAGCACAGACTAGTGCTAGTATTAGAATCTACACAAGCACGTAGTCAGCACTGTGGTAGAAACACATTGAAGTCCTGTAATATGAGTTGGTACAAAAATGTCTGTACCCCAGCTCAGACTAGTGCTAGTATTAGAACACACACCAGCCCGTAGACTGTACTGTGATAGAAACACGTTCAAGTCCGGTAATGAGTTGGTATGATAATGTCTTTACCCTTGCAAGGACTAGTGATTAGAACACACACAAGCCCGTAGTCTGTACTACACATTGAAGTCCTGTAATATTTGTTGGTATCATAATGTCTGTACTCCAGCACAGGATAGTGCTAGATTTAGAGCATACACAAGACTGTAGTCTGTGCTGTGATAAAAACACATTTAAGTCCCGTAATATAAGTTGGTAGGTTTAAGTTGGTATGTTAATGTCTGTACCCCATCACAGACTTGTGAATAGAACACACACAAGCCCGTAGTCTTTTCTTTGATAGAAATACATTCAAGTCCTGTAATATAAGTTGGTATGATAATGTTTGTACCCCAGCACAGGCTAGTGCTAGTAATAGAACACACACAAGCACATAGTCTGTACTGTGATACACATTGAAGTCCTGTAATATGAGTTTGTATGAAAATGTCTGTACCCCAGCACAGACTAGTGCTAGTATTAGAACATACACAAGCCCGTAGTCTGTACTGTGATAGAAACACATTCAAGTCCTGTCATATGAGTTGGTATGATAATGTCTGTACCCCAGCACAGACAAATGCTAGTATTAGAACACACACAAGCCCGTCGTCCCATAACATGAGTTGGTATGATAATGTCTGTGCTCCAAAAAGGACTAGTGATTAGAACACGCACAAGCCGGTAGTCTGTACTATGATAGAAACACATTCAAGTCCCATAATATTGGTTGGTATGATAATGTCTGTAGCCCAGCATAGACTAGTGCTAGTATTAGAATATACACAAGCACATAGTCAGTACTGTGATAGAAACATTCAAGTCCTGTAATGAATTGGTATGAAAATGTCTGTATCCCTGCACAGACTAGTGCTAGTATTAGAACACACACCAGGCCGTAGTCTGTACTGTGATAGAAACACATTCAAGTCCTGTAATATGAGTTGGTATGAAAATGTCTGTACCCAAGCACAGACTAGTGCTAGTATTAGAACATACAGAAGCCGGTAGTCTGTACTGTGATAGAGACACATTCAAGTCCTGTAATACAAATTTGTATGATAGTGTCTGTACCCAAGCACAGACTAGTGCTAGTATTAGAGAACATGCAAACACGTCGAAGGTACTGTGATAGAAACACATTCAAGTCCTGTAATATGAGTTGGTATGAAAATGTCTGTACCCCAGCACAGACTAGTGCTAGTTTTAGAACACACACCAGCACGTAGTCAGTACTGTGATAGAAACACATTCAAGTCCTGTAATATAAGTTTGTATGATAATGTCTGTACCCCAGCACAGACTAGTGCTAGTATTATAAAACACAAGCCCATAGTCTGTACTGTGATAGAAACACATTCAAGTCCTGTAATATACGAGGGTTGTCCCAAAACTCCGTGACACATTTCATAAACGAGCCATTTTTAGCGTCAGGACATTCATTTTCACACATTTCATCCACGAAGATGTTATTTCAGTTTATATTAAGTCTCCAATGAAACATTAGCTTTAGTTTTACTTTAAATTCACAAAATTGATGAGGAGGTGTCATCTGCCGGCGCACGCCATTTTCTCCATATACATGTTTTGTATGAACTCCAATCCTGTATGAATATTTTCAATATTTGATATCATTTCTGCTTCATATTACATAGACGTTTTCTTCTGAAACTTCGATGTCATCACAGAAAATTTGAATGTGATTGAGTGAATAACAGGCGGTATAGCAAACAGTTATAAAATTGTGCGCTGATCTTGGAATTACACGCGACTAGACTATAGAACAAATTTGGCGTACTGAAAAGTTTAAAAACATTACTCGAGCACTGGCTTACAAGTGCCATGGCAGTAAAACAAACTTAAGGGCAGGTGAACGCTAGAAAGAGGAGAAAGCACGAAATGGTGGGCCGATTTCCTTAGATGAAGAATCGTGTGATTTGGTGAAGAGATGCATTTTTGCAGATCGAAAACTAACAGTCAGAAAGGTACCGTCGTCGACCGCCATTTCAAGGTCTTCTTTCCACAGGATATTTAAGGACAAACTAACATGTCACAAGTCTGCGAGATCAAGCAGAAGAAGGTTCATACGTCCGTAGAGTTTCTTGCTCTAGTTGAAGCAGACGACGCTCTGTTAGATCCTCTTTTTATAGCAGATGAGAGGTGGTTAAACTACTTAGAACCCAGAGGAAAGCGACAGTCCAGTATATGGAAGACACCTCGGACCCCTCCATCCACGAAGGCAAAAATTTCTACTCGGATTTACAACTTTGCCACTTTTACACAGCTTAAGGAGAATTTACAAAGTCGCGAATTCGATTCCAGCAACGAGCTGATGTCTGCTATATTTGCTTTTAACAGAGCTCTGACAGAAAATTTTGAGCAGCCGTGGATTAAATGACATGGCAAATACGTTGAATTTCACGGAGAATACCTTGACAAAGGCTCTTAAACTTAACATTGACGTCGTTAATTAACGCTTGACGTGCGCCGCAGTGTGGGTACTTGTTGTGGTATTCATGCTATAATTTCTTTATTTGTAAAGATTTTTGTGTGGTTTTCTATATACATGTTTGGTATATATGTATTGAAAACATATCGAAAAATTGCATTTGTAGCGTTTCATTTTCTTTTGCTATTGAAATTGTCACGGAATTTTGGGACAACCCTGGTAAGTTTGTATGATAATGTCTGTACCCCAGCACAGACTAGTGCTAGAATTAGAACACACACAATCCCGTTAACTGTTCTGTGATAGAAACACATTCAAGTCCCGTAACATGAGTTGATACATGTATGATAATGTCTGTGCTCTAGTGATTAGAATACAGACTAGTGCTAGTATTAGAACACACACAAGCCTGTTGACTGTTATGTGATAAAACACAAGTTGATTTCTAGACAAAATGGATTTATGGATCCATGATTTCATTATAACTTGCTTAGTTAAGTGTCATGGAGATACTTTAATGCCCCTTCTCTCCAGAATGCTCAATTTATTGCATGTATGTCCAGGAGATGATAATGTGTAAAGAAAATTATTTCATTGAAGTTTAAAGCCTTACATAACAATCTGATCGATTAATCATTCAATTGTTCAAGCAAAAGATTCATGGTTCCCATTAGAAAAACTGGCTTCAGAAAAAAACATTCTTCTTGTTTCCATTTTTTTCCTACTTTTTTTTCTTATGTCTTGTTATGGCATTTGATTAATATTAATTTTTGCAATGAGCAATTAATTTGTAATAGGAATAGTTATGCTATCAAATGCATGTGTATGCGAAAGAAAAAAATAAACTCTTGAAAATAAAAAGTAAGGGAGGTAGAAACATAACAAGATATTAAGCTGTATTGGTAATTTATGCAGTTATATAAAAAGTAAGTGGGAAGAAAACATTTACATGAAAAAATAACATAAAAATTTATTCTTAATGAGTATTTTCTCTATTTCTCACAATATTTCCTATTTTTTTTTAAATTACATTCAGAAAAAGTAATTTTGAAAACATGGTGGAAAAGGGATAAGATGCTTGCAACTAACAGGAATACCACTGTTTGAATCCAAATTTGATTTGTCTTCCTGCAAATACTTTCAGTGCTACATAGATTGCTAGTTACATAAGTTATGCAAATTTCACACAAAGCAAAACATATTAATACCTCATCTCTTGCATGTATCAACATTATTGACATTATTGCCCAATTTTTTTATATAATTGTCAATACAACTTATCAGCTAAATTTTTACATTTAAATTTCTGCCTTCTACAAATGCTTTAATTTTTTATTTTGACTTGCAATTTAAGCTTACAATTTATAGTTAAAGAGTAATACAAGCAGTCTTGTGTAGTAACTACGCTGAAAAGGAGGACTCATTACCACTCAATCCTAATGACACTCAGAATGAAGGTTTTGGAAAACATTGTGGGAAAATGAGAAAATGCTCCTTTTCCTACAATGTTCTCCATCCCATTGAAGATTTATGCATGCTTTTAACTCTCAAACAAATCCTTTCAAATTGAAAGCATTTGCAGACAACAAAATTAATGTGACTCAAAAAGTTTGTATTGGAAAGGGGAGTTACCAGCATCTTCTCCTTTTCCCACATTGTTTTCAAAAGGCTTCATCCTCAGGGTCGTGAAAACCAGAGACTGTATCTCCCTTTCCCTCTGTGAATTCAACCTTTTACAGACACCTTCCATTACAGGTGTCTTTCTGCTGCTTTCTATTTAAGTGATTCTCCAAAGGATTGACAGACGTTTGAAAAAGAAAAATGTTGAATCTCTTCCCCCTAAATAAGTTAAATTGAATTACTTACTTCTCTCCTTCAGTCTTCACTGCATGGAATACTTCTGCAATTACAAATTTCAACCTTTGTATTTAAATTCTGTTTTAAAGTAACAGATGTCTGAATGCTTGCCCATCCTGGCATACACAAGCCCTAATACACCTTGGGTTGTCAATTAAAGCTGAGTTAATTGGGTCATTAGCTTGATAGGGATTACTTAATTGGACTGTTTTCACAATTTGTCTCTTGATTGATTTCATTATATACATCATTTAAGATATTCAAAGCTGATCTAAATCAATTCAGTAAGTATATTTTTGATCCAATATGTTAAAAATGTTTAATTAAAAGGATTAGGTGATTGATTGATTGATTGATTGATTTTGTACTTATTCCTCTCTCTTTGAAATCTGAAATTGAAAAGTAAAAAAAGTTCAGAATTTTCCTTTCACTTCATTGGCCTGTGAGTGAGTTCTAAATCTGAAGGAAGAAATGAGCTCATGATAGTGAAAGAGAAGGAGTTTAACCCAGGAACAAACAATCCCTAGTTTTAACGACCATAAGGAAAGAAACTTTTGAAAAAAATTGTGAAAAAAAAAAAGGAGAAAATACTTTTTATCAAACATCAAAACTTTCACAAATTCAAATGGAAAGCATTTGTAGATGGTAAATTAAATCTTGCACAAGTTAGGACATTATTCTTTGGAAAGGTTGAAAGCATTGTGGGAAATGGTGAAAATGTTGGTTACCAGCATTCTCTTTTTATACGCCCGTCGAAGATGGGACGTATTATGGGATCACCCATGGCGTACGGGCGTCCGGGCGGGCGGCATCCAGTTCTTTGTCCGGAGCATAACTTTGTCGTCCCTTGTCCAATTGACTTGAAACGTGGCATTTGTGTTTGTTGCAATAATACCGAGTGCAGTGCAAAAGAACGATAACTCTACCTCGTGCTGTCTTTGAGTTATTTCCTTTTGATCGTCATTTTTACAGCATTTAGTGCTTGTCTGAAATATAACTTTGTCATCTCTAGTCTGAACATCTTCAAATTTGGTATGCATGATTGTTGAAAAATTACGGAGTGCATTGCACAAGAACCATAACTCTTCCTAGCACGAATTTTGAGTTATTCCCCTTTGATCTTCATTTTTATAGCATTTCTTGCTTGTCCGGAGCATAACTTTGTCATCTTAAGTAGGAATGACTTGAAATATGGTATGCTTATTTGTTGCAATATTTCGAAGTGCAGTGCGCAAGAATTTTAACTCTGTCTCTTGCTGTCTTTGAGTTATTTCCCTTTGTCATTTTTATAGCATTTCGTGCTTGTCCAGAACATAACTTTGTCATCTCAAGTCAGAACGACTTCAGACTTGGTATGCATATTTGTTGCAATATTACGGAGTACGGTGCGCAAGAACAATAATTCTACCTACCGCTGATTTTGAGTAATTCCACTTTGATCTTAATTTTTACAGTATTTCTTGCTTGTCCGGAATGGAACTTTGTCACCTCAAGTCAAATTGACTAGGTTAACATGTTTGTTGCAGTTACGAAAAGTGCAATGCACTGGAGCCATAACCTTACCTAATGCCCCTTTGGAATTATTCCTTATTCATTATTTCTTTTTTTTTACAGCTTTTCATGCTTCTCTACAATATAACTATGTCTTTTCATGTTGGAATGACCTGAAACTTTATATGCATGTTTCCTTAACATTAGAGGAGACATTCATGCCTTTTTCAATCACTTACATGATTTCTGATGCACTACTATTTTCCTTTACCTGCTCTTTACGATTATTATCCCCCCTCGACAACTGGCAGTTGGACGGGCGTATCTTTCGACAATTTGACGCTCTTGTTTCACAATGATTTCAAAAGTCCTTTTTTCTTGGGTAAATAAAACTGAGGGTTGTGATGTAAAGCTTTAACTAACTCTTTACCAAATGACAAAACTTGTAACCTGTCTACATTCAAAGCATTTGCAGACAATAAACTAAATCTTGCGCAGGTTACGAAATCTTTCTTTGATAGGTTGATTGATTGTATGGTGTTTTGATGCTATTTGCAACATTATTTCAGTTATATCACGGCAGCTGGTGCACCTATCCATGAATTCCTGGATTTTCTTTTACCAGTACTCTGCACAATATTCTTTCCAAGCCACTGGCTGCTTTTGCACATGACCATCATCAATGGTTAGGGGTAAGAGAGGAATGAATCCTGTCACAATGACTATCATTAATTCTCGGTTGGGAATCAAACCAGCGACCCCCCCCCCCCAGTTCTCAAGTATTTGCAGATGGCAAATTTAATCTGCATCAAAAACTCTCTGTGAAAAAGTAGAAGGCATTGTGGTAACCAGCATTTCCTCCTTTTTCCCATAGTTTTCAAAAGTTCTTTTCCTTTGGGTACATAAAACTCAAGATTGTGAGGTTTGAGGATGATTGTTTTTAATGAAGTAGAATGAGCAATTTCTCAGTTTTCAATAGTATTTTCAAGAACCATTGAATTGCTCTCTGAATGAAGTTTATCATCATTGTAAAGGATATTTTTAGACCTACAGAAAATGGCTCCAATTTACATGAAGGTGAACATTGGAAGGAAAATGAAAATAAAGCCATTTGAATCACTTGGAGATGGGACAATTTGCTAGTGACGGACAGAGTGCACATTTCATAACTTGAGTTATCTTTGTGGGCAGTGTAGATCAAGATTAGACTGTATAAAACATGCAGCAATATCTTTG
Source organism: Hippopus hippopus (assembly GCA_946811185.2). Taxonomy (NCBI): domain Eukaryota; kingdom Metazoa; phylum Mollusca; class Bivalvia; order Cardiida; family Cardiidae; genus Hippopus; species Hippopus hippopus. The sequence goes on from OX328106.1 coordinate 7,098,837, forward strand.
CTGTATACTGTCTTTTTTTCTGAGATATTCTGGATAAGAGCTACCTTGAAATTGAAATTATTTGTGTCTTCTTTGTAGACTGAAATAGACTTTGAAGATTACTTGGTGCTCAATGCAAAGGACTGGTAACAGAAACCCCAGGAAAGCATGGATAGGTGCACTGGCAGTCATGATATACATGTAACTGAAATAATGTTGAAAACGACATTTAACACCATACAATAAACTGATCAAGCTTTTTTAGCTCTGCTGTGTTCAAAGAAAACATTCAAGGTATTTCTGTAGTCTTGGTGTTGTCGTTTGGATCATCACGCCAAAACTTTGACATTCTGTAATATCTCTGTATTTACTGTATATGTTTCCTTCAAACTTGGAAAGATGTTCACTATCCAAAGGGGGACCCTTCCAACAAGGGAAGGTAACCATGAAAGCATTTTTGACACAGTTATGCCACTTTTGACTTAATTTTCACTGAAAATCAAGCAGCAGAGCACTGGCTTCCGCATCTGGTGCTTTTGTTTTATACTAATGTATCTATGGTAATGGTCTATTTGAAGGTTGTATCCTGTCGTGTCTTCTGTCACTCGTAGAGCTGTGCAGGATGATGTCATCAATGGAAACCGTATCCCGGCTGGAACCAAAATAGTACTGCATATTGGTGCCTTACACAGGTAACCAATTCTTTTCGCTAAACTCTTTACCAAAGGACAAAATTTTGGACTGGACTAAATTGAAAGATGACAAATTAAATGTTGCTAAAATGATGATTTCTGTCATTGATAGAATAGAAAACATTGTGGGAAAAGGAGAAAATGGTTGTTACCAGCATTTTCTCTTTTTCCCAGAATGTTGTTTAAAGCTGTCTTTTTAAGAATTGTTGAAATCAGGATTGGTTGGAAAATAGTTAACCCTTAGGCTGCTAAGCACGACTTATTGACCTTTTGTGGAAAGTGTATATCAAGATCAGACTGCACGTTCTGTGCAGTCTGATCTTGGATCCACACTGTCCGATTAGAGATATTTTCCTGCAAAAAATAAGTTTGAAATATTATTATTTGGTTTTTTGCTGTCGGCTCGAAAGTTTTTACTTATTTAGCAGGATGAAGGTCAAAGTATGTTTCACATATTTAGTTGCCTATGCAGCCAGTGTAGACCAAGATCAAGACAACATGTGTAATGTACTCTTTGATCTACACTGTTTGCTTTGCTGAGATATTTTTGACAAAAAGAATCTTATTTCTTGACTGAAAATGTCTCTTAGATTTATTTTATGCTCTTAAAATTGACCTTTGTATTTGTATAGTTTCTAAAAATGTTTTAAACAGACATGTTACAAAAATTTTATCTCATATTAGTGTGAAATAGTTGAAATATTTTTGAAAGCAGAATAAAACACAATTCAGGATTTGGTCATTGGCCCACACGATTGGAGCAAGTACTGGTGTAGTTTGCAGGAAGCAGAATCAAGAGAGATTAGTATAAGTTGTAAGAACTTGTTTTTCAATCGATGTAAAAACAAATATGTTTAAACTAAAACACTATTCAAACTTCGTCAGATGACAAAATTTGAGACTTGTAACCATTATTTTCTCCTTTTCCACCAATGTTTTTACTATTTCATAGAAAATGTCTTCAATTGATGTTTTTTTACATTTGTGGCCTGCAGATGCTTTTAATACGGACATGTCTAAAATTTTGTTATCTGGTAAGGAACACATTTCAATGCTTTGTTACACAATTTGTACGAGGGACATATTGTTTCTATTTTTAGATCAGAAGAAAACTGGGAAGACCCAGAGAGCTTCAAGCCCGAAAGATTTCAGAAAGAAATAGAGTCGTACAAACACCTTCCATTTATCACTGGACAGTACATGTGTATCGGACAGAAGTTTGCTCAGTTTGAAATGAAAATCATTCTTGCCTGCTTACTGAGGCAGTTTGAGTTTAGTTTGGTGCCTGGTTATAAATTTAGGAGAATTCAGGCATTGAGTGTTAAACCGCACCCACCTCTGGTCTTAAATGTGAGAAAAATTTGAAAGCATTAGTTGTGTATTGTTAGTGTCATATATTTTTTGTGATGGGCATTTCTATAAAACCCTTAAGGATAAAATTTTAGACTCATCCAAATTGAAATCATTTGCAGACGAAAAATTAAATGTAGCTCAGATGATGGTAACTGTCTGTGAAAGTGTAAAAAACCTTGTGGGAAAAGGAGAAAATGCTGGTAACCAGCATTTTCTCCTTTTCCCACAAAGTTTTCAAAAGGCTATTTTTTTCAGTGTTGATAAAACTCTTGATTGTGTGGTAAAGAGTTAAAATAAAGTTACCTGTTATCAAACAGGGAGGTATATTAATCCACTTAATTCTGATTATAGTGACCATTATGAAAAAGGCTCTTGAAAAATATTGTGGGAAAAGAAGAAAATGCTGGTAACGAGCATTTTGTCCTTTTCTCCTTTTCCCACAAATTTTTTATACCCTTTCTGACAGGAAATCCTATCATTTTATTTGTTGTCTTTGAGTTTGGACCAGTCTGGAATTTTGTTGTTTGCTAAATAGTGAAATGGTAGAAAAACCTTGTGATAAGCAGCATTCTCCTATTCCTGTTATGTTTTTAAAATCCTGTTTCTCAGGGTAGTTAAAACTTGGAATTGTTTGATAAGGGGTTTACACTTAGAGCGCCAAATTAAAACCAATTTTTTTCAGTGTAGAAGTAAGACTTGAAAAATAACAGTATCATTGTGGCTTTTTTCAATGGAGTTTCACCAAAGGGGAGAGTGAAGATCAGAGATGAGACTGCATGTTGTGTGCAACCTGATCTTGATCTACACTGGATGCAAAGGCAAGTATGGTTGTGAAAACTTTATCCCTTTATTGCATGACAGAATTTTAGACTTGTCCAAACCAAAAGCATCTGCAGATAACAATTAAAATGAGACTGAAATTGTGAAAAATGTCTTAACCCTTTCCCAAACAGCAAATTTTGGACCAGACCAAATTGAAAGCATTTTGCAGATGACAAATTAACAGTTGCTAAAAGATGATTTTTCTATATGATAGGGTAGAAAACATTGTGGGAAAAGGAGAAAATGCTGGTAACCAACATTTTCTTCTTTTCCCACAATGTTTTCAAAAGGCTTCTATTCCTGACCCGTAAAAACCAGGGATTGTTTGGGAAAGGGTTAATAGGGTAGAAAACATTTTGGGCAAAAGGAAAAAATGTTGATTGTTTTCAAAAGTCTTTTTTTCTGAAGGTCCTTAAAAGTTGGGATTGTGTGGTAGAGGGTTCAGGTTTACAGCAGGTTGAACTGTAATTGACAATTTCTATATTTTACAAATACTCACAGAAAAACTATTTTCATTGTAAGAGAATGAATATTATATTTGCATCACTATATTTATTTGTCACTCTTTTTATCGTTTTAGATTTTATACTACATTGTTACCTCAGCTGTTTTCAAAGAATACATTAAGTTATTGCCATAGCCCTGTCGTTGTCTTCGTCGTTGTCATGCAAAAACCTTGACACTTTATAGCGTCTCTTTTATTACTGAAGATATTTACTTCAAAGTTGGACAAGTTGTTAATTATTAAAACGGGAATCAATAGAACAAGTGCAGGTCAAAGCATTTTTGACACAGTCATGCTTCTTTTTCGACTTAAATTCATTGAAAACAAGATGGCTTCTTTACAAAAGAAGCCAGGAGAGGTCAGCATCCATGTTTTCAAATAGTTTATTAGCTTTTAATTTCAATATATTTTGGTGCATGTAAACAAACAAGTAACAAAGCCGCCGCATAGAAACCTCTTATGCTTACATGACAGTCATTTGACCTTCTTTCCGCGTTTTCAAGTCGCATGATCTTGTCCAGCGGTCTTCTTTCTCTTTTATTAACGAAATTCTTCTTCTTTTTTCTTCTGCTTAGATTTATTTGCTTAATGAAAAATTACAATTATGTGAGAGGTCATTTGCAACCATGGCAAATTAATATAACAAATCTTTTCTGAAATTCGTTATATAAAAATAAACCACGTCTATTTCCTGTTTTTTGATTTCGCTTTATTTACAAAACCATGACGAAACAGACATGTATATCAGAACAATTTCGCAGGATTCTGTTAACCATCTAACGAACAGTCCTATATTTTTACAACTCTGAAGAAGAAGGCTTTTGAAAACAATGTGGGAAAAGGAGAAAATGTTGGGTAACCAGCATTTTCTCCTCTTCCCATAATGTTTTATACCCTTTCAAAGACAAGTCCCATCATTAAAGATATTTTTTGTCAAAGAATTTAAAACATGGAATGGATGTAACTTTAATTAGCGATGCTCCAAACACCAAACACAAATCAAGTTGATTTTGCTGTGAAGATCCAAGATCTATCAATATTGACCTGCCTAAAATTTTGTCTGGCAAAGAGTTAATTTAAAATTTGTCTATTTTCTTATTCTTATATAATGTAAGTGTATATTAATGTATAATCTTATGGAGTGAATAATTTATTTGTCATGTATAATGTTTTCATGATTAATAACAAAGGGTTTTATTAAATATAGTTAAACATATACATGTAGCTTCATTTCTTTTCCTGTGAATGTACATTACTTTTCTGTTCAATAAGATGCTCTCGTCATGTATAAGTGAGCCATCCTCTGTGAAAAGGGGGCTTACTGCAGTTCCGTGATGCATGATACCTAGCAAGTCATCACAGTATTATAGATCCATAAAATCATTTTTTCATGACTGAATCATGAGGTAGACTGGTCCCTTGACATGCAGAAAATTTTCCAAAAGCAAGAAGTCTTGCACAGGTTTACATAGGTCGAAGACTTTTAGCAAATGCACTAGGCCCCGTTTTCATAGAGCATGGCTCAAATGAAAAAAAATCATGAGCAATTTCTCCATTTATCACAATAATTCAAAATGGGTTTTGCAAGGGGTAAAATATCATCTGGAGTTTTTAGTTTAACCCTCAACTACACAGACCCTGAGAGAGAAGGCTTTTGAAAACATTGTAGAAAAAAGAGAAAATACTGGTAACCAGCATTCTCTCCATTTTCCACAATGTTTTTCACCCTATCACAGAAAGAAATTATATTTTCACAACATTAAGTTTGTCGTCTGCAAAATGCCTTCAATTTGGTCCAGTTCAGAATTTTTCTCTCTACCAAATGGAAAAACTGAAAGCATTTGCAGATAACAGAATACTGGGCAATGGATCTACTAGGTTTTTTGTGGGATTGTCCTTGGGCAAGACACTTTAGAGCCCTAGCCTAGTACTGGTAAAACCCAGGAAATACATGGATATGTGAGCTGTCACAGTAATATGACTGAAATAATGTTGAAAGCAGTGTAAAATACCATTCAATCAATCAACAAAATAATTAATGCATCTGCATAAAGTATCGACCCAGGTTAGCCTGCGCAGTCTATGCCTTTGCCAAATTTTCTTGCTTTTCTTAAATTTCCTGCATGCCCAGGGACCTTTCTACCTTAGGTTTCAGATGATTTCCAGACAAAGTGGATTTTATAGATCCTTGATGACGTGATGACTTGCTTGGTGTAATGTGTCATGGAGCTACATCAAATCCCATCTTGCCAGAGCATACGGTAGGGCAATTTATTGTCAATTGTAAAACCCAGTGCATGTGTGTTTAAGAGATGATTATAAACAAACTCCCCATAATGAAGTTCGAGGGGATGGCCCAATTCTGGTTGCTCAGTCAGTATCATACAGGCATAACCAGGGGAATGCTGGTTTGAATCCCTAGCATGGCAAATTTCTTTCCACAAATTGATGATAGTCAGTGCGACAGGATTCATATCTCTCTCACTACAGATGACCATGTTGATAGTAGTTATGTGGGAAAGCAGCCAGTGGGTTGCCATGTACTGCTGTAAAAAAACTTCCGGACAGCACGAAGCAGCGCACCTACCACGACATAACTGAAGAAAAAAATGTGGAAATTGGCATTAACACAAAACAAACAGACTCCTGTAGATGCAATTTTTCTATCCTCATCTCTTCCTAGTGATAACATTTGAAACCAATGGAAGGAGTAAGTAGTTCTAGATCTAGTTATGAAATTTAGGCTGTACTGGATCAGTGTTGGACAGATTTCTCACAGAACGATGGATAGTGTACTATTAGGATCAGGGTGCATTTTTTTGTTTAGTCTGATCTTGATCCCTACTTGCTGCATTTTGCGTTGCTTTTTAGTCGGCTACATAGGCATATAAAACTCCTGTCCCCACACTTATTTAAAACACTCAAAAGTTTACCCTTTTCTATACAACTCTTCAATGTTGAAGACAGGTTTAGTTAGTTTGTTTACAATGGCGGCCAAAGTGAGAAAGACGAACGTGACAATGCGGAAAATTTCGAATCCTGTGATTAGTACGGACGTAATGGGAAATAGGAATGTGGAAGTGAGGGCAGTTGGAGCCTGGGTGCAAGCTGAACTCCCTTCGAGGCATCAGGAAGCAGTGGTAGGTATTGGAATAATCAACGTTTTGAGCAGTGCGTGTTTAAACTTGAATAGAGAAACAGTTGAAAACAGTCGCCGAAGTTTGTGTTTTAACCCTTCATCAAACAATCCCGACTCTTAACGATCTTTTGAAACAAGGTTTTAGAAAACAATGTTGCCAGATTTTTCCTTTTTCCATGACGTTTCCTATACTTCTAAAGATGAAATTTCAGTTTTAAGTAACATTTTTAAATTTTGTTGCCTGCAAGTGCTTTCAATTTAGACAAGTCTAAAATTTGTTATTTGGTAAAGAGTTGACTATTTGAGAATACAAGCGTAAGGTAAAATTTTAGCTTTACATTAGGATGGATGTATGCTTCAACTCTTTACCAAAAAGTTCATTTTTAGACTTTTAGACCTCACTGAATGAAAGCGGTAATCGTCAAGCTATGAAGCAAGAATGGAATATGAGATAATGTCCAGTTGTGTATGAGACAAATGTCCCATCACAATGCATACAAGTGGAGCATTGTCCTATTCAAAGTTAACTCTTTACCATATGACAAAATTTTAGACTTGTCCAAATTGAAAGCATTTGCAGACGTCAAAATAAATGTGACTCAAATTTTGAAACTTTACTTTGGAGGAGTAGAAAACATTGTGGGAAAAGGAGGAAATGCTGGTTACCAGCATTTCTCCTTTTCCCACAGTGTTTTCAGAAGGCGTCTTTCTTGGGGGTTGTTAAAACCAGGGATTGTTTGGTGAAGTGTTAATTGAGAAGTAGGCTTGAATTCTTTCATCTTACTTATCTTGAAAACATACCATATTTGATTCATCAGATAATTAGATCAATGAAATCTCTATAAACCTTAACAGAACATTGGACAAGTTTGAAAAATGCCAACAATAAAGGGTATAGTGAAGAAATAATGGTGATGGTTTTAGGAATCTAAATGCACCACTTGTCCCTTTACCACACAATCTCAAGTTTAACCCATTACCAAGCGATCCCAGGTTTTCACGACCTTGGGAAAGAAGCCTTTTCCCACAATGTTTTCTACCCTATCAGAGACCTTATGCACATGTGTACCAATTTTGAATTTGTCATTTGCAGGTGTTTTGAATTAGAATGAGTCTAAAATGTTTCGTTTGGGAAAGGGTTAAACAACCTTGAGGGAAAAGCCTGTTGAAAACATTGTTGGAGAAGGAGAAATACTGGTAACCAGCTTTTTCTCCTTTGCCCACAATGTTTTTTACCCTTTCAAAGATAATTAACACTACTTTTAGCCATGCATAAGTTATGGTATTATATTGTCTGCAAATACTTTGGATATGGAAAACTGTAGAATTTTCTCGTTTGGCAAAGAGTTTACTGAACCTGTGATAATGATTATATTTTCAATCTATGAAACAGATTGCTGCTGAAGAAGAAGAAAACAGGGTTCGAGAAATTCAACTAGAAAAACAAAGACGGCTTCTACAGTTCCAGCAGGAGGTGAAGAAAAGAGTCCAGCACCTTGACAGGCTAAAGAAACAGAAGGCATTGGAAGCTAACTATAGAGCTGTATGTGTATAGAGTTAAACCTGCATTAACTCTTTCACTGCTGAATAAATAAAATGCATTTTCTCAAAGAATAAAAATACATTTCTTCTGCAAGATCAATAGACAGTTCGTTCATGGTTCATAAGCTAGAATACAGCAATGGACAGTGTAGATCAGAGATCAGACTGCACGTTCTGTGCAGTCTAATCTTGATCTACACTGTTCACAAAAGGTTCTGTTGTTGTCTATGTTTTGGAAGGATTTAAAAGTTGTTTGTATATAGCAGTCGCCTGTGTATAGCAGTCACCTGTACTGACTCTTTACCAGATGGCATATATGTAAACTAATCTAGATTTAAAGCATTTGCAGATTACAAATTTGACATGTCATCAGTCATGGAATTAGCCTTTTAAAGGGTAGAAAATATTCCAGAGAAAGAAAATACTGGTCACTAGTATTTGCAGTTTCAAGGTTGCTCTTGTCCAGAATGCCTTAGCAAGGGCAGATAGTCTAGATCAAAGACCGGACTGCATGTTTTGTGCAGTCTTATCTTGATCTACACTGGCTGCAAAGACAAATATAGTCTTGAAAGGTGCTATAAGGTTTAAAAAAGAGCCTCCAATATTTTACGATTTAATGGGTTGATTGTATGGTGTTTAACGCCGTTTTCAACATTATTTCAGTTATATCGCGGTGGCCAGTGCACCTATCCATGCTTTCCTGGAGTCTCTTTTACCAGTACTCCGCACAATTTTCTTTCCAAGCAACTGGCTGCTTTCCCACATAATCATCGTCGAAACAATGGTCGGCGGTGGGAGAGGAATGAATCCTGTCGAAGTGACTATCATCAATCCTCGGAAAGAAACTGGCCGAGCCAGGGGTCGTAGCCAGGGATCGAACCCTGGACCCCGTGTTCTCAAGTCCTGCATGCTACCGACTGAGCTACTGGGGCTCGACACGATTTAATGGGCTAGTGATGCCTAGTTCTTCAATAAAATGTGTTTTACCTTGTTTCAATAATTATGCATTCTTAAATATCCTGACAGGCAGAGCAGGAGAGAAATATAGTGAGTCAGAGTGCTTTTTCTTCAAAAGATTTTTCCAAGAAAGATACTAGTCTAGTGCGACCTGTAACAGCCCTATCTGTGGACAAAACTGGAAGAGAGAAAGGTAATAAAAACAGTTTAAATGATTTGATTTACAGTTTCAGATAAATGGAGGGATTATATCATGTTATTCAAAAACACTGTTTGCTACTCTGACCAAAATGAAAGTTTGCAACAAATGCATAGCTCAATTACAAACTGCCTCAGCTGGGATTTGAACCAGTGCAGTGAAGAATCTCATTTATCGTGGTACAAAAGACTCATACACTAACCACTGAGCTAAAGAGAATTTCTCCTAACACAGTTGCTAGGTATTGATTTTATACAGGAAGAAGCTATGCTGTAAGGAAGGAGTGATCTCGCGTAACAGTTATCAAACCTGTTTTATAGACATCCATTAGAATCACTTGCTTTAACTCTTTACAAGACCACAAAATTTTACCTTATATCGTATTAAAAGCATTTTGAAGGTGGTGTTCAAAGAGAGATAACTTTGTAATCTGCAAGTGTCTTCAATTTAGACTAGTCTAAAATTTTGTCATTTGGTGAAGAGTTATGGTAATATGAACAAGCATAACATTTTTCACTTTTTGTTTAGTAAAGAGTTAATTGTTTAACAGATGGTATATCTCTTGACATGCCCATATTTAAAGTATTTGCAGATTACAAAGTAAATGTGGCCCAGAAACTGAGGTTGTCTTTTGAAGGGAGGAAAACAATGTGGGAAAAGGAGAAAATTCCAGACATCTGTATTTGCTCGTTTTCAGTAAATGGTTTCAAAACCTTCTTCAGGGTTGTTAAAATACAGGATTGTTTGGTCAAGGGTTAAATAATGACCATCTTTGATTTTAGGGAAGGTGATAAACTTAGAAGACACAAACAGTCACATGTTTTCTGAGCATACAAACCAGGTAATCTTTTTTTAAAACCCTTTCAGTGCCTTAGGCAAAAATGGGGGATTTTGTAGCCAGCAGAGATCAAGATTAGAATGCACAGAACATGCAGTCTGATCTTGGATCAATACCATCTGCTTGTTTAGTCAAGCATGCAAGGTAAAAGTCTTTCTAGGTTTCAGTTGGTTTCATTTTCTGCCATCGAACAGGTGGAGTTCATATTTTGGTGCTGAAAAAGTTAAGTTCTTGCCTTTCCACTTTATTAGTAATTCAGTTATTACTGTACAAATATTGCTATTTGTATCTGCGCTTGATAGCTTTTGAAACCAGGCTAGGAAAAGGAGCAGCTGTTTGTAAGTGGCCATGTAACTGGTATGGTTATACACGGATCTGTGGAAATCAATATTTGACCAATCAGGTCATTGCATTTATTTTACCCGATGTGCAGCCTTGTTGTCTGCTATTTCGGCTCCCAAATAAACGACTGTTAACGTTGAAGGGATGCAATAGTTTTTATTTATTCTGTATTTTAATTTAAGAAACGTTAACGTTTGAATTTAAGAAAAAGTTTAAAATATGTGCCATGCAAACGTGTACTGCTGACGTGAGATCACGCAGAGGCTGTAGACTGAAAATGGGACATGTGCAAAGAGTTCTGATCAGCGCTACATTACTCAATGGATTAATTAATGCTATAGTTTTTTTCCCCTCTGAAAGATTCTGAAAGAGACAAAAATGTTTTAAAGTGGAAAACAAAGGTAAAAATAGATCTAGATGAAATACTAATAAAAAGAAAATATGTTTACTTAAATATCTTACCTTGTTCAATAACCTATGCACATCAAAAAAGTGGCACTTGTCATCAATGTTTCAGTTTTACGTTAATCTCAACCCTTGGTGTATGAAGAATATGCTGAATGGCATAGATATAGATCAGATTTGCAAATAAAATGCAGTTTAATCTTGGATTAAAACTATCTGGTTTTTACAATAAGCATATGGACGTGTATTCCTCACTACATATTCATCACTAAAAGTAGAATTCAGTTATGAAATTAAGTCTCTGTTCAGCTAAAAAGGCAACTTACGTTAATTAGAAAAACTTTTTACCTAGTCCTATTGAACTGGATTAGCACATCTGCCATTTCAAAGGATGTGTCGGTAAACTGTTAATTGATAAGAAGTGTGTTTGATTGCAAACCAATTTGCTCTAATCAACTTGACCACAAGTTGTCTTCAGTATATCATAAGATAAAACAAAGTACCGTCAATGATATTAACAAGTTTGTTAATTGACAGCACACTTAGCGCATTTTACAATCATAAGACAACCCGTTCCCCCTTAACCTGAAATTGAAATTTTTCATATTCAAGTTATAGTCAATTTTTCATAAAATGACACCTCTCTGTAGAATCAGACAATCTATAATTTTTTCGAAAATGCTTGTAATTCAGTGTTATTTAATTGGGTATGGTGTTGAGATGACTTTAACAGCCTTACGAAAACAATAAGTATCTTTAATTCTATTATTCTGTGGCAAAACGGAGGTTTGTTGAGGTGTTTTATTCTTTCTCATTGAAGTTCAAAACTTTGCTAAAACAAGTAGATTTATTACATTGACCGTAGCGCCCGTAAATTGCCCTTTTGCACATATCCTTGAGTAAGTTAGTTCAAGCATCTTTAAATTTCTTACCGATAATTCATCATCGGTGGAAACATATGATAGCAATATTTTTTCCGGAATTTTATTGAGAGAAACAATCATGACAACACGATTTAAGTAGCCTATCTGCTATACTGCATATGTATTTACTGTGGTTGTTTGGGAGTCCTTGGCAACAGTAACCTAGGAAGTTGGTTTATCTTATCACCACGGATCCATGTATTACTTATTAGCCAGTGGAGCGATACAGAGCCATCATGGCCCTCTTCTCACAATGATTTCTACACTTTTAAAGACAGAAGTCAACTTTTGAGCTGCCAATGCTTTTAGTTTGGTTGAGTTAAAAAATTTGTTGTATGGCAAATCAAGTAAAGAGTTAACAAGGTTGAAAACATTTATAAAAAACATGGATAATGAATATGAATTACGGTTTGATCAACAACTACTTGTTAAAGCACTATAGCTACATGAGAAATTCCTTTTTCTAGGTAACTTCTCTTTTGGCCACAATGTTTTTGAAATTAATCTGCTGCAAGACTAAAAAGAAGAAAAGAGTATTTCTGTTTGTTTCAGGTTCATCAGCATGTACGGAATGCCAAGAAAAATCTTGTCTCCCGATGTGTGGTGACAGATAAATTTGTACCAGATGACCTCCCAGGAGGTATATGGAAAGTGTCAAGGACGAGGGATGTAAGTAATTGCTTTATCCAAGAGTTCATTCAGTATCCCTCAAAACTCTAATATGTTACACCATTGCCTTCTGAAACAGATTTTTACTGTGTGATCTTAATCCACACGATCCTGAAAAGGACCTTTAGTTCTTAAAAAAATTAGCTTTTTATGTAGAGTGGAAAATTTAGGAATCCATTTGTTTTCTGTTGCGAGTTTAACTGCCAGTGTCCTCTTTACCTTTAGGCTTACACTGAATGACTTGAAAACATTTGTTGATCTGAACTTATGGAAATGCTGTCTAAAATTACTGAACTTTAAACAGTGTGAAATAAACCTTAACTCTTTACCAAACGACAAAATTGAAAGCATTTGCAGACGACAAAATATACATGACTAAAAACTTGAAATCTGTTTTGTGAAGGGTAGAAAACAATGTGGGAAAAGGAGAAAATGCTGGTTACCAGCATTTTCTCCTTTTCTCACAATGTTTTCAAAAGCCTTTTTCTTCACGGTCGGTAAAAGTTGGGATTGTGTGTAAAGGGTTAATAGAAAAAACTTGAGATTTCTACTGAAGATCACTATTTAAGATTCAAGCAAGTACTCGTGAAACCTGGAATGAGTACTTGCTTTTACACTGTCATTATGCTTTGAATGAGATTATGATTTAAAGTGGCATAAAACACCATTCAGTTAATCAACAATAACTTTTCACTTTTGTTTTATTATTTTAAGGATATGGCAGGGAAAAATGTAAGTCTTGAGCACTGTTTTAGTCTTTGTTATGTATCATTTTGTATTTTTAACTCCTTATCAGATGACAAAATTTTCGACTGGGGCCACAGTTTTAATGTGACTTGAATTACAGGAATTTTTCTGGGAAGGATAGAAAACACTGTGGGAAAAGGAGAAAATACTGGCAGTCAGCTAATTCTCCATTTCCTGCAATATTTTCAAAAAGCCCTCTTTCTTACGGTAGTGAAAATATGGGGTTTTTTTTGTTAAGGTTTTACCCTTTATCCCATTCCCAAGCAACGAAATTTAGACTGTGTCCAGTTTTAAACATGTACAGAGGACAAATTCAACATTGGTACAAATAAGCTTTTGTTCTCTGATAGGGCAGAAAACATTGTGGAAAAAGAAGAAAATGCTGGTTACCAGCATTTTCTCCTTTTTCCACAATGTTTTCAAATGACATCTTTTCAAGGGTCGTGAAAACCAGGGATTATTTGTTAAAGGGTTATAGGACACTGAGTACAGGTTTACTTGCAGTTTTGGTCAGTGTAGATCAAAATCAGACTGAACAGAATGTACAGTCTGATCTCTGATCTACAAGGTTCAATAGAGAATATTTTGTTAACAAAACAGACTCCAAGTTGTAATTGCATGCTTTTTTGTTCATTGTGAAAACATCTATTTAACCCCGACTTTTAACAACCCTGGGAAAGAAGCCTCTTGAAAACATTGTGGGAAAAGGAGAAAATACTGGTAACCAGCATTTTCTCCTTTTCCCACAATGTTTTCTACCATATAAAAGAAAAATTGTGCCATTTAAGCTATACTGAAATTGTCGTCTGCAAATGCTTTCAATTTGGACAAGGCTAAAATTTTGTTGTCTGGTAAAGGGTTAAATCTTCCAGATGCCAAAATTTTGGACTATTCCAAATTGAAAGCATTTTCAGATCAATATTTAAATTTAGCTTATGTCTTTATCAGATGGCAAACTTTTAGACTTGTCGAAAGTAAATGCATTTGCAGATGACATTGATTCTCACTCAAATGACTGTATTTGTCTTTAAAAGGTTAGAAAACATTTCTAGGCAAATGAAGAAAATGCTGGTTACCAGTATTTTCTCCTTTTCCCACAATGTTCTCAAAAGCCTTATTTCCCAGTGTTGTTAAAATCGGAATTGTTTGGTAAAGGGTAAAGTGTTTACCAGATGACACAATTTTCGACTTGACCTTATTTGAAAACATTTGAAGATGACAAACTGACTTAATAATGGTACTTACTTTTGATAGGCTAGGAAAAAATTGTGGTTAAAGGAGAAAATGATGGATACAACCATTTTCTCCTTTTGCCACAATGTTTTTAAAAGATTTCTGAATCAAGGTTGTTAAAACATGGGATCGTTTGGTAAAAGGTTAACTCATTTGGCATTTAGGGACTTTAAAATAGATAAAAATTGATTGCTTTGTTATTTATACTTAAACCTTTACCAGACGGCAAAATTTTAGCCTTATCAAAATTGAGAACATTAGCAGACGACAAATTCAGTTTGGCTCTAATAGGGCAATTTTTCTTTGATAGGGTAGAAAACATTGTGGGAAAAGGTGAAAATGCTGGTTACCAGCATTTTCTCCTTTTCTCACAAAGTTTTCAAAAGGCTTCTTTCCCAGGTTCGTTAAAAGTCAGTGGTATAGGGTTAAGTAGATGTAGATCTTCAATGACCTTTTGTTTTGGTAGATCATTGTTTGTTGCATGACTTGTGCGTGCATGTTTAGATATTACATATATGTATATGTAGGCATATGTGTAGTTTGTGTAATATGTACTGGTCATTATATGAGTAATATTGTCTAATCAACTATCCACTGAAATAAATATGCAGCAGGCAACAAAAGCATTGCTGTGGATTGATTTAATAATAGAGTGTTAGCTGCTTTCAACATTATTTCAGTCATATCTCTGCAAAGCTCACTTATTCACTTCTGTCCTTGGTTTCATAGGTACATGCCTTGGGCTATGAAAAACCTTGCCCTGGGAAACTCACAGGAAAAGCACAGGGCTTGGGGTGAGGATTGAACTGCGGGCCTGCAGATTTCAAATCCTTAACATTCTCCATTGAGCCATGCTGGATCCTAAAGACACTTGTTTGTTTGTTATATTTGTATTGTTTTTAATGCCATTTTTGAAATCATCACAATTATATCACAGTGGCCAGTTCACCTATCCATGCTTTCTTGGAGTTTCTCTTACAAGTATTTGCACATTATTCTTCCCAAGCCACTTGCTACTTTCCCATGTAACAATTGTCAAAACAATGACCAGCAGTGAGAAATGAATAAATCCTGTCATAATGACCACCATGAATCCTAGGAAAGGAATTTGCCAGGTATGGGATTTGAACCAGCTACTCCTTGGTCTCAGTTCTGTACCCTACTGACTGCACTACTGTGTTGGTATTTTTAAATGTACGGCAAAGAAGCACCTGTAATTGCAGGTTACAAGTCATTTCTTTCTTTACCATGATTTTGATTTTCCACTTTATTAATCATTTCCAAACAATCCTGTATTTTAACAACCCTGAAGGAGACAGCTTTGAAAACATTGTAGGAAAAGGAGAAAATGCTGGTAACCAGCATTTTCACCTTTTCCCCACAATGTTTTCTACCCTTTCTAAAACACGTTTAATCAATGGAGACTTATTTGAATTTTTGTCTGAAAATGTTTTCAGTTTAGACCATTCTAAAATTTCTTCATTTGGTAAAGAGTGAATTTTTTTTATCCATTGAATACTATCTATTTTTTGTTGTTTTTACTCAAATCCTTAAACTTTTGTTCTGATTTAAAATACCAAGATGAGATGCTCTTCTTCCGGCAATCAGATTTCTGCTCTTAGAATTCAGAATTCGTCTAGAGTTTAAGATGGTTTCTTATTACGACCCTTTCACTGCAGTGGGTTAACCCTGTAACAAACAATCCCACATGTGAAAAACCCTGGAAAGAAGGCTTTTGAAAACATTGTTGGAAAAGGAGAAAATGCTGATTATAAAAAGGAGAAAATGCTGGTAATCAGCATTTTCTCCTTTTCCTTCAATGTTTTCTTGCCTTTTAATCACATGAACCACTTTTAACACATTGTTTTCAAAATGTTTTCATTATGGATGTCTAAAGTTTTGTTGTCTGGCAAAGTGTTAAATATCAAATTTTGGATTTTCTTGTCTTTCAGCACCCTTCATCAAGGTATACAGTGGACGGAGAAGAGTTTGACCTCCTGGATGACGACCTTATCGAAAAGGTCAAAGTTATTAACAATAAAGGTAATTTCTTTAAATATCAGGTACGCTAAAACAGTGCATGCAGTCTTGAAAGCAAGAGGAATTAAAATATCAAAATACTTCATTAGATTAGCCTGTTTGATACTACCCAATGTGTGTCAAACCCCCCCCCCCTTCCCCCCCCCCCCAAAATGGAAAAATTTTATTTCTTACCGTCCACATTTTTCCTCATCCCCATTTCCTTTCTCACTCTCTTTAACCTATCCATCATTACAGCTGAAAAGGGGCTTTTGCGGACACAGAATGTGCAGTCTGATCTTGGATCAGTACTGTCCACTGGATTAATCAAACCTGTAAGATAGATATCTCTGAGTTTAAGCGCATTGCGTTTTCATCTGTCAAAAGAGGTCAGGTTTCTATGGTTAGCACTGAAAGAGTTAGGGTAACAGGCACTGCTACTAATGTTTGGTTTATAATTTATTGATTGAATGGTGTTGTACCCCTTTTTCAACATTATCATGGGGACAGCTCAAATAGTTCTTCAAATTGTGTCTTTCACTGGTACTAGGCAGGGGCTCTGAGTGAGGTGTTTTGCCTAAGAACACTCCCACAAAAAACCAAATGCCTCCAGGTTGCTAGTCCTACATTTTACCAATGAGCCACAAAATACCCCCATGGGTTTATAAGTTTGAAATCGCACTCACATAAGATTCTTTTTAACTCTTTACCACAGAACAAAGTTCTTGACTTGGGGAAATTGAAAGCATCTACAGACAACAAATTTGATGTAGCTTCAATGATGGAATTTGCATGCCAAAGGGTAGAAAACTTTGTGGGAAAAAGACAGAATGCTGGTTACCAGCATTCTGTCTTTTTCCCACATTGTTTTTTAAAGGCTCTTTCCCCATAGGTTTTCAAAACATAGGACTGTGTGGTAAATGGTTTTGGATTGATGAAAAGTAATTGTGACATGATTTATGCCTTTCTTTTTTCCCCCTCTCCCCCCTTTTCGTTCCCCCCCTCCTCCCCCCCAATTCACAGAGTTGGTGTCTTATTTTTATTTTGGAAAGTTACCATTAGCTTTGAAAGAATGTTGTGAAGAGTAATGTGAAAAAAACTTTAAAAATGCATGGAAAGGTGCACTGATAGAAATAAAATGCTGTTGAAAACAATGTCTAAACACCAAGCAAGTATACAAATAATCAAGATAGTTCATCTTGGGGGAATTTTTTTGACAATAAAGTCTATTTTTTTTAATTTCAGAGTATTCAGAAAACAAAGAAAATGTGGACAAAGGGAGGGAAGACTATGGTGAGAAGGGAGGTAAATCTGTAAAGTTTGACATGGAAGATGATTTTGATGTTGAACACAATATTAATATTGAACACTCTATGAACAGAAGGCCACAGTCAGGTATGTTGTAAAACTTGTTTTAACCTATAGAGGGGCATATTTAATTTTTAGTATGATTGTTATTGATTGTATGGTGTTTAATGCCGTTTTCAACATTATTTCAGTTATATTGCAGTGGCCAGTGCACCTATCCATGCTTTCCTCTGTTCTCAAGTCCTGCACGCTACCGACTGAGCTACTGGGGGTTTGGCTTTTAGTACGATAGGAAAAGCATTTGCTTCAAATGTATTCTTTCTCTTTGCATATTAACCGTCTACCAAATAACAAAATCTAAATTTGTCTGATTTGAAAGCATTTGCAGACAACAAAATAAAATTTGGCTCAAATTATGTTGTTTACGTGTGAAATAATATGAAAAATTGTGGGAAATGGAGAATATGCTGGCTACTAGCATTTTTCCCTCTTCCCACAATGTTTTGAAAAGCCTTTCAGCTTGGGGGTCATAAAACCCATGATTGTGTGGCAAAGGGTTAAAGTAAAATACTTGTATTTTAGTTAATGTAGGAGTTGCAAAATCTTTGCAGTCAAAAATTGAATACTTTGAATTATGCTTTATCACTGGTTATTTGTCTTAAGCCTTTGAATGATCTTGTATTTTGATGATTTAAGCTCAAAATATTGTTGAAAATGAAAGAAACTGCTGATAACCAGCATTTTTACCTTTTCCCACAATTGCTTTAACCCTTTCAAAGACAAGTCTCATCATTTTGACTGCATCTGTTGGTCATCTGCCTTATGATTTTCATTTTGACAAGCCAAGAATTTATTTGTCTTGTAGTGAGTTAGACAAGAAATGATTTGTGTAGTTGGTGAAATAGAAAGTTGAATTGTTCGAAATAATGGAATGGATTATATGCATATGTCAAAAATGTCTCAGGTGATAGCAACTTCACTCTATTTCATTTTTCATTTTTATCAGAAAATCTCACACAAATTTGTCATCATTGTTCATGAGAGATAAGGAAGCGTGTTGTATGGACCTGATTTTGATCTATAGAACAAAAAAAAAGAAAAAAAGTTGATTAGAACGCTTCCTGCTATGAACGTATGAAGTATAGAGTTGAATCTCGTGCATAAATTCAGTCAAATTTGTTAACTCATTACCAAACAACAAAATTTTAGGTTTGTCCAAATCGAAAGCATTTGCAGACAACAAAATTAAAGTGACTGAAAATTTGAAATTTGTTTTGTGAAGGGTAGAAAACATTGTGGGAAAAGGAGAAAATGCTGGTTACCAGCATTTTCTCCTTTTCCCACAATGTTTTCCAAAGGCTTCTTTCTCAGGGTCGTCAAAAGTAGGGATTGTGTGGTAATGGGTTAACAATTCCCTTTGTCTTACAGCAACAACATTCAGTGGGACAGAGATAAATCGAAATATGCCAATCTTAAAAGTTCCAAATATATATGAAGGCATTCAGAGTGAAGAGGAAAAGCGAAGGGCCAAAAGTCAGCAGGCAATGTATCGAAGGTTGTTTATGGACATTGAGAGAGAACAAGTCAAGGAGAATTTACGAAGACAAGAGCACAGAAAACGCATTCAGAGGTATGACTTTATGTTTTACTGTGATATCATGTAAAATAACCACTTTTTTTTCCTTCTTTCTTAACATTTTTATCAGAGATTTTCTATGGGAATAACTTTCAGTTTTAGTCAACTCTTTGCTGAACGATTAAATATCTGACTCAATCAAATTAAAGGTTTTGCAGACAACAAACTAGATTCAGCTCAAATAATGATTTCTGTCCTTGATAGGGTAGAAAACATTGCACAGAAAGGAGAATATGCTGGTGACCAGCACTTTCTCCATTTCCTACACTTTCTCCATTTCCTACAATATTTTCATAAGTTTTGAGCCTCACTGGATCCATTGGGTTATTTGTGAGAGTTTCCTTTGGCAAGACACTTCAAAACCCTAGCCTAGTACTGGTGAAACTCAAGAAATACATGAATACGTGTTATCTCCAGGATATGGCTGAAATACTTGTAACGTTTTAAATGGCATAAAACACCATTCAATCAATCAATCATTTGTTTGTACCAGATTGAAGAAGGAGAAAGAGGAGGAAAGGCTGAAGGAAGAACAGATTTCCAAACAGTTGATTGAACCTCGAGACCCTGTTACCGGGGAAACAAGCCTAGAGGCCCAGGAGAGGGAGGAGGAGGAGAGACAATTTATCAGAAAAACTCTACGGGAACATGAGTTGAAAGTGAAAAAAAGTAGAGAAATGGAAAGGTAAACACATTAAAATCATAAAAATCGAAGGGGACAAGCGAAATGCTTTGACTATCACCCTAAGGAAGAAAGCTTATGAAAACACTGTGGGAAAAGGAGAAAATGCTGGTAACCAGTATTTTCTCCTTTTCCCACATTGTTTTCTAGCCTTTCAAAGCAATATTTCATGATTTGTACCACATTCAATTTGTCGTCTGCAAATGCTCCGATTACCCAAAAGGTTAAGGAAAGGAAAATTGCATTTTGTTCAAGATTGGCTAGTACATAGATTTTCCTGAGCTAAGGAATCAAATTTTTTTTCTTGTTTCATATGGCTGTCATAATGAAAGTATGATTTTCCTTTAACCCTTTCCCAAACAATCCCTGGTTTTTACGGGTCAGGAATAGAAGCCTTTTGAAAACATTGTGGGAAAAGGAGAAAATGCTGGTAACCAGCATTTTCTCCTTTTCCTACAATGTTTTCTACCCTATCATATAGAAAAATCATCTTTTTAGCAACTGTTAATTTGTCATCTGCAAAATGCTTTCAATTTGGTCTGGTCCAAAATTTGCCGTTTGGGAAAGGGTTAAATACATGTGTTTTGATATTATGTTTTCTTATTTTACGTATGAATGAAGCCATATTCGTCAAACTTTCACTTTTTTTCAGAAAGATGGGTACCATTATTTTTACAATTTTGTAAAATTGGCCCATTGTCTGAAACAAGTTTGCAGCAGATGAAAACATGCATTTAAAATGGGTAATTGTGAAGAAGAAAAATTTAATCACACAAAACTGTGTGGCATAAGGAGAGATTGACTGACTTTGATTCCAACAGTAGAAGTTCTATTATAACATAGAACACACGGTGAGAACGGGAGAAATTACTTTTAACAAGCAGTTTCTCTTTTTCTCACATTGTTATCAGAAGGTTTCCTCTGTTTCCTCTGTGAACTTGTCAAAACACAGGATTGTTTCAGGGTTGTTAAAGGGTTGCAAAGGCATCTAGAATAAAACACTTTTAACTGTTTACCACATAATTCCAAGTTTCAACAATACTGAGGAAAAAAGGCTTTTGAAAACATTGGTGGCAAACAGCGCTTTCTCCTTTACCCACAGTATCTTCTATCCTTCCAAAAACAAATTTCAATTTTTGAATGATATTTATTTTGTTGTCTGCAAATGCTTTCTATTTGAAATAGTGTAAAATTTTGATGTTTGGTAAAGAGTTTGGAAAGCTTGATACAATTGTTCTCAAATACAGGTTCAGTCGTATTTTAACCCTTTTGGGGCCATAGGCAAAAACGGTAACTTTTGCGGATGGCACAGATCAAGATCAGACTGCACATTCTGTGCAGTCTGATCTTTGATCTGTATCGTCCGTTTGTGTAGTCAAGCCAATACAATCAAAATCTTTGTAAAGTTCAATAGATTGTATTTAGAGCTGTCGAAAGAGGTCAGGTTTATTTATTTGGCGCGTAAAGAGTTAAGCAAGTTAGATAGTTTTCTTTGAAATGTACAAATTTATGTGTACAATGTTTCTCTATTGACAGATATATAGAGGCTCTGAGGCAACAGCTGAAAGATAAAGTAAGATGGAGAAAGATAGAGTTACCTCCCTTGTGTTGTTGTGGAGAGTCAGTATGGGACACTCATCCTGAAACCTGTGCCAATAACTGTATATTTTATAAAAATCCTAGAGGTAGTACACAGTTTTAAGTCTTTATTAGACAACAAAATTTTAGATTTGATCACATTGAAAGCATTTGCAGATGACAAATGTGGCTTGGATGACAAGATTTATCTTTGGAAAGTTGGAAAACATTGTAGGATGAAGAGAAAATGCTGGAAATCAGCATTTTTCCTTCTATAGCAATGTTTCAATCAATCTCCTGTCCTCGGGATTGGGAAAACACAGGATTGTTTCCAATATTTATGTACAAAAGTTAGTTTTACTTGAAATTATTAGATACATGTATGTGTATTTTGTGCTGGTGGCTCGAATGCAGAGTAAATGAATGATTGATTGATTGTTTGGTTTGGTAAAGATTTACTTCACCAACACTAACAGACTTTAGACTCTCAAAGCCAGGCTCACCTGTGCAGAATAATGGACCTAAGTCTGCTGAGTTAACTCTTTACCAAACGACACAGTTTTAGACTGTTCCAAATTGAAAGTATTTGCAGACGACAAAACAAATCTGACTGAAAAATTGAAATTTGCTTTGGGAAAGGTAGAAAACATGGTGGGAAAAGTATAAAATACTGGTTACCAGCATTTTCTCCTTTTCCCACCATGTTTTCAAAAGGCTTCTTTCTCAGGGTCGTTAAAAGTCGGGATTGTGTGGTAAAGGGTTAAGTTGGTTTATTTTACTGAGAAAATCTTTACCACATTACACATTTCAGTTGTATATATTGCACTTTTTTTGGATCTGTTTGGTGGCATTGACAGAGTACTCATTTTTAGTCCTTGTAGGTATGCTTTAAAAATCAGGTGTGTTTCTAAATAAAATATACATTTATCTGGTTTGTCACTTGGTGGAAAAGGGGAGATGATTCTTTTAAAGAGACCAATCTTTATTATTTCTGAGGCTTAATGTTTTGGAGACTTTTCTAATGATATCCTTCATCAAAAAACAAAAGAAATTACTCATACTGATTTTGGAAAATCATTTTCAGTTTTCATTTTCGAAGTCTCGTTGTATCCTGTTTTAACTCTTTACTACATCATGAAACTTTAAACTTGTCCAAATTGCAAGCATTTTCAAAGGTGACTCAACTGACAAAATTAGTCCTTGATGGTGTAGAAAATATTGAGGGGAAAGGAGAAAATGCTGTTTACCAGCATTTTCTCCTTTTCCCCACAATGGTTTCAAATGCCTCTTTCAGAATTGCTTTAATTTGTGATTGTGTGGTGGCTCAAATTGCGAAATTTGTTCTTGATAGTGTAGAAAATATTGTTGGAAAAGGAGAAAATGCTGGTCACCAGCATTTTCTCCTTTTCTCACAATGATTTCAGAAGCCTTCTCTTTCTGGGATGTTAAAACTCAGAATTGTGTGATGAAGGTTTATGTATGATGATAATACCAGTTGTTCTCTGTTTTATTTCAGAGTATGGTAGAGCTCTACAAGCCTTATTGGACTCAAGTGAAATTTTAGGACTGTAGTAGACTTGTTTCAGCTCATTTGTTGATATGCTAGTTAAAGATTCTTTTAAATTGGAATGACATGTCTTTAGACCCATACTACAGATACTGTGAAGTCATCAATTCTGTACTAAACGACAAAATTTTAGCCTTGTCCAAATCGAAAGCATTTGCAAGTGACAAATGTAACACAAAACATGAAATTTTTCCTTCAAGGAGTAGTAAGTATTGTGGGAAAAGGAAAAAATGCTGGTTACCAGGATTTTCTCCTTTTCACACAATATTTTCATAAGGCTTCCTCCTCAGGGTCGTTAAAACTCGGGATTGTGTGGTAACTTATTGCCCTTAGGAACAAACTTGTAACTGGCGACTTTGGGAAGCGAATATGGATGGTAGCAAATGGTTGTAGAAAACATGCCTATAAAATATAAGATAATCCACATGAAAAGAGTGAAAACAATATGGTAAAAGGAAAAAAAAATATTTTAAGTAATTTCCCCTCTGCCACATTGTTCTTTAATGAGTTGTTTGCTGCATTACTAATGGATGTCATGGTGACAATGTCTTAATCCAGGGTCTAAACATTCATGATGGAGAAAGCTTTTGAAAACATTGTGGGAAAAGCAGAAAAGGCTGGTAGCCAGCATTTTCTCCTCTTCCCACAATATTTTCTACCCTTTCAAGGGTAAATCCAACCATTCTAGCCACATTTTAGTTGTTGCCTGCACATGCTTTCAATTTGGACAAGTTTGAAAACATTTCAGAAAAAGGAGAAAATGCTCATAACGAGCATTTTCTCTATTTTCCACAGTGTTTTCTTCCCTTACAGATAAAAAATACCACCTTTTTGGCTACTCTAAATTTGTCAACTGCAAATTCTTTCAATTTCAGCAGACCAAAATTACCTCATCTGGTAAAGAGTTAATAGGTCTTTTAACCCTCATCTTGCTTAATAAATAAAATGAAAATTTCAAGCTGATATTAAAAACCCAAATTTGCTATTTCAAAGATATTTTTTTTTGGGGGGGGGGGAAATATGTCCCTATCGGACAATTAGTTTAAACATATTTATTTTACATCGATTGAGAAACAAGTTCTTACAACTTATACTAATCTGTCTCGATTCTGCTTCCTGGGTACTACACCAGTACTCGCGCCAAATGTGTGGGCCTATGAAAAATCCCAAAATTGACACCCGCTCCCGGGTATCAAACTCAGGATCTTTTGGTTACGAGGCCGACGCTCTACCTCACGACCACGGACACCACATCGGACAATGTAGATCAAAGATCTATTGTGGGTAATCATCTTGATCTACGCTGTCTGGAAAAGGTCAGTGAGTCACGCTTAGCAGCCTAAGGATAAAATTCGACAGAGAAGTCGCCAGAATCATTAGAACCATTTAAGCCATTACCACACAATCCCTACTTTTGACGACCCTGTGAAAGAAGCCTTTAGAAAATATTGTGGGAAAAGGAGAAAATGCTGGTAACCAGCATTTTCTCCTTTTCCCACAATGTTTTCTACCCTTCACAAAACAAATTTCAAATTTTTAGTCACTTTTATTTTGTTGTCTGCAAATGCTTTCGATTTGGATAAACCTAAAATTTTGTTGTTTGGTAATGAGTTAATGGACCTTTTTTTGTTTTGTTTTCTGTTTAATAATGCATGTATGCTTGGTTGAGAGAGAGAGAAGAGAGAGAGAGAGAGGGGGGGGGGGGAACTGTAATCAAATTCTGTCTTTGCGTCAAAAAAAAAAAGAATAAATGAGGTGATAAATTGATTGATTAGAGTTATTGCTCAAATAATACATGTAGTGCTTTTTAATTCCCCTCATTGAAGAAATCATGGATGATAAGTGCTTTACCAGATGGCCTATTAAAATATTGTACTGACTGAACACAGTTGCCAAATGAAATGTGGCCCAAATAATTTGGATGTACTTCAACAAAAGTAGAAAACATTGTGGAAGTAGAAAATGCTAGTTACCGGCGTCTTTCCCTTTGCATACAATGTTTTCAAAAACCTTCTGCCTTTAGTTCTCCTGCAATGTTTTTGGGATGCTGAATTGCTTGGTAAAGGGCAATCTGATCTGAATTTTTTTTTATGTATTAGAAGAGCTAACTTGACTTGTAAAGCTCTAAAAAATGTTTGGTTCATCAATTTAATGTCTTAACTCTTTACCACATGACAAAATTTTAGACTTGTCCAAATTGAAAGCATTTACAGACGACAAAATAAATGTAACTCAAAAATTGAAATTCATTTTTGAAAGGTTAGAAAACATTGTGGGAATAGGAGAAAATGCTGGTTACCAGCATTTTCTCCTTTTCCCACAATGTTTTCAAAAGGTTTCTTCCTCAGCGTCGTTAAAAGTCGGGATTGTGTGGTAAAGGGTTAACCGTTTACCACATGACAAAATTTAAGACTTGTCCAAATTCAAAGCATTTGCAGATGACAAATCAAAGGTGGCCCTAATAATGAAGCTTGTCTTTCATGGAGTAGAATACACAGGAAAAGAAGAAAATATTGGTTACCAGAATTTTCTTGTATTTCCACAAGGCTATGTTAAGTTTTTTGCTCAGGGTGGTTAAAATATGGGATTATGTGGTAAAGGGTTTAGACATTACCACACGATCCTAAATTTTAACGGCCCCAAGAAAGAAAGCTTTTGAAAACATAATGGTAAAAGGCAAAAATACTGGTTACCAGCATTTTATTCCTTTTCCCACAGTGTTTTCTACAGTATCAAAGACCAATCCAACTCTTTTGGCCACATTTAACTTGTTGTCTGCAAATGTTTTCAATTTGAACAAGTCGCAACTTTTTCACCTAGTAATGAGTTAAACAAGTTTAAAGCAGATGACCTTTCCTGCAAAATATATATATTCTACATGAATTCATACACATATGAAACATTGCGGCTGATAGAGAAATTGCTAATGAGCCAGTTCTCCCTTGGCCACAATGTTCGTGAAAGTGGTCTGCTACAATGGAAAAAAAAAATGCTCATTACCAGACGACAAAATTTAAGACTTTTCTGAATTTAAACCATTGGCAGACAACAAGATTCAATGTAGTTGAAACAATGGGATCTGTCCTATATATAGAAATATCTGACATTTGCTGGCATTTGAGATATATAGGATCTCACATAGGTGGGCATTAGAGATAAAATTTTATTAAATGAGTCTAAGAAAAATGTTATGAAGCAAGCCTTGGGCAAGTATCTAAGTATCACAAATGCCAACGAATATCAGATTTTTTAAAACACATATATGTATCTTAAGGATGCATCCATACAGCTAGAGAGAAAAACACTGTTTGGATTTGAAAGTGTGTAGAAAGGATCAGCTGTGTAAACACAGATAAATTACCACTATAATTGTTATAAGGTGTAAGGGATAGAAAAACACAAGGGATTTGCCCTTTTTTAAAACTGGAAATGACACCAGCGACTGCTTTGAAGGCCTCCAAAACATGAAACCCAATTTCTATCCTTCCTAATCTGCACAATCTTGCAGCCATCAGGGGTAATATTTGGCATGAAGATTAAAGAATGATTATAGGTTAATAATAAATAGAGTTTATTTCATCAGCTTGTGGTTAATATTGGGAAATATTTGCTGAAAGGTATGCGAATATTTGCCGAAAGGTATGCGAAAATAACGAGTGCCGTAAGGCACAAGTTATTTTCGCGGACCTTTCCCTTTTGAGACAAATATTTCCCCATATTAACCACAAGCTGATGAAATAAATTATATATTATATTTCCTCTGATTATTTTGTCAACGAATGCCACTTTTAAAACTTAAAAACTTAAAAAACTTAAAAAAGTAGTTCCAGATTTTCGGCAGGAGGAAAATATTCACTGTGACTGGGAAATAATTCCCCCCAGCTTAAATTACGACATTTCTTTACCCATAACATTTCTAAAAATAGGCACATGAAATGTAATATAGAATGATTATAGCTTAGTATTAAAAGGATTAATTGGATTAAAAACTGGCTGAAACCTGCCAGAAAATGAGTATAGATGTACATGTAATTTAGGAATGATCAGTATGAGAAACCTACATATTCATGAATGAGACAAGCTCACTTTGATATAAGTGTACTTTCTGAGCTTAAAATAGTGCCAAGGAACCTGTTGTATAATTACTTGATTTTAAATCTGAAAATGTCACAAAGCTTTTAGCTTTCCTACAGTCATCAATTTCACAGTTAAACTCACCGTAAAATTTGTGTCAGATTTTTTTTTGCAATAATGGGCAAGTATACAATATTTTAATAAATGATGTCACATATGTTACTATGTATATGACATCATAAAATTTTATCTCAAATGTGTGTATAATAAAAAAAAACTTGTAATGGCAATATTTCACTGAAAATAAGTGAGGTTATTTTATATATTTTTTCGAAACAAAAAGGGGCAAGAACAAATTTTATAACTCTTTACCACATGACAAAAATGTAGACTTTCCCAAATTGAGAGCATTTGGAGACAACAAATTAAATGTGGCTCAAATGATGGAGTTTGTCTTTGATATGGTAGAAAACATTGCGGGAAAAGGAGAAAATGCTGGTTACTAGCATTTTCTCCTTTTCTCACAATGTTTTCAAAAGACTTCTTCCTCAGGATACTTAAAATTCGTGATTGTGTGGAACAGCGTTAAACGATTCTTTGGTGAGCTTTATGACAATTTCTTTATTCAAGTTTAATGAAATATATCTAAAGAGCCAATGAAATTCAGAATCTCTTCATCACATAACAATATTCAAAGGATTATTGGTCAGATTTTGCATATCCATGTATACACATGTGGGAATTTCCATTAATAAAACCTGATTCACTTCTCTGACACTCATACAAAATGATACCACATATGATGTCACAAAGGTAGGTATATGACATGGTGTATTGGCTGTTCCCTCATTTCTTATCAATTTGATTTTTAGAAGTCTGATCTTGGTCTGCACACTTGGACTACATTTGAATGAATTTCAGCATAAAGTCTCATAAGCTACTTATTTTGAGTCATTTAACCCTTTACCAAATAGTAAATTTTTTTACCAGTTTTACATTGAAGCATTTCCAGATAAAAAATTAAGAGTGCCTCAAATGAGGAGCTTTGACTCTGAAAGGAGAGAAAACATTGTGGGAAAAGGAGAAAATGCTGGTTACCAGCATTTTCTCCTTTTCCCACAATGTTTTCAAAAGGCTTTTTCCACAGGGTTGTAAAATATTGGGATTGTGTTGTAAAGGGTTAAATCCTGATACTTATTACCAGATGAATAAATTTTAGATTTAATGGTATTGAAAGCTTTTGCAGATGACTAATGAGAAATGACTCAAAAGATGGGATTTGTGTTTGAAAGAGTAGAAGCGATTGTTGAAAAAGGAGACGGTGTTGGTTATCAGCATTTTCTTAATTTCCAACAAAATTTTCAAAAGCCCTCTTCTTCAGAGTAAAAACGCAGAATTATGTGTTGAAATACTAAGAATCTAGTCTATTTGTTTTTGTAGTTCTGTAGCGTAAGGTTAAAAGGCATTAAATGACCAAAGCTATTTCTATAAATATCTTGCATTCACTCGGATGGATGGATGGATGGATGGATGGATGGAAAAATGGATGGAGTCAGGGGGGAATTGACAGATGAGCTGAAGGACGGAAAGTCGATCAGAAAGAGAGTCAGAGAGTCTCGAATTGCAGACTCAAGCTGCTGTACAGTTTGTGGACTATTCATAATACATGGGTTTTTTGTCTCTGTTGAATAACTACAAATTATTAAAACCAAAAATAAAGTGGCTTCTTCAATTAGTTTAATCCCATTTTTTGCATAAAAAAAAAAAAACTACCTCGCTCTCGGCACTGTCTTAACTTGCATTGCAGGAATTGACGACAACGATGTAAACAATGGTTACTAGCCCAAATCGCAATCCTACTTAATAGACGATTTATAATCAGCAAGCATCTGATTCATTTAGATAAGGAAAGGTAGGGTAGGCTTTCAATTATTTTTTGTGAAAAGAGGTCATTTTTTTGCCTTCAACTGAACTAAATTTTAGTTTCTATTGATTCAGAAGTATATATTCCTTCATTTTCGGGAGCTAGATACAACTTTTTCGATCTATCAGACGGGTTTGATGGCCTATGATGGGACGTATTGTCAGTGTAATTTATTATTGGTTTCTTTCTGTTTCCCAGAAACTTAGAGAATATCCGGCAGTTACATTTTTCACAATTTATTGTTTGAAAACAATGAATTATTACCTGAAATGAAAGGGACAGCTGCAGTCTAGAGCGGATATATAAATACTAAGACACATACATAAATAAGTACTTGAATACTACATGGGGCTGCCGCCCCCACAGCCATGTTTATTTCCAGGTTAAAAGTCAAGTATCAAATCAGTAATATATACAGTAAAAGTATCAAATCAGTAATATATACAGTAAAACCTTGATATTTCGATTCTCGAACATTTGAGAACCCTGCATCTTTCGAGGAATTTCCATAGTCCCGGCAAAAACTCTACTATATTGCATCAAAAGCAGGGTTCCCTCTGGCTACTTTTTTTCTTGCACCATCACTTTCGCCAAATAAGAAATGTTGCACCAGATTGAAATGATTGGAGCCAGTTGGTGCCAATTTTAAAGTTAAAGTACAGTGGGTCTGGCATCGTAAAAAATTGGTCCAATAAATTATCATCTTGTGTTTGTGTCAAGAACAATGAAATAAACAAGAAAACATTTGTTTTTATCAGATTAAATAATCCATATCTTTGTTTATTGCATGAAAATAGTTCAAAAATTATTTTTGTTAACAACAAAAAATTAACATCTATTAAGTTTAAGTAGATCTATCATCGTTGTCTATAAAACCACTATGACAAAAGTAAAAATAGGTCATTGTTAGCAATTTCTCCTTTTTTAACAAAGTTCAAAAATGACCTTTTGGAAACAAATAGAAGTTTAATGGTATGAACCAAACAACAACAAAGTCAATATGTGAAAATGTTACAAAAGTAGAAATTACTCCTTAAGAG
This sequence comes from Hippopus hippopus, assembly GCA_946811185.2. Lineage (NCBI taxonomy): Eukaryota > Metazoa > Mollusca > Bivalvia > Cardiida > Cardiidae > Hippopus > Hippopus hippopus. The sequence goes on from OX328106.1 coordinate 7,129,010, forward strand.
CAGTTTCTTCATCTGTAACACTATTTTCATGAGGGGACTATTTACAATTTGAAACATACAGAAGTTAACAGAAGTTAAAATGTTAAAACCAAATAAATTTTTTGAGGGGCGGGTGATTGATGGAGGCAAAATGACACAGATTTTTCCGAGAACGACGATAACATTACCGTCCAGGTTTTAGTCAGAGCCGACGTGCGAAAAGATCACCAGTGTGGAATCTGTTGTATATTTCAAAATTTATCGATTTTGACTGCAATCATAAATCATTTGGACATTTATTAACATTCACGATTTATATAGGACACTGGTCTTCGATGCTTTCACTTTCTTAAAGTTTTCGTAAGTTAATTGACAAATTTTGTCTAGCTGATAGTTCATTATGTTACCGGAAGTGTTATGTATACAGTCAAATCTGAGTTAGCGGTCATACCTGAACAGCGGCCGATCTATCGACAACGGCCACTCAAATTCCCCCCGTGCAATTTCCTTCTTTAATTGCACTGTGTATAGCGTGATATTGTGAAATGCAGCCAGCGGTCACATTAATTAGTCGGGATCAACAGTATATCACACCTAAACAAAGGTCAACTGACACAACACACGACCTAATTTGTCGGGATACGGAAAATCGATAATTAACACTATACTGTAGTTATTGACGAAATCGACTACACAATGTAAAACGTGCAAACAGACAATTACAGATTATACAACCCCTAATTATGGGTAAATGACCGACAATTGTTGTTTATTTTCATGTTTGATCTTTAAAGGATGAATGGCAATGAAAGTTTATCGGTATTTTTGCAGATGGGTAATTTGTTGTAATAATATGAAATTGAACATCACGTCAATCGAAGTTGTTACACATTTAACAAAACTGCGAACTCGGTGATTTTAAAAATGGGTGGAAAATTTCTATTGCATTCAATTCTTGCTATCATGTCGCTCTCGAAACGTAAATTCCTCTCTCTAGAGGACCGTGTGAAAGTTGTTCAAATGCTTGAATCTGGACGTTCTTCACGGATTATTGCTACTGAGTTTGGTGTAGGCTGCACACTACTCCCGATTCGGGGTCTAGCTCCGATGTTATTTTTGTGATTGTTTCTCTGGAGAAACCGATTCGGGGTCTAGCTCCGATGTTATTTTTGTGATTGTTTCTCCAGAGAAACAATCACAAAAATAACATCAGAGCTAGATCCCGAATCGGGAGTAGCCGCACACAAATTCAGAGTGTTGCAAAACGCAAACGAGAAATTCTCGAGGAGTACGAAAGTGGTGACCCTTGTTCTAAACGAATCAAAAGGAATATCTCTTATGAAAACATTGACGCTCTGTGCTATAAATGGTTTCTGGATGCCACATCTCGGCAAATTAATGTGTCTGGTCCTCTAATCAAAGAGAAAGCTCTCAAATTCGCTGCAGACTTAAATGACTCAGATTTCAAGGCATCACATGGTTGGTACCCACTGTCTGTATGAATGATGTCATGGATTATTTAAGTAAACTGAGAGAATTTGCTCTGGAGATTGGAATGAGTCAATGTTCAAATGTGTCAATGACTTTGATGAGCTTTTGATAGATATGAGGGTTGCAAAAACTTCCAAGCAGACAACAATTGATAATTTTTTCCAAAAAAGACAGTAACAGAGTGCATGTTTCTTTGCAGAACAAATCATTGTGTTTCTGTATTTTTTTTAACAAAAGCTGCAATGTTTTGATTAAGCAACATTTAATTTTTTAAAGTTTTTACATGCTTTCTTGCAAACCATGCCTTCTTGCAAACACTTTAGATGAACATAGTATAACACTTGAAACTTTTGAGCACTATTATTGTTAAATATGATGGAAAAGGAATGAAAAGGAAAATAAATCTTAAATAAAATCCTTTTATTCAAGTCTTTTCTTTTGTACATAATGTGAGGCAGAAGTTCATTGTGACATACAAAAGATGATTCAACAAGCTAGAACATCATACAATACTGCAAAGTACCAACTATAGTATGATAATAATGTGCGAGAAATAAGTACTGTGAACAGCAGCCAATCTGTGTACAGCAGCCAATTTGGGCACATCCCTTGACTGGCTGCTGTACACAGATTTGACTGTATTTGGATAGTCGGGTGAAGTGACATCGATTTGTGAAGTAATTTGGATTATGTCGATGCCGTTGATTATTCCAGCTGATTTATTTCAACTTAAATTGATTGATTTGCTGTCATGCATCAAAATGTGTGGCACCCCGATGTGAAAAATAACGGCGCCAGTCATTTTCGCCAATCGGCATTTTCTTGCGCCACATTTAAAAATTTATCGCAAATGGCGCCTAATGCGAAGCCCAGTGGGAACCCTGAAAAGTAGCTCGGCTATTTCGAGTCTTTAAAGTCGATAATTCAAACACGGGTGTTGGTCCCTGTAACCATTTTCCTTCTTTAACGCTTTACCAAACGACAAAATTTTGGACTAGTCCAAATTGAAAGCATTTGTGGATGACAAAATAAATGTAAATCAAAAATTGAAAATGGATTTGGGAAGGGTAGAAAACATTGTGGGAAAAGGAGAAAATGCTGGTAACCAGCATTTTCTCCTTTTCCCATAATGTTTTCAAAAGCTCTCTTTCTAAGGGTCGTTTAAAGTTGGGATTGTGTGGTAAAGAGTTAAATTGGTTGTTTATTCGAACACAATGTTTTCTGACCTCTCAAACTATTGTTTTCACACCTTTCCAAGCAAAGGTTTTTACTGCGCCAGCAGGTCTACGGTGTGGTGTAAGTTTTACAAACTATTACAATTACCACAGGTGATTCATACTACAGTGTGATTTGAGAAGGTATTACCATTAATTTATGAAGAGAGGCTAATTATGAAAAGTTTGCAATATCCAATCCGACCATCCCCTACATCAAGGATCGTATGATCGCTGCCCTCGTGTAATTTAAACTGTTTGGTATTTCGTTTTATAAAAAATCACACAAGTATTTTATTCCTAATTAAACAAATGATTTTATCTTCCAACTCAATTTTTTTTTTTACAGTATACAACAACTATTCAACATCACTGTTGACCCTGAAAAGACAGTTTTAAGCGTTTGTGATTGGACACTGTCTGATTTTTTTTATCAGTTTTCGTATCAATCTATTTATAGCACCAGGTTTTTTCCCAATTCGCTTCGCCACAGATTAAGACCCGTTTGATCACACAATATTTTTCTGTCATACTACTGTGACGTCATTTCGGGGTTGAGTGAATATCACTGGTTCGTTTTCATGGCATAGAAATTTACCTTTGACAAAGGTAAATGTCATTTTTCACGGGGTGTGTAGATATCCTGGTCTGTTTTTGAGTCGAGGACATTAATAATGAGAAAAGTCGTAGTAAAGCTAGTCTGTTCTTTTTATTTCTCATTAGATCAGCCCTATACTTTCGGTAATTTACTCCTCTATGACCACTTCAACAGCACCGCAATCACTCGGTACATGTATTGCAACCAAAATTGCCCATCAGCACATTCCTGATTTTTCTGGAGAAGAATCTCACTTTTGACATCTCCGCTTGCATTTTTTTATCGTTTTCAACAGCTTTTTCTAGTTGCATGACGCTGTATTCAACGACATTTCAGTGAAGCACCGGTGTCCAAAGAACTTAAATCTATTTCCGTGTACATGTAAATTTTGTTATTCTTTCTGGAATAGAGCAAGCAAATACCTGCAGCTGTTTCTCACATAAATGAAAGGGCGAAAGTTATAGGGGGTGAATGTGAAAGAGCAGATTGTACGATTTTGTAGAAATTACAGTACACACCTTTTAAAAAAACTAAAGAGAGAAAGGCTAGAATATTTAAATATTTAATTTAAAATCCAAGAACTCATATGATCAAAACAGGAACATTTACAGAAAATAACCCCTTCGATATGATATTGTTCAAATTTAGTAAATGAATGAATCAAATAGGAACATTAACAAGGTTGTATCGCTCAGGAAGTATTCTTTGATTGCAGATCTTGAACGGATTGCATTTTTTATAGACATTTTGGGTAATTCTAACACCATGAAAATTTGAATATTTTGCTTGTCCCCTTGGGACTTCGAATTATTGAGGTTTTACTGTAATGCCCAGATCTTTTTAACAAACAGACAAATTGGGGAAATTGTGTCCGTTAAAGTGAGTTCTGCCCCAATCAGAAACAAAATTTATCATTATTATCATGCAAATGGGTGCTGCACTTTTTCCTCACTTAAAAAGCAGTAGCAGTAATTTTTTTTTTTACAATTTGCTTTAAGTGAGTCCAGGGACTCAACAGGATGGAAAACTCTGAAGCAATCTCTGTGATTCCTACCTTTTAAACCCTATTTCAACAATTTGTTTAAATTCTTAAAAATTCTGTATCTATATGATTTTGTGACAAATAAAATTAAAAACATTGTGTGTTTATCTCATTTATTTCTATAATACCAGAATAAAGAGATAACTAGGATAAATCTGACTAGACTTTGCCCATCTTGACTAGTATTAATTAATCTTTTAATTTGCTAAAGATCTCCATTTTGCTCAGGAAAGAAACTAATATGCCAATGTCCATCTATGGCTTAAAGCAGGGATGTAGATCTGCTCAAAGGCGTATTATTGCCTCTTAATTGCAGATAATTTACTCAAAGTGATTGAACAACTAGTATTTTGTGTTTTGATCAGTAAATGATTACTTTCTGATTGGTATTTATACCCCAACGATTTCCATTTTGTCAAATGATTTCCATTTTCTACGAAAAATTTTCAATGCGTATTTTAGGCCTACCGAGAAAAAGACGTTGGATATCGATTTTCCTTGTAACCCAAAAAAAGAAAACCGGAAACCATTGCTTTGACTTGATCATTACTTAGACTAGAAATAGACTGTAAAGGTAAAAAAAATCCAAGGTTTACCAGTCTAGAGTGGAAAATTTACCAGTGTTTTTGTAGAAAATGTAAACACTATAATCGATCTGGATCAAACAAAATTATGCAAAATGCAGTGAAACTGAAATCAGTGCATCACAAAAATGCACATATTGCAAAGTTTAGAGTTGTCGACGTTTTCTTTGCATCTCTGACACAGGATGCACAGGTAAACGAAACACTGCAGTGGTGTCCATATTCCAATATCTGAGCTTATTTAATACCAGTATTTAGTAACCTTTTTAATTCTGGTCAAGTGCACTTTTAGCGGACACATAAATACTGAGACATAAATACTTATATGAATAAGTATTTGATTACTACATTTGATTCTGTGTCAGATCATAAGTCCAAAGTACTTGATTACTACATCTTGGCTGCCAACCCCACAACCCTGTTTATTTTCAGATTAAAAGTCCTGTATCAGATCAAATCTGTAACAAAATTTGGATAATGTACAGAATTTATTGACAAAATAACAAAATGACCGAAGGATGTCCGCGAAAGTACATTCTACTCAAATGAAATCATCTCAGGCCACAGATCCAGTTGATTTAACTAGCTAATTAGTTATTTGTCTGTGAAGCTATCAGTGTTCTGCCAAGAGGGAGAATCTGTGACATTGTCCCATTGCATTAGAAAAAAGTCCCTTCATACTGACACAGATGGGATATTGTCTCTTTCAAATTATGTTAAGAATTATTCTATATGCTTTTGTGTCACTTATTTTGAAATTGTCCCATCTCTGAAAAATCCTTAGCAGAACATCACAGCAAATGTTTAAGAAATTATCCCTTGATGTCTTGTTTTGCTTTTAACTGAACTAAATTTTAGTTTCTATGATTCAGAAGTATGCGATACTAGTATATTCTTTAATTTTTCAGAAGTTTGATGCTTCTTATTCTGCCTCTCAGATGGACTTGATAGCCATTATCTTCCGCTAGATGGCATTCTTCAAATACACATCTATCTAATTTGGGCATTCTGGGTACAGAACCGGACTACTTTTCAAAACAACCGTTACTTTGAATTTCAAAATGAAATAAACGTTTACTCAATAAAACGCTACCTGGTGCAATTCATTCAGCTATGATCGGCTAGCATGTAACCTATGCATTGGCCATTTATTAAAACAGCCCCTACATGCTTGGGTAATAGGCTAATAGCTTCGGTATAATCCCTACTTTTCCCAGCTATACGGGGATGGGTGATGCGTCATAGTAGACAGGTAGAATCTTCGAAGAATATGACATGCGCAGACAATGCTTGATAGCTTGAAATGAGACATACACCAATGATTTTGACCAGCACACAGAGTTTGCCCTGATGCACAAATTTGTGTGTTTTGAGACATTTTTTGCCCCACTATATTGGCTAAAAATTCATCCATAAATCCATAAATAGCATTTTTTCCTTTTCCCACGACGTAATGGTAAACAGCATTTTCTCCTTTTCTTAAAAGTCAAAATTAATACCCTATCTGAAACCAATTTTTTCATTGTAATCACATCTCACTTGTTGTCTGCAACTGCGTACGGTTTTGTCAAGTCTAAAGTTTTGTTGTTCGGTAAAGAGTTAACCCTTTACCACACAATCCTGAGTTTTAATGACCCTGAGAAAGAAACCTTTTGAAAACATTGTGAGAAAAGGAGAAAATGCTGGTAACCAGCATTTTCTCCTTTTCCCACAATGTTTTTTACCCTTCCCAAACCAAATTTCAATTTTTCAGTCACTTTTATGTTGTCGTCTGCAAATGCTTTCAATTTGCACCAGTCTATAATTTTGTCGTTTGGTAAAGAGTTAAAAAATATTACGTTATAAAGTATAATGACAATAGCTTGATAAGATTAAAAAGAGAACGGTTTCTCAGTAGAAACATATAAAATAAATCTTTTATAAATTATAAAATACATTGCAGAATTTGGATTTTTGTTTATGTACAAATGACACACTGTTGACTTTTGAAAGCCCAATAGCCGCAAAAAAACAATGTAGGTGGTAAAATGCATTGGAACTACCATCCCATAACAGATTGTCATCTTCAGAGTAATTTCCATTCAACCGTTCACCACACAGTCCTGATTTTAAACCAGCAGTAGGAAGTAGCCTTTTGAAAACATTGTGGGAAAAGGTGAAAATGCTGGTAACCAGCATTTTTTCCTTTTCCCACAATGTTTTCTACCTGATCCAAGAGAGATATCATCATTTTAGCAACATTTGTCATCTACAAAATTTAATGCTTTGAATTTGGCCTAGTCCAAAATTTGTCATTTGGTAAAGAGTTAATGATACGATTTAAATTCAAATGCATTTTAACACCCACTTTGTTTACTTTTGGCCATTATTGTTGAGTACAACAAATTTTTAGCTTGGGATCATGTTTAACTAACATGGTATTTATATTGCGTGGCAAAATTGGACTGAGACAAATCAGTTTCCATGTATCATATTCGTAAGTTCCTGTGCATTGTATGGGATTGTACCAATGTAAGCCAGGTAGCTGTGTATTTTGTTTACTTTTTGCCTGATTTTGAAATTCATTTTTTCTGCCAGCGACTAACATATGTCCTGACCACATGATAACAGACTGTCATCTCCACAATATTTTCTATACTTTTAAATGGTATGATTTAAATTTAAATGTATTATGACACCTGCTTTGATATTATGGCCTTTACTGGGCCTTTAACATGCAGAAAATTTACCAATAGCAAAAAGTTTTGACCCAGGTCAGCCTGCGCGGATTGCGCAGGCTGATGTGGGTCAATACTTTTTGCCATTGCATTAAACCCCCTTTTCACAGAGCATGGCCCGTTTCATTGTGTCAATTCAAACCAAACTTTTGCAGGTCGGAAAAGATCAGTATGGAGCCGAAAGGGTAGAGGAACATGGGATTTCCTCATGAAAGGATACTTATGAACATGTAAGTAGAAACTTGTACTTACTGTATTTTGTGTTTGATACTTACGGTACTTTTGTAGTGAGGAAATCCACTCAGTTCCCAATCCTGGCCCTTTAACTCTTTCGCTACTAAGTAAATAAGTCACACTTTTTCAAAGACCATTAGTACACCTTCACTGCAAGATGGAGAACCACTTTATTCATAAACTAGAATAAGGTAGTGAACAGTGCAGATCAGAGATCAGACTGCACATTCTGTGCAGTCTGATCTCGATCTACACTGTCCACAAAAGCTTTTTGTGTCGTCTATAGTAAGGAAAGAGTTAAAGCTTTACCACGTGTCAATATTTTAGACTGGTCTGAATTGAAGGCATTGGCAGACGACAGATTAATTGTGGCTGAAATGATGGCATTTGTATCAGTAAGGGTAGAAAACATTGTGGGGAAAGGAGAAAACTGGTTACTTGTATTTTCTTCTTTTACCACATTCAATATTTTAGACTGGTCCAAATTGAAAGCATTTGTATAATGACAAACTAAATGTGGCTGAAATAATTAAATTTTGCTTTGTTTCTGATAGGTTAGAAAACATTGTGGGATAATGAGGTATTACTGGTCACCAGCATTTTCTTCTCTTCCCACAATGTTTTCAGGAAACTACTGGATACCAGTATATTTTCTCCTTTTCCCACTATGTTTTCAAGGACCTTCTTTCTCACGGTTGTTAAAACACATTGTGGGAAAAGGAGAAAATGCTGGTTACCAGCATTTTCTCCTTTCCCCACAATGTTTTCAAAAGGCTACTACCTTAGTGTCATTAAAACTTGGAATGGTGTGATAAAGGGTTAAGGAATACCACACACTTTAAAAAATACCAAACAACAAAATAGTATGATTGATTGAATAGTGTTTAATGCCACTTTCAACATTATTTCAGTCAACAGGTGACATATTCATGTATGTCCTGGGTTTCACCAGAACTAGGCTAAGGCTCTGAAGTGTCTTGCCCAAGGACACTTCTGTGAGATCTTCTATGAAGTTAATGCAACATTTTGCTCGTTATACCCGTGCAGTCTGATCTAGGATTAACAAGATTGTCTGTGTTCATATCAAGAAAGCATTCAAGTAATACTGTTGAAGACCCATTGCTGTAAAGATAATGGCATACTTGGCCCTTTGCCACACAATCCCCAACCTAAGGAAGAAGGCTTTTGAAAAATTGAGGGAAAAGGAGAAAATGCTGGTAACAACGTTTTCTACCCTATCAAGGACCAATTTCGTTATTTGAGCCACCTTAAAATGCTGTCAATTTTTACCAGTGTAAAATTTTGTTAGACGTTTGCATATACATGACTTGTATTATCCTTTTACCACAGGCTTACTAAAACATGAGAATATGTTGGAAACTAGCATTTTACCTGTTTCCCTCAATGTTTTCTACCCAATAAATCCTTTACCACACACGCAATACTAAGTTTTAAAGATCATAAGTAAAGAAGGCTTTTGAAAGCACTGTGGAAAATGGAGAAAATGTCCTTCACCAGCATTTTCAATTTTTTCAATTTTTCTCACAATGTTTTCTAGGATTTTTAAGACAGGAATCCTCTTTTGAGTGACATTAAATATGTTGTCTGCTAATGCTTTCAATTGAGCTACAGTTGTTTCGTCATCAGCAAATGCTTTCAGTTTAGTCCAAAATGTTGTTGTTGGGTTTAGTTAACTCTTTCCCAAACGACAAAAATTTAGACTGGTCCAAATTGAAAGGATCTGCAGACGACAAATTAAATGTAACTGAAATGATGATTTTTGTTTTGGATGGGGAAGAAAACATTGTGGGAAAAGGAGAAAATGCTGGTTACCAGCATTTTCTCCTTTTCCCACAATGTTTTCAAAAGCCTTCTCCTACAGGGGCGTCAAAACTCGGGATTGTGTGGTAATGGGTTAAAGTAACAGTAAAGGCCAAATGTAAACAGAGTGGTGTTTAAATGCATTTGAATTTATATCATACCATTTAAAAGTATGGAAATCATTGTGAGGATGACAATATGTCATTTCACGGTCGTCCAAGTGTTAGTCACTGACAGAGAAATTAATTTCAAAACTAGGTTAAAACCTGCCAGGTTGCTGTGTCTTTTGTTTACTTTTTGCCTGATTTTAAAATTGCTTTTTTCTGCTAGCGACTAACACATGGCCCGACCACATGATAACAGACTGTCATCTCAACAGTATTTTCCAAACTTTAAATGGTATGATATAAATTTAAATGTATAATGACACCTGCTTTGATATTTTGGCCTTTACTGGGCCTTTAAAGTCTAGCATTACTGTGGTGTCTAGACAAATTATAGGTTGGCAAACTCTACCTCTGTTTTTCTGACAACTCATTTCATATGATTTTACGATGGTCAGATGGGATATTACATGTATCTTTACCACAGGGGTAGCGTCCATAACGCATATTATGCAAGTGCGTAATGTAGAAAAAAGAGGAACAAGCCAAACACTCTTTCATCACTTTACAAAACAATGCCATCTTCATAATTAAGCCTAAAACTGCTTTAAAAAAATGATAATTTTCCAAGAGATGCAAAAAAGCAAAATTATTCTGTGATTTCATTCTGTTAGATTTTGACGGAAAATCTAACTGTAACAGACAGTGTAAATCAAGATTAGAATGCACATGCTATGCAGTCTGATCTTGATCTACGTTGTCAGCAAATGCACACTGCATTATGCTCAGGAACCAAAGGCTGAAATAGCACTGTTGATTAGGAGTTCATAATGATTGTGAAGAACATCTGGGTCTTATCCTCCAGAATTTTCTAAATGTGAAAGTAACACAACTTTTGATTGGCTAAACCATTTGGTTTAGCCAATGACAAATTGTGTTACTTTCATATTTAGAAAATTAACCCCGGTTACACCCTTGGTTACAAATAGTTACAGTGAACTAGTTCAGAAGACAAGTAGTACAAAAAAAGGCTTATGTGAATTACAAGTAATATATAAAATTATGCAAAATGTCTCAGATAAATCTTGTCAACCAATACATGTATAGAAAAAAATATGACTATTGCAAAAGTAGGCTGCAGTGAACATGTCAGTTCAGAATATGAGCCTTACCATCTTAGGTTAGGGAAAGCGAAATGCAAATGTCTAAGTTTACAATTTACCAAACAATCTTGAGTTATAACTCTGACGGTTGATTGATTGTATGGTATTCAACGCAGTTTTCAACATTATTTCAGTTATATCACGGCAGCCAGTGCACCTATCCATGCTTTCCTGGAGTTTCTTTTACAAGCACTGAGCACAATATTCTTTCGTAGACACCGACAGCTTTCCCACATAACCATTGTTGAAACAATGATCAGCAATGAGAGAGGAATGAATCCTTTTGCAGTGACTATCGTCGGTGTTTTGAAAGAAAGTGGCCGAGCTGGGGATCGAACCAGCAACCCAATGTTCTTGAGTCCTGTACACTTATTTAACCGTGGCTTGGCTATAACTCTGATGGAAAGGGGCCTTTGAAAACATTGTGGGTAAAGGAGAAAATGCTGGTAACCAGCATTTTCTCTTTTCCCCCACAATGTTTTCTACCTGTGGAAAAAACGAATTGAAAATTTTGAGTGACTTTTATTTTGTCGTCTGCAAATGTTTCCAAGTTGGACAAGACTTTGTAAAATGTTGTAAGTTAATAAAGAGTTGACCCTTTATCAGTCAATCATACGTTTCAAACAGTTTGATGAAAACAGCTTCTGAAAACATTCTTTAACTCTTTACCACACGACAAAAAATTAGACTGGTCCAAATTGAAAGGATTTGCAGACGACAAATTAAATGTAACTGAAATGATGATTTTTGTTTTGGATGGGGAAGAAAACATGGTGGGAAAAGGAGAAAATGCTGGTTACCAGCATTTTCTCCTTTTCCCACAATGTTTTCAAAAGCCTTCTCGTACAGGGGCGTCAAAACTCGGGATTGTGTGGTAATGGGTTAAACAGGAGAAAAAGCTGGTTTAAAAAGGAGCAAAAGATAATAACTAGTATTTTTTCGATTTCTCATAATGTTTTTTGCCCTACTAGAGGTATCGCATAATTAAAGTCACATGTACTTTGTCATCTGCTTATACTTCATATTAAAGACTGAATAGCTGTTAAAGAATCAATGCAAGTGTTTAAATACATTTAAATTTAAATAATACCATTTAAAAAATATGGAAAATATTGTGAAGATGTCTATCTGTTAGTGTGTAGTCAGTCCAAGTGTTAGTTGCTGGCAGAAAAATGAGTTTTAAGATAAGGTTAAACGAAAAGTTTTAACTTAGTTTTGTAATTACACCTACAATGTAATTTTTTTTGCCAGTGACTTGCACTGGGACTGGCCATACAATAACAGATTTGTCATCTTCACAATAATTTCCATGTTTTAAAAAAATACGATTGAATTTGAAATACATTTTAACACCAGTCCTGCTTTGTTTACTTAACGTAGCTAGTGTTACAAATACATTAACCCTTTACCAAACGACAAAATTGTAGGCTCGTCCAAATTCAAAGCATCTGCAGATGACACTTGCATTGTGGCTCAAATGATGGAATTTGTTTCTGATAGGGTAGAAGACATTGTGGGAAAAGGAAAAAATGCTGGTTACCAGTATTTTCTCCCTTTTCACACAATGTTTTCACAAAAGTGCTCTCTGTCAGGCTTGTTAAAACTCGTGATTGTACAGTAAAGGGTTTAACTCTTGATCAGGCAACAAAATTTTAGATTTGTCAAAATTGAAAGCGCCTCAAGGTGATAAATAATTTTGACTCAAATAATGTGTTTGTGAAAGGCTAGTAACCAGCATTTTCTGTTTGGAAAATTGTTGGAAAATTTTATTGGTAAAAAAAATCAACCAACTTAGGTGCCATATATGGCGAGTTAGGAAGAGTACCATTATTAGTAAAAAGAGAATGTAATATCATACGATACTGGATTAAAATTCTAAATAATGAAGATAACACAATCCTAAAACGGATATATTTTATGTTAAGAGATGACGCAAATAATAACGAAAATTACGGTGGATTAAACTGGGCATTTAATTTAAAAAGTATTTTAGATAAATTAGGATTATCAAATTTATGGATAAACCAATTAACTCATTACCAAACAACAATATTTTAGGCTTGTCCAAATCGAAAGCATTTTCAGATGACAAAATTAAAGTGACTGAAAATTTGAAATTTGTTTAGTGAAGAGTAGAAAACATTGTGGGAAAAGGAGAAAATGCTGGTTACCAGCATTTTCTCCTTTTCCCACAATGTTTTCTAAAGGCTTCTTTCTCAGGGTCATCAAAAGTAGGGATTGTGTGGTAATGGGTTAAGTCTCACTGTCAACTTCTCGCTAATAGAACAAAGAATCCTGGATCAATATCAACAAAAATGGTATTCTGAAATAAATAATTCACAAAGACTACTTTACTATAGAATGTACAAACATCAATTTACATGTGAACAATATCTAAATTTTCAACTGGTCAATAAATTCAAACAGAACAGAACTTTATTGTTTCAACTTGAACTACATAGCAGTTCATCGTTATATACAAAAGACAATAAACTATACATGCAACAATGACATAATAAATTTGGGAAAAAAAAAAAACAGATTTTTGATAATGTTTCTTTTATCTGAAATGTTGGGATTTAATTTAAATTTACTTTGAGTTGGTTTGATTTGCGGAAGTAATGCAAAAATTAAATTGAAGGTTTTAAAATTCATTTTCCACTTATGTATGCATGTCCATTCACTCTATTCAATGAATGTTCATGCACATATAAATGGAGATTGTATGAAATTACTTTCTTGTTACTCTGAAACAAATATGCAGTAGTCATCAAAAAATGTAAATTAGTATATGAGAAATGCAGACTTGAAAACTAATATGCAGCAGACGGCTTAAAAAAAAAAAATCGCATATGATAAAATGAACCTGAATTGGCGAACAATATCTGAATCATAAACACACATAGGCATTATATATAAACATACACAAACATTATATAATCAACCTAAACTAGTGTTTGAAATGTGAGAAATATGAAGTATGAATACGGCTCTGAGACTCTATGTTTTTAGCTCACCTGAGCACAAAGTGCTCTGGGTGAGCTATTGTAATTGGTCATCGTCCGTCGTCAGTCCGTCCGTCCGTCTGTCTATCCGTCCGTCCGTCCGTTAACAATTTCTTTAAAAATCTTCTCCAAAACCAGATGGCCAACCTTGATAAAACTTGGCAGGAATGTTCCTTGGATGAAGCTCTACAAAAATTGTTAAAAGAATTTAATTCCATCAAAAACTCTGGTTGCCATGGCAACAAAATGGCTGAAAATGGAAAAAATCTTTAAAAACCTTCTTGTGACAAACCATAAGGCCGAGAGCATTCATATTTTGAAACTTCATGGGTGCATAGATCTCATCAAGGGGGAGTGCAGTGCACAGGAATCATAACTCTTGCTTCCTTAATTTTTGAGTTATTGCCCTTTGTTGTTTTTCATACTTGAATTTTGTCCGGAGCATATCTCCAAGACTATACTAGCTAAGGTTATGAAACTTCATGGGTGGATAGATCTTATCAAGGGGGAGTGCAGTGCACAGGAATCATAACTCTTGCTTACTTAATTTTTGAGTTATTTCCCTTTGTTTATATTCATACTTGAATTTTGTCCAAAGCATATCTCCAAAACTATGCTAGGTACGGTTATGAAACTTCATGGGTGGATAGATCTTATTAAGGGGGAGTGCAGTGCAAATGAATCATAACTCTTGCTTGCTTAATTTTTGAGTTATTATACGCCCGTCGAAGACGGGACGTATTATAGGATCACCCATGGCGGGCGGGCGGGCGAGCGGGTGGGTGGGTGGGTTGGCAGGCGGCATCCAGTTTTTGTCCGGAGCATAACTTTGCCTTCACCAGTCCGATTGACCTGAAACTTGGCATGTGTGTTTGTTGCAATAATACAGAGTGCAGTGCAAAAAAACCATAACTCTACCTCATGCTGTCTTTGAGTTATTTCCCTTTGATCGTCATTTTTACAGCATTTTCTGCTTGTCCGGAGCATAACTTTGTCATCTCCAGTCCGATTGACTTGAAACTTGGCATGTGTGTTAGTTGCAATAATAGGGATTGCAGTGCAAAAGAACCATAACTCTACCTCGTGCTGTCTTTGAGTTATTTCCCTTTGATCGTCATTTTTACAGCATTTTCTGTTTGTCTGGAGCATAATTTTGTCATCTCCAGTCCGATTGACTTGAAACTTGGCATGTGTGTTAGTTGCAATAATACAGAGTGCAGTGCAAAAGAACCATAACTCTACCTCATGCTGACTTTGAGTTATTTCCCTTTGATAGTCATTTTTTACAGCATTTTCTGCTTATCCGGAGCATAACTTTGTCATCTCCAGTCCGATTGACTTGAAACTTGGCATGTGTGTTTGTTGCAATAATACGGAGTGCAGTGCGAAAGAACCATAACTCTACCTCGTGCTGTCTTTGAGTTATTTCCCTTTGATAGTCATTTTTACAGCATTTTCTGCTTGTCCGGAATATAACTTTGTCATCTCCAGTCCGATTGACTTGAAACTTGGTATATGTGTTTGTTGCAATAATACAGAGTGCAGTGCGAAAGAACCATAACTCTACCTCGTGCTGTCTTTGAGGTATTTCCCTTTGTCATTTTTACAGCATTTTCTGCTTGTCCGGAGCATAATTTTGTCATCTCCAGTCTGATCGACTTGAAACTTGGCATGTGTGTTAGTTGCAATAATACGGAGTGCATTGCGAAAGAACCATAACTCTACCTCGTGCTGTCTTTGAGTTATTTCCCTTTGATCGTCATTTTTTCAGCATTTTCTGCTTGTCTGGAAAATAACTTTGTCATCTCCAGTCCGATTTACTTGAAACTTGGTATTTGTGTTTGTTGCAATAATACAGAGTGCAGTGCGAAAGAACCATAACTCTATCTTGTGCTGTCTTGAGTTTTTTCCCTTTGATAGTCATTTTTTACAGCATTTTCTGCTTGTCCGGAGCATAACTTTGTAATCTCCAGTCCGATTGACTTGAAACTTGACATATGTGTTTGTTGCAATAATACGGAGTGCAGTGCAAAAGAACCATAACTCTATCTCATGCTGTCTGAGTTATTTCTCTTTGATCGTCATTTTTATAGCATTTTCTACTTGTCCAGAATATAACTTTGTCATCTCAAGTCAGAGTGACTTGAAACTTGGTATGCATGTTTGTTGCAATATTACGGAGTACAGTTCGCAAGAACAATAACTCTACCTAGTGCGGATTTCGAGTAATTCCACTTTGATCTTCATCTTTACAGTATTTCTTGCTTGTCTGGAACGGAACTTTGTCACCTCAATCAAATTGACTTGAGACTTGGTAAACATGTTTGTTGCATTACCTGCCCTTTATGATTATTATACCCCCTTGACAACTGGCGGTCGGACGGGCGTATCTTGCGACAATTTGCCGCTCTTGTTACCTCTTCAAACAACCATTATTATTATTACCTGAATGGCCAATCAAAAAACAAAGATTTACATTTAGCCCTATTTAATTGCCATTTTGCATAGGGTTTGGCCAAAGCTATCTCAGCCAAAACTTTAAACCTCTGTCTTAATCATCATCCGATTTTTCAGCATTGAAATATCATAGATAAATGACTTACCAATCATGTTAAGCTTTGGTTACAGTTGGATACCTTGTCTTATAATTTTTTTGTAAATGGCAAAACTATCACATTATATACAACAACTGCCTGTGTTGCAAATGATAAAAGATGCCTATACACTGTTTACCAACTTACAACAATTAATAGTATTGCATTAGTTGTACTAATCCTTCAAGTTGGAAATTCACTTAGAAAAATATAGCAAAGCCTATCATGAAGTCATGTTTTTTATTAGTTAGGCTGTTTTCAAAGAAAATCTGAGGTATTGCTATAGCCTTGGCACACACTTTTTTTTTTTTTTTTAGCCTTGGCATCCACGTTGTTGGTGTTCTCGGCGTAGGCACCCGCATGCGGTGCTCTTGTGTCTCGTATGCCCCCACATTGATGGATTCAGAGCATTATGTCAGTCCAATTATCCAAAACTTAAAATTATGTCTCCACGCTGTTGTTTTTGGCAGCACAGTCTGTCTGTCTCTCTGTTCATCTGCTTTTCCGATTCCAGATGAAATCTCTGAATATGTTAGGATGATTTTGATATAATTTCATACATTTGTTCAGTATAACCTACCGGCAGTTGTGTAAAAAACCAAAAATTTCATCGGCTCAAAACCAGGGTATGCCTTATTTGAAAAGAATAGCCTGCCCTTGATAAACCATATAAGTTACAAATATACTCAGGTGAGCGATATAGGACCATCATGGTCCTCTTGTTTGTAAGGCAATTCTGAATTGGTGAATAATACATAATGAAGTTTTATGAAACAAAATTGCAGCAGGTGGCCTCAGAAACAATTCACATCTACTAAATTTAACATACATTGTTGGTTAATGATTAATTGGCGAGTGAATAAGACAGTTTGTCACAAAATTGCAGAGTTAAAACAAATTTGCAGCAGACGATATTGAAACTTTCTGTTTATAAAATACAGTCAGTATAAATGAGACAGAATTTGTCGCGAATGGAGAAGCTGCTCACGGCAGACAATTCCTCCATTCAGCCACAATCCTGTGAGTGGAGGTTCATTACTTGACAAGAAATGAATCAATGAAATTTAAAACGCCGTTGTAATTGGGGTAGTTGCGCAGCACTCGCAATTTCTCCAAATTCAAATATAGTTTAACAAGATTCAGGACATCTTTGCATGACCTTGAAATTGAAACAGGAAGATACAATAGAATACGGCGGGAAGATAGATTATGTAAATTATGTAATTTAAATCAAATTGAAACCGAATATCATTTTTTATTAATTTGTCCATTTTATAGAGACCTAAGAATAAAATACATTAAACGTTATTATTAAACATGGCCAAATCTGAAGAAGTTTGAAAACCTAATGATTAGTAAAAATAAACAAACTATTTTAAATCTCTCTAAATACATCTTTTTTTCATTGAAGGCCAGAAACATTTTCTTACGCAATCAGTAATTAATTGTACTGTTATATTTATTACCAACATACAAAAATACGTATTTACATTAGAATAAGTAGGGCCATAGCTAGTGGTTGGTGTAGATCGAGATCATATTTCACAAAACGTGCAGTCTGACTACGAATTTAAAAGATCCACAATATTAAGACATTATAATTAAATTTGGTTGGTCGGTCAGTAGACCTTACCTTGTCCGGATAATAACTAGACACAGAATTGACCTAAGTTCGTCATATTTGGCACAGACATGCGTGTCAGAGTGTAGATGATCCGTAATGATTTTGAGGTCAATCGGTCAAAGGTCAAGGTCACAGTGACCGTCAACATGTTGATATATAGACCAAACCTTGTCCAGATGATAACTAGACACAGAATTGACCTAGGTTCGTCAAATTTGGCACAGACATGCGTCTCGGAGTGTAGATGATTGCTATTGATTTTGAGGTCAATTGGTTAAAGGTCAAGGTCACAGTGACCGTCAACATGTTGATATATAGACCAAACCTTGTCCAGATGATAACTAGACACAGAATTGACTTAGGTTCGTCAAATTTGGCACAGACATTCGCTTGGAGTGCAGATGATCCCTATTGATTTTGATGTCAATCGGTCAAAGGTCAAGGTCACAGTGACCGTCAACATGTTGATATATAGACCAAACCTTGTCCGGATGATAACTAGACACAGAATTGACTTAGGGTTTGTCAAATTTGGCACAGACATGCTTCTCGGAGTGCAGATGATCCCAATTGATTTTGAGGTCAGTCGGTCAAAGGTCAAGGTCACAGTGACCATCAACATGTTTATATATAGACCAAACCTTGTCCAGATGATAACTACACACAGAATTGACCTAGGTCCTTCAAATTCTGTACAGATATTCATCTTGGAGAGTAAATGATCCCTATCGATTTTAAGGTTAATCCATGAAAGGTCAAGGTCACAGTGACCACCAGATGATTCAGGGCCCGCGCTGCCGTTCGCCACTTGTGCCATTTGCTCAAGAAAAATTAAAGTGTCTCAAAAATCATCATATGTGGCTCAACTTGTGGCTCCAACATTTTATTCGCGTATTATCGGGATGTAGTAAGCATCGAAGTTGACTGGGAAAAAGCGGAAGTCGAACATGCGTGCCAAAAAGAAAATTGATAACCCAGTGTGTGTATCGGCGACTGTTTACAATCTTGTATGTATACACACGGCGGTGTGTATAATTATGCGAACTGTTGACAGATTATCACGTTTAACAATTGAAGTGGGCTATAAATCAAAAAGATGACATCGATATTTCCCAATCAATTCTTTTGATATCAATTTATGAACTGTGCCACTTCCTGTATCAATGTGGCAGTAGGGGGGCATGACTGTTTTACAACCAGACATCTTGTTTGTTGTAGTGTAGATAACTCAGGAACAAAAATGACCAAACACCATCAAACAAAAGTTTGGGTGGAGCGGTAGCCTAGTGGTTAACACATTGGACTACCAATCTGAAGGTCTGGAGTTTGAATCCCGGTCTAGTACGATGCTTTTCAGAGGCACCCTGTGCCTCCCACCCAACAAGAGGCGAACTGGTTAGAAACCCAGAGGTAGCCTCGCGTGTATCGCTGCTTTACACTGAGCATGTAAAAGAACTAAGGAAATCTATTCGAAAAAGAGCTAGGGTCTGGTACCCGGATTTCCTTGTATCCGACTCTTTCTCTCTACTCCAATCTACGCCTGTCAGATATGCGTATATAATAACAAGCACATGTACATAAATGTCACACAAAAGTTTGAAAGCCAAGTTTGAAAGTTAAATTACTGACTCATTAACCCTGTTCAGATATGTAAATAAAAAAAAATGAGAAAAGTGATGACAAAATTCTCATCTGCAAGAAGAATATCCTTCAAGAAGGACTGCCACAGTGTTAGTGTGGGAAAATACCCGAGACAACAACAACAAGGATGACGACGACGACGACGATGGTGTTTGTAAAGAAATGTTTGCTAGTGAAGACAGGCCTTTGAGGTTGTTAAAACACGGGATTGTTTGGTGAAGGGTTAACTTTGCTGAGTATACTGGAACCTTCATAGGTCTGACTTATATGCAATTACATTCTTTAGTACAGCTGAATAATTCATGATTTGTACCTACAGAAGTGAATATTTCATTAGATCAATAGCTTTGGGCAACTGCTGTAATGAACCATGCTCTGGGAAAAGATAGTTTGATAGATGTGCAGAAAGTATCAACTCATGAATGTAAGCATGCACAGTATGCGCTGGCTGAGCTGAGTCAAAATTTTCTGATATTGGTAAATTTTCTATACTTCAGAGGACCATTTTACTTGATGATTAAGCCAGTTTTTTGACAAATTAGGCCCATGTTATGTGAGGAATTGTAATAATTATGTAATTGTGAACCATATGACTGACTTAGTCAGATTGACTAAGGTATTATCATTTTGCATGGATAACTGAAAATGGAATGTTCAAGCATAACACAGACTTAAACTGCATGATCTAGCTTTTTTTAAAATATGAAGTTCTGTGAGCTTTTGTTTAACACTTCACCACGTGTTCCCAACTTTTTACGACCCTGAGAAAGGAGCCTTTGGAAAACATTGTGGGAAAACGAGAAAATGCTGGTAATCAGCATTTTCTTCTTTTCTCACAATGTTTTCTACCCGTCCCAAAACAAATTGCAATTTTTGATTCACATTATTTTATCATCTGCAAATGCTTCCAGTTTGGAGAGTCCTAATTTTTGTCATTTAGTGAAGAGTTAAATATTTTGAGCTTATCTAGATCTAGCTTTTTTTTTATCTGAAGTTGTGTGACCTTTGGTTGAAAGAGTTTGACCTCAGCTCTTTACTACACAATAAAATTTAAACTTGTCCAAATTTAGGGCATTTGACGACAACAAATTAAATATTGCTTAATTGACATAACCTACCTCTCAAAGGGTAGAAAATATTGTGGGAAAAAGGAAAAAAAAAATGCTGGATACCAGAATTTTCTTCTTTTCAGACAATGTTATCAAAAGGTTTTTCCCTCAGGGGCGTTAAAACTTGGGATTGTGTGGTAAAGAATTTAAACAGAAGTGACTAACAGCTGTAATGCAGAAACACATATATATAAGCATAATTCCCAAGCAATTAGAGATACTTTTTGGTCGAAGGAGTGGGCCGGTGAAAAAATCTTAGACCTGGTGCAAATTAAAAGCATTTTTAGACAACAAATTATATCTTAATCAATAATTGAAGCATTATGCTGTGGATAGGGTAGAAAACATTATGGGAAAAGGAGAAAATGCTGGTTACCAGCATTTTCTCCTTTTCCCATAATGTTTTCAAAAAGCCTCCTTCCTCAGAGTCGTTAAAAGCTGGGATTGGTTAAACCTTTACTAGACAATTTACTTGTTTAACAACCCTGAGGGCTTATTAAAACATTGCAGGAAAAAAGTGAGGATGCTGCTTTTCTACTTTTCCTCACATTGCTTTCAATTACAAATTTTTGGAGCCACATTTTATATGTTTTTTGTAAATGCTTTTTTAGCTCCACTGGCCGAAGGCCAGCGGGCTTATGTCATGGCCTGTTGTCCGTCGTGTGTGCGTGCGTCCGTCCATCCGTCCGTGCGTTAACTTTTTTTTTAAAACGTCTTCTTCTCTGAAACTACCCATCCAATTTTGATGAAACTTCACAGAAATGATCCTGCCATGGTCCTCTTCAGAATTTCTTGAAAGAATTTAATTCCTTCAAAAACTCTGGTTGCCATGGCAACAAAACTGAAAAATTTTGAAAATCTTTGAAAATCTTCTTGTCTGAAACCGTAAGGCCAAGGGCTACCAAATTTGGCATGTAGCTTTATCTAGTGGACCTCTACCAAATTTCTTCAATTTATAGCCCTGGGGTCAAAATTGGCCCTGCCCCGGGGGTTACAAGTTATACATGGGCTTATTTAGGGAGAACTTTAAAATTCCTCTTCTACCTAGCCATAGGGCCTAGAGCTACCAAATTTGGCATGTAGCTTTATCTAGTGGACCTCTGCCAAGATTGTTCAAATTATAGCCCTGGGGTCAAATTAGGCCCTGCCCGGGGGTAACAAGTTTTACATGGGCTTATATAACAAGTTTTACATGGGCTTATATAGGGAGAACTTTAAAATTCTTCTTTGACCTAGCCATGGGGCCTAGGGCGACCAAATTTGGCATGTAGCTTTATCTAGTGGACCTGTACCAAGGGTGTCCAAATTATAGCCGAGGGTCAAATTTGACTTCGCTCCGGGGGGTAACATGTTTTACATGGGCGGGCTTATATAGGAAAATCTTTCGCATCTAGCTATAAGGGCTAGGGCTATCAAATTTTGCATTTAGCTTTATCTAGGGGGTCTCTATCAAGGGTGCCCAAATTATAGCCCAGGGGGTCAAATGTAGCCCCACCCCAGGGGGTCACAAGTTCTACATGGTCTCATATAAGGAAACTTTAATAATCTACTTGTACATAGCCATATTTAGGCCTAGGGCTACCAAATTTTGCATGTAACTTTATATAATGGGACTCTACCAAGAGGGCCCAAATTTTAACTTTGGGGGTCAAGTTTGACTCCACACCAGGGGTCACAAGTTTTACATTGGTTTTTATAGTGAAAACTTGATAAACTTGTGTCATGGATCACATATTTTACAGGGCCTTTTATTCAGCAAACTTGTTTTACATGACTTTTTATTGGGCAAGATTAAAAAATCTTTTTGTTTATAACCACACATTCTAGTTTCATATTGTAGGTCTGGGGTCAAAATTGCCTTCATTCCAGGGATCGCAAGTTTAACATGGGCTTCAAAATATTGTCACTTCAATTTAAACATTAATCAAGGGAAATAACTCTTTTTATGAAAGATAAAGTTCGTTACTATTTACCTCCCTTGATTATCAAGCTGCAGTGATACATGATTGGTGCTAGACAAGTTTTTTAGCTCCACTGGCCGAAGGCCAGCAGGCTTATGTTATGGCCCGTTGTCCGTTGTGCGTCCATCCGTATGTTAACTTTTTAGCTCACTTGAGCACAATGTGCTCAAGGGGAGCTTTTAGGATCACCTGGTGTCCGTCGTGCGTCGTGTGTCGTCAACAATTCTTTAAACATCAACTCCTCCTAAACCACTGGGCGGATTTGGACCAAACTTGGCTGGAATGTTCCTTGGAAGGTCCTCTTTAAAAACTGTTCACAGAATTTGATTCCATCAAAAACTCTGGTTGCCATTGCAACCAAATGGAATTTTTTAGGGAATTCTTTAAAAATCTTCTCCTCTGAAACCACGGGTCAGATTTTGAAATAATTTCACAGATATGCTCCTTGGGTGACCCTTTTTAAAAATTGTTCGTAAAATTTTGATCCGTCAAAAAATGTGGCTCTGGTGAATGGGGGCTTCTTGCACCATATAGAAATGAAGGAATTCTTCAAAATTCTTCTTCTCTGAAACCGCTGGTCAGATTTCGAAATAATTTCACAGGATTGTTCCTTGGGTGACCCTTTTCAAAAACTGTTCGTAAAATTTTGATCCGTCAAAAAACATGGCTCTGGTGAATGGGGGCTTCTTGCACTATACAGAAATGAAGGAATTCTTTAAAAATCTTCTCCTCTGAAACAGCAGGTCAGATTTTGAAATAATTTCACAGGATTGTTGCTTGGGTGACCTTTTTCAAAAATTGTTCGTAAAATTTTGATCCGTCAAAATATGTGGCTCTGGTGAATGGGGGCTACTTGCACTATATGGAAATTTAGAAATTCTTAAAAATTCTTCTTCTCTGAAACGACTGGTCAGAATTTGAAATATTTTCACAGAGATGTTCCTTGAATGACCCTTTCCAAAAATTGTTTGTGAAATTTTGATCTGTCAAGAAACACAGCTCTGGTGAATGGGGGCTACTAGCACTATAGGGAAATGAAGAAATTCTTAAAAATTCTTCTTCTCTGAAACTGCTGGTCAGATTTTGAAATAATTTCACAGAAATGTTTCTTGGATGACCCTTTTTAAAATGTTTGTGAACATAACTTAAGAAATCTCCGTGTACTGAGTCATTAGGCCTGGGGCTACCAAATTTTGTGTGTGGCTTTATTTGGTGGTCCTCTACCAAGAGTACCCAAATTATAGCACTATGGTCGAATTTGACCCCACCCCAGGGGTCAGATGTTAGACTACCAAATTTTTTGTGTGGCTTTACTTGGTGGTCCTCTACCAAGAGTACCCAAATTATAGCACTAAGGTCGAATTTGACCCCACCCCAGGGGTCAGAAATTTTACATGGGCTTATGTAGTGAAATCTATTGAAACCACTCTTCCAATTTTGACCAAACTTTACAGATATCATCTTGCTATGATGTTCTTCAGAATGTCTTCAAAGAATTAACATCTGTTAAAAGCTATTGTTGCTATGGTTACAAAACTGAAAAGTATTGAAAAATGTCTAAAAATCTTTTCCAGAAGCATAATTTGGAATTCACTATAAATTGGCATATGCATGGTACTAAGCTTTACATATTTCAGATTCTTTGCTAAAAATTTGATCTGGCAATGGACGTGGCTGCTGTGGGCTTGGCTTTATTAAAGATTATAACTGGTTATATGATTTAAGTTTACATACTGATAAAAGGAAATAACTCTTGTTCTGTCCATGCAAATATAAATGCACTCAAAACATTGCTGTTCCAGTACATTATAATTTATAGTCTGAAGTAAATTGTGAATATCTCCACATCGAAAAGAGTGTTATTGAAAACAAATCATCCTTTGGTTAGTTCTTTTCAGAGTTTATTATTGCATCTTGTATTGCCATGATGTCATGATGATGTCTTGAATATTTCATCTAATGGCCAACCTGCAATTTTGAAAATCAATACAGGATGGGGGCCATTATCAGCCCACATACAAGTATCTTTTATGTTAATCTGGTGGTCAAAGGTCGAGAGCTCTATGATGGGAAAATGTGTAAATGTTGTTACTTGTTAATGTTGTATAACCTTTGTGTATCCTTTTTTTGATAGAATGTATTGAAAATGAGACATAACCACATTTTTTTTTATCTAGAAGAATGTACTGCTCAAGTCTATGATGATACATTAAACTGACCAACTTAGGATGGATGGTTGTCTGGCACAATTTGGTGATGACAGCCTGACCAAGGCTATGATGCAAACCTTGAACTGAAGCTGCCAAAACAAGAAAACTTACCATATTCATATGTTAACTCTATACCAAACAATTAACTTTTGGACTGAACTGAATTGAAAGCATTTGCAGACAACAAATTCCATGTACCTGAAATGAAGCTTTGTCTTTGATAGGGTAGAAAACATTGTGAGAAAAGGAGAAAATGCAAGTTACCAGCATTTTCTCCATTTCCCACAACGTTTTCAAAAGCTTTCTCTTTCTGAGTCGTTAAAAGTCAGGATTGTGTGGTAAAGGGTTAATCTATTTATTATTACGTACCCATAGAGTAGCCCTACACCATTATTGCTTTACCAATGTAGAACATATTTATATTTATTATTTCTGTAAGTGTATAAAGGGCCATCTCAAATATGTTAATCTGTACCGGGTGAGTGCCATTGGTGAATGATTCTTTGTGTCGAACATTAAATAAAAGAAAAGTATAAAATATTGCAAACTTTTTTGTGAGATTTCATTTGAAATGTTTGGAATTGATTTCCACAAATAGAGGGGTATTTCATTGTCAATTACATGACAGATAAAATATGGGATAATAAGATAGTTACACTTCACCAATGCTGGAGAAGGGCCTCTTCTTGGGAGACATCAGCCTAGATGATCACCACTGTGCAATAGCCAGTGGAGCGATACAGGGCCATCATGGCCCTCTTGTAATATAAAACAAGTCTAAAATTTTATCAAATGACAGAACTCAAGATTTGTCCAAATCCAATGTACTTGAAGATTACAAATCAAACGCTGTTTAAATTCTGAGGTTTGTCTTTATAAATGGTAGAAAACATATTGAAAAAAAGATAAGAATATAAGCTTAGAGTGTATCTTTTTTCCCCTTATTGTTTTCTAAGACTATCTTCCTTGGGGTTGTTAAAATGTGGGATGGAGTAGGAACCTGTAACCACAATCCTAATTTTTAGCAACCCTCAAGAAGAGAGCTTTTGAAAACACTGTGGGAAAAGGAGTAAACAACCAGCATTTTCTCCTTTTCCCACAATGTTTTCTGCCCTTCCAAAGAAAATCCCATCACTTAAGTCACATGTAATTTGTCATCTGCAAACACATTCAGTTTGAACAAATATGAAATTTTGTTGTTTGGTAAATCGTTATATATTAGTGTTATCTTCCAAGAGAGGCTTACTGACATTTTAAGTCTAGAAGTTAAGTCTGTACCAATCAACAAAGTTTTAGACTTGTCCAAATTGAAAGCGTTTGCAGACGACAAGATAAACATGGTTCCAGAGATGTTTTTGGTCTCCAAAAGGATAGAAAACATTGTGAGAAAAGGAGAAAATGCTGGTTACCAGTATTTTCTCCTTTTCTCACAATTATTTTCAAAAGCTTATCTAGAAAAGGCTGCATGTTTTGTGCAGTCTAAACTTGATCTTCAGTTGTGCATGGCACTCCAAGGATTGAAACATAAACTCAATGTGCTCAGGTGAACCATAAAGGGCCCACAAGGCTCTCTTTTAAATTATTGTGGAGGAAGGTCTAGTTTCATGACATTTGCTTTCTCTTTACCATACGATCCAGGGTTTTGATGATTTTGAGGGAAAAAAGCTTTTAAAAATAGTGTGGCTAATGAAGAAAATGCTGGTTTACGGCATACTCTCATTTTCCCACAATATTTTTTACCCTACAAGGGAACTTCTTGTCTTCTGCAGTTGCTTTCAATTTTTCATCAGCATTTTCTCCTTTTTATACGCCCGTCGAAGACGGGACATATTATGGGATCACCCGTGGCTGGCGGGCGGGCGGGCGGAATGGCAGGCGGCGTCCCCATTCTTTGTCCGGAGCATATCTCCAAAACCATGCTAGCTACGGTTATAAAATTTCATGGGTGGATAGATCTCATCAAGGCGGAGTGCAGTGCACAGGAATCATAACTCTCGCTTGCTTAATTTTTGAGTTATTGCCCTTTGTTGTTTTTCATACTTGAATTTTGTCCGGAGCATATCTCCAAAACTATACTAGCTACGGTTATGAAACTTCATGGGTGGATAGATCTCAAGGGGGAGTGCAGTGCACAGGAATCATAACTCTTGCCTCCTTTATTTTTGAGTTATTGCCCTTTGTTGTTTTTCATACTTGAATTTTGTCAGGAGCATATCTCCAAAACTATACTAGCTAAGGTTATGAAACTTCATGGGTGGATAGATCTTATCAAGGGGGAGTGCAGTGCACAGGAATCATAACTCTCGCTTGCTTAATTTTTGAGTTATTGCCCTTTGTTGTTTTTCATACTTGAATTTTGTCCGGAGCATATCTCCAAAACTATACTAGCTACGGTTATGAAACTTCATGGGTGGATAGATCTCATCAAGGGGGAGTGCAGTGCACAGGAATAATATCTCTTGTTTCCTTAATTTTTGAGTTATTGCCCTTTGTTGTTTTTCATACTTAAATTTTGTCTGGAGCATATCTCCAAAACTATACTAGCTAAGGTTATGAAACTTCATGGGTGGATAGATCTTACCAAGGGGGAGTGCAATGCACAGGAATCATAACTCTTGCTTACGTAATTTTTGAGTTATTTCCCTTTGTTTATATTCATACTTGAATTTTGTCCAAAGCATATCTCCAAAACTATGCTAGGTACGGTTATGAAACTTCATGGGTGGATAGATCTCATTAAGGGGGAGTGCAGTGCAAAAGAACCATAACTCTACCTCGTGCTGTCTTTGAGTTATTTCCCTTTGATCGTCATTTTTACAGCATTTTTTGCTTGTCCGGAGCATAACTTTGTCATCTCCAGTCCGATTGACTTGAAACTTGGCATGTGTGTTTGTTGCAATAATACGGAGTGCATTGCGAAAGAACCATAACTCTACCTTGTGCTGTCTTTGAGTTATTTCCCTTTGATCGTCATTTTTACAGCATTTTCTGCTTGTCCGAAGCATAACTTTGTCATCTCCAGTCCGATTGACTTGAAACTTGGCATGTGTGTTTGTTGCAATAATACGGAGTGCAGTGCAAAAGAACCATAACTCTACCTCGTGCTGTCTTTGAGTTATTTCCCTTTGATCGTCATTTTTACAGCATTTTCTGCTTGTCCGGAGCATAACTTTGTCATCTCCAGTCCGATTGACTTGAAACTTGGCATGTGTGTTAGTTGCAATAATACGGATTGCAGTGCAAAAGAATCATAACTCTACCTGGTGCTGTCTTTGAGTTATTTCCCTTTCATCGTCATTTTTACAGCATTTTCT
Organism: Hippopus hippopus; assembly: GCA_946811185.2. Classification (NCBI taxonomy): domain Eukaryota; kingdom Metazoa; phylum Mollusca; class Bivalvia; order Cardiida; family Cardiidae; genus Hippopus; species Hippopus hippopus. The sequence continues at coordinate 7,157,415 of OX328106.1, forward strand.
GCTTGTCTGGAGCATAATTTTGTCATCTCCAGTCCGATTGACTTGAAACTTGGTATGCTTGTTTGTTGCAATATTACGGAGTACAGTGCGCAAGAACAATAACTCTACCTAGTGCGGATTTTGAGTAATTCCACTTTGATCTTCATTTTTACAGTATTTCTTGCTTGTCTGGAACGGAACTTTGTCACCTCAAGTCAAATTGACTTGAGACTTGGTAAACATGTTTGTTGCATTACCAGCCCTTTACAATTATTATACCCCTTTGACAACTGGTGGTGGGACGGGCACATCTTGCAACAATTTGCCGCTCTTGTTCCACATTGTTTTCATATTATCAGACATATTTATAAATGCAAGTATAAAACTTGTCAAATTCAATTGCTTTCAGCTTTCTAATAGCTTTTTCTCCATTTTCCACAATGCTTTGTACCCTATTAGAGAACTTTGACTAATTTAATTTAATATTAAACTTGACATAAATGTAGCTACTTTAACCCTCAAAGCCCCTTTCACAGCTATCATTGCCTTTGTGGCCAGTGTAGATCAAGATCAGACTGCACCAAATGTGCAGTCTGATCTGTGATCTATACTGTCCACTTTGCTGAAAGTTTCCAACATCACAGCAATAAAGCAGTCATGCAGTTACAGTCATCAGGGGGGTGGCATATTTTAACTTTAACTTTTTCACTACTAGAAAAATAACCTTTACTTTCAATGGCTAACAATACGGTTCCACTGCAAGATGATGAGGCAGTTTAGTTATAATCTAGAATAAAAGAGTGGACAGTGTAGATCAGAGATCAGACTACACGTTCTGTACAGTCTGATCTAGATCTACACTGTCCACAAAAGCTTCTTGTGTTGCCAGTGCCGAACCATAAGGAGTGAGTTAAGGATTAAAATTGGACATGCCAAAAACTTGTTGTTTGGGAAAAGGTTAAGTATTCTCCAACCATTATATAACCAATTATCTTACAATCCCGAGTTTATACAATCCCTACGGAGAAGGTTCTTAAAAACATTGTGAGAAAAGAATAAAATGCTGTTCACGAGCATAGTCTCCTCTTCCCACAATGTTAATGACCCTTTCAGTGACAAATCCTGTAATTTTAGACACAATGACCTTGCAGGAAGCAAGTTTTTTTTAAAGAGATGAAGTCTAAGTTTTGTCGTCTGTTCAAGGGGTAATTATGTAACTTTCACTTTAAGGATTACTACCCTTAACTCGTGTATCGTGTAACATCAACATTTTGTAAAGGCTATTCGCCCAAACTTAGCAGCTTCCATCTTTTAGTATGAGAGTTAGGGGCGTAGACTCACTCATTGGTAATATCAAACGTTTTCTTAAAGGTTATTCAGCCAATCCCGGCAGCTTCCATCTTTTAATATGAGAGTTCGGGGTTGTATCACGTGAGGAAAAATACATGACTTGTCCATTTTGAAAGCATTTGCAGACGGCAATTTGATTGCAACTCAAATGATGAAAAATGTCTTTGAAAAGGTTGAAAACAATCTGGAAAAAGGAGAAAATGCTGTTTACCAGCATTTTCTCCTTTTTCCGCAATGTTTTCACAAGGCTTCTTCCTTAACCCTGAACCACACGATCCTGAGTTATAAAGACTGTTGGAGAAGGCTTATGAAAACACTGTGGGAAAAGAAGAGAATGCTGGTATCCAGCATTTTCTCCTTTTTTCACAATGTTTTTAACTCCATTTATGACAAATTCTACCTTTTGAGCCCCTTTTAATTGTCATCTACAAATGCTCTTGATTTGGACAAGTCTAAAATTTGTTTTTTGGTAAAAAGTTAAAAGTCACCACTGTTCAGGAGAGGTTTAACCCTTTACCACACAATCCCAAGTTTTAACAACCTTTAGAAAGAGGCCTTTTGAAAACATTATGGGAAAAGGAGAAAATGCTGGTTCCCAGCATTTTCTCCTTTTCCCACAGTGTTTTCTACCTACTCAAGAATAAGACTCAAGAATAAATAGTATAATTTGAAAAACATTTGAATTGTTGTTTGAAAATGCTGTGAATTTGGTTTAGTCCAAAATTTTGCCATGTAGTAAAGAGTTAAGTAAGAGTGAAATTTGGTGGAAGTGGAAACAAGTGAAGTGGAAGTTGTAATGTCAGCAGTGATTTGGATTGTAAGTATGGATTTATCTTTAATTTCAACTCTGTACCAGACCATGAGATGGCAAAATTTTGGAGTTGTCCAAATTGAAAGCATTTGCAGATGACAAATTATTTTTCTTTTATGATGGGATATTTTCTTTGAAATGGTAGAAAACATTGTGGGAAATAGAGAAAATGCTGGTTTCAAGGATTTTCTTCTTTAATCGAGGCCTTTACCAAACAATCCCATGTTTCTACCACCATGGGAAAAAGGACTTTATGAAATCGTTGGGAGAAAGAGGAGAAAATGCTTGTTACTAACATTTTCTCCTCTTTTTGGAATCCAGCTTTTTTTCCTTTTCCCACAATGTTTTCAAAGGTCTTTTTTCCCCAGGGTAGTTTAAACTAGGAATAGCTTGGAAAAGGATTTAGGCAGATTATTCATTTGTTACCTCACATTGCCCTTTAAATAATTGATGGCTAGCAATAACTGACCAGCAGATACATGTACCAGAAATATTTAGTCTGATATCTTTATAAATTTGGCAAACCCTGTATGATCCATTTTGGACTTCCAATTTTCAAAGCATTGGCACCCACATGCGCTGCTCTTGTTTGAGTCATATTTAAGCAGCCAGGGCACCTTTCCACCCTTTTCTTGAGTTTCTTGTATGATAACTATGTCAAAAATACTTTGATAGTTACCTGCCAGAGTTGTAAAAGTTCCCCTTTGGATAGTCAACAACTTTTGTGAGTTTGAAGTTAATATCTTGAGTAATAACAGAGATATAACAAAATGTCAAATTTTTTGCACAACGACGACACAGACAATGACAACGCAGACGACGAGGACACCTGAGGGCTATGACAATACCTTGATGTTTTCTTCAAAAACAGCAGAGCTAATAATGTTGAAAATGGCATTAAACACCATAACAAACAAAAAAACTGTAAGGGTTTGCTAGAAGCTGTGGTTATGCCTTCACCAATCAAAATGATCTTTTTACAACCCAGGAAGAATGCTTTTCACAGTAATGTTAAAAAAAGAGCATTTTCTCCCCTGCTCACATTATTTTCAGCCCTATGAATGGCTAATTTTATCATTTTAGCCACATTTAATGTGTCAACTACAAAATGCTTTTAATTCAGGAAAGTCTGATAAAGAGTAGACTGATAGAAGATGCAACTCCTTACATGTACCTAATGACAAAATTTGAATGGGGAGAAAAGATTGTGAGAACATGAGAAAATGCTGGTTACCAGTATTTTCTCCTTTTCCCACAATGTTTTCTGCCTTTCAAAAGACAATTTCCAGTGTTTGAGTAATTATTACTTTGTTTCTTTCCTACAATGTTTTCAGTAGCCATGTCAGAGTTGTTAAAGACATGGGACTGTTTGGAAACGATTTAACTCTTTACTACACACTCCCGAGTTTTAAAGACACTGAGGTATAAGGCTTTTGGAAACATTGTGGGAAAAGGAGAAAATGATGGCATTTTCTCCCTTCTCCGCAATGTTTTCTACCCTTTGAAATGGAAACGTCAGTTTTTTAGCCATATTCTATTTGTCGTCTGCAAATGCTTTCAGTTTTGAATTTTGTCGTTTGGTGAAGAGTTAAAGCCTATTTTGGGTTGGCACTTTATATACATATACCTCTTCATTACAGGAAATACTTTTTTAACACTTTAACAGACGAAAGAATTTCTTTCTGGTCCAAAAGGAAAGCTGTACACAGCAAATGACAAACTAAATGTTGCGTTATTTAAGAAATTGGAAGGATAGAAAACATTGTTGGAAAAGAAGAAAATGCTGGTTACCATTAGTTCTCCTTTTCCCACTGTTCCCAAAATGTTTTCAAAGGTCTTCTTTCTAAGGCTCTTTACCACACAATCACGAGTTTTAACGACCCTGAGGAAATAGCCTTTTCAAAACCTTGTGGGAAAAGGAGAAAATGCTGGTATCCAGCATTTTCTCCCTTTCCCACAAGGTTTTCTACATTTTAATGGACAAATTTCTTCATTTCAGCTACATTTTATTTGTCGTCTGCAAATGCTTTCAATTTGGACCAGTCTAAAATCTTGTTGTTTGGTAAAGAGTTACCAGAATGACATTTTAGTCTGGTCAGTTTTGAAAGCATTTGCAGACGACGACTTGTGAACATGGCTCTAATGGTAGGGTTTGTCTTTGAAAGATTAGAAAACATTATAGAAGTAAGAAATGCTGGTTACCAGCATTTGTCCCTTTCCATACAGTGTTTTAGAGAGCCTTCACTGCATGGGTCTTTAAAACTTGGGACTCTGAAGTAAAAAGTTTACTTCACATTCCTTTGACTGCATCTACAGCAGTCATGCAAAATATCGTTGGACTGTCAGACACGACTGTTTAAATAATAGGAAGCCCGATAGAAATATCCGTACTGTTGACCTCACTGTCCGGCATTTCTTGTATAGTGTAAAATTACTGTCACACTGTTTTCAACAAAACATGGTGTATTTTTTACAAACAAAGAGAAGAAGTTACATGCACTTGCGACACACTGGTCTGACAGATTTTGATGTGGTCTGGCAAAACTTTCATGACTTTCAGACAGACTGTCTGGTAAAATTTTCAAGTTATTTGCCAAGTCTGCTACTGGAAATGGCTTTCTGGTACACATTCTAGCATAAAAAAAAAAGTTTTTATACTGATGAATGACTATATTTTGCTACAATGTTTTTGTTACCATTTTGGTGCAATTACAGTAGGTGCCAAGTAGCTTATTTCAAACTCCACTGGTCAGGGAGTTTACCACATGGGGCTGTGGCTGCAATACATTTGATTGTACAGGAGCATTTGAATGTATTATCATAAGGCTGTGTGTTCATGTGTGAAAAAAACTGCATCGGTCGAGTCAGAGTATGATAACTCTTAACCAATCGGATTAATTTTAGTCCTGTCCTAATTGAAAGCATCTGCAGACGACAAAATAAATGTGACTGAAAAGTTGAAATTTGTTTTGGGAAGGGTAGAAAACATTATGGAAAAAGGAGAAAATGCTGGTTACCAGCATTTTCTCCTTTTCACATAATGTTTTCAAAAGGCTTCTTTCTCAGGGTCGTTAAAAGTTGGGACTGTGTGATAAAGGGTTACTTTTGTTTCATACATACCTACACTTCTAATTTTGACCAAACCTCATAGAAATGATCCTGCCCTGGTACTCTTCAGAATTCTTGTAAGGAATTTGATTCCCTTGCAAAACCCTGGTTGCCGTAACAGCAAAACTAAAAAAGTCTTGAAAACCTAAAAAATCTTGTTCTCCAAAATGGCAGGTTGGCATTCTTTTTGAGGATTTGTGATAGTACAGTAATTGTAACAGATTGTCTTCTGTTTCACCACTGGTCAAAGTTTTGAAGATGTTAATATAGGAAAGCAGCCAGTGGCTTGGGAAGAATATTGTGCTAAGTACTGGTAAAAGCATCCTCGGTCACCCACTTTCGATTCAGTCTGTTATCGTCTCTGGGTTATTTCGCTGGTGTTTCCTTGTTCTGATGAATTATTCATGAATCATTTTGATTGGTGATCTCTTTCTTTGAGAAAATTTAAACTATTTTTATCACAAATACGCCTTCATTTCTCTTTTTTACTTGTCGATATCCAATCACATCATTCGTTGCAAATCAAGCATAGTGATACATTAAATATGGCGGGGCCCATCAACACCACAATCGAGAAGCATTTAAAAGAGATTTTCGGCGTAACACCGAAATATTGTCGGTTAAAATCATACACAAAGATCGATAGAGTCGTCCCTGTATTGCAGAATGGCATATCTCAGAGGAGACAAGCACGCCGAAGGCAGCCATATTTGTTGACAACCTCGGGTTTTTTCCAGGGTTATTTTTAGTAACGGAAAAAATAAAATTATCTTCTGTACAAGAGAGTATCATTATTTAACAATCTTTCGATTGGCTATTAGGGTACTTCCCAACCATATGAATATTTATAAGAAACAACAAATTGCTAGTCAATTTTCCCAGGGGTGATGCATAGAGTAACATAATGCTTCAAACCTGGGTTCCGAGGATGTGGTAAAAGAGACTTCAGGAAAGCATGAGTAAGTGCTCTGACTGTCACTAAATACCTGAAATTCTGATGACAATAGCCTGAACCCTTTACCACACAATTCTGGGTTTTTTAAGACCCTGAGGAAGAAGCCTTTTGAAAACTTTGTGGGAAAAGGAGAAAATGCTGGTAACCAGCATTTTCTCCTTTTCCCACAATGTTTTCTACAAATGCAAAGACGGAAATCATCCTTTGAGCTCAATATGAATTGTCGTCTGTAAATGCTTTCAGTTTAGATGATTCCTTTTTTTGTGTGTGTGGTAAAGAGTTAAATATCATATAAACAAGTAGAAATGATGGCTGTCTATTGCCTTTGGTTTATTTCTCTGATCAAGCTTCTAGTGGTCAATGGGAGATAACTTGTGTCTTTTTATTGCACATGCATTAAAGCATTTACTTCCCTTTATAACTCCTTTTTTTTTTTTTATGCTTTCTTCACTGCAAAACACCTTCAGTATTGTTTAGAAAATCTTATCAGTCATGCTGATTTATTTTGATGATTTGCTTGGATGAAAATGAATGCACCCTTTACCAACCATTCTGAGTTTGAAAACCCTGGGGAAGAACCATGTTGAAAGCAATGTGGAAAAAGGAGAAAATGCTGGTAGCCAGCATTAATTTTTCTCCTTTGCCTGAAATGTTCTATCCATACAAACACATGCCCCATTATTTGACATACATTATTTTCCCGTCCTGTAAACAGGTACCAGTTTAATATCAAACATCAGATGATCTGGTGATCGAGTAAGAGGTTAAACTGGTACACCCCCCCGTGACTGTCCGATACAGCAGGCTTCCAGTTTATTAAGATGTAGGTACAGAATCAGCTGAGTTGTTACAAGTGGAATTTTGGGTTTCCAAAAATCAGGGATCATCGTAAGCTGCTGTTTATCATTTGATATGTCATTTTGTACGAAGGGTGAACAATCATATTTCACTGTGTAATGTATGGAACAGACCTTTGTTACAAATTTCTTCCTTATTTTCTACTTGTCTACGGAAAACTAGATTGGAAAAACTCACTTGTCAGACGCCAAATTTTTCCGAGTCGGATGAGTCGGATGTAAGATTTCCTCACACCTGGTTGAGGCTTTTGGAATTTATTGTTGGTTGATTGATTGAATGGTGTTTTGCACCAAGTTCAACATTATTTCACTCATATCACAACGACATTTCACATATTTGTCTATGTCCGAGGTTTCACTAGTTCTGGGCTAGGGCTCGACTTGTCTTGCCACTCACATGAAAAAACCCAGTGCCTCCAGTGAGGGATTAAACCCACAGTCTCAAGGCTACGAGTCCTGCACTTTACCACTGAGCCATGCAGGACCTCAAATACTTATACTGTTGAAGAAAAACCCAGTGCCTTCAGTGAGGGATTGAACCCACAGTCTCAAGGCTACAAGTCCTGCACTTTACCACAGAGCCACGCAGGACCTCAAATACTTATATTGTTGAAGAAGGAAAAAATGCTATTTCTCCATGTCTCACAATCTTTTACACTCTTTTCACGACAACCCAACTCATTTTATTTAAGATGTGCAAATGCTTTGAATTTTGATTTGTCCATTTTTTTTGCAGTAAAGAATTCAATGGTTGCTAAGCAAAGACAATGAGCAGTCGAAGATTACTGTAAATCATTATTTCTTTTTATCCTACAATATTTTCAAAGGCTTACTTCCTTATTTGGATCTAAGATATGAGTAGGATTCACCCCTCAACTCTTTACCACACAAGATTTCAGACTTGTTAAAACTGAATGCATTTGCAAAAGGACAAATTGAATGTGATTCACATCATGCTATCGTCTGTGAAAGGATAGAAAACATTGTGGGAAAAGGAGAAAATGCTGGTTACCAGCATTTTCTCCTTTTCCCACAATGTTTTCAAAAACCTTATTGCTTTGGGTCGTTAAAACTCAAGATTGTGTTGTAAATGGTTAACTCACAGTCCAGACATTTAACGTCCCTGAAGAAAGAGGCTTGTGAAAACATTGTAGGAGAAAGGAGAAAATGCTGTTAACCAGCATTTTTTTTTCCTTTCTCCACAATGTTAGCTACCCATGCCAAAAGAAGTTTTAGTTTTTCAGTCACATTTATTTGTCGTCTGCAAATGCTTTCAATTTGGACAAGACTAAAATTTTGTTGTCTTGTAAAGAGTTAAAGATCACCAATAGAGGTTATGACCTCAAACTTGAGTTACTACAATTTTAAGTTTTAACTACTTTGAGGAAGAAGACCTTTATACACATTGTGGGAAAAAGCAGAAAAAGCTAGTAATCAAAATTTTCTCTGTTTTTCTACAATGTTTTCAACTCTTTTGAAGACAAATTACATCATTTGATACACATCTAATTTTTCTTCTGTAAATACTTTCAGTTTGGCCTTGTCTCATATTTTGTAGTCTGGTAAAGAGTTCTTAAACTTGAAAAACGCAGCAATCCTTTTCTTTAAACTGACTTTTTTTATTTTTGGGTTTTATTTGGGATACATAATGCAAATTGAGAAATTACGCTGCTTATTCCTATACTACACAATTTGCTGGTAAAGAAACCCTGAAGAATAAAGCGGTTTGAAAAACACATGTAGTTGTAAAAGAAGAAAATGCTAGTAGCCAGAATTTTCTCCCTTTCCCATAATGTTTTCTACATTTTCAGAGACGAATTCCGTCATTTAACGACGTTCGCGACAGTTTCCATTATAACGCTTCGTGTAACTATCACCCTCACCTTTTATTCGAAACGGTGAGCACCTAACACAGTTGATCTTGCCGCACTTGTCAATGTCTGCAGAATCGATAAGCCAAGAACTAAAACGGGTCGTTTCATGTCAGCAAAACGAAGAAAAAAGTATTTGAATCAAGCCAAATAATTACATGCGAGGCAAGAATCCGAAATTACGCTTTCAAAAAATCGGACTGAAAGTCAAAGTGAGCCACCTAACTACATCACCTAACAACGGAAATATGGACACATGCTACTAGCGATCTATCTGGCAGACGTATTGTCGAGCTAAAACATCTTTTCAGATGCAGATGCTTTCAGTTTGGTCTAGTCCAAAATTATGTCTCTTGGTTAAAAAGTTGCAGAAAACAAGGGGCTGTTACTCTTTCTCTTTTACCAGGTTATCCCTTAGCTTGATGAGTCTGCAGCCGACAACATAAGAAAACATTATGTCATCAGGAGAAATTACTCCTACTGACTGATTCCTCCTTTTCGCACAATGATTTCTGACCCATCAAAGGACTGTGATACATGAATACCAGGTTTTGGCTGAGCGTCTGCAATCGCGTCAAATTCAGAAGAGTCTAGAATTAGTCGTTTGGTAATGGGTTAAATGCTGACATCAGCATTACATTTATATGCTATGGATTGGTTTATTATGACAAACAAACTTGATTCTTTTAAACATTGTTGAATTGTTGAAAAAAATTGAGATAATTTACTTCATATAATGTCTTTGTCTTTGACAAACCCTACATTTACTCATTACTTATTGCCCCACCCACAAACTTAAAATGTATTTTCTTATAAAATAAGGCTGGTGACCTATTTGTTTTAAGCCTGATTCTTTTAGTTTAGTACCTGAATATCATTTATAGAAAAAAAAAAGAAAAATCTGAATGTTAGAACATTAAAAAGAATAACTTTAAAAGATACTTTTTTTTTTTTCCAAAATAAATGTGTTTTAGCCATAAGTTAAGGGTTTTTTTTTTTTTTAAAGATTGATACTCAGTATACTCTAAATTATTTTTTTTCATTAAATTTGATGTTTCATCAATACAATGACATAAAATTTGCTTATAATTGTTGTCATTTAAAAAAATATACATGGACTTAGTTTTCATAGGTGAAATTTCATCCTGAACTGCCGCAATGCAGGGTGTACTAAAAGAAATATTCATAGAATTTTTCCAAAGCTGGTGACCCCCTCTTTTTATCTCATATTTTTGTAGATCAGATAATAAACTATCACCACACAAATTTTCATGAAATTCTGAATGTTTTCAAAAAATGGTGAAACTGTAGCGATCATCTTTAAGTAACACTGAATTATTATTACAAAATTATTATCTTATTAATATATAATATTATCTTATTATCTACAATATTAGTGTTTTCAATATAGAGAAGTCTAGATTTTTGGCATTTTGTAAAGAATTAGCTCTTTACCAAATGACAAAATTCTAGACTGGTCTAAATTAAAAGCATCTGCAGACAATAAGCTAAATATTTCACAGATTTGAATTTTTTTTTTTTTTGAAAGGGTAGAAAATATTGAGGGAAAAGGAGAAAATGTTGGTTACCAGCATTTTCTTCTTTAACTCTTTACCAGACGACGAAATTTCAGACCAGTCCAAATTGAACGCATTTGCAGACGACAAAATAAATGTGGCTAAAAAATTGAAATATGTTCTTGGAAGGGAAGAAAACATTGCGAGAAAAGGAGAAAATGCTGGTTACCAGCATTTTCTCCTTTTCCCACAATGTTTTCAAAAGGATTCTTTCATAGGGTCATTAAAAGTCGGGATTGTGTGGAAAAGGGTTAACCTAAATTTTTTTAAAAGTTCTCTTCCTTGGGGTCGTTGAAACTCGGGATAACATAGTATATGTCAGCCTAGTCATTTTCTTAAGCAAAATCTTGAATTTTGAAATATTTTTATTGTAGCGTTTTTGGAGCATTTACAGACAACAGATTAATTGCTACTTAAATGATTAGAGATGCCTTTGAAAGAGTGAAAATACATTGTGGAAGAAGGAGAAAATGCTGGTTGCCGGTATTTTCTCTTTTTCCCACAATACTGTAACCCTTTACCGCACAATCCCAACTTTTAACGACTCTAAAAGAGAAGACTTTTCAAAAAATTGTGGGATAAAGGAGAAAATGCTGGTAACCAGCATTTGCACCTTTTCCCACAATGTTTTCTACCTGTCTAGAATACAGAAATCATCAGTCTAGTGACATTTAATTTGTTGTCTGCATATGCTTTCAATTTGGTCCAGTCCAAAATTTTGTCATTTGGTAAAGGGTTAAAATACCTTGGCCCAGAGGTCACAAAAGCATAGGGTTGTTTGGAAGATGATAAAATATTAAAATTGAAATTTTCAAATGAAGGAACAGGAAAAGATGAGATAAGGGGACTTACGTACCAAAGCTAAACTTTGTCGCTTTTTAAATAAGGAAAAAATTGTTGGCTATCACAGAAATATTTGAATGGTTTAAGTGGATACTAACAACATAATATTTTATTTGGAATGTTTAACTTAAATCAGACTTTCATCAAATAATTTTGGATGTTTGGGTTATGAATTTAGACAAGTCACAGAAAATTTTGGATTAACTCTTTACCACACCATCCTGAGTTTTAATGACCCTGAAACAGAAGGCTTTTGAAAACATTGTGGGAAAAGGGGAAAATACTGGTAAGCAGCATTTTCTCATTTTCCCATAATGTTTTCTATCCTACCACAAACAGAAATCACCATTAAGCTACATGTAATTTGTTGTCTGGAAATGCTTTCACTTCGGCCAAGCCCAAAATTTTTTTGTTTGGTAAAGAGTTAACTCCGAATGAAATTTTATTGAGAAAAATATGGCCTGCAACACGCGAAAAGGGGCATTCGGACATTTGTGTAAAGTGTCGTCTCGGATCAGCCTGCGCAGGCTGATCCGGAATGACACTTTCCGTTTTTATGTAATTTCCTGTTTTGCGCAAGTCTAATGTAGGACAAAATCTAGTGTAGTCGTAAAGTGCCGTCTCGGATTAGCCTGCGCGGACTGCGCAGGTTGATCCGAGACGACACTTTACGCAAATGTCCGAAAGTCCCTTTTCACGTGTTACAAGCCATATGTGAAACCCTATACCATACAATCCTGAGTTTTAAAATCTGAAGGAAGAAGGCTTTTGCAAATATTGTGGGAAAAGAAGAAAATACTACTTATAAGCATGTCTCCTTTTCCCACAACATCTTCTACACTTCCAAAGAAAAATTTTAGTTTTTGAGTCATGTTTGTTGTCTGCAAATGCTTTCAATCTAGACAGGTCTAAAATTTTGTCGTTTGATAGATTTAACCAATAAATGCTTGTTACTAGCATTTTTCCTTTTCCCACAATGTTTCCAAAAGCTTTCTTTCCCAGGGTTGTTAGAAACACAGATTTGTTAGGTGAAGGGTTAAAAGATAGGGAACATTGTGGGAAAAGGAGAAAAAGCTGGTTTAAGTGTTTTGTAATGGGGTTAATCCTTTACCAAACAATCCTCGATTTTTATGACATAGATGGAGAAAGCTTTCAAAAACATTGCATGAAAAGGAGAGAATGCTGTTGACCAGCTTTGTCCCCTTTTCCCTTAAATGTTTTCTGTGTTATCTTAGAACTTTAGCTTGTTTATACTAATGTGAAAGTTGACTTGTGCATATGTTTTGAATTTCTTTTGGGAAAAGGTTGATCATTTATTAAGATACAAATCTTTAGTTTTTAGCTCCACTGGCTGAAGGCCAGCGAGCTATTGTCATGGCGTTGTGTCCGTCGTGGGTCCGTGCGTCTGTCCATTCGTTCGTCCGTTTGTCCGTTCGTCCGTGCGTGCGTCCGTAAACTTTTTCTTTAAAAAACTTCTCCTCAGAAACTATTGACTGGATTTTTACCAAATTTCACAGGAATGTTCCTTTGGTGGTCCTCTTTCAAATTCCTTGAAATAATTGTGTTCCATGAAGAATTCTGGTTGCCATGGCAACCAAAGTAAAAAACCTTTAAAAATCTTCTCCTCCCAAACCGCTATTTGGATAGCATTATTATTTTGCAGGAATGTTCCTTAGATACAGGTTTACAGAATTCCTTAAAAAAAAAAAAGATCTGTCAAAAAACATGGCTTTTATGGGAGACTCATTTTCCTTTTATGGTATAAAGTAAAATCTTTGAAAAATTTCTTCTCTAAAACTATTCATTGGATTTCATTGTTGTTTTGCAGGTAAGTTCCTATGGTGGTTGTCTACCAAATTGTTTCTTCAGTGAGTTAAAATGCAGGATTGAATGATAATTGTTAAAAACTTCCTTTTGCCATTATAGAAATATCAGGCCTGTGGAGCGATACAGGCGCTCAAGCGCCTCTAGTTATAAGTCCCTACCAGTATGGAAAAGTGCACTTACCAGTATATGAAATAGTAGAAAACATAGTGGGAAATGGAAAAAATGCTGGTCACCAGCATTTTCTCCATTTCCCAATTTGTTTTCAAAAGTCTTCTTTAGTTAGGGTTGTTAAAACTAGGGGTTGTGATTGAAAGGGTTAATTTCTGCAGATGACATTTTTTATATTTACAGCACATCAGTTTGAAAACATTGTGACTGAAGGAGAAATTACTAATGATAAGCAATTTATATCTTTGCTATAATGTTGTCTTATGAAATCATGTATACAGTATTTCACCTAATTAACCCTCCCTACCTAATAGTAGTGCCCTCCACAATATGACTTACTCCAGAGGCCTCCGGACAACCCCCACACCCACCCAACCTTACCTGAAAGTCGGCAACTGGAGTAACAAACTTCCAAATGCAAGATAACTTCCCTAAAACGCAGACTGTTGAAATTCATTGATGACATATATAAATAAACTTACCGGTGTGGCATTGACATAATCCTAATTACATATACTTCACAAATAGATGTCATTAATGCCTGACTATCCGAATATACATACACTATCAATACCATTATTAACTTCTGGCAACACAGAATTTGTCAACTTACTTAAAAAGAAAAAAACAAAAAAACTTTTAAGAAAGTGAAGTATCAAAAACTAGTGTTCCATATAAATTGTGAATGCTATTTCATGTCTAAACGAATCATGACTGGCAGTAGAATTGATACATTCTGCATTAATACAGCGGGTCTTTCAAATGGTGATCACTTTGCACACAGCACTAATTAAAACCTGGATCAGGCACTGAAATTTCGGGAAATTGGCTATGAAATAAGAGCGCCTTGTTGGTGTTTTGTATAGCACCCTGGTGCGTTAATTAGGTGAAATACGGTAAAACCTTAGTAAATGACCCATGCTCTGTGAAAAGGGGGCTTAACCCTTTACCACATAAACCCAGCATAAGGACCTTTAGGAAGAAGCCTCTAGCAAATATTGTGTGAAAAGGAGAAAATGCTGGTAACCAGCAACTTCAATTGAGTGACATTTAGATGTGCTTTTAGTTTGGACAAGTCTACATTTTTTCTTGGGTTAATGCATTTGCAAAAAGTTTAAACGCAGGTCAGCCTGCGCAGTCTGTGCAGGCTGACATGGGCCAAAACTTTTTGCCTGTGGTCAATTTTCTGCATGTCAGAGGACCAGTCTATCTCAATTTTCAGTTGGTTATGAGATGAAATGGATTTTATTGATCCATAAATATTTGATAACTTACTTGGTATAATGTATGAGAGATACATTTAACCACCTTTTGCCAGGGCATGGCTCAATTAGAATAAATTATTGCTGTTTAACAGATATGCTTTCTAGGCCATCTTCTGCAAATTTGTATGAAGGGGAGGTGGGTTGAATGGCTTTGGGGTTTGTGGTTAGGTACTGAGTTAGGTACCAAAGTGCAGTGATGTACATGTGATTTTACTTCCCATTTCAGGTCAGATGATTCTGTGTACTCCGCTGTTTTGAATCGTCATCTGTGTTGTGTATTTAATCATCTGGATGTCAAAATTACTTCACGACACTTTGAAGAACGGAGGTGACCGCTGTCAACTTTACAATGGGAACAAGTCGTACATCAAAACAAGACAGGTTATAGTGACAGTTTTGGGGATTTTTCTGTGTTAGGTGAAGTGATAGGTGAAATGGAGTAAGTGGTGATAAAAAATTGCAGGGAGTACATTTTGTGTTTGTTTAAAAATAAAAAACAACCAATGAGGCTTATTTTGTAAAAGGTGAAAAAGAAAATCTACTAATGTTGCTCATTTAGTAAATATTTGAAGGTAAAACTTATATGGCTGTATGACAGTGCTGTTATACATGCACCTACAGCTTAAGTGGTTGTATAGTACATGTATTTTTCTTTGTTTTCTGTATTGTTTTTGTCGATCTATAAATATTGTTAACGTTATGCCTACAAAAGACAGTTTTTTTGTAATCTGATAAATCTGTGCCTAGAATGGTCTATTTAAGGACAGTTTAATGATAAATGTCAGTAATTATTGGGTAACATGTTTTGTATAGGGCTACTGAAAACCTGTGAAAAGTCATAGTGTCTTTTATTAACTCTTTCCATACTATTGATGACACAAGAAGCTTTTGTGGACAGTGTAGATAAAGATCAGACTGCACAAAACATGCAGTTTGATCTGTGATCTACACTGTCCACTATTCTATCCTAGATTATCAGTAAATTGTCTCTTTACCTTCCATGTGAATATTTTCCTATTTGATCTTTTTGTTTAGTTGTGAAAGAATTAACTCTTTACTAAATGACAAAATTTTAAACTGGTCCAAATTGAAAGCATTTGCAGACGACAAATTTAAGGTCCCCCAAATGATGAAATTTGTCCTTGATAGGGTAGAAAACATTGTGGGAAAAGGAGGAAATGCTGGTTACCAGCATTTTCTCCTTTTCCCACAATGTTTTCAAAAGGCTTTTTTCTTAGGCTCGTTTACCTTTTACCACAGAGTCCAGAGTTTTAATGACCCTGAGAAAGAAAGCTTTTGAAAATATTGTGGAAAAAAAAAGAGAAAATGCTGGAAACGAGCATTTTGTCCTTTTTTCCCACGTTTTCTATCCTTTCCCAAACAAATTTCAATTTTCTTATCACGTTTATATTGTCATCTGCAAATTGTTTCAATTTGGACAAATCTAAAATTTTGTCATGTGGTAGAACTTAGGATTGCTTGTCACAGGGTCAACCTTTCCATACCATAGATGACATCAGAAGCTTTTATGGACAGTGTAGATCAAGATCAGACTGCACAGAACATGCAGTCTGATCTCTAATCTACACTGTCCACTGCTATATTCTAGGTTATGACAAAACTGTCTCTTGATCTTGCAGCGGAAATGTATTTTTAGCTAGTTTAGAAAATGCAGTTTATTTATTCAGTAGTGAAAGAGTTAAAATGGATGACTGCATCAAAAGACACTAGAAACAAGATTTCATGTGATCATTGTGTGGAGTGCATAGAAAGATCTCGGTAACAATTGAAGATCTTGACATTTCGTCATCATGAAAGTGCCAAGAATAAAGAAATATGTGAAGATTTCATTTTGGATAGCATTATTTGTGTTTGTGATACTAAACATGCATATATTAATAACGTTTCAACCTAGTTTCTCGGAGCAGGGATTTCAAAATAGAGATTTACAGGCCGTCAATAATGACCTTGGGCATCTGATTCTAAACCTCGAAAACGAAAGTATACCACAATTCATTATTCCACCAAACTTTTTCAACTCCTCGGGGCTTAGACCTCGGACAACAGTTGATGCCAAAGATCTCGAAGCAATCAAACAAGAGATATATCGGATAAACAAGGAACAGTTTATAAATAACCTCCACAAATTCCCGCTAAAATTGACGTCTGAAAGTGTTGTCATAGTGATACAGGTTCATGATCGAGGGGAGTATTTAAAAATCCTGCTGGAATCATTGAAACAAGTGGAAAAAATTCAAAATAGTCTGGTGATCATCAGTCATGATGTTTATTCGGAGGAAATCAACCAGCTGGTGGCTGAAGTGGATTTCTGTCCGGTAAGTTTAACTCTTTACTAAACAACAAAATTTTAGACTTGTTCAAATTGATAGCATTTGCAGACGACAAATTGGATTTGTCTCAAATAGTGACATTTGTATATGAAAGGATGGAAAACATTGTGGGAAATGGAGAAAATGCTGGATACCAGCATTTTCTCCTTTTCCCACAATGTTTTCAGTATTCTGGTACCACATTTTTAACCCTTGCAGTGCCTTTTACAAGTCAAGTTGGCCTTTGCAGGCAGTGTAGATAAAGATCCGATGGCACAAAATGTGCAGTGTTATCTTTGCTCTGCAATGTCCACTTTACTGAGATACTTTGAACAAAAGCTTTTTTTATGGTATTTAATGCCATTCTCAACATAATTTCAGTTATACTACAGCAGCCAGTGAACCTATCCATGCTTTCCTGAAGTTTTCTTTTACCAGTACTTCACATAATATTCTTCCCAAGCAATAGGCTGCTTTCCAACATAACTATGATAAAACATTGATCAGTGGTGAGAGAGGAGTGAATCCTGTTGTGACGACTATCATCACTCTTGGAAATACATATTATGAGCAGGGAATTCGAATCAGCGACCGCCTGGTTTCAAGTCCAGTGTGCTACTGCACTACCAGGCTCAGCTTGAACAAAAGCACCCATGAAATAAAACTACTATAAGTCTTATTCCCGGACTGGAAATGTCTGGTAGGTGTATTGGGTGCTCTTAGGATTGATTCTTTAACAAACGACAACATTTTAGACTGGTTCAAATTGAAAGCATTTGCAGACAACAAATTGAAGGAGGCCCAAATCACGAATGTTGTCCTTGTTTGGGTAGAAAACTCACAATGTTTTCAAAAGCCTTCTTTCTCAGAGTTGTTTAAAGTTGGGATTGTGTGGTAAAGGGTTAACTCTTTACTAGAAGAAAAAAGTGCAGATAGCACACTGAATGTAACTGAAATGAAAGGATAACTTTGTTTTTAATATCTAATGAGAAAAGAAGCAAATGCTGGTAACTAGCATTTTCTCTTTACTTTCACAGTTTTTAGCTCACCTGAGCACAACGTGCTCAAGGGGCGCTTTTAGGATCACCCTGTGTCCGTCGTGCGTCGTTCGTCGTCAACAATTTCTTTAAACATCATCTCCTCCTAAACCGCTGGGCCAATTTGGACCAAACTTGGCTGGAATGTTCCTTGGGAGTTCCTCTTTAAAAATTGTGCACAGATTTTGATTCCATCAAAAACTCTGGTTGCCATGGCAACCAAATGGAATTTTCTAAGAAATTCTTTAAAAATCTTCTCCTCTGAAACCGCTGGTCAGATTTTGAAATAATTTCACAGAGATGTTCCTTGGGTGACCCTTTTCAAAAATTGTTCGCGAAATTTTGATGCGTCAAGAAACATGGCTCTGGTGACTGGGGGCTACTTGCACTATACAGAAATGAAGAAATTCTTAAAAATTCTTCTTCTCTGAAACCGCTGGTCAGATTTTAAGATAATTTCACAGAGATGTTGCTTGGGTGACCCTTTTCAAAAACTGTTCGTGGGGGGCGGGGGGGGCACTTGTACTATACAGAAATTAAGAAATTCTTAAAAATTATTCTTCTCTGACTGAAACGGCTGGTCAGATTTTGAAATAATTTCACAGAGATGTTCCTTGGGTGACCCTTTTCAAAAATTGTTCGCGAAATTGTGATTTGTCAAGAAACATGGCTCTGATGGGGGGGGGGGCCACTTGCACTATATGGACATGAAGAAATTCTTAAAAATTCTTCTCTGAAACGGCTGGTCAGATTTTGAAATAATTTCACAGAACTGTTTCTTGGGTGACTCTTTTTCAAAAACTGTTCACAAAATTGTGATCTGTCAAGAAACATGGCTCTGATGGTTGGGGCTATTTGCACTACAGGGACATGAAGAGGAATTTCTTAATTCTTCTTCTCTGGAAAGGCTGGTCAGATTATGAAATAATTTCACAGAAATGTTCCTAGGGTGACCCTTTTCAAAAATTGTTAGGGAAATTTTTATCCGTCAAAAAACAACAGCCAATTGTTGGCACCTGCATGTGGTGCTCTTCTTCGACTTATGTTTTTAGTCACTATTGAGCATGTGCTTTTCTTCAAGAAATTGTCCTTGGGTGATCTATCCAAAAATTTATTTGCAGAATTCTGATTCATCAAAATCATTGCTGTGGTGATGATTGTAGGGGTGATGACAGATTTTGAAATGACATTTACAGGTGACCTTTTCAAAATTGCTTGGCAAAATAATGATTTTGTTTCCAAAGTTTCAATACCTCAAAAAAAATTGGCTATGGTCCTCTCAAAAATTCAGTTGAGCGATCCAGGGCCATCTTGGCCCTCTTGTTATAAGTCTTCTTCCTCAGGATTATTTAGTGGAGGGTTCAGAATTATTAAATTTTTGCTTGCAAATGAGCCATGCCCTGGGAAAAGGGGGGCTTAATTCATCTCCGTGATGGATGATACCAAGCAAGTCGCCTCATAATTATAGATCCATTAAGTCCATTTTGTCAAAAACCCATGGAGACATGAGGTAAATTGATCTTCGGAAATCAAGAAAATTTACCAACTGCAAAAAGTTTTGGCCCATGTCAACCTGCATTTATTTTTGGAGATGCAATAAGCCCCTTTTTCACAAAGTCGGATACAGTGTAATTTGCATATATAGGCCGCAATCTCCGTCTGAAAATCGAGGCTGCAACAGAGAAGCCTCCATTTTCCTTCGTTTACCTCATTAGACACAGAGCGACGATCAAATATAGTCACGTGACAGAATGCATGATCATCATACGAATCTACCCAAGTGTATAACGGACATATCGAAATCTTCGATTCAAAAACCGGAAATGACGAGTCTGTTTACATGGAAGGCCACAACTCAGTGAAATGCATTTTCTATCGACCGTAATCTAAGCAACCTTGCAACCGTGAGGCGCAATATTTGGCATGAAGATATGAGAATGACTATAGTTTGATAAAATAAAGACAAAATGAGTTAAAACTGGCTGAAAATGAGTATCAGGGCCTCTTTAATCTCAAACAGTCATGTTGTCTGCTCAAGAGTAAAATGTTTAACCCCTTACTACATAATCCAGACCTTTAACAACCCTTCCTGGAGAAAGAAACCTTTTGAAACATTGTTGGAAAATGAGAAAATTTTGGTAACCAGCGTTTTCTCATTATACCACATTGTTCTCTAACCTTTCAAAGAAAATTCCCGTCATTTGAGTTACATTTCATTTGTTTTTTGAAAGTGCTTTAACCCTTTACCACACGGCAAAATTTAAGACCTATCCAAATTGAAAGCATTTGCAGACGACAATTTCATAGTGGCTCAAATGACGCAACTTTTCTTTGATAGGGTTGAAAACTTTGTGGGAAAAGGAGAAAATGCTGGTTACGAGCGTTAAAAGGCGTCATTGTGTGGTAAAGGGTTAAATTGGACAAATCTACTTTTTTGTGATATGGTAGAGTTAACTCAGTGACAAAAGACAAAATTTTGGCCTTGTTCAACATGTAAGCATGTGCAGATGATCACAAAAATTTGCTCAAAGTATTGTATTTATATGTAAAATGGAGAAAACATGGTGAGAAAAGGAGAAAATGTTGGTTACCAGCATTTTCTCCTTTCCCACAATATTTTCAAAAGCTTTCACCCTCAGGATGATCAAAACATGCCATTGTGCAGTAGAAGGCAGCCAGGCTACTACATGAAAATATGAACATGAGGTTGATTTCTTTTCAGGTCATCCAGATATTTTTCCCGTTTTCTCTCCAACTTTATCCGAACAAGTTTCCAGGTCAGGACCCAAAGGACTGCCCAAGAAACATGAAGAAAGAAGAGTAAGCTACCCCCTTTACTTGTTGACCACACAATCCAGACTTTGAACGACGCTTAGGAAGACACCGTTAGAAAACATTGTTGGAAAAGGAGAAAATGCTGGTAACCAGCATTTTCTCCTTTTCCCACAATGTTTTCTATCCTATTAAAGACATATTTCATTATTTGCGCTACATTTAAATTGGCATCTACAGTTTCTTCCAATTTGGACATGTCTACATTTTTCTCATGCTCTTTACCAAGCGACAAAATTTTAGAGTGGTCCAAATTGAAAGCCTTTGCAGACGACATATTGAAGGTGGCTCAGATAATGAAATTTGTCTTTTATAGGGTTGAAAACATGGTGATAAAAGGAGAAAATGCTGGTTGCCCGCTTTTCCGTCATTTCCCACAATGTTTTGAAAAGCTTTTTTCTTCAGGCTCATGAAAAGCCAGGATTGTATGGTATTGGTAAAGGGTCAACTCTTTACAAAACAACAAAATTGTAGACTGGTTCAAATTGATAGTATTTTCAGATGACAAGTAAGTCAAAAGTGGATCAAATCGTGAGATTTCTTTATAAAAGAGTAGAAAATATTGTGGGAAAAAGAGAAAATGCTGGTAATTAGCATTTTCTCCTTTACCTCGTTTATGTTTTCTACCATTTCTGGTACTGATCACATCATTTGAATATACATGTAATTTCATTTATGGTCTGCAAATGCTTTGAATTTGGATCAAGTGTAAAATTTTGTCGTTTGGTAACGAGTTAAAACGTGGAAGTGTTTTGTAAAGACTTCATTACAACAAAGTCCCTTATGTCACCAATTAGAGCGCCAGATAAGTGGACCCTTTTGAGTATCAAATTTCTTAAGTTCCTCCCTGAAAAGCTGTACTGTAAAACAAAATGTTCGCATCATGGAAATCTTTGTGATTTTTACACACCCGTTGAAGACGGGACATATTATGGGATCACCCATGGCGAACGGGCGGGAGGGCATCCGGGCAGGCGGGCGTCCGGGTGGGCGGGCGGCGTCCAGTTCTTTGTCCGGAGCATAACTTTGTCATCTCCAGTCCAATTGACTTGAAACTTGGGATTTGTGTTTGTTGCAATAATACGGAGTGCAGTGCGAAAGAACCATAACTCTACCTCATGCTATCTTTGAGTTATTTCCCTTTGATCGTCATTTTTGAGCATTTTCTGCTTGTCCGGAGCATAACTTTGTCATCTCTAGTCTGATTGACTTGAAACGTGGCATTTGTGTTTGTTGCAATAATACGGAGTGCAGTGCGAAAGAACCATAACTCTACCTCGTGCTGTCTTTGAGTTGTTTCCCTTTGATCATCATTTTTACAGCATTTTCTGCTTGTCCGGAATATAACTTTGTCATTTTTAGTCTGAACATCTTCAAATTTGGAATGCATGATTGTTGAAAAATTACGGAGTGCAGTGCACAAGAACAATAACTCTTCCTAGCACGAATTTTGAGTTATTCCCCCTTTTATCTTCATTTTTATAGCATTTCTTGCTTGTCGGGAGCATAACTTTGTCATCTTAAGTAGGAATGACTTGAAATATGGTATGCTTATTTGTTGCAATATTTGGAAGTGCAGTGCACAAGAATTGTAACTCTACCTCGTGCTGTCTTTGAGTTATTTCCCTTTGATCGTCATTTTTACAGCATTTAGTGCTTGTCGGGAATATAACTGTCAGCTCAAGTCAGAACGACTTCAGACTTGGTATGCATGTTTGTTGCAATATTACGGAGTACAGTGCACAAGAAGAATAAATCTACCTAGCGCGGATTTTGAGTAATTCCACTTTGATCTTCATTTTTACAGTCCAGTTCTTTGTCCGGAGCTTAACTTTGTCATCTCCAGTCCGATTGACTTGAAACTTGGCATTTGTGTTTGTTGCAATAATACAGAGTGCAGTGCGAAAGAACCATAACTCTACATCGTGCTGTCTGAGTTATTTCCCTTTGATCATCATTTTTACAGCATTTTCTGTTTGTCCGGAATATAACTGTCATTTCTAGTCTGAACATCTTCAAATTTGGTATGCATAATTGTTGAAAAATTACGGAGTGCAGTGCACAAGAACCAAAACTCTTCCTAGCACGAATTTTGAGTTATTCCCCCTTTGATCTTCATTTTTATAGCATTTCTTGCTTGTCGGGAGCATAACTTTGTCATCTTAAGTAGGAATGACTTGAAATATGGTATGCTTATTTGTTGCAATATTTGGAAGTGCAGTGCGCCGAAGGCCAGTGGGCTTATGTCATGGCCTGTTGTCCGTGGTGCGTCCGTGCGTGCGTCCATCCGTCCGTCCGTTAACTTTTATTTTAAACATCTTCTTCTCTGAAACTACCCATGCAAATTGATGAAACTTCACAGAAATGATCCTGCCATGGTCCTCTTCAGAATTTCTTGAAAGAATTCGATTCCTTCAAAAACTCTTGTTGCCATGGCAACAAAACTAAAAAATATTGGAAATCTTTGAAAATCTTCTTGTCTGAAACCATAAGGCCTAGGGCTACCAAATTTGGCATGTAGCTTTGTCTAGTGGGCCTCTATCAAGTTTCTTCGAATTATAGCCCTGCAGTCAAATTTGACCCAGCCCCAGGGGTCACAAGTTTTACATGGGCTTATATAGGGAAAACTTTAGAAATCTCCCTGTACCTAGCCATAATGCCTAGGGCTACCAAATTTTGCATGTGGCTTTATTTAGTGGGCCTCTACCAAGAGTGCCCAAATTATAGCCCTTGGGTCAAATTTGACCCCACCCCAGGGCTCACAAGTTTTACATGGGCTTATTTAGGGAAAACTTTAGAAATCTCCCTGTACCTAGCCATAAGGCCTAGTGCTACCAAATTTTGCATGTTGCTTTATCTAGTGGGCCTCTACCAAGAGAGCCCAAATTATAGCCCTGGGGTCAAAATTGGCCCTGCCCCGGGGGTCACAAGTTTTATAGGGCTTATATAGAGAAAACTTAAGAAATCTCCTTGTACTTATTCATAAAGCGTAGGGCTACCAAATTTCTCATGTAGCTATATCTAGAGGGCCTTCACCAAGAGTGCGTAAATTATAGCCCTAGGGTGGAATTTGATTCATCCCGAGGGGTCAGAAGTTTTACACGGGCTTATATAGTGAAATCTTTAGAAATCTTCTTGTTACTAACCATATGAACCAGGGGTACCAATTTTAGTGCTGCCTCAGGGGTCTTATTTTCAAAACCAATTGGCCAAGTACTGTAATGTTTGTCATGTAGGGATTTTACGTATTAGCCAGTGGAGCAATACAGGACCATCATGGCCCTCTTGTTACAGTATTTCTTGCTTGTCTGGAACGGAACTTTGTCACCTCAAGTCAAATTGACTTGAGACTTGGTAAACATGTTTGTTGCAGTTACGAAAAGTGCAATGCACTGGAGCTGTAACCTTACCTAATGCCCTTTTGGAATTATTCCCTGTTCATTATTTTTTTACAGCTTTTCATGCTTCTCTACAATATAACTTTGTCTTTTCGTGTTGGAATGACCTGAAACTTTACATGTATGTTTCCTTAACATAAGAGGAGACATTAATGCCTATTTCAGTCACTTACATGATTTCTGCCGCACTACTATTTTCCTCTACCTGCCCTTTATGATTATTATTCCCCCTCGACAACTGGCAGTAGGATGGGCGTATCTTGCGACAATTTGCCGCTCTTGCTGCATATTGAGAAAAATCACGAAGATATCTGCCAGCATAAACTTAAAGTTAAATTTAAGTTACATTAAGGTATTTTTCATATGGACTCTGGGTCATATGGGACAGTGGGAGCTTGACTGGGACCCTTGTCGAAATCAATCGGTGCTTTTTTTCATCAACGTCAACCAAAATACGAGTTTAGTGGTGCATAATACTGCCAATTAAGCATGTTTCATTGAAGTGAAAATTGAGATAAATTGATGAACAAGTTAGTTTTACAATGCGCAGTTAGAGTAAAAAATTTGGAACTTTGTCTGTAACTCTCGCAGAAATTAAAACACGCGTGAGGTCAGTACTTAGCAAAATTTTAGACCTGCTTTAATATCAACTTTTACATTATGTATATTGTAGTTACTCATTACACATGTCTCTTCTGGAAAATTCTAATGTGTAACCACAACATAGGTTATAGATTTTGATGAGGAAATGATGATTATTTTAGAATTTGATGAATGATGATCTCCCCCACCCCTACACACACACTATATACATCCCTTTGAAATTTACGCACAAACTCTTTACCAAATGACAAGCCCCATCGGGTAGCTCAGTGGTTAGCGTATCGGACTTGTGACATGGCAGTTTTCAGTTCGATACGTGTTTGAGGCAAACTTTCTTTCCAGCGATTTTTTGCCACTCACCTCTGATACATGTGAGAAATGTAGTCAGTGACTTGTAAAGAAAGTTGTGTCAGTACTGGTGTGAGAAAGCCAGGAAACACAGGCGTAGGTGCTTTGTGTGATATGACCTAAGTTGTTAAAATGGTGTTAAACTCAAATAGAAACATTAAACTGCTTTTTTCAGGGCAATGAAGAAGAAATGTAAAAATGCTCACTCCCCAGATAAATACGGCCATTATAGAGAAGCTCGCTACTGCCAAACAAAGCATCATTGGTTTTGGAAGGTGGGTTTGTTTATTATGTGTTTTTCAGAGTATTTGAATATGCTGGCTTTGACCTACTTACTCAGATTGTTATGTTTGAATGAATAAATAGAAATTTAGGATTGGTAAAAAATGTGGACATGTTTATTTTGAGGGCCTCTGCTGGCCTACTTGGGGGCAAGTTTACGACATCCCCCATTTTTTTTTAAAGAATTTCTTGTTAAGGCTTAGAGTGCCAAATAAACCCAGGAAACTTCTCAGCATTTAAAGATAGCTAGGTTTCGTGTTTAGGTTTAATCAAACCAGACAGTGTAGATCAAAGATCAGACTGCACATTTTGTGCAGTCTGATCTTGATTTATACTGGCCACAAAGGCAACTTTATTTGTAAAAGGCACATTAAGGATTAACATACACTGTAAAGTAGGGGGATATTGTATTGACGTTGTGTGTCTGTCTGCGTGTCCTTTGTCTATTTGTCGTATCTTTCCATCTGTCTGTCCTCTGCTCCTACCCTTCGTCCGTCTAGTTCTTTTTATCTAATTTCTCTTTTTTTTTGAGAAAAGTATATCAGTTTAATTCATTACTGAATGACAAAGTTTTAGAGTGGTCCAGATTGAGAGCATTTGCAGACCACAAATTACATGTGAATCAAAAACCGAAGTTTTGCCATTTTCAACAAAACATATATATTCCAGTGATATCACACTGGTGTGCTCATTTCTCTGTATTCCTAGAGTTTCTTAACGAGTTTCTTTGACTCGATTTTTCACTGAAAAATGCTACAACACTGAATTGGCACCTCTTATACACTAATACTTTCATTGTCAGTTAGTCTAAAATTTTATTTTCTTGTAAATAGAGTAAAGCCATTTTCTTTATGTGAATGAGTACACAAATAATTATGATGTACTGTTTTTATGTTCCAATAGTTACATCATGTATTTGATGGTATTGATGTAATGAAGAATTACCGAGGGTTGGTTCTACTGCTAGAGGAAGACTATTATGTCACCCCTGATGTTATCTCTACATTACAAATGATGTGGAATCTTCGTAATAGGTAAAATTTTGTTATGCCCTCCTAAACCCTTTTCTCAACAATCCTGTGTTTAACCCTTTACCAGACGACAAAATTTTAGACTAGTCCAAATTGAAAGCATTTGCAGACGACAAAATAGTTGTGACTCAAAAATTGAAATTTGTTCTGGGAAGGGTGGAAAACATTGTGGGAAAAGGAGAAAATGCTAGTTACCAGCATTTTCTCTTTTTCCCATAATGTTTTCAAAAGGCTTCTTTCTCAGGGTCTAAAAACCTGGAATTGTTTGGTAAAGAGATAGACTTCTTCCTAAGGGTCGTTTAAAGTGGGCATTGTGTGATAAAGGGTTAAACAAGCTTTTGAAAACCAT
Organism: Hippopus hippopus; assembly: GCA_946811185.2. Classification (NCBI taxonomy): domain Eukaryota; kingdom Metazoa; phylum Mollusca; class Bivalvia; order Cardiida; family Cardiidae; genus Hippopus; species Hippopus hippopus. The sequence continues at coordinate 7,184,236 of OX328106.1, forward strand.
GTGAAAAAAAAGTAACCAGCATTTTTCTCCTTTTTTTTTTCATCCTTTTTAAGCACAAACTCCATTTGTTTGAAGGATATTGTATTTGTTGTTTTTAAGTTAGATTTGGTTCGATCCCTGGCTAGGCCAATTTCTTTCCAAGGATTGATGATAGTCATTGCCACAGGATTCATTCCTCTCCAACCACTGACCATTGTTTTGATGATGATTTTGTGGGAAAGCATCCAGTGGCTTGGAAAGAAAATTGTGCGAAGTACTGGTAAAAGAGAATCCAGGAAAGCATGGATAGATGCACTGGCCGCTGTGATATATCTGAAATAATGTTGAAAACGGTGTTAACAGCATACAATCAATTAATCAAATTCAATTTGAGCAATTCTGAAATTTTTCTTGTGGTAAGGAGTTAAAGAAGAGAGGTGATGTTACTTTTCATTTAATTGGCTGGATTGTTAGTATATCGGTCTGTATGTCGGTATTGCAGAGCTTATCAAGGGGGCCCTGAGAGTGTCCCTGGGTAAGATACTTCAGAGCTGTAGCCTAAGTACGATGAAACCCAGGACAAACAATAATGTTGAAAGCCCTGTAAAACACCATTCAAACAGTGACTGATCAAGGGTAGCCTGGGTCCAGGCAGTAATAATTTCTTGATTACTCCGTATTACGTCCCCTTAATCACGGTCTGTTATATGTCTTTGGTAGCTTTCTATTTATCGCTTCCGTTATCATTACTGCCTGGGGACATTCGAGGGTCTCCCCATAACTATAAATTGTGCAGATAATCTTATTGTATAGACTTGTTTATCGTGTGACATCACAATGTTGAAAAATGATGGATTCGTGCATTTTTAGATCAAAATACAATGGGGGTGATTTCATATAGTAGTAACTTTCTTGAACCGAGCCATGCCTCAAAAATACATCGCGACCTTAACAATCCTTGTTATTGATAAACTGTCCTCCATTGTCATTGTGAATAACCCGTTCGGAATTTTGTTGTCAATATTTTCAAAGATGGCTCACAAATAGGAAGTGATCAAACTGAGGTTATTGAAATTTTTGTATCTATTTTTAGTCATTTACGTTCGAAAACCAATTGCAGTGACATCTGCTTTACCCCACTGTGAGATGGAATAAAGTAGATGTCACTGTGATCGGTTTTCAAATGTGCCTAGGCCGTCACTTTTGACAATGTAATGTCCGAATGATAAAAAAGGAAAAGTGTACGAACTGAAACCCAGACTAGATCAAGGGCTGCCATAGGATGCATAATCATACATGAGAGTCATTTCTTAAGCTGAGTCCGAGGACCTTAAAGAAAGTCTTTGAAAATATTACTGGAAAAAGGAGAACATGCTGGCGATCAGCAGTTGCTCATTTTCCACAAAGTTTCTTTTAAGTTTTTTTGGGGTCTGTACTTATTTTTTTTGCCTAATAATTTCTGCCATTTGAGGCCCTTGTACATCTAGATTGTGAAATTATTGCGGCACCTATAAAACCTTTTTTGTATGTCTCAAAGCTTTTTTTCCTAGGAGGATTTTGAATTCTTTGGTTGATATAGAAACTGCTTGCACTGACATAAAATCTTGTTATTTATTGGAAAACCAATTACTTGTGACACAAAATCAATAAAATAAACACCAAAAAAATTGTTATGTAAATCTATAACCACACCATCCCCTGTTTAACCTTGTACAAGACGACAAAATTTTAGCCTTGTCCAAATTAAAAGCATTTGCAGATGACAATTTCAATGTAGCTAAAATGTTGCAAATTTTCTTAGATAAAGTAGAAAACATTGTGGGGAAAAAGAGGAAATGCTGGTTGCCAGCATTTTCTCCTTTTCCCATAAGGTTTTCAAAAGGCTTCTTTTCCAGGGTCGTTAAAAGTCAGCATGTTGTGGTAAAGGGTTAAACTTCCCAAAGGAGTATGCAGAGAGAAAATAATGTTTGTAACCATTATTTTCTTCTTTTCTCACAATGTTTTATACCTTTTCTGGGTCAAATTTCCTCATTTGAGCCATATTTGATTTGTCGTTTGCAAAATGTAGTGCTTTTAATTTTGACACGTGTTGAAAGTGTTTGCTAAAGACAAATTAAATATGGCTGATGTATATATTTGAAAGTGAAGAAAACATTGTGAGAAAAAATGAAAGTGCTGTTTATCGTGTTGGCAAAAAGCTGTCCTCCTGAACTGGTGAAAAGAATGGGTTTTTATTACATAACTCCCCTTGTTTTCAATGTAAGACAGCCATTACAAATTTTCTTGTCTTACACATGTGTGAGATAAGAAAATAGTGCCATAATTTGGTCAATGTGCTGTAATTATATACCTCATTTCTAAAACCTTGCCGACCAAGATGCCTTTGTGAAATTGACAGAACTGATGATCGTGACAAAGCTGCAAATTTTAGCATCTTTAGATGTAAAACAAAACCATTATATGCAAGATCCATTGGAACTATTTTTAGCTCCACTGGCTGAAGGCCAGCGGGCTTATGTCATGGCCTGTTGTCCGTCGTGCGTCCGTCCGTCCGTCAGTCCGTCCGTGCGTCCGTCCGTCCGTCCATGCGTTAACTTTTTTTTAAAACGTCTTCTTCTCTGAAACTACCCATCCAATTTTGATGAAACTTCACAGAAATGATCCTGCCATGGTCCTCCTCAGAATTTCTTGAAAGAATTTAATTCCTTCAAAAACTCTGGTTGCCATGGCAACAAAACTGAAAAATTTTGAAAATCTTTGAAAATCTTCTTGTCTGAAACCGTAAGGCCAAGGGCTACCAAATTTGGCATGTAGCTTTATCTAGTGGACCTCTACCAAGTTTCTTCAATTTATAGCCCTGGGGTCAAAATTGGCCCCGCCCCGGGGGTCACAAGTTTTACATGGGCTTATTTAGGGAGAACTTTAAAATTCCTCTTCTACCTAGCCATGGGGCCTAGGGCGACCAAATTTGGCATGTAGCTTTATCTAGTGGACCTGTACCAAGGGTGTCCAAATTATAGCCGAGGGTCAAATTTGACTTCGCCCCGGGGGGTAACATGTTTTACATGGGCGGGCTTATATAGGAAAATCTTTCGCATCTAGCTATAAGGGCTAGGGCTATCAAATTTTGCATTTAGCTTTATCTAGGGGGTCTCTATCAAGGGTGCCCAAATTATAGCCCAGGGGGTCAAATGTAGCCCCACCCCTGGGGGTCACAAGTTCTACATGGTCTTATATAAGGAAACTTTAATAATCTACTTGTACATAGCCATATTTAGGCCTAGGGCTACCAAATTTTGCATGTAATTTTATATAATGGGCCTCTACCAAGAGGGCCCAAATTTTAACTTTGGGGGTCAAGTTTGACTCCACACCAGGGGTCACAAGTTTTACATTGGCTTTTATAGTGAAAACTTGATAAACCTGTGTCATGGATCACATATTTTACAGGGCCTTTTATTCAGCAAACTTGTTTTACATGACTTTTTATTGGGCAAGATTAAAAAATCTTTTTGTTTATAACCACACATTCTAGTTTCATATTGTAGGTCTGGGGTCAAAATTGCCTTCATTCCAGGGATCGCAAGTTTAACATGGGCTTCAAAATATTGTCACTTCAATTTAAACATTAATCAAGGGAAATAACTCTTTTTATGAAAGATAAAGTTCGTTACTATTTACTTCCCTTGATTATCAAGCTGCAGTGATACATGATTGGTGCTAGACAAGTTTTTTAGCTCCACTGGCCGAAGGCCAGCAGGCTTATGTTATGGCCCGTTGTCCGTTGTGCGTCCATCCGTATGTTAACTTTTTAGCTCACTTGAGCACAACGTGCTCAAGGGGAGCTTTTAGGATCACCTGGTGTCCGTCGTGCGTCGTGTGTCGTCAACAATTCTTTAAACATCAACTCCTCCTAAACCACTGGGCGGATTTGGACCAAACTTGGCTGGAATGTTCCTTGGAAGGTCCTCTTTAAAAACTTGTTCACAGAATTTGATTCCATCAAAAACTCTGGTTGCCATTGCAACCAAATGGAATTTTTTAGGGAATTCTTTAAAAATCTTCTCCTCTGAAACCACGGGTCAGATTTTGAAATAATTTCACAGATATGCTCCTTGGGTGACCCTATTTAAAATTTGTTCGTAAAATTTTGATCCGTCAAAAAATGTGGCTCTGGTGAATGGGGGCTTCTTGCACCATATAGAAATGAAGGAATTCTTCAAAATTCTTCTTCTCTGAAACCGCTGGTCAGATTTCGAAATAATTTCACAGGATTGTTCCTTGGGTGACCCTTTTCAAAAACTGTTCGTAAAATTTTGATCCGTCAAAAAACGTGGCTCTGGTGAATGGGGGCTTCTTGCACTATACAGAAATGAAGGAATTCTTTAAAAATCTTCTCCTCTCATGGGTTTCATGTTTTACAGGGCTTTTCATTGAGAAAAATTTGAAAATCTTCTTGTTTATAACATTCAAGAACTGAATTGGTATGGAGCTTTATATTGTGGACCTCCACCAGGATTCAAATAATTATAGCTTTGCGATCAAAATTGGCTTTGCCCATGGATCACAACTTTCTCGTAGGATTAGATAGAAAAATGTTTGCATGTCCTCGTGTTTGAAATCAATTTGCTGAATATTGTAATGTTTGGCTTGTAGTGTTTTTACTTAATAGCCAGTGGAGCGATACAGGGCCATCATGGCCCTCTTGTTTTTTCTATGCTGTACAAACCTGTCAAAAAAACAAATAGGCTTTATGTAAATTTCAATACACATACACATGAAGGCCTATGTGTTAATGTCCCAAGAACCATAATTCTTGAGATACAGTTATGTGATAAAAAGAATCTGACATTTATTGGCTTACGAGGTAAAATCTCATTAAATGAGTCCACAAAAAATGTTATCAAGCTTGCCAAAGGCTCGCTTAATAATATTTTTTGTAGACTCGTTTAATAAAATTTTATCTGAAACACCACCTCATGCCAGATCGTATATGTCTGATGAAAGCTGAACCTTTTACCAAATAAACTCTGTACCACACAATCCTGCATTTTTAAGACCCTAAGAAAAAAGGCTTTTGAAATCACAATGTTTTCTACCCCATCTAAAATGAATTCCATCATTTTTGCCACATTTAAATTGTTGTCTGTAAATGCTTTGAATTTGGACTAGTCTGGAATTTTGTCATCTGGTAAAGGGTTAAATAGAGTTTATTTCATCAGCTTGTGGTTAATATGGGGAAATATTTGCCAAAAAAGGGAAAGGTATGCAAAAATAACGAGTGCCGTAAGGCACGAGTTATTTTCGCGGACCTTTCCCTTTTGAGGCAAATATTTCCCCATATTAACCACAAGCTGATGAAATAAATTATATATTATATATTATATTTCCTCTGATTATTTTGTCAACGAATGCCACTTTTAAAACTTAAAAACTTAAAAAACTTAAAAAAGTAGTTCCAGATTTTCGGCAGGAGAAAAATATTCACTGTGACGGGGAAATAATTCCCCCCAGCTTAAATTATGAGATTTCTTTACCCATAACATTTCTAAAAGTAGACACATGAAATATAATATAAAAACTTAAAGACTAGGGCTTTTGAAAACAGTCTGAGAAAAAGAAACATTCAAGGGGTTTTGAAAACATTGAGAGAATAGGAGAAATTGCTGGAAACCACAATATTTTCTACCATTCAAAGACAAAGCCCATTATTAGAAGCACATTTTATATGTCCAATACTTTCAATAGGCACAAGGCTAAAAATTTGTCATCTGCCAAAGAGGTAACCCATAGAGCGCCAATAAACCCATCTGGTATAAGGGAATTTAATGGATCTCCACGATGCATTACCAAGCAACTCCTCACATAATTAAGGATCCATAGGATCTTTTTTGTCCTAACAATTGACTGAATCTTGAGGTAGAATGATCCTTGGACATTCATAAAAATTACAAAGAGCAAATACTTTAGATCCTGATCAGCCGGGGTGAACTGCAGAGGCTGATCTGGGTTGATACCTTTTGCTGATGCACTAATTCCCCTTTTCACAGATATTGGCTCATATTAATTTTTGGCATCTAGAGCTAAAACCCAAACAATTGTAATTGCATTTTGCTTCTATCTACATTTTGTGCAGGCTGATCTATGTTCTACTTTGGTCGCAAGAGAAGCAATAGTTATGGGAGGCATTTTAAGGCTTAACCCTAAAAAGGTACTTCTTTTATTTTCAGAGACTGTAAAGAATGTAAAATGCTTGCAGCAGGGAATTATGACAAGAATCAAAACTATCGAGTAAATGCTGGAAAGGTATTTTTCAAATTTATTAGCTTGGCTGTTTTTCGAAGAAAAAGTTATGGTACTGGTATTGTCATAGTGTTGTTGTCGTCTGTGTCGTTGTTGTACATATTTCTGACATTTCTTAAAATCTTTGTCTTCATTGAAGATATCTACTTCAAACTCGGACTAGTGGTTAACTATACAAATGAGAACCCTGACCAGTAAGGCTGGTAACCATCAAAATATTTTTGACACAGCTTTCTAAAACCAACCTTTTTGTAATATCGCTGTCATTACTGAAGATATTTTGCTGGTAACCATCAAAATATATTTGACACAGCTCTTAAAAACAATCTTTTTCTAATATCTCTGTCATTACTGAAGATATTTACTTCAAACTTGGATACTTGGATAAGTTGTTTACCATCAAAAGGGGAACCAAATTCCTTCCAAACTTTTCTATCCACATTTTATTCTCTGAAATCTTTTTAACTTGGACCAGTCTGAGATTTTGTTGTCTGTTAAGGACTTCAAAAAGTATTTTCCTAAACGCTGAGCACCAATAGCTCAGTCAGTAGGGTACAGGAATTGAGAACAGGGGGTTCGATCCTGGTTGGATCCCCGGCCCGGCCAATTTCTTTCCAAGGATTCATGGTAGTCACTGCGATGGGAGATGATGATCATTGTGATGGGATTCATTCCTCTCTCACTGCTGACCATTGTTATGTGGTAAAGAAGCCAGAGGCTTGGAATGAAACTCCAGGAAAGCATGGAGAGGTGCACTGGCAGCTGCAATATAACTGAAATAATGTTGAAAACTGTGTTAAACACCATATAATCAATTAATTTTCTTAAACACAGTTATCAGTGGTACCTTAAAGATGAAAAATGCTCTTGCATAACCCTTTACCATGCAATCCCAAGTTTTAAACGACTCTGAAAGAGACAGCTTTTGAAAACATTATTGGAAAAGGAGAAAATGCTAGTAACAAGCAGTTTCTCCTTTTACCACAATGTTTCCTACCCTTTGAAAGACGGAAATAATCATTAAACTACATTTAATTCCTTTTTGTCTTACAACCAACTGAATCATGAGATAAATTGGTCCTCTGACACACAGAAAATTGACAAATAGCATAAAGTCGCGACCAAAGTCAGCCTGCAGACCTGGGTCAATACTTTTTCCAGATGCATTAAACCCCATTTTCACAGAGCTTGGCTCAGATAAATGTTGAAATGGAGGCAAATTTTGAGATCATCTGAAATCAGGTGCTTACCTTGGGCGGTTAACTTTTTACCACACAGTCCAGAGATCTAATGACCCTGACAAGAAAGACTTTGGAAAACATTGTTGGAAAATGATAAAATGCTGGTAACTACCATTTTTAGCTCACCTGAGCACAAAGTGCTCAGGATGAGCTATTGTGATCACTCACCGTCCGTCGGCGTCCGTCCGTTCACATTTTTTTGTTTACACTCTAGCATCTATAAATATGAACCAATCAGCACCAAACTTGGTCAAAATATATATGACCATAAGATCTCGAATGAGTTCAATTATGGGTCTAATTGGACCAGAACAACTGGAGTTATTTGCCCTTGAATTAGAAAAATTGCTATATTTGACTTTGTTTACACTCTAGCATCTACAATTTTTAACCAATCAGCACCAAACTTGGTCAAAATATATATGACCATAAGATCTCGGATCAGTTCAATAATGGGTCTAATCGGACCAGAACAACTGGAGTTATTTGCCCTTGAATTAGAAAAATTGCTATATTTGACTTTGTTTACACTCCAGCATCTACAAATATCAACCAATCAGCACCAAACTTGGTCAAAATATATATGACCATAGGATCTCGGATGAGTTCGATTATGGGTCTAATCAGACCAGTACAACTGGAGTTATTTGCCTTTGAATTAGAAAAACTGCTTTATTTGACTTCGTTTACACTCTAGCATCTACAATTTTTAACCAATCAGCATCAAACTTGGTCAAATTACTTATGACCATAGGATCGGATGAGTTTGATTATGGGTCTAATCAGACCAGTATGACTGGAGTTATTTGCCCTTGAATTATAAAGTTTTATAGAATAGTTCTTTGTCCGGAGCATAACTTTGTCATCTCCAGTCTGATTGACTTGAAACTTGGCATTTGTGTTTGTTGCAATAATACGGAGTGCAGTGTGAAAGAACCATAACTCTACCTCTTACTGTCAATGAGTTATTTCCCTTTGATCATCATTTTTACAGCATTTTCTGCTTGTCCAGAATATAACTTTGTCATCTCTAGCCTGAACATCTTCAAATTTGGTATGCATGATTGCTGAAAAATTATGGAGTGCAGTGCACAAGAACCATAACTCTTCCTAGCACAAATTTTGAGTTATTCCCCCTTTGACCTTCATTTTCATAGCATTTTTTGCTTGTCCGGAGCAAAACTTTGTCATCTTAAGTAGGAATGACTTGAAATATGATATGCTTATTTGTTGCAATATTTGGAAGTGCAGTGCACAAGACTTGTAACTCAACCTCGTGCTGTCTTTGAGTTATTTCCCTTTGATCATCATTTTTACAGCATTTAGTGCTTGTCTGGAATATAACTTTGTCATCTCTAGCCTGAACATCTTCAAATTTGGTATGCATGATTGTTGAAAAATTACGAAGAACTGTGCGCAAGAACCATAACTCTTCCTAGCTTGAATTTTGAGTTATTCCCCCTCCCCCCATTTTTAGCTCCACTGGCCAAAGGCCAGCGGGCTTATGTCATGGCCCGTTGTCCATCGTGCGTCAGTCCGTCCGTCTGTGCGTGCGTAAACTTTTTTTACAAACTTCTTCTCTGAAACTACCCGTCCAAATTTGATGAAACTTCACAGAAATGATCCTGCCATGGTCCTCTTTAGAATTTCTTGAAAGAATTGGATTCCTTCAAAAACTCTGGTTGCCATGGCAACAAAACTGAAAAATATTGAACATCTTTGAAAATCTTCTTGTCTGAAACCATAAGGCCCAGGGCTACCAAATTTGGCATGTAGCTTTATCTAATGGACCTCTATCAAATTCCTTCATATTATAGCCCTGAAGTCAAAATTGGCTCTGCCCCAGAGATCACAAGTTTAACATGGGCTTATATAGTGACTGTTATTTAAAATAGTAATCAAGGGAAATAACTCATGTTATACAAGATAAAGTTTGTTACTATTTACCTCCCTTGATTATCAAACTGCACTTATACATTATTGGAGTTTGGTAATCAAGTTTTTTGGAGAGGAAATGTTCTGTTTTAAGGGAGAGTGATTTATTTTGATGCTAATAGTTATGCTCACATGAATGGAATGTTTACTTCAAAGTAAGGTTTCTATCACTCAAATTTTTTCAGAACTTTACCTTTCATGCTAGTGAATAAACCTGCTTGTATTCACTGACATTATCTTTGCATTTAAAAAGATATGACTGTTTTTGTTTGGCGAGCGGGCTGGAGGTTATGTTTTCAAAGTAAGTTTATTACCATACAGACTTTTTATGCTGTATGTCTCTGTCAACGCCAATTAAGCGCATGATACGTTAATTTTACTCTTTAAGAAATGACAATTTTTTTTTACTGTACCAAGTTTAAAGCCATTGCAAAAAGACAAATTGAATGTAGCGTAAATGACTATTTCTGTCTTTGATAGGTTAGGAAATGTTGTGGGAAAAGGAGAAAATACTAGCTGACAACATGTCCTTTTCTCACGATGTTTTTGAAAGCCTTCTCTTTCAGGGTCATTAACACTTCGATTTGTGTGGTAAAGGGTTAAAAAGCCAGTGGGGCGATACAGGGCCATCATGGCCCTCTTGTTATAGCATTTCTTGCTTATCCAGAGCAAAACTTTGTCATCTTAAGTAGGAATGACTCGAAATTTGGTATGCGTATTTGTTGCAATATTTGGAAGTGCAGTGCACAAGAATTGTAACTCTACCTCGTGCTGTCTTTGAGTTATTTCCCTTTGATCATCATTGTTACAGCATTTAGTGCTTGTCCGGAATATAACTTTGTCATCTCAAGTCAGAACGACTTCAAACTTGGTATGCATGTTTGTTGCAATATTACCGAGTGCTGTGCGCAAGAACAATAACTCTACCTAGCGCAGATTTTGAGTTATTCCACTTTGATCTTCATTTTTACAGTATTTCTTGCTTGTCCGGAATGGAACTTTGAAGTCTCAAGTCAAATTGACTTGAGACTTGGTAAATATGTTTGTTGCATTACCTGCCCTTTGCAATTATTATAACTCCGAGACAACTGGCGATGGGGTGGGCATATCTTGCAACAATTTGCCGCTCTTGTTTCATTATCATTTGGCCTTGAACCTCAATATTTGGTATTTATCTTCATTGTAGAACTTTACTGCTTAGTACTCAGGTGAGCGATATAGGACCATCATGGTCCTCTTGTTTCATTATTTCAAAGCTGATTTTCAAATTTAAAATGACCAATCAGATTGGTTCATTATATTTATTGCAGTATTAGAATTTCCATATCACAGTGGGATGAGGAAAACTTGTCCAGTTCCACAGTTTTGACCTTAATTACTCCCTTTTACTCTTTACCAAACGACAAAATTTAAGACTAGTACAGATTGAAAGCATTGGCAGAGAACAAAATAAACGAACTCAAATTTCAAAGATTGTTTTGGGAAGAGTTGTTTTGGGAAGAGTAGAAAACATTGTGAGAAAAGGAGAAAATGCTGGTTATCAGCATTTTCTCCTTTTACCACAGTGTTTTCAATAGGTTTCATTTTCAGAGTCGTTGAAAGTCGGGATTGTGTGCTAAAGGATTAATATCAATCCATTTGCTCTGTTCTATGTGCTGGATTGAAGGTAAATTATTGCAGAACACGTTAAAAGTAATGACTTTTTCTGTTTGGGTAAAAAAATGCATGTACGTAAAAAATACTGACAAATTCACTCAGGGTAGTGTTTGGCAGGTATTATAGTTGGACACCTTGCTGTATATGTTAGGTTATAGAAGGTGAAGCTTGTCGAAAACCCGGCACCTATGATCTGTATGCCTTTTATAGTAATTACTATCCTGATAGTTAAAGTCTTGTTATAGTGATTTAACCCTTCACCACACAATCCCAAGTTTTAATGACCCTGAGAAAGAAAGCTTTTGAAAACATTGTGGAAGAAGGAGAAAATGCTGGTAACCAGCATTTTCTTCTTCTCCCACAATGTTTTCTTTCCTTTACAGATAAATCCCATTACTTGTGCCACATTTACTATGTCCTTTGGAAATGCTTCCAATTTAAATTTGTCTATAATTTTGTTATGTGGTAAAGGGTTAAGGGTCCATATTAAGCCCTTTTATTGCTGTTCGCATACAAAGTAGATCAAGATCAGACTGCACAGAGTGTGCATTCTGATCTTGAATCTATGGATCTAAACTTTCTCATAGTACAGTGAGACTCTCTCTCATTCTGGCATTTGAGAATGGGTTAAAATTCAAAAAGGGTGTGCTTCGAGACCAAAAAAAAAAGGCCCGGACACTTGCTCAGTGGTAAGCAAATCTGACTTGTAACCTGGTGGTTATGAGTTTGATACCTGGTTGAGACAAGCTTTCTATGGGCAATTTTCCACCGCTCAACTCTGATGCATGTGAGAAAAGCAGTCAGTGGCTTGGAAAGAAAGTTGTGTCAGTAGTGGTATGAGAAAGCCAGAAAACACATGCGTAAGTACACTAACTACCTTGATATGACCTAAGCTGTTAAACTCCAGTACAAACAGACATGCTAACGAGACAAAAAATGACAATCTGTGAGAGTCAAGGGAATGAAGTACAAGTAAGTATTAATGAAAGGCAGTCTTTTTTTGCAGGCAGATAAAATCTCGTTTTGGGACCTGCCTGACGTCTGGAAACCTGTACTGGAAGAGCAGGTTTAGATTGGCTTTGGTTACTCTTTGCCTGGAGACAATATTGTTAGCTTGTCCAAATTAAAAGCATTTGCAGATGACAAATCAAGTGTGGTTCTAATGAATGCGATTTGCCTCTGAAAGGGTTGAAAACATAGTGGGAAAAGGAGAAAATGCTGGTTACCAGCATTTTCTCCATTTCCCACCATGTTTTGAATGACTATCTTCCTAATGGACATAAAAATTTAGAACTGTCTGGTAAAGAGTTAAATCATTCATGTCCTTTTGGGATTTATCGAACGAAAGCAAACAAAATTCATTTCATTCCTTGCACTTAACGGGCATTTGCTTATCAGTTATAATTTTTTTAAACAAAGTTCAAATGAAAAATCAGTTCATTGAATTAGCTTCCTGCAGATGACAAACATTAAGGTTTTTCAAAATTTATGGCATTGGCAGATGACAAAATAAATGTGGCTCAAATGATGGGATTTTTGTTGAAAAGGATAGTAAACATAGTGGAAAAAGTGGAAATACTGATTTCTAGCATTGTCTCCTTTTCCCACAATGTTTTCAAAAGCATTCCTCCTCAAGATTGTTAACCCTTTACCACACAATCCACACTTTTAATAACCCTTAGGAAAATGCCTTTTGAAAACAGTGTGGGGGGAAAAGGAGAAAATGCTGGTAAACAGCATTTTCTCCTTTTCCCCCACAATGTTTTCTGCATATTCAAGGCCAAATACTATCATTTGAAAAACATTTGAATTGTTGTCTGTAAAAACCTTTTAACCTCATCCGGCTAAAAAGAGTGAAAACAAGATTTTCGAGCAGATAGTATGAAACCAAATATTGCAATTTCAAAGGCATTTTTTGGGGAAAAATATCTCCTTATCGGACAGTGCAGTCTGATCTTGATCTACACTGTCCGCAAAAGGTCTGTGAGTGGCGCCTAGCAGCCTGAGGGTTATTGCGGTCAAGTCTTAAATTTTACCATGTGGTTAAAACCATGAAATGTTTGGTTAAGTTACATTTCTGTTTCATTTTAACCTTTTACCACTCAATCCAGACTTTTAACAACTCTGTTGGAGAATGCTTATGAAAACATAGTTTGATCCCTTAGACAACTTGGTTTGATGTTAATTATCCCTTTCTCACAATGGTTTCAAGCTTGTTGTGTCCAACATGGCTCAGTGGTGAAGGTGTAGGTTTCGTGCTGTGGAGGCCTCAAGTTCAATCCTGGCTCACAGTGCTGGCTTTTTCTTGGGAGTGTCTTTGGGCAATGCACTTCAGATCTATTTGCCTAGTACAGGTGAAACCCAGGAAACGTATTTTAAATTAGTAAGCTTTCGTAATGACACAACTGAAAAATCATTGAAAAAGGAGTTAAACATCAATCAAACAATCAATCAGTCAATCAACCAACCAACCAACCAACCAATCAGTCAAAGTTGTCTGATGAGGTTTGTGTGAGGAGGTAAAGCAGTGATTAGAAACCACAAAATTAATGAATTTCAAGTGATGGGAAAACCACAAAACAATTTATCTATCCTGGTTTGTAGAAAAAACTGATTACAATAATTCTTTTCTGCATACTTTCAATGTTTCTTCAAAATACTGTTATCAGATGAAAAAAAAAAGACAATGTCTTTCTGGGGATTAATGAAAGTTTTTGCAGCAGGTTTCATTCCACTCTTACTGCTGAACATTATTTCAAACGTGTTTATGTGGGAAAGCAGTCAATAGTTTGGGAAGAGAATAATGTGTGAAGGAATGGTAAAAAAAAACTTCAGATAAGCATGGGATAAATGTACTTTCCATCTGCATATCACTAAATAATGTTGACAATGGCAATAAACCCAATACATACATCCAAACAAACAAATATACAAACAAAAAAAAAGTTGATTGTATAATTATCTAAAGATAAAATTTGCAGACTTATCCATATTGGTAGCATCTGCAATAGGACTCAGAGCTCCAGATAGAGGGAGTGATTTTGATTTCAAAATTGAAGATATTAATTATTCTCCATAAACCCTATATTGTGGAAACTAATTAGAATCGTCTCATCGAGATGATTCTAATGAGTACTCACAACATAGGGTTTCAAAGAGAAATAATGGATTTTGAATACCATCATTCCCTGTTATCTGGAGTTCTGGGACTGATTCTTTTCCGGGATATTTTCAAAAAATCAAGGTCAAGGATACCTAAGATATTCATTGCAGCCATGCCAAGACATTGTTAACCCTTTTCAAAACCACAAAATTCTGGACTTGTCCTAATTAAAAGCATTTGCAAATAAAAAAGGTGGCCCAAATGTAGATATTTATCCTTGATAGTATAAAAAACATTGGGGGAAAAAGGAGAAAATGCTGGTTAACAGCATTTTCTCCTTTTTCCCCCACAATGTTTTTAAAAGCCTTTTTCCCTAGGGTTGTTAAAAGTCATAATTGTGAGGTAAATGGTTAAATTCACACACTGATGTAGAAAAGTTATCCCAAAAGTTCTGAATGGTTGACTTTTCATTAGATGTGCAGTGAGGGTACAAGGCGGCACTTTTTGGTTGATTCTTTAACCTTTTATCGAAAGACAAAATTTTAAACTTGTCAAAATTTAAAGCAAACTAAATGTTGCAAAATGTAGGAAATCTTTCTTTAAAATGGTTGAAACATGGGAAAAGGAGAGAATGCTGGTTACCAGCATTTTCTCCTTATTCCACAACATTTGGAATCTTTGGCCTAGGACTGATTCATTGTGGTTCATGATGACTGTGCCAGAAAAGAAGGAAATGCTGGTGACATGAACCAGGCTTTTCTCCTTTTTCCAGGATATTTTCAAAAGGTCAAGGTCAAAGATACACAAGATATTCATTTAAGCCAAGCCAATACATTATTAACCCTATTCCAAAAAAACCAGAATTTTAGACTTGTCTGAATTGAAGGCATTTGTAGACAAAAAAGGTGGCCCAAATAGTGATATTTGTCCCTGGTAGGATAGAAGACATTGTTGGAAAAAGGAGAAAATGCTGGTTACCAGCATTTTCTCCTTTTCCCCACAATGTTTTCAAAAGCCTTTTTCCCTAGGGTTGTTAAAAGTCAGAATTCTGAGGTAAATGGTTAAATTCACACACTGATGTAGAAAAGTTATCCCAAAAGTTTTGAATGGTTGACTTTTCATTAGATGTGCAGTGAGCGTACAAGGGCGCACTTCTTGGTTGATTCTTTAACCTTTTATCGAACGATATTATTTTAAACTTGTCAAAATTTAAAACATTTGGAGACAACAAACTAAATGTTGCAAAATGTAGGAAATCTTTCTTTAAAATTGTTCAAAACGTGGGAAAAGGAGAAAATGCTGGTTACCAGCATTTTCTCCAAATTCCACAACATTTGGAATCTTTTGCCTAGGACTGATTCATTGTGGTTCATGATGACTGTGCCAGAAAAGAAGAAAATGTTGGTGACATGAACCAGGCTTTTCTCCTTTTTCCAGGATATTTTCAAAAGGTCAAGGTCAAAGATACATAAGATATTCATTGAAGCCAAGCCGAGATCTTGTGAAGCCAATACCAAAAATCTAATTTTAGACTTGTCTGAATTGAAGGCATATGTAGATGACAAATGTGGCCCAAATGAAGAAATTCACCCTTGATAGTAGAAAAAACATCGTGAAAAAAGGAGAAAATGCTGGTTAACAGCATTTACTCCTGTTCCCACAATTCTTTCAAAAGCTGTCATTTTCAGGGTTGTCAAAAGTTGGGATTGTTAGGTAGAGGTTTAAATTCACATA
Source organism: Hippopus hippopus (assembly GCA_946811185.2). Classification (NCBI taxonomy): domain Eukaryota; kingdom Metazoa; phylum Mollusca; class Bivalvia; order Cardiida; family Cardiidae; genus Hippopus; species Hippopus hippopus. The sequence continues at coordinate 7,200,187 of OX328106.1, forward strand.
CAGTCATGTAGGAAATTTTATCCCAAAGGTTCAGAATAGTTGACTTTTCAGTAGAGGATCTGTGAGGTATTGTCAGGTAGAGGATAAATTCACACACAGTCATGTTTTAGGAAATTTTATCCCAAAAGTTCTGAATGGTTGACTTTTCAGTAGAAGTGCTGTGAGGTATTGTTAGGTAGAGGTTTAAATTCACTCATTAATTTAGGAAATTTTATCCCAAAAGCTGTGAATGTTGACTTTTCAGTAGATGTGCAGTGAAGGTACATGGGCGCACTTCTTTGTTGATTCTTTTAACCTTTTGTCAAACAATCTATTGTTTTAACAATCCTTCAAAAAAAGGCGTTTGTAAACATTGTTAGTAAAGGAGAAAATGCGGGTTGCCAGCAATGGTGATTGCTAGCATTTTCATCTTTTCCCACAATGTTTTCTACTCTTTTAACCCTTTACTATTCAGTTATGACTTTTAATGACCCTGATGAAAAGGGCTTTTGAAAACATTAAGGGAAGAGGAGAAATGCTGGTAACCAGCATTTTCTCCATTTCACTTAATGTTTTCTACCCTTCTGAAAACAAATTTCAATTTTTGAGTCACTTTCATTGAGTCTTTTGCAAATGCTTTGAATTTGGACAAGTCAAAAATTTTGTCGTTTGATAATGAGTTGATAGATGTACATGTATCTCAATATGTGAGATACATTTATTGATCAGCTGCAGATGTCTTGAACTTGGACTGGTTTAAAATTTTATTGCATGGTAAAGGGTTAAATTTTTTTTTTGTCAATGTGAAATGGAGTTGCTCAGTCAATACTATCAATTGTTAAATCTATTCTGAAGTGTGGAGCTGATTTTAATGAGATTTGTACATTTATGGACACAAGTGTACAAATAATACAAAAACTTCACTGACACTCTGTCTTAAAGTTGTATTTGATTTTAGCCCTTTACCAGAAGATTTCATGTTATAAAGACCCTGGGGAATAAGCTTCAGAAAATGTTGTGGGAAAAGTAGAAAAAGCTGGACGCCAGCATTTTCTCCTTTTTCCACTGTCTTCTACCTTTACAAAGTACAAATTCAACATTTGAGCCACATCTAATTTGTTGACTGCAAACGATTTCAATTGGGACAAGTTTAAAATTTTGTGGTGTGGTAAATAGTCAGAGAATTGAGTTTTCAGTAGATGTGCTGTGAGGGTACTAGGTGTTGCTTCTCAGGTGTTTCCTGTGATTTCTCTCCACTGTTATATAGGTCCTGACAACAGATTTACTGGTGATCATTATTGATTTTTGATCCTAATACTATAGTTTTGAGTTGATTTGAATTAGGTCTTGGACCCTTATGGACATCAAGTTGATAAGATTTTTGACATTTGTTGATGTTTGGTCACAGATTATAGTCATGGAAGCTAAGCAGAAATATGGTTTTAAAATCATAATTTCAAAAGTTGCTACCAAATGTTTAAAAGGTAGCTATTCAGATTTTCATCATCTCAACTAATTTGAAAAATGATGTATCAATGAATTTACTATAGCAATAGGTGGCAAATCATCAGTAAAGAAGAAGGACCAATTTCAGGGAAAAAAAATTGTTGTATTTTCATAATGGGCTACATAGGCTCTTAAGATATTTGTTGATTTCGTGCCAGAGTTTTTCAAAGACTTGCAAAGGATAAACTTTTCAGGAGATGTGCTGTGAGGGTACTAGGGGACACCTGTGTACTGTGTCCTTCTCTACACTGTTGTATGGGTCCTGAAAATGGATGTACATGGTGTATATTGTTTTAGGACCCGAAGGAGGTTTCTTAAAACACTGTTGAGAAGGCCAGGGAACAACAGAAAATTCACTTTTTAAACCATCTACGCAGAAGGCAAGGGCGTGTTTCCATTTTCGGTTAAATATTCATTTTTAAAAGGGACAGGTGGTCAAATTAGGGGTGGGTCCATTTTCCTCTTATTTTGTTGCACACCTTGAGTTCTTTATATGATATAGAGGGGATATGCAAATTTGCTGTTTTTATTACCAAGGTTTCATAATTGACCAATGAAAATTTTAGTGTTTTGTGATAGGCCAATGGAGCTTCAAAGGTCTGTGCCTATAGTGATGCATGTATTTGTGTTGCCTGTTTCAGGTTGAAATTGCCAACTGGATTTCATCGAGACACAACATGGGGATGACGTTTACAGCAGATCTATGGAAAGAAATTAAAAAATGTGCCAAAGTAAGCTAAGTTGCCGATTAATCTATTTCCATACGAGAAATTTTAAACCCTTTCAAATTGAGGGCATCAGCAAACGAAAAAATTTGAAAGTGGTACAGATGAACTTATGATCTTTGACAGAGTAGAAAACATTGTGGGAAAAGGAGAAAATGCTGGTAACCAGCATTTTCTCCTTCTCCCGCAATGTTTTTAAAAGGCCTCTTCTTCATGGCCGTGAACATTCGGGATTGTGTGGCACAGGGTTAACTGTCACAGGAAATTTGCAGCTGTTGCCTGTTTGAATTAGTGCTGTGAAAAAGGGCTTATCAGTAAGAGTTTAAGTCTCTGATACAAGTGAAAAGATCATGGCACAAGGAGAAAATGCTAAATTAAACCTTTACCAAACAGTCCTGTAATTTGATGACCCATGAGGAAAATAGCTTTTAACTCTTTACCAAATGACAAAACTTCAGTCTGGCCCAAATTGAAAGCATTTGCAGTTGACATAATAAACTAAGCTGAAATGATGGTAATTGCCTCTGAAAGTGTAAAAAACCTTGTGGGAAAAGGAGAAAATGCTGTTTACCAGCATTTTCTCCTTTTCCCATGAGGTTTTCAAAAGGCTTTTTCCTCAGGGTTGTTGAAACTTGGGACTGTGTGGTTAAGAGTTAAAAAGATTGTGGGTAATCAAGAAAAGGCTGGTACCCAGCATTTTCTCCTTTTCCCACAATGTTTACAGGCTTCTGGAAGAAGCATTTCGTGTGTTGAGTAATATTGAACTGTAATCTGCAAATGATTTTAATTTGAACAAGTCAAAAATTTTATTGTTTTATATTACACAATCTTGACTGATAATGACCCTGAGAAAGAAGGCTTTTAACAATGTGGAAAAAAGAGAAGGTTCTGGTAACTATTATTTTCTCCTTTTTCCCACATTTTTTTCCACCATTTCAAACAAAATTTTATTGCTTGGAAAGCAGTTGGACTCTCATATATAAATTCCTTCAGATGACAAAAAAAAGCGTAGATTATGGAATTTGCTGTGAAAGAGTAGAAAACAATGTTGGAAAAGGAGAAAATGCTGGTAACCAGCATTTTCTCCTTTTCTGACAATGTTTTAAAAAGCTACCTTTCTGACACTTATCTTATCCTGCTGAGGGTTAATTCTTTATGTCAATACTGTTTCAGGAATTTTGTAATTTTGATGATTATAACTGGGACTGGACACTACAGCATGTTAGCAGTAAGTGTATACCTAACCAGGTCAGGGTGCTGAAAATGAAAGCTACTCGAGTCTTCCATATGGGCGAGTGGTGAGTTGGTTTGAATCTGGTTTAACGCTTAACCACAAAACCATGTGTTTAAAAGACCTTGAAGAAGGAGGCTTTTTGAAAACATTGTGGGAAAAGGAGAAAATGCTGGTAACCAGCATTTTCTCCTTTTCACGCAATGTTTTCTACCCCGTCAAAAGCTATTTTTATCAGTTGAGCCAAGTCTTAAAAATTGTCTGCAAACGCTTTGACTTTGGACAAGTCTTAAGATTTAGTCGTTAGGTAGAGAGTTAATACTGCTTTATACTGTAGATCAGTTATATAGCAGTGGCAGTGGCACCTGTCTTATCTATGGTTTTCCTGGGTTTCACTGATACAAGGCTGGAGCTTTGCATTGCTTTGCCAAAGGACACTCCTGGTGCCACCATCAGGGATTGAATCAGGGTTTTGTGCTTATAAATCCAAGGCCTGAACCACTACAATTGTATATAATAAACTGCTTATTTTATATCTGTTGCTGAGGCAATACCTAGGCAATATTATTACCCTTTGACTTGGGTTTGAGGGTTGGATTCACTATTAGGGATCCTGCATGTCTCAGCGATTAGGGTGTGGGATTTATGATATAGGGGTCCTGGGTTTGATTCTTGCCTTAGGTACTGAGTGTTTTGGTGGGAGCGTCTTTGGTAAAGAAACCTTTCATTTGTGTAGTAATTTTGTCTTGACAAATGAAATCAGGCTGAGTATGGTAGAATATACATGTATCGCTGAAAGAGTAGAAAATGCAGGAAGAGGAGAAAATAATGTTTATCAGCATTTTCTTTGTTCTTCACAGTGTTTTCTAAAGTCTTCCTGGAAACATAATGATTTTGTAAACTCTCTCTCATTCATCTTAGGGATTTTGAGGTCACAACCATGTCTTTCTTTACAACACAGTCCCAAGTTCTAAATACCCTGATGGAGAAGGCCTTTGAAAACATTGTGGTGAAAGGAGAAAATGCTGATTACCAGCATTTTCTCCGTTTTCCACAATGATTTTGATTCTTTCAGAGACAAGGCCAGGAATTTGAGCTAAATTTGATTCGATATCTGCAAATTTAATGCCTTCAATGTAGGCAAGTCAAGAATTATGCGGTCTGGTAAAGAGTTTTTAAAAAAATGATTAATTGCAAACATTACCAAAATATCTGACAGATGGGTATAGCTAATAAACCATAATCTTAGTTATAATACATGTATAAATATTATTATGCCCCCCTTCAACGAATTGGGGGTATATTGCTTTGCTAATGTCGGTCGGTCCGTCGGTCAGTTGGTCGGTCGGTAGACCTTACCTTGTCCGGATGATAACTAGACACAGAATTGACCTAGGTTCGTCAAATTTGGCACAGACATGGGTCTTGGAGTGCAGATGATCCCTATTGATTTTGAGGTCAATCAGTCAAAGATCAAGGTCACAGTGACCGTCAACATGTTGATATATAGACCAAACTTTGTCCGGATGATAACTAGACACAGAATTGACCTAGGTTCGTCAAATTTGGCACAGACATTCATCTCGGAGTGCAGATGAGCCCTATCGATTTTGAGATTAATCCATCAAAGGTCAAGGTCACAGTGGCCTTCAACTTAATGATATTTAGATCTAACCTTGTCCAGATGATAACTACACACAGAATTGACCGAGGTCCTTCAAATTCTGTACAGATATTCATCTTGGAGTGTAAATGATCCCTATTGATTTTAAGGTTAATCCGTGAAATTTCAAGGTCACAGTGACCACCAGATGATTCAGGGCCTGCGCTGCCATTCGCCACTTGAGCCATTTGCTCAAAAAAAATGAAAGTGTCTCAAAAATCATCATATGTGGCTCAACTTGTGGCTCCAACATTTTATTCGCGTATTATCAGGGACGTAGTAAGCATTGAAGTTGACTGGGAAAAAGCAGAAGTCGAACGCCCGTGCCGAAAAGAAAATCGATAACCCAGTCTTTGTATCGGCGACTGTTTACAATCTTGTATGTATATACACGGCGGTGTATATAATTATGCAAACTGTTGACAGATTATCACGTTTAACAATTGAAGTGGGCTATAAATCAAAAAGATGACATCGATATTTCCCAATCAATTCTTTTGATATCAGTTTATGAACTGTGCCTTTTCCTGTGTCAATGTGGCAGTAGGGGGGCATGACTGTTTTACAAACAGACATCTGGTTTATTATTTCATATGAGCTATGCTTCGGCAAAAGGGAGTTTAATGCATCTCCTTGATACCAAGCAAGGAATCACACACGTATGGATCCATAATAACCACATTCTTTAACAAGTGACTTAATCATAAGGTAGACTGGTCCTTTTACATGCAGAAAATTTACCATAAGCAAAAAGTTTCAGCCCAGGTTAGCCTGTGTGGACTGCGCAGGCTGACTTGGGTCGATAAACGTTTTGCAGATGCATTAAGCCCCCATTTCACAGAGCATGGTTTGTATATTTTCATCATGTAATCATTTTTTATCATTATTATTTCAGTGGGGTCCACCACAAAGGCAAGAATTGCAAACCAGAAGAGAAGAAGAAGCTTGTTAAAAAGATGATAGATAATAATAAAAACCACCTTTTTCCCAACACAGTGACTGTAGGGAGTTATTCAGGGCTTAAATTAAGGGATCCTAAACCAAACGGGGGCTGGGGCGATAAAAGGGACCGGCAGCTATGTTTAAGCTTTATAGATAAAAACTCCGTGGGTATACGATAGTATTTGCTTGTACTTATAGTAGAATAGTCAGTTTATATCATTGTTATCACTTTTCCTCTAATGTTGTGTCCTTTTAATCATTATATGCAAACTGTTTACCAAATGACAAAACTTTAGACAGGTCTGTATTGAAATCATTTGCAGACGACAAATTAAAAAATCAAATGTGGTTCAAATGATGTAATTTTTTTTTTAAGTGGAAGAAAGTATTGTGGGAAAAAAGGAGAAAATGCTGATTACCAGCATTTTCTTCTTTTTCCACAATATTTTCAAAAGCCTTTATTTTCTCCTGTTCCCACAATGTTTTCTACCCTTACAAAGGAAAATTCAACTATTTGAGCCACATTTAATTTGTCGTCTGCAAATGTTTTGAATTTGGACAGGTCCAAAATTAAGTTATTTGGTAAAAAATTAAACAAATCTAGGACTTACATTTCTGGTGTTCCAGTTTTGTGGGTTTTTTTGTGTATTTTTTGATAAATGGAAAATGTACATGAAGGAAAAAGTTTAGAACATAGGGTATTATTGTATGCATGTGATATATTTTGTGTGAAAGGATGAAAGCTTTACCTCTAACAGTGCCAAATAGAGTTTGAATCAGTTTTCACAATTACTTCACAATTCCGAACATCATGGGTAAAGGAGAAAATGCTGGGTACTAGCATTTTCTCCTTTTCCTGCAATGTTTTCTACCTTCTTGTAGACATATTCCACGATTTGAGGCCACATTCAGTTTGTCATTTGCAAGTGCCTTAACTCTTTACCAGATGACAAAATTTTAGACTTGTCCAAATTGAAAGCATTTGCAGACAACAAAATAAACATGACTCAAAAATTGAAAATTGATTTTAGAAGAGTAGAAAACATGGTGGGAAAAGGAGAAAATGCTGGTTACCAGCATTTTCTCCTTTTCCCACAATGTTTTCAGAAGGCTTTTCCCGCTGGGTCGTAAAAACCAGGGATTGTTTGGTAAAGGGTTAAAATTGGAATAGTCTAAAATTTTGTCATTGGGTAAAGAGTTAACCCTTTCCAGAACAATACCGTGTACTTTTGACCCTAGGGAAGATAGCTTTTGAAAACATTGTGGGAAAAAGGGAAAATATTGGTTACCAATTTTACCTTTTCCCAGAATGTTTTCTGTCCTTTTTAAGGTAAATCAAATGCAGTCTTTGGGTCAGAACTTGATTTATTGTCTGCAAATACTATGTGTGTTAAAACTTGATTTTTTGTTAAATTAAGGCAAATCAATTTTCTGTTTTGAAATCAAAGAGGTTTTGCTTTGCCATATTAACTCTCTATCAGACAACAAATTTTTAGACTATTAAAGTCAAAATTGAATGTCACAAAACTGATGAATTTGTCTATTAGAGCCTTATCCTTACTTTTAACGACACCTTGGGAAAAAAAGAACTTTTGAAAAACATCGTGGGAAAAAGAGTATATGCAGGGAAAAAGCCTTTTCTCCTTTTCCCCTCAATGTTTTCTTCCATTTCATTAAAAATCCCATCATTTAAACAGCATTTCATTTGTTTTTATTTATTTGCAAATGCAAATGCTTTTAAGTTGGACGGGTCTAAAATTTTGTAGTGTGAAAAGGTGGAAAACATTGTGGTAAGAGGAGAAAAATGATAGTAGCTAGAATTATCTCTAGTTTCCCACAATGTTCTTTGAAGCCTTCTGTATTCCTGTTATATAATCATGTAAATGTTTCATAAAGGGTAATACACAATAGTTTTAGACTGGTCCAAACTGAAAGCATTTGTGGAGGGCAAGTAGAATGTAACTCACAATCTGATATTTTCCTTTGGAAGGGAAAAAATCATTATGGGAAAAGTAGGAAATGCTGGCTAACAGCATTTTCTCCTTTTCCCACAACAATTTTGAAAGGCTTCTTTCTCAGGGTTGCTAAAATGCAGAATTGTGTGGTGACGAGTTAACTCTTAATCACACAATCCCGACTTTTAATGACCCTGAGGAAGAGGCCTTTTGAAAACATTGTGGAAAAAGGAGAAAATGCTGGTAACCAGCATTTTCTCCTTTTCCCACAATGTTTTCTACCCTTCCACAAACAAATTTCAATTTTTGAGTCACATTTATTTTGTAGTCTGCAAATGCTTTGAGTTTGGACAAGTCTAAAATTTTGTTGTTTGGTAATGAGTTAAACATCTAGTATTGGTCAGAGAAGAACAAGATTCATTACTGTCTTAATCTTGGATCTATCCTGTCATCCATTTCTTGACATACTGTGCCTAGACTGGTCTTAGGGTCTCTCATTGACTAGGCACTTTAAACCCCTTTACCAAAGGGAAAAATTTTAAACCAGTCCATATTGAAAGCATTTGCGAACGACAAAGCTGGCTCAAATGATGAAATTCATCATTGATAGGGTAGAAAACGTCGTGGGAAAAGGGCAAACTGCTTGTTACCAGCACTTCCTCCTTCACCACAATTTTTTTACAGCCTTTTTATATGGGGTTGTTAAAACTTTGAATTGTTTGTTAAAGAAGAACCGGCTGTGTTGATGTATATATTGTATCATGGTTTAAATTTTAAGACATTTTTTAATATTATATTTATATATGAGCCATGCTCTGTGAAATGGGGACTTAATACATCTGCAAAAAGTATCGACCAAGGTCAGCCTGCGCATTCCGCACAGGCTGACCTGGGTTGAAACTTTTTGCGTTTGGTCAATTTTCTGCATGTCAAAGGACCAGTGTACCCCATGAATAATCAGTCAATGGATCGACAATAATGTGATAACTTGATTGGTATAATGTATCACAGAGATTCATTAAACCCCCTTTTGCCAGAGTAGGGCTTATTTGTATGTGCATTATGTAAGTGCAGTATGTGTGATCTAGTCAGAATATGGTAGAAACGTTTGTTATTGTTTGTGGATAATGTTTGTTTGAGAGAATGATTATGTATTGTGAATAGAAATCTTTTAGATAGGAATAACCCTTTCCCACACAACAAGATTTTAGCTTAGTAAAAACCCAAAGCATTTGCAGACTATAAATTAAATGTGGGTCAAATTATAGAAGTTTTCCTTTGATAGAAGAGAAAACATTGTGGGAAAAGGAGAAAATGATGGTCACCAGCATTTTCTCCATTTCCCACAATATTTTCAGAAGGCCTCTTCTTCTTCAGGGTCGTTAAAATTTGGGAATGTGTGGTAAAGGGTGAAAATATACAGTTCAAAACATTCTTCTTGTAGAAGGGCCTTTTGTAGTCCAGTGTTCCATTCTTTACAAATTGACAATATTTTAAAATGGACCAAGTTGAAAAGAATTTGCAGATCACAAATTAAATCTAGCTCAGATGATAGCAATTGTCTTTGAAAGAATGAAAGACATTTTGGTAAACAGAGAAAATGCTGGTTCCCAACATTTTTCTTTTTGCCACAATGTTTTTGAAAGCTTTTACCTTGGGGTTATCGTCAAAACTTAGGATTGTATGGTGAAGAGTGAATGAAAGTTTGATTCTGTTGATTTAACTCTTTAACAATCTATGACAATCCTGAGTTTTAACGACCCTGAGAAAGAGGCCTTTGGAAAACATTGTGGGAAAAGGAGAAAATGCTGGAAACCAGCATTTTCTCCTTTTTTCACAATGTTTAGTAACATTATACTGGCAAATTTCATTATTTCAGCCACATTGAAATTGTCGTCTGCAAATGCTTTCAATTTGGACCTGTCTAAAATTTTGTCTTTTAATAAAGAGTTTAGAAGGAGTGATATTGGTCTCATTAGGCAGATAGTCTCTCAAGCAGCTTCAAAGCTATTTTAGTTATTGTACGCACTGATATGGTAGATCAAAGATCAGATTGCTGGTTGTGTTCTTTCTGGTCTAAACCTTAAAGCGCCGAGTAAACCTATCAGACATTTCCATCCTTGAAATACGACCCAAATAATTGTAATTTCATGGTTGCTTTCATCTACAGTGTTGCAGCAAAGCGGACAGTGTAGATCAAAGATCAGGCTGCATGTTTTGTGCAGCCTGATCTTGATCTACACTGACCGCAAAGGCAAATATAGTTGTGAGAGGCACTTTAAGGATTAAGTTACTCCGTCTGCAACTAAATTTTTGTAGCCCAACGGCTTATACTAGTCATCACATGTGGCCTGAAACACGCGCAAAGGAACAGTCGGACATTTGCGTAAAGTGTCGTCGGCCTGCAGTCTGCGCAGGCTAATCCGAGACAGCACCTTATGACTACAGTAGATTTTGTCCTACAGTAGACTTGCGCAAAACAGAAAATTACATAAAAACAAAAAGTGTTGTTTCGGATTAGTCTGCATGGATTGCGCAGGCTAGTCAGGGACTACACTTTACGCAAATGTCTGAATCCCAATTTTCACATGTTGGATGCCATATATAACATAGTCATCAGAAACTTGATCTCAGTACATAGTTTACTTTGCTAGATCACACTATAAAATTTTGTCCATATTTCAAACATTTGTTGACAATTAATTAAATTAGTATTAAATGATGGAATTCTTTCAGGGGAAAAATGCTGGATAGGAGCATTCTCTTTTTTTTGTCACAATGTCTTCACACCTTCCTCGAGTTACTAACCCTTTCTAAAAGTCCAAAGTAAAGATTCTACGGATGAAAGTATCTGTGGACGACAAAGTTGAAATTTGTACAAATGTACAGAAGTTCTCTGACAAGACAGAAAGTGTTGTTGGAAAAGGAGAAAATGCTGGTTAACAGTATTTTTGCCTTTTTCCGCAATGTTTTTAAAAGGCTTCTTCCTCAGAGTCGTTAAATCTTGGGCTTGATTGGTATAGTGTAAAAAGGGACGGTTATTTAGTCAAGCTTCAATGTATAATTTTAAGCACTGCTTTTTTTAAGTTTTATTTTCAAGATGTTTTCTTGTATTTGCTTCACTCATTACCAAACGACAAAATTTTAGGTTTGTCCAAATCGAAAGCATTTGCAGATGACAAAATAAAAGTGACTGAAAATTTGAAATTTGTTTTGTGAAGGATAGAAAACATTGTGGGAAAAGGAGAAAATGCTGGTCACCAGCATTTTCTCCTTTTCCCACTATGTTTTCTAAAGGCTTCTTTCTCAGGGTCGTCAAAAGTAGGGATTGTGTGGTAATGGGTTAACCTGTTATCAAACAGTCTTGTATTTTGACAGTTCTGAAGAAGAAAGCTTCTGTAAATTCTGAAGAAGAAAGCTTCTGTAAATTCTGAAGAAGAAAGCTTCTGTAAATTCTGAAGAAGAAAGCTTTCTGTAAATTCTGAAGAAGAAAGCTTCTGTAAATTCTGAAGAAGAAAGTTTCTGTAAACAATAAGGGAAAAGGAGAAAATGTACTGCTTCCTACCCTGTCAGACAACTTAAGCTCATTTGTACCAATTTCAATTGTCGCCTGCAGACGGTTTGAAATTGAACCAGTCTAAAACTTTGTCTTCTGATAAAGGAGTAATAAGGCCTATCAAAAAAATAATCTGTGTTTAGGGTTACCCTACCCTACCTAGAAAATGCTGTCGACCCTAAACTTTTTACGCTACGATTGGAAGAAAAATCTCGGACCAAAACCCTAAACACAGATATTTTTTGTTAGGCCTAAACAATAATACAATTATATGTGTATGTTAACAGCTGGCCTGTACTTATTATTGATGCAAGTATTAGCTCTTTACCAAACAGCAAAATATTACCAAACAACAAAATCTTGGACATGACCAAATTCAAAGCAGTTGCAGACAACAATTCAGATACGGCTCAAATGATGGAATTTGTCTTAGATAGGGTAGAAACAATGTGGGAAAAGGAGAAAATGCTGATTAACAGCATTTTCTCCTTTTCCTGCAATGTTTTCATAAGTCTTCTTCCTCAGGTTAGTTAAAATCTGGGATTGTGCGGTAAAGGGTTAAAGTCTTTATTGTTGGAACTTTGATTGTTGGAATATGAACAGAACCAGAAAATGTTTATGAATTTACGTTTTATAGATTATTAAAGTCCCAATAGCTGCCAAAGTTAAACATTAAATTTAAATCATACCATTGTAAAAGTATGAAAATTTTTGTGAAGGTGACATTTGTTATTGTGAGGTTGTCCAAGTTTTAGTCGCTTGCAGAAAAATGAATGTTTAAAGTAGGTCATAAGTTGTTAGGTCGCTCTATCTTTTGTTTACTTCCTAGAAGGAGAAAATACTGGTTACCAGCATTTTCTCCTTTCTTTCATATTTTTTTATCCCTCAAGTTTTCAAAATCCCAGATTTTTTAAGTAAATGATTTGTACTGTATTCTTCACTATGGTTTTTACTTTGGTTTTTAGCTCCACTGGCCAAAGGCCAGCGAGCTATTGTCATGGCGTTGTGTCCATCGTGCGTCCGTCCGTCCGTTCATCCGTTCATCCGTGCGTGCGTCCGTAAACTTTTTCTTTAAAAAACTTCTCCTCAGAAACTATTGACTGGATTTTTACCAAATTTCACAGAAATGTTCCTTTGGTGGTCCTCTTTCAAATTCCTTCAAATAATTATGTTCCATGAAGAATTCTGGTTGCCATGGCAACCAAAGTAAAAAACCTTTAAAAATCTTCTCCTCCCAAACCGCTATTTGGATAGCATTATTATTTTGCAGGAATGTTCCTTAGATACAGGTTTACAGAATTCCTTAAAAAAAAAAAAATGATCTGTCAAAAAACATGGCTTTTATGGAAGACTCATTTTCCTTTTATGGTATAAAGTAAAATCTTTGAAAAATTTCTTCTCTAAAACTATTCATTGGATTTCATTGTTGTTTTGCAGGTAAGTTCCTATGGTGGTTGTCTACCGAATTGTTTCTTCAGTGAGCTAAAATGCAGGATTGAATGATAATTGTTAAAAACTTCCTTTCGCCATTATAGAAATATCAGGCCTGTGGAGCAAACAGGCGCTCAAGCGCCTCTAGTTACTCCTGAATGTTGTCATATTATAATGCATATGCAGGTTTAGAAAACGTTGTGACAGGTGGGAAAATTATATAGCTTTAGGTAAATGATTTCCTCTCCTAAAAGTTGTGGCAAAAGAAGATAAGCTCAAAATAAGTAATTTTTCCATATCCCACAATGTTACAATATGTACTCTAGTATTCAGTGTTCACTCAATTTTATTAATCATTTGATACAAACGTGTTTACCTTTTATATTTCTGCAAATTTCTCCGAGGGGCTAGCGGGTTATGGTAATTGATTTTTAAATGTGTATAGTTCTATTTTACATTGCAATCAAAACCAATTAAAAGCCATATGTTTTTTCAACTTTTATTGTTGTAGAACCCGCTTGCTGTAAGCAAGACATCGTTGTCACAATTTCGCTTAGGTGTATTTGTGTGTGTGCGTGTGTGCATGTGTGTGTCCATCCATCCGGATTTTGTCAGGATCAGAATTTCTACATTTATGGATGGATTTCATAATAGTTTGGCCCATAGTTCTTTTCTAATAAGTAGAAGTGCAACTTGAAACATTTGATCAGGTAGGTCCAAGGTCAAAGTCACACTACAAGGTCATTTGCCACAGTGGGTTCGACATGTTGCCCCCGGGCAATCTTCTAGTGTGTCAAAATATTGTGTAACAAAAGGAAGAAAATATGTAGATATTTTTCTTATACTAACACATTACATGAACTACTCACATAATTATATTTTTTTTCAACTTAGCAAAAAAAACAGATTTTTTTTTTTTTGCCACATTGTTTTCAAATATTTAATCTAAAGTTATGTTGATTTTTTATTTTGGCTGTTTTTGAAGAAAACATCGAGGTATTGTCATAGCCCTGGCATTGTCTGTGTCATTGTCATCGCGCAAAAACTTTGACATTATGTAATATCTCTGTCATTACAGAAGATATTTACTTCAAATTCAGCCTAGTGTTTAACTATTAAAAGGAGAACCCAAACAACAAGGGCAGATAACCATCAAAATATTTATGCCTCTTTTTTGACACATACTTTTCACCAAAAACAACTGCAGTCAAGTGTTGGTACCCGCATGCAGTGCTCTTTGTCATCTGCTGCAAGTCTGTTGTTGGTTTATAAATCAGGATCATTCATGTGTACTGTTTGCAGTCCCCTTGATGAAATTAATTACTTAGCTAAGCATGTCTCTTTCTGATGGCCCGGCCGGGTAGCTTAGTGGTTAGCGTATCTGAATCGTGACCTGGAGGTTGCGGGTTTGATACTTGGCTGTGGCGAACTTTCTTTTTGGCGATTTTTTGACTCTCACCTCTGATGCATTTGAGAAAAGTAGTCAGTGAAAGAAAAAAAGAAAAAGAAAGTTGTGTCAGTACTAGTGTGAGAAAGCCAGGAAACACATGGGCGTGTCACTGACCGCCATGATACGACATAAGCTGTTAAAATGGCATTAAACTCCATTACAAACCAAACCCTTTCTGATAAATATTTATAGAATCATGGTCCTTTTTGTATGAAGTGCTATCTTTGGATCGTTGGCTCTTTTTCTTTTAAACACCATTAGGGACAAAAAAATGATGTTCTTTTTTCTTTCAACATTTTTTTTTTTTTTGCACACAAATAGTTTTTTTTTCTGTAATCAAAACCAAGTGAAAGGAAAGATTGTTTTTACCCTGTATTAAGCAATCCTTTGTTTTACATGATCTTGAGGAAGAGGCCCTTTGAAAACATTGTGGGAAAAGGAGAAAATGCTGGTAACCAGCATTTTCTCCTTTTCCCACAATCTTTTATACCTTTTCAAAGAACTTCAGTTTATTAGTGCCACTTTCAGATGTATTGCCTGCAGATACTTTCAATTTGGCAGAGTCTAAAACTTGTTGTTTTGGTAAGGGTTTATGTATGGTCACTTTATTGTTGAAAGAAAGAATCGTACAGTAAAATTAAATTTTATGGACTGAAAGGACTATGGTAATTTTTTTCATACAAATGAGCTATGCTCTGGCTAAAGGGTGTTTAATGCGTCTCTGTAATGCATTATACCAAACAAGTCGTTATAAAATTATGGATCAATAAAATTCATTAAGTCTGACAATTGACTTAATCTTGAGGTATGAATGGTTCCTGACAGAAAATTGACCAATAGGAAAAAAAGTTTCAACTCAGGTCAGCCTCACTGCCTGTGCAGACTGCGCAAGCTAACTTTGGTTGATACTTCCGGCAGATGCATTAAACCCCTTTTTCACAGAGGATGGCTCAAATATAATCTATAGTGTTGTTTGAATTAGTTCAAAGCTTGAAACAGCCTCTAATGTAGAGAAAGGTATGTGTTTATATTTGGTCTCTATTACACCTTATAAAGGAACATATTTTTCTGTTTCATGATTTTTTTTTGGTCAGATTTTATCACAAGCTAGTTTTTTGATGAAGAATTTATGTACTATACTAGACAGCCCCGCCCGGGTGGCTCAGTGGTGAGCGTGTCGGACTCATGACCTGGTGGTTGTGAGTTTGATACCCGGTTGAGGCGAACTTTCTTTCTGGCGTATTTTCGCCTCTCACCTCTGCTGAAGCATGTGAGAAAAGTAGTTGGTGGCTTTGGAAAGAAAGTTGTGTTAGTACTGGTGTGAGAAAGCCAGGAAACACATGTGCGTCACCGACCGCCTTGACATGACCTTAGCTGTTAAAGTGGCGTTAAACCCCAATACAACCAACCACTATACTAGACAACAAAATTTTAGACTCGTCAGTCATTTGCAAACAGAAGTTTTAACGTGACTTAAGTGGCGAGATTTACTTTTGAAGGGTACGAAATAGTATTGGAAAAGTAGAACATGTAGGTTGTCAGTATTTTCTGCATTGTTTTCAAGTCTTTTTCCTGCGGGTCTTAGAAAAATGGGGTTGCCTGGTAGAAGGATGAATAAGTTTTTAGCTCCACTGGCCGAAGGCCAGAGAGCTATTGTCATGGTGTTGTGTCCGTCGTGCGTCCGTCTGTTCGTCCGTGCGTGCGTCCGTAAACTTTTTCTTTAAAAAACTTCTCCTTAGAAACTATTGACTGGATTTTTACCAAATTTCACAGGAATGTTCCTTTGGTGGTCCTCTTTCAAATTCCTTCAAATAATTGTGTTCCATGAAGAATTCTGGTTGCCATGGCAACCAAAGTAAAAAACCTTTAAAAATCTTCTCCTCCCAAACCGCTATTTGGATAGCATTATTATTTTGCAGGAATGTTCCTTAGATACAGGTTTACAGAATTCCTTAAAAAAAAAAGATCTGTCAAAAAACATGGCTTTTATGGAAGACTCATTTTCCTTTTATGGTATAAAGTAAAATCTTTGAAAAATTTCTTCTCTAAAACTATTCATTGGATTTCATTGTTGTTTTGCAGGTAAGTTCCTATGGTGGTTGTCTACCAAATTGTTTCTTCAGTGAGCTAAAATGCAGGATTGAATGATAATTGTTAAAAACTTCCTTTCGCCATTATAGAAATATCAGTCCTGTGGAGCGATACAGGCGCTCAAGCGCCTCTAGTTTAATTTTGCCTCTATTTTTGGTTCTTGAACTGTGTAGTGTAAAAAGTTTTGATTAGTATCTATGTATTACTTTCGAAACTTCTTATATGCCTGACCTTGCTATTACAGAGAATTGTGTTCACACCTTAACCCTTTACCACACAATCCCGAGTTTTAACGACCCTGAGGAAGGAGCCTTTTGAAAACATTGTGGAAAAAGGAGAAAATGCTGGTAACCAGCATTTTCTCCTTTTCCCATAATGTTTTCTACCCTATCAAAAACGAGTTCCATTGTTTGAACCAAATTTAAATTGTCGTCTGCAAATGCTTTCGATTTGGACAGGTCTACATTTTTGTTGTGTGGTAAGAGTTAAATCGTTCCTTTAGGCACTGTAGGTTAAGATAAGACTGCACAGAGTTTAATTATGGATATTCAATGTCTGCAGTTTGATTGGGTTATCATTATTATTATTTTTATTATTATTATAAAAACCCTTTAGGCTGCTAAGCGCGACTCACTAAACTTTTGCGGACATTGTAGATCAAGATCAGACTGCACAGAACGTGCAGTCTGATCTTGGATCTACGCTGTCCGATAAGGAGATACTTTTCTTCAAGAATTAAGTTTAAAGTAGCATTATTCAGGGCCAGGTTTCATGAAAAAACTTTAGTCTCTTACTTTGCTCAAGTCTGCTGACGGACCCAATTTGCGACTTAAGTTGAGTGTGTTACTTGAAACTTATTTTACTAATATTAACAGACTTAAGAAACAATTTCAAATCCTAAGTTGACACAAAATTTTACAGTCAACTCAGCAAAATAATGGACTTAAGTCTGTTAAAATGACTTAAGTCCATTAGTTAGCTGAGCTGAGTCTGAACAGTTGTGTCAACTTAGGATCTGAAAATGTTTCTAAAGTCTGATAATGTTAGTAAAATGCGTCTGAAATAACAAAGTCAACTTAAGTTGGAAAATGGGTCTGTTTTCTGACTTGAGTAAAATAAGAGACTTAGGTTTTTTCGTGAAACCGGGCCCAGATTTTTACTACCTGTTTGAAAGTTTGTTTTAACTTAATTAGCAGGAAAAGGGTTAAAAAGGTCTTAAAAAAAGTGAAACCGTTGATCCCTTTTTAAACGGTCTGAAGGTGTTGGGTCATCAACTGTGTACTCTACACCTGGGTCCTTATTGATCAGCCATTCTTAAGAATGTTTGTTGTGTTATTTTCCAGAATTTTCTAAATTTGAAAGTACTTGTAACTTAACTTATTATTGGCTCTTAATTTTCAAACAGCAAATTTTATACTCTTTCAAATCTAAAGCATCGGAAGGTGACACATTCGAAGTTGGCACCAATGAATTGAGGTTCTTTGAGTAGAAAACACTGCGGGAAAAAGGAGAAAATGCTGCTTAGCAGCATTTTCTCCTTTTGCCCACAAGGTTTTCAGAAGGCTCCTATGCTAGGGTCGTTAAAACCAGGGATTGTTTGGTAAAGGGTTAATAATGAAGAGGTATGATGACAGCTTTCCTGTAGGGGTCCTGCATGGCTCAGTGGTAAAGTGTGTGACTCTTAACCTAGAGGCCCTGGGTTCAAGCCACACTGGAACCACTGGGCTTTTTCGTTGCAGTGTCCTTGAGCAAGACACTACAGAGCCCCAGCCTAGTACTGATAAAACCCAGGAAATAATGAATATGTGAGCTGTCGCCTTGATATGACTGAAATAATGTTGAAAGTGTTGTAAAACACCATTCAACCAATCAATGGACAGTTTTCTTTTAGCTTTCCTTTTAGCGCCAAAAATATTTTCTATATATGTATCTTTGTATTTTGATTGTTTTCCAAAAGTTTACATTCTTTTGTTTGTATATTTCTTTATTTTTTAGCCCAACTGTTTTCGAAGAAAATGTCAAGGTCTTGTCGTAGCCCTTGTGTCATCGTGCAAAATCTTTGTCATTTTCAAAAACCAAAGAAATATGAGCCATGCTCTGGCAAAAGGGGGCTGAATGCATCTCCGTGATGCACTATACAAAGCAAGACATCACCTGATTACGAATCCATAAAATCCATTTTGTCAAACAACCGAATGAATCATGAGGTAGAATGGTCTTTTGACATGTAATTAATTTGACCGTAGCAAAAAGTTTCGACTCATGTCAGCCTGCACAGTCTGCACAGGCTGAGATGAATGGATACTTTTCGCAAATGCATTAAGCCTCCTTTTTACAGAGCATAGCTCATTTACTTTAAACTTGGGACAAGTTGTTTACTTTTAAAGGGGAACCTATACAACAAGGGCAGACAACCATCAAAGTATTTTTGACACAGTTATGTATCACGGTTTTATTGAAGTATTAGATTAGAAATACAGTGTACACATATTTCAAGTTTAAGTTAATGAAGTATTACCTTTCTTCTTCCAAAAATTAAAGAAATTTTTATGTTTGTATTTTTAAGTGAGTAATTTTATGTATGTACATGTATATGTTTTAAGATGGGTATAATGTTGTCAATTTTTTTTCTACACAAGCTGATTCAAAAACCTGCTTTGACCTCAGACTTGCTACACAAAAGTCTTTGATACAGAAGATCGATCTTTTACAGTATGGAAAACAGCTCAGGAAGAAGAGCAATTGCTTTGACAAGTTTCTGCCCATTCTGTGCAAATGTTTTCAAATTTTGACTGCTTATGGAGCATAATGGAAGGTATCAGTATTGTAATGAGTATTTTAATCATTAGAGAGCTACGCACAACTTACACTTATATTGCTTTTGCGAACAGATTACTTCAAGATCAGACTACACAGAACATGCAGTCTGAACTTGAATTCTACACTGTCTGCTACTGTGTAACATATTCTGGCCAAGACAACTGCAAAATTGTAATATTTATGCTGTTTTTCCTAACTTAAAAGGAATTTTTTTTTATAAAGTAAGCCTTCTTTGGGTAATGTTCATGGTGTACCTTGTTTTATAAAGAAAGGTTTTTACATATTAGTCGGGTACTGTGCCACATTTTTATTGAAATCGGTCTTTTTTAGAAAACTTCATGTATGTTCGTGTCTCAAAATGAATGATTTATTGTATTGTTTTAATCATCAAAAAATTATTATATCTTGGTGAATTTTGCTGATAAAATGTTAAATAAGAAAGGCTTCTGTGTCATTGATTAGTACCGACCTGAAAATCTGCTGCTACTGTGCTCACTGATAAGCCATCAAATGTTCTATTCTTCAAGTGATTCTGTACCAGACAACACTATTTTAAGCCTTTACCAAACAATCCCAGGTTTTCACGACCCTGAGAAAGAAGCCATCTGAAAACATTGTGGGAAAAGGAGAAAATGCTGATAACCAGCATTTTCTCCTTTTCCCACCATGTTTTCTACCATGGTTTCTACCCTTTTTATCCTTTCCAGAACAAATTTCAATTTTTGAGTCACATTAATTTTGCTGGTTACTAAGAATTTCCTAAATGTCAAAGGAATGCAATTTAAGCATTAGTAGTAAATGGTTTAGCCAGCCAGAAATTGTGTTAGATTCTAAATTAAGAATTTTACAAAGTTTGTTCTTATAAAATGGTTGGTGGACCTCTGCCAAAAGAATGGCGTTTTCTTTTATGCTTTTCAGTAGTGTATAGAAATCTAACAGTGAGTTATATTGTTATAATTCACTGACCAGTGTTATAACTTGACATTACCACAGATATTTATAGAACATGAATGAATTTTTAGGGGGTGAATGTCACGTTTTATGTCGTAGTCAACATCACACATGATGTCATCATTACAGCTAGTCCATATGAGACTACATGGAATGGATCTATTTCGCTTAAAAAATCGCACATATTTTTCATGATGAGCAAAAATTTGACATGAAAAGAAAAGTTAAAGTGAAGAGCATAAAAGAAACAGGGCAATTATTTGTTTCAGTGTATGATAAAAATTTCTGTCACCTTGTGAAAAGCGAAGGCCATATTTTCACTCGTAGCTTTGCCACTCGTGAACATATAGCCCTTGCTTTTCACTCAATGAAAGAAATTTTGATCATATACCGAAACTGACAATTATCCTCTATGTCTTAAATCTTTACTAAACAACAGAATTTTAGACTTTTCCAATCTGAAAACATTTGCAGATGACAATGTAAACATGACCCATAATTAAAATGTCAATTTTGGAAGGGTAGTAAACATTTTGGTAGTTGAGAAAATGCTTAACTCTTTACCAAAAACACCCTTGTACAATAGATATAGTGATAATATTTTAGGGGTGTGTGTGGAAAACATGGTGGCCAAAACAGAAATTACTGATTGTGAGAAATTTCTCCTTTTGCAACACTTGTCTTATTTTCAAAATATAGCACAAAAATTAATGTGTTATCGTCATGCCACGAAGTCCAGTTCTGAGGTTTACAAGCCAGGCTCAAAGGTCAAAGTCATAGGAATGAGCCATAGGTCACACATTCTTAAATCCTATTATGCTACATACTGGTATCTCTTTAATTTTTAACCAAACAACATGACAAATTAAACGTGGCTCAAATGGTGTGATTTATCTGCTATAGGTCAGCAAACATTTCGGGAAATGGAGGAAATGCTGGCAACCAAATGAAAGAGTTAAAAGAAAAAGTAATACCATTATAGTCATTATCATGCCCTCCTCATGACCCGCATGTCTCCACTTATGTCTTCAAAAGTCTCTTTCCTCAGGGTCATTTAAACTTGGGATTGTGTGGTGCAGGGTTAAACTTCTTCACACACATGTGAGCCTTGAACATGCATTCAGAAGTCTTGGCGGTCTCAGGGTTTCAGCAGGGTAAAAGTCAAGCTCTAAAATCACCATGGCAACATATCTGTTGTACCCCAGGTCTTAATCTGAATATATTTCACACATCTGTGCACCTTGACGAGACAAACTGGGTTTTAGTTGCCATGGTGAAAGGTCAAGGTCATGGCAGAGGTCGAGTATCACATGCTCTTAATCCTTTCCCGAACAACAAATTTTAGATTCATCCAAATCCAAAACATATGCAGATAACACATACAAAATTAGCACGGATAAACTTAAGTTCTCTGATACATACGAGATAACCCATTGTGGGGAAAAGAGAAAATGCTGATTATCCAGCATTTTCTCCTTTTTCCCAAAATGATGTCGACAGTTATTTCCAACAGAGTCGTTAAAACTCAGGAAAAGATTTCACACGTGTTCACCTAGATATGACTGGCAGAGGCAAGGTTCTGGCAAGGTCACAGCCTGTCCAACTCGGTGAAAGTGTTTGTCAATGTGTATCTTTCGATCTCCACCTGTCTCCATGTATTAGTCTGTCTCTCTGTATTTCTCTGTGTTCTTTGGTGCATATCTGTCTGTGTCAGTTTGTCTCTGTGTGTCAATCCATCTAAATGTTTCAGCCTGTTTATGTGTGTCTGTTATCATGTGCCTCTCTCTGTGTGTGTGTATCTGTATCTGTGTGTGCCAGTTTGTTTCTGCGTGTCAGTCTGTTTCTGTGTCTGATCCTGTGTGTCTCTGTCTGTGTGAGTCACTCTGTACCAGTTTTGTCTCAGTGTGCAGCGCTTGTCTGTCTCTGTCAGTCTGTTGGTGTCTGCCTCTGTGTGTCAGTCTGTATGTCATTCTAGGTGTCTCTGTCTACCCACTTGTGTTTATCTACATGTATCTTTGTCATGGTATGTCTGCCTCTTGGTCTTTGTGTTTGCGTGACTGTCTTTTTGTGCTGGTCTATCTTTGTATGCTTGTCTTGCTCCTTTTCTACATATTTTTGTGTGTCTTTCTCTATGAATCTCTCTGTCTTCGTACATTTGTCTGTCTCCATGTCTGTGTGTCTCGATTTTAATGTGTCTTCCTGTCTCCATGTATCTTAAGAAGAAGAGGAGGAAAAGAAGAACCATCTACACACGCCCAGGTATCATCGAAATTTTATTCTTTTTTTTCCTGGTTTTTTGTGGGGTTTTTTTTTTGGCATAGCTGAATGCGCTGCCCTTTGACCTACCTCTTGGTACTAATAAAGAATGACTAGATGGTAATTTGCAATTGGTAAAAAAATGTGCACGTGTTTATTCGGCAAGCCCATGCTGCCATATTTGCTCGCACATTTACGAAACCACTATTTACAAGCAGTGCTGCTGCTAATCGATACCCCGGGTGGGCCCTTTTTGTAAGTGTCACCCAATAACCCAATACAACTTTTCAACAAAATGAAAAACAGCGAGGTAAAAGCGGCAATTGCACGGGAGGTTTCTTTTCATTATTTTACATCATATTATAATTAAGCCAATATTAAAAACAGGTCTAGAATGTGTGGTTAAAAAAAAGAAGATTTTCAAAGTTTCCTCAGTAAGAGGCCCTGTAAAACAGGAGACCCCTGAGACAGGGCTAAAGCTGGTAGCCCTAGTTCTTATGTTTAGTAACAAGAAGATTTCTAAGTTTTCTGTATATAAGCCCATGTAAAACCTTTGACCCGAGGGGTGGGATCAAATTTGACCCTGGAGCTATAATTTGGGTACTCATGGTAGAAGCCCACTAGATAAAGCTATATGCAAAATTTGGTAGCCCTACGTTTTATGGCTTAGTACAGGGAGATTGCTAAAGATTTCTCTATATAAGTCAATGTAAAACTTGTGACCGCCGGGACGGGGCCAAATTTGACCCCGGGGCTATAATTTGGGCACTCTTGGTAGAGGCCCTTTAGATAAAGCGACATGCAAAATTTGGTAGCCCTAGGCCTTATGGCTATGTACAGGAAGATTTCTAAAGTTTTCTCTATGTAAGCCCATGTAAAACTTGTGACCCCCGGGGTGGGGCTAATTTTGACCCCAGGGCTATAATTTGAAGATGCTTGATAGAAGTCTACTAGATAAAGGTACATGCCAAATTTGGTAGCCCTAGGCCTTATGATTTCAGACAAAATGATTTTCAAAGATTTCCAATATTTTTAAGTTTTGTTGCCATGGCAACCAGAGTTTTTGAAGGAATCAAATTCTTTCAAGAAATTTTAAAGAAGACCATGGCAGGATCATTTCTGTGAAGTTTCATCAAAATTGGATGGGTAGTTTCAGAGAAGAAGATGTTTGAAATAAAAGTTAACGCACGCACGGACGGACTCACGGACGGACGCGCGATGGACAAAGGGCCATGACATAAGCCCGCTGGCCTTCAGCCAGTGGAGCTAAAAATGCATTTGACGACACAAAGGGAATATCCTGTGCTACCATATGGAAAAATGCCTTTGACAACTTTGGGAAATCCTGTGCTACCCTATGGAAACATGCTTTTGACAATGCCGTGGGAAATTCTGTACTACCTCATGGGAAAAATGTCTTTGACAATACTGTGGGAAATCCTGTGCTACCCTATAGAAAATGCTATTGACAATTTATTGGAAATTCTGTCCTTCCCTTTAGATTAATTGATTGATTGATTGATTGTATGGTGTTTAACGCCGTTTTCAACATTATTTCAGTTATATTGCAACGGCCAGTGCACCTATCCATGCTTTCCCGGACTTTCTGTTACCAGTACTCCGCACAATATTCTTTCCAAGCCACCGGCTGCTTTCCCACATAATCATTGTTGAAACAATGGCAGCAGTGGGAGTGGAATGAATCCTGATGCAACAAGTTGGCTTCTTTACAAAAGAAGCCAGGAGAGGTCAGCATCAATGTTTTCAAATAGTTTATTGGCTTTTAATTTCAATATATTTTGGTACATGTAAACAAACACGCAAAACAGTCGCCTCATATGCTTTACATGACGGCCATTTGACCTTCTTGCCGCGTTTTCAAGTCGCATGATCTTGTCCAGCGGTCTTCTTTCTCTTTTATAACGAAATTCTTCTTATTTTTTCTTCTGCTTAGATTTATTTGCTTTATGAAAAATTACAATTATTTGAGAGGTCATTTGCAGCCATGGCAAATTAATATAACAAATCTTTTCTGAAATTCGTCATATAAAAATAAACCACGTCTATTTCCTGTTTCGGTTTTTTGATTTCGCTTTATTTACAAAACCATGACGAAACAGACTGTGTATCGAACAATTTCGCAAGAAAAATGGACTTAGACAGCAAATTCTGTGGCAGTCTGCCTTTTAAAGTCACCACTGTTGGAGAGGTCTGATGACCTCTCCAATGACTATCATCAATCCTCAGAAACAAATTGGCCGAGCCGGGGATCTAACCCTCCACCTCCTGTTCTCAAGACCTGCACGCTACCGACTGAGCTATCCGGGCTCGGCCCTTCCCTTTGGAACAGTGCCTTTGACAACACTGTGGGAAATCCTATGCTACCCTTTGGTACCCTAGGGAAAAATGCTTTGACATTTTACCATGGGAAATCCTGTGCTACCCTATGGAAAAATGCTTTCGACAAGACCATGATAAATCCTGTGCTACCATAGGGAAATATGCCTTTGACCCCTCCTAGGGAAATTCCGTGCTTACCTTTAGAAAAATACCTGTGACCACTTCTTGGGAAATCCTGTGCCTCCCTACCGAAAAATTGCTCTGACAACGCCTCGGGAAATCCAGTGCTTCCCTGATGGAAAAATACCTTTGACAACACCGTGAGAAATCCTGTGCTATCCTAGGGAAAGATACCTTCGACAACTCGGGAAATCTCGTGCTATCCTATGGAAAATGCCCGAAAATACTACGGGAAACCCTTTGCTACTCTTTCAGAAATACCCTTGACAACTCCTTTGGAAATTTAGTGCCTCCCTTATGGAAAAATGTCTTTGACAGCACCGTGGGAAATCCTGTGCAATCCTATGGGGGAAACAAGAGGACCATGATGGTCCTATATCGCTCACCTGAGTACTAAGCAGTAAAGGTTAACATGAAGATAAATACCAAATATTGAGGTTCAAGGCCAAATGATAATGAAACAAGAGCGGCAAATTGTCACAAGATATGCCCATCCCACCGCCAGTTGTCGAGGGGGGATAATAATCATAAAGGGCAGGTAGAGGAAAATACTAGTGCAGCAGAAATCATGTAAGTGATTGAAATAGGCATGAATGTCTCCTCTAATGTTAAGGAAACATGCATATAAAGCTTCAGGTCATTCCAACATGAAAAGACAAAGTTATATTGTAGAGAAGCATGAAAAGCTGGGGAAAAAAAAAAAAAAAAAAAATGAATAGGGAATAATTCAATAATTCCAAAAGGGCATTAGGTAAGGTTACGGCTCCAGTGCATTGCACTTTTCATAACTGCAACAAACATGTTTACCAAGTCTCAAGTCAATTTGACTTGAGGTGACAAAGTTCCGTTCCGGACGAGCAAGAAATACTGTAAAAATATAGATCAAAGTGGAATTACTCAAAATCTGCGCTAGGTAGAGTTATTGTTCTTGTGCACTGTACTCCATAATATTGCAACAAACATGCATACCAAGTTTGAAGTTGTTCTGACTTGAGATAACAAAGTTATATTCCAGACAAGCACTAAATGCTGTAAAAATGACGATCAAAGGGAAATAATTCAAAGACAGCAAGAGGTAGAGTTACAATTCTTGCGCACTGCACTTCCAAATATTGCAACAAATAAGCATACCATATTTCAAGTCATTCCTACTTAAGATGACAAAGTTATGCTCCTGACGAGCAAGAAATGCTATAAAAATGAAGATCAAAGGGGGAATAACTCAAAATTGGTGCCAGGAAGAGTTATAGTTCTTGTGCACTGCACTCTGTAATTTTTCAACAATCATGCATACCAAATTTGAAGATGTTCAGACTAAAAATGACAAATTATATTCCGGACAAGCAGAAAATGCTGTAAAAATGACGAACAAAGGGAAATAACTCAAAGACAGCACAAGGTAGAGTTATGGTTCTTTCGCACTACACTCCGTATTATTGCAACAAACACAAATGCCAAGTTTCAAGTCAATCGGACTAGAGATGACAAAGTTAAGCTCCGGACAAAGAACAGGACTGTAAAAATGAAGATCAAAGTGGAATTACTCAAAATCCGCGCTAGGTAGAGTTATTGTTCTTGCACACTGTACTCCGTAATATTGCAACAAACGTGCATACCAAGTTTGAAGTCGTTCTGACTTGAGATGACAAAGTTATATTCCAGACAAGCACTGAATACTGTATAAATGACGATCAAAAGGAAATAACTCAAAGACAGCACGAGGTAGAGTTGCAATTTTTGTGCACTGCACTTCCAAATATTGCAACAAATAAGCATACCATATTTCAAGTCATTACTACTTAAGATGACAAAGTTATGCTCCGGACAAGCAAGAAATGCTGTAAAAATAAAGGTCAAAGGGGAAATAACTCAAAATTGGTGCTAGGAAGAGTTATGGTTCTTGTGCACTGCACTCCGTAATTTTTCAACAATCATGCATACCAAATTTGAAGATGTTCAGGCTAGAGATGACAAAGTTATATTCCGGACAAGCTGAAAATGCTGTAAAAATGACGATCAATGGGAAATAACTCATAGACAGTACGAGGTAGAGTTATGGTTCTTTCACACTGCACTCCGTATTATTGCAACAAACACAAATGCCAAGTTTCAAGTCAATCGAACTGGAGATGACAGTTATGCTCCGGACAAAGAACTATTCTATAGAACTTTCTAATTCAAGGGCAAATAACTCCAGTCGTTCTGGTCCGATTAGACCCATAATCAAACTCATCCGAGATCTTATGGTCATAAATATTTTGACAAAGTTTGATGCTGATTGTTTAAAAATTGTAGATGCTAGAGTGTAAACAAAGTCAAATATAGCAATTTTTCTTATTAAAGGGCAAATAACTCCAGTTGTTCTAGTCCGATTAGACCCATAATGAAACTCTTCCGAGATCTTATGGTCATATATATCTTGACCAAGTTTGGTGCTGATTGGTTGATATTTGTAGATGCTAGAGTGTAAACAAAGTCAAATATAGCAATTTTTCTAATTCAAGGGCAAATAACTCCAGTCGTTCTGGTCCGATTAGACCCATTATCGAACTCATCCGAGATCTTATGGTCATATATATTTTGACTAAGTTTGGTGCTGATTGGTTGATATTTGAAGATGCTAGAGTGTAAACAAAGTCAAATATAGCAATTTTTCTTATTCAAGGGCAAATAACTCCAGTTGTTCTAGTCCGATTAGACCCATAATCGAACTCATCCGAGATCTTATGGTCATATATATTTTGACCAAGTTTGGTGCTGATTGGTTAATATTTGTAGATGCTAGAGTGTAAACAAAGAAATGTGAACGGACGGACGACGGACGGACGGACGGACGGACGGACGACGGACGCCGACGGACGATGAGTGATCATAATAGCTCAGGTGAGCTAAAAACCCTTTGACAACATCGTGGCAAATCCTGTGCCACCTATGGAAACTGTCTTTGTCAACATCGTGGGAAATTCTGTGCAACCCTATGGAAAAGCGCCTTTGATAACACCGTGGGAAATCCTGTGCACACTTGAAAAACGTTTTTGACAACACCATTGGAAATCCTGTGCTACCCGCAAAGAAAAGAGAAACATTACCTCTTTTGGCGGCCAAAATACAATCTACTGAAACTCAAAGAGGTTTTTATCTCAAAGGATTGACTTAAGAAGGAAGTGGTATATATCCAAGATCAGAAGGCATGATCTTGCTCTACGCCATCCTCAAAGGCCCTTGTCTTTGACTATACGAGTATAGCGCTGAAAGAGCTAAGGATCTCTAAACTCTTTACCAAACGACAAAATGTAAGACTTGTCTAAATTGAAAGCATTTGCAGACGACAAAATAAACGTGATTCGAAAATTGAAATTTGTTATGGGAAGGATAGAAAACATTGTGGTAAAAGGAAAAAAATGCTGGTTACCAGCATTTTCTCCTTTTATCACCATGTTTTCAAAAGCATTTTTTCTCAGGATCATTTAAAGTCGGCATTGTGTGGTAAAGGGTTAACTCTTGACCAGACAACGAAATTTAAAACTGATCCAACTTAAAACATTTACAGATGAAAAAATTAACTGTGGAAAAAATGGTAGGTAGTGTAGAAAACATTGTTGGAAAAGGAGAAAATGCTAGTTACACAATGCTATCAAAAATATTTTCCTCGGGGTCTTTATAGGTAGTGATTGTGTGTCATAACGGGTTATATTGTTGAATTTATAAGGTTATAAAATAGTTACATGTATGTAGAGGCATTTTTTCAAACACCCTGTACTACTTAGAGACATAAATTGATTAAGACTTTATCGAAATGAACTAAGATGACATCTCCCAATTAGAGTAAATTAATTTCTATACCAACGATACAGTGTTTGAAGAAAGCTTTTAAAAACCAATGTGTGACAAGGAGAAAGTAATGAAAACAATATTATTTTCTTTTATTGTTTTCTATCCTTTTAACGAAAAAGAGTATTAGTTCAGCCACACCTTATTTGTTGTCTGCAGACGTTTTCAACATGGATATTTCTTTGAGTATGTCGTTTGATTAAGAGTTGACCCTTTAGCACACAATGCCGACTTCTAACGACCCTGGCAAAGAAGCCTTTTGAAAACATTGTGGGAAAGGGAGAAAATGCTGGTAACCAGCATTTTCTCCTTTTCCCACAATGTTTTCTACCCTATCAAAGAAAAATTGCACCATTTGTGCCACATCGAAATTGTCGTCTGTAAATGTTTTCAATTTGGACAATGCTAATATTTTATCGTCTGGTAAAGAGTTAAGATCATGCAATCTCTACATGATTAAATTTAATCCTTTACCACACAATCTCAAGTTTTTGCCACCCTGAGGTGTAAGGCTTTTTTAAAAAAACATCTTTGGAAAAGAATAAAATGCTACTAACCAATATTTTCTCCTTTTTTCCCCGCAATGTTTTCTAACCTCTCTAAGACAATGTCAATCGGACTGAAGATGACAAAGTTATGCTCCGGACAAAGAACTGGATGCCGCCCGCCCAAGTACAATATGTCGTCTGGAAATGCATTTCAATATGGGAAAGTCTATAATTTTGTCGTCTGGCGAAGGTTTAACTCTTTACCAAACGACAAAATGTTAGACTGGTCCATATTGAAAGCATTTGCAGACGACAAATTAAAAGTGTCTCAATTTATGAAATTTACCTCTGAAAGGGTAGAAAACCTTGTGAGAAAAGGAGAAAATGCTGGTTACCAGCATTTTCTCCTTTTCCCACAATGTTTTCAATAGCTTTCCTTCCCAGTGTCGTGAAAACTAGGGATTGTTTGTTACAGGGTTAATTTGACGACTCGTAATCTCAATCTGATTGAATCTAATTAACTCTTTACCAAACGACAACATTTGGACTCGACCAAATTGAAAGCATTTGCAGACGACAACATAAATGTAGCTCAAAATATGACTTTTGTCTTTGGTAGAGTAGAAAACGTTGTGGGAAAAGGAGAAAATGCTGATTATCAGCATTTTCTCCATTTCCCACAATGTTTTCAAAAGCCTTTCCTTTCAGGCTCGTTGAAAGTCGGGATTGATGTGGTTAGGGATTTATTGTAGGAGAACTTAGATATAATATCTTTTTTAGTGCTATACTCGTACTTTTATCACGTAACCGTCCTTGTTTTCAGTGTAATATGCTCATTACGAATTTTCTTTTCTTACACACGTTTCCGATAAGCAATGATTACATCATATATGACGTCATTTCATACTTATTTCGTAATCCTTTACCACACAATATCGAGTTTTAACGACCCTGCAGATAAAGACCTTTGAAAACATTGTCCAGAACTCGTAACCTTGAATCCCCGGGCTTATGTCTCACTGGCATTCGGCATACCTCGGGTGATCCGGTGATCAAGTCCCTTGGCTGTTTCTAGTAGCTTGGTATGCACCTACACGGTACATTTCTTCGCCGGAAATACGCCGGTTTACAGTTCTGAAAATTGTAAGGCTCCTCTTAAAAAAGAAACATTGATCCTCAATTTTCTATCGAAATCTTTCTAACCATATTTCAGTTGACAAACAGTTCGTGCATTCATTTTTTAACGTGGTCTATCAATTCCGATTGAAGTTTTTACGGACAGAGACATAGATGTGAATAACTTCATCGAGGTTGTTTATGTCGTTGTTAAACAACTTACAGTGGCGCCGCCATGTAGAAATTAACTGTGATTGGCAGTTCAAATGGAAACGACAGTTATACAGACGAGGTTAGATGTAGGAATCGGCCGAGTTGTGACGAGTGGCCTCACTGGTTGCACTGAATTTTCTCGTGGGACAGGGAATGTTCTTTTAGGCAGGACACCTCAGATCCCCAGCCTAGTACAGGTGAAGCCCAGTGAATATGCTAGTTATTGCCTCTATATGACTGAAATAATATTGATAGCGGCGAAAAAATACCATTCAATCAATCAACCATTAAAAGCTCTTTAGCTTCCAAAAGTAAACAATGCGGGTGTTAAAATGCATTAAGATTTGAATCATACCATTTGAAAGTATGTAACTTATTGTTAAATGACAATCTATCATTACATACGTTCGGTTCATTTGTTAGTCATTGACATAAAAACTGAAATCTAAAACTAGGTTGAAAGTTACCTGGTCGCTCCATCTTTTGTTTACTTATTACCTGATTTGAAAATTAATTTTTCAGTCATCGACCAACACTTGGACTGACCGCGCAATAACACATTGTCATCTTCACAATAACTTCCATACTTCTAAATGGCAAAATTTAAGATTAAATGCATTTTACCACCCCATTGTTTACTTTGGCAGCCATAGGGCCTTTAATAATCTGACATCGGAAGAGTTAATAGACCTAGTGTGTATTCATTAGTATGGTGATTGATGAAAGAGCCGACCATCTACACACTGATAAAAATGTCTACGACTGTCTAATTTTGTAATCATTTGGCATTCTTGATCTAAAAAAATATTTTTGTCGGTAGGAAAATAGTCTTCTTTTCGAGCCATTGTTATTCCTTGTTTATGGACTTAGCTTGGTGTGAATGGAAACTCATGGTACATTATGTAAACCGCTATTCCGATAATCGGTTGCCCTCCTTCGATAATTGTTATTCCGGTCAGCTAATGGCAATTGAACCCGAAATGTACGAAAGAAAGATTCATCTGCCCTGATGGATAATGTAGAATTAGATCAAACTGCACAGGACGTGCAGGCTGATCATGGATCTACGCTTTTCCAAAATTTAGTAGGATTTAATATATTCTATATTCTAGACAAAACCCCATTGTGCACTATGGACGGTACGTTCTTGCATGTGAAAACATCTTGGCAAGGGACTATAGTGCTCGTTTTGCCACAGTGTTTAAAAAACTTGTCAGATGCTTTTGCAGATCAGTCTTCTTGGGGACATTTTATATGGCCTACAACACGCGAAAAGGGACATTCGGACATTTGCGTAAATTGTCGTCTCGAATCAGCCTGCGCAGTCCGCGCAGGCTAATCCGAGACGTCACTTTACGACTACATTAGAGTTTGTGCTACAGCAGACTTGCGCAAAACAGAAAATTACATAAAAACGGAAAGTGCCGTTTCGGATTGGCCCGCGCGGATTGCGCAGGCTGATCCGAGACGACACTTTACGCAAAAGTCCGAATGCCCCTTTTCGCGTGTTGCAGGCCATATAATATATAATTGAAATCAAAGTTCCTTCTCTGCAAGCTGTTCTTTAAGAATATTTCCTTTTATCACAATGAATATTTCTAAAAGGGGGCACGCTTCAAGATGGAAAATCTTGTAGAATGGTGGTAATTAGTAGAACCGTCTTTTCACAGAGCTTGGCCCACATGTACGAATAACTTGAATACGTTTTGATTTTGTGTTTCATTCGCCTTTAAGAAATTGATATTTCGAAATCGAATTTGTGTATAACAATCAATATCACCAATCCATTGCAATTTTTGAAAAATGAAAATGAAAGATTGATTTCGTCGTTTTTTTCTGTAGAGGGCCAAATAAAACGATATTGGTCTGTATTCAGCAAACATTCTAAAGAATGATATTTTTCTTATTCTCCAGAATTTTCTAAATTTGAAAGTAACACAACTTCTGATTGGCTAAACCATTTGGTTTAGCCAATCAGAATTTATGTTTCTTTCAAATTTAGAAACTTCTGGAGAATGAGACATACACCATTCTTCTAAACTATTTGGTTTAGCCAATCAGAAGTTGTGTTACTTTCAAATTTAGAAAATTGTTTAGAATAAGACAAAGAACATGGTTAACCCTTTACCGCACGATGCAAACTTTTAACGCCCCTGGAAAATAAGGCTTTTGAAAACATTGTGGGAAAAGGAGAAAATGCTGGTAACCAGCATTTTCTCCTTTTCCCACAATGTTTTCTACCCTGTCAAAGAAACATAGCACCATTTGAGTCACCTTGAAATTGTCGTCTGCAAATGCTTTGAATTTGGACAAGGCTAAAATTCTGTCGCCTGGTAAAAGATTAAGAATGGTTGGTGAATACATCCCCTGATACGTTCAGTCTAGCACTAAGACCGAAATAATTTCAATTTCAAGATTGCAGAATGTCTCATCAAAGCGGACAGGGTAGATCAAAGATCAGATTGCACCTTTTGTGCAAAACAACTTTGAAAACGTCCTTGTAAAATAGCAAAAATAGGCCCAAACGTATTTCCAAACCCAAAATTTTACACACTTCTAAATTTAACCCTTTACCCCGCAGAAAAGTTTTAGACTCATCTATATTGAAGAGATTTACAGACGATAATTATAATGTTTTTCAAATAAGAATAAGTCCTTGAATAGATAGAAAACACTGTGGGAAAGGGAGAAAATGCTGGTTACCAGCATTTTCTCCCTTTCCCATGATGATTTCAAAGCCGGTCTTTCTCAGGGTCGTTAAAACTCTGAACTGTGTGGTAAAGCCTCAAAATGTCTTCAGATCTGTCCTTTCTCTTTTTCCCCCTCATTGTTTTAGTCAGACAGATTTTTTATAGGCAGATTACATCATTTGAGCCACATTTCATTAGTCGTCTGGAAATGCTTTCAATTTGGACTAGTCTAAAATTTTGTCGTTTGATAAAAAGTTAGAGATTGGGTTTTGTTACACCACCCAAATGAAATTTCCTTGTTTCGGCCATATTTTAAATTGAAGATGACGATGATTTATTTCCATGTTTGTGACAAATTTTTGTTGAAAAAAAAAACAGTTTTGTTTCCTTGACTCTTGGGGCGGGGCGGGGGGGGGGGGAAGCTTCTGTACAGCCCAATCTTAGAAATAAAGGAAACAAATAAATCAATCAATGGATCGACCGACCGTTCAACCGACCGATCAATCGATCGATCAATCAATCAATCAAGGAACCAACCAACCAATCAACCAACCAACCATTCATTCATTCATTCATGCTCTCAGCCACCCACCCACCCACTCACTCACTCACTCACTCACTCACTCACTCACTCACTCACTAATTATTCATTTTTTCATTCATTCATCTTTTCCTTTATGTTTTTAAATCTTTAAAATAGTTCTAGAAAGCCCAAATTATAATCACGATATATTACTGGAATACACCTATTTTCATTAGCGTTAAAGAAACATCTTTACAGCCAGAGAGTAAACAAACGCTGTTTAAACTTGACGGTGTTATAATCTGGTCAGCAGTGTAAACGTAGATAAAAAAATCAACAGAAGGTGTATGGGGTAAAGAAACTATAGGGATTTGTCTTCGATTTAAACCGGAAACTGTGGTTGTTATGTCTATGGCTAGCCGCAATAGAATGAAATGCATTTTCTATCTGCTGTAATCTGTGAAAACCTTGCAACCATCAGGGGCAATATTTGGCAT
Source organism: Hippopus hippopus (assembly GCA_946811185.2). NCBI lineage: Eukaryota > Metazoa > Mollusca > Bivalvia > Cardiida > Cardiidae > Hippopus > Hippopus hippopus. The sequence continues at coordinate 7,234,621 of OX328106.1, forward strand.
GAAGACACAAGAGTGATTATAGTTTAATAAAATAAAAAAAAAAAAAGGTTAAAAACTGGATGAAAACGGGTGAAGATGTATGTTTAATGTTTTCTTTATACCTAAAATCAAAGAATAGTATTCTATAGGAGAAATGAAGGGGGGGGGGGAATACGAAAGAATTAATTTGCTTTTATTATGAATTTTGCCCCTAGTCTGGAAAAAAAAGGTATAGCACACCTAATGTAAACGATCGGCGCTGTGGCAAAAGCATGCACCTCTGTGATGCAGTTTACGTAGCCAAACATCATACAGTTAGTTAATAACATCCTTTAAGTCCGGCAAGTCTGATGGTATAATGATCCTTGGACATGTACAAAATTTACAAAGGGCAAAATGCTTCGACTCATGTCAGTCTCATCGGATCGCGCAGGCAGTCACGACCCGATTTTTTTAACATGTGCGTTAAGTCCCCTTTTCACAGAACATGACTTAAATACAGTATAAATAAGCCACGGTCACTCTAGGGAAAAAAAAATAAAAGATATTATATTGCATGTCTTTGGTAACAAATTCTCATTAATTAACTAGCTGGTCAGTCTAAAATCTACGAGTAGTAACAGAATTCTTTCATCAACAATGTTCCCGATAGAGTTCAAGCTATATCCGTATGGCCTTTGCAGTTCAACTGTTTCACGCTTTTGATCGTCTTTTTGAACTCTTATTCTGTTAAATAGTGAAATGACACGTTTAAGCCGATATTATAAACGCAATTTTTTTCTATTTCAAAGTTAATTTTTGTGGGGAATATGTCCATGTCGGATAGTGTAGATCAAAGATCAGACTTCACCTTCTGTGCAGTCTGATCTTGATCTACACTGTCCGAAAAAGGTCAGTGAGTCGCGCTTAGCAGCCTACAGGTTAAAGTCAAAAACACAATTATTGATTGTAATAATTAAAGATATAACACCGATGATATCAGAGATCTTCCAACTAGATCAATCAGGAACTAAGCTTTAACCCTTTAGTTGCTAAGCGCGACCCAAAGACCATTTGCGGACAGTGTAGATCAAGATCAGACTGCACAGAACGTGCAGTCTGATCTTTGATCCACGCCGTCCGATGAAGGGATATTTTTTCCTTTGAAATACTAGTTACTTTTAAATAGTAAAATTATGTGTTTTACTGTCGGCTTGAAAGTTTCATTTCATTTATTTAAGAGGTTAAAGATACATCTTTTCATACATTTTTTTTTTTAAAAACCAATTTCATTTTTGTCTTATGAAACTATAATCATTCTTGGATCTTCATGCCAAATGTTGCCCCTGATGGTTGCAAGGTTGCACAGCCTGGATTACGACGGATAGAAAATGCATTTCACTCTCTGGAGGCTATCCAAGACATTACAACCACAGTTTCCGGCTTTAAATCGGAGACAAATCCCTCGAGTTTCTTTATCCCATACACCCTATATATTTATTATTTATCTATTTTAACACATCTGACTAGATTCTACACAATATCAAATTTTGGCTGCGTTTTTCTCTATGGCTATAAAGATGTACCTTTAAAGATGCACCCATACAGCCGGAGATTAAACAAACGCTGTTAAAACTTTACAATTTGTAGAGTTTAGATAGCAATGTAAACGTAGATTAAAAAAAAAAAAAAAAAAAAAAATCGTTATAAGGTGTATAGGACAAAGAAACTCCAGGGATTTGTCTTCGATTTAAACCGGAAACTGTGGTTGTAATGTCTAGGGATAGCCTCCATAGAACTAATTGCATTCTCTATCCGTCGTAATCTGTGCAACGTTGCAACCGTCAGGAGCAACATTTGGCACGAAGGTACAAGAATGATTATAATTTCATAAAATAAAGATAAAATTGGTTACAAAACTGGTTGAAAAGGAGTAAAGATGTATCTTTAAGGGTTAACAGGATGTTGGGAAGGAGTTTCTTTAGCAATCCGCTGTCGGTATTCAGTATCCTAGCTAGACAACGTCGTTCTGTTGGGTAGGTTGGTTCCATGAACCAGAGCTCCAGATAAGAGGGGGTGATGGTATTCTAAAGTCATTATTTCTCTTCGAAACCCTATGTTGTATGTATTCAATAGAATCGTCTCGATGAGACGATTCTAATGAGTACCCACAACATAGGATTTAGTGGAGAATAATTGATATTTTCAATTTTTAAATCAAAATCACTCCCTCTATCTGGAGTTCTGAAATTGAACAAGGTTTTTGTTGCGACTATTGGTCGAATGATAATACATGTATATTTAAATGTGTTAGTTCCCTATTTATAGCCAGTCAGTTTTTGATTAAATAGTATATATAATATATTATATATATGGACATTCCTTCATGACGGACACATAATCGAGGCCCAAATACACCTGTTAAAAAAAAAAAAAAAAAAAAGTTTTTGATAATGATTCTTCGTGGGTATTTCTATCGCAGAAAAACGGCCGTGATCGAAATGTTCAAGACATGCCAAGGTTGTGGCAAAGTATATCCCAGTAATGGCAATGTTGGCTAAAATACATGTGTACACGGGTATTGGCATGATTGAACCTTGGTCGTGGTCGAGAAACCATGGTTATGGCTAGTAGTATTTCTTTGGCGGACACAAAGTCATGGTCGAAACATTTATGGATACCCCAGTTTTGTCAAAGTAGGCTTATACTTGTATACCAAGGAATATTGACATGGCGAACACATGGTAATGGTCAAGGTACTTAAGTTATGGCAATGTATGCTTTAATATAGTGGTATACTAGGTACCGCCGTGGCAGACAAATGGTCTAGCTCGAGATTCACTAGCTACGGCAAAGTAGGCTTTTCTGTAGGGATATACTAGAGAAAGACACATGGCAGTGGTAAACGTAACTTAGTTATGGCAAAGTGAGTTTTTTACAGACGGTAATTCTAGTTATTGCCATGGCGGATTCATGGTCGTAGTTAAAGTACCGTAGTGATGGCAAAGTAGGTTTTCATTTGGGGTATAGTGGATATTCACAGTATTGCCATGGCAAACAAAGTGGACTTTGATTTAATGATATTCATGAGTATTCATATGAATGCCAATTGGTCGAGGTCGAAGCATTAAAAAAAAAAAAAAAAAAATGAGCCATGCCCTGACAGAAAAGCGGTTAAGTGCGTCTCTGTTAGGCACTACACCTTGCAAGTCGTCACATAATTATGGATCCATAATATTCTTTGTCTAACAACTGGTAGAAGAGTCCTTAAACATGCCTAAACTTTTCGAACAGCAAAAAAGTTTCGACACATGTCAGCCTGCGCAGACTGGATCGATTTCTTTTTTTTTTCGCTGATGCATTAACTCCCATTTTCAAAGAGCATGGGCCAAGCCCCGGTAGCCCAGTCGGTAGCGTGCAGGACTTGAGAACAAGGGGTCGTGGGCTCGATCCCTGGCTCGGCCAATTTCTTTCCGAGGATTGATGATAGTCATTGCGACAGAACTCATTCCTCTCTTACCGCTAACCATTGTTTCGACGATGGTTATGTTGGAAAGCAGCCAGTAGCTTGGAAAGAAAATTGTGCGGAGTACTGGTAAAAGAGACTCCAGGAAAGCATGGATAGGTGCACTGGCCGCCGCGATATAACTGAAATAATGTTAAAAACAGAGTTAAACACCATACAATCAAAGACTGTGGCTCAAATATTTTTTTTTTCCCGTTTGCCGTATCATAGACAACATTGCTCTGCTGTACGACGCGGAAAAAACTTGTTTTGGAAAGAGTTTGAAAGAGAACAGATTAAAAAATAAGTTACGAATTTATTTCAAGTCGATTGTGAAACAAGCTTTTCGCTAATTAGTCCCGGTGATTGCTTTCTAGAAATCTTAACCCTCAGGCTGTTACGCGCGACTCACTGACCTTTTGCGGACAGTGTAGATCAAGATCAGACTGCACAGAACGTGCAGTCTGATCTTGGGTCTACACTGTCCGATAAGGAGATATTATTCCCCAAAACATAACTTTGAAATAGCAGTATTTGGGTTTTTACTATCGAATTGAAAATTTAATTTTAGTTATTTAGCGGGATAAGGGTTAACTCGTTATATAACACAATCCCTCGTTTTAACGACCCTGAGGAAAAAAAGAAAAGCTCTCTGAAAAGAAATTGCATGTTCATAACTAGCATTTTCTTCCTTTTTGCACAATGCTTTCTACTTTTCAAAGAAAAATCTAATTTTTGTTCTGTTCTGTTCAGTTACTTTTAATTTGGGTATGTCCAAAATTCTGTAGTTTGGTACTTGCGCAATTATGGCGGTTGTTCCAAAGTTTGACACCGCTCATAATTAGATTCAAGCCCATAACCTCTGATGTCCTACCCTTACACGCCATTGTCGCCCACTGAATGACTCAGCACCCAATAAAAAGATAGTGCACAGCACCTGACCCGCCCTTAACTTATGTGATACAATACATGGACAATGGTATATAATATTCCAGTTTGCCCATAATTAATGCAGATTCCCTGCTTTGGTCAGGTATTTGTGATGAAAATATCGGAATTTAGCCGCGGACATATCTAGATGTGCTAGCTGTAGGTAAAACCACGTTTTTTTTTATAACCTTGGCTAGGTCCGTATTCAGCAATCATTCTAAAGAACTTAATTAGTCTCATTCTCCAAGACTTTCTAAATTTGAAAGTAGCACAACTTCTGGTTAGCTAAACCGAATTGTTTAGCCAATCATAAGTTGGGTTACTTTTAAATTTAGAAAGTTCTGGAGAATAGGACTTAGAACGTCTTTGGGATGGTTGGTGAGTACGGTCCCAGAGTTCTGTGAAAAATAACAAATTGAATTCATTACTGCACAAATACGACAGTTTGTGCACCTGCAGGTGACGGTACTTGGAAACATTGTAGGAAGAGGAATGATCTTTTTTCTTTTCCCACATTTTCCCCGTACAGTTTAAAATCTAATTTCATTCTCTTCATGTATAATTTCATGATAGGATGTTGTCAAACAGTATGAACTTTTAACATTTTACCACACAATCCCGAGTTTTAGCGATACCAAGGAAAAGGCCTTTTGAAAACATTGTGGGAAAAGGAGAAAATGCTGGTAACCAGCATTTTCTTCTTTTCCCCTTCCAAAGGCAAATTTCTAATTTTGAGTGACAATTTTTTTTTGTCGTCTGCGAAATCTTTCAATTTGGCAAAATGTAAAAGTTTGTCCTTTGATAAAGACTCCATCGTGATATCATTAAATCTGTGTCCGTATTTACCTACCATTCTAAGAACATCCTTAGTCTTATCCTTAAAGATTTTCTACATTTGAAAGTAACACAACCTCTGATTGGCTAATTGGCTAAACCAAAATAGTTTAGCCAATCAGAATTTGACTTACTTTTAAATCTAGAAAATTCTGGAGAATAATACTTAGAACGTTCTAAGAAAAGAATGAAAATACGGACCTGGACAAAAGTTGACTGGGGTATGATGCATGAGATCAATCGGTTAAATTAGTAGAAGTAGTATCTTTTATTGCCTTAAAACATACTTATATCAAATGTAAGCAATAATTATATGATAATGAACATTTTTCTAAAGAGCACATGATGTTATAGTGCATAAAATATATCGTTATAAATTTCAATGAATTAATACAGACATAACATTACGAAGGACATTATCAAAATACATATAAATATGGTATTTTTATGCAGAGTGGACAGAAAAAAGGCCTTTTATCTTTGCACTTCATCAAAATTCTGTGTATTGAATTAAAACAAAGATCACGTGATTGTCCAACGTTTATTTTGGAGCAAGTTTAAAAACTTTATAAGTTCTAATCAAGAATGATAATAATAATAATCAATACGAAAATCGGATTTAAGATATTTACTGTAGTGTACATTAATTAATTTTTTATCACACGATCCCGAGTTTAACGACCTTGAGAGAAAAAGCTGTTGAAAAAATTGTTGGAAAAAGAGAAAATGCTGGTAACTAGAAAGCAACCTACACTTTTTCCTTTACCAGCAATATGTTCTATCCTTACAAAGACAAATTCCACCATTTAAGCTACGTTTAATTTGTCATCTGCAAATGTTTTAAATTTGGACAAGACTCAGATATTTGTCGTCTGGAAAAGATTTAAATTTTTCATCCCAATTGGAGTTAGTGAGGAGCTCATATGGAAGGCGAAGATTAAGATCAGACTGCACAGAACGTGCATGTACAGTCTGATCTTGATCCACATCGTCCACTGATCCACAAGTCAGAAACTTGTAGACACATAGCATTTTTTTAAAACTGGAACTGAAAAAAAAATGTCGGATTTATACATTTTGCAAATTAAATAGAACATGGCCTGTTTTTAAGACATTCGTAGGCAGCTGCGATCAATTTTATAAAGTCGTTTCTAGTTTAATATACTGACAAAATTAGCAAATTCAAAACGCCTTGAGCTTATTGCAATAACAGGTACCATCTGAGCTTAGACGTTTAGTACCAACGCAAAAGATCGAAGGGGCAGGTTTCCTGATTTTTTTTTACCTCCGTCGCCATGGAGACTAGACAGGAGTAATGCATTTTAAGGTCATAGGTAAAATAGATATGAAATAAAAATTCTAGGATAATTAGTGAACATACCTTTGACTTCATTTTACGGTGTAGCTGAATACGCTGGCTCCCTGGTATTACTGCACTGTCCAGAATGAATAAATAGTAGTTTGCGATTGGTCAAAAATATAAAATGTTTACATGTGCATTCTATGAGTCCATGCAGGTCTCTTTGAGGTCAAATTTATGACAATAATGTACATGAGTTGATACTGCTTATCGAACAATCAGGGTTCATAGCAATGAATGTGAAAGGGGATGGCCCTTTTTTTTTTTAATGCTGATTGGTAATTCAATAATACTCTGGCAAAAGGGAGCTTAACTCTTTACCAAACGACAAAAATTTTGACTTGCTCCAATCCAAAGCATATGCAGACGACAAAGGAAATGGTGCTAAAATAGCGGGATTTGCCCTACATTGGTTTGAAAATACTGTGGGAAAATGACAAAAATGTTGGTTAGCAGCATTTTCTCCTCCCACAATATTTTCAAAAGCCCTCGTCCTAGAGGTCGTTAAAACTCGGGAATGTGTGGTAAAGGGTCGATGGATCTCCGTGATAATTTTACCAAGAAAGTCAAGAAACAATATGGTCTGCAACACGCGAAAAGGGGCTTTCGGACATTTGCGTAAAGTGTCGTCTCGGATCAGCCTGCGCAGTCCGCGCAGGCTGATCCGAGACGGCACTTTACGTCAACATTCGATTTTGTCCTACAGTAGACTTGGTTGAAACAGAAAATCACACACGATCGGAAAGTGTCGTCTCGAATCAGCCTGCGCGGACTGCGCAGGCTGATTCGGGACGACACTTTACGCAAATGTCTGAAAGTCCCTTTTCGCGTGTTGCCGGCCATATGCAAATTTCTTTCAAACAATATGCAAAACAATGAGAAAAAAGAGACGATTGCTTGCGAGGTTATTTTTCAATATTCCTCTTTATAATAAACTACAAGAGGTTTTCAATATTCGTTTTCCATTCTACATTTCCTGTAACATCATCTTATTGTAAGAAATATTTTAGCCATGGTCTATGAAAAAGGAGCTTAATTCCATGATTCGCAAAAAATATCGACCTTAGTCAGCCTGCGCGGACTGCGCAGGTTGACCTTAGTCGAGACGTTTTGCTTTTGGCAAACTCTCTCCATGTCAAAGGACGCGTGTACCTCATAATTCAGTTGGTTGTAAGGCAGAATGGATTTTATGGATCCATAAAAACTGTTTTGAAAACTGTAACAAATAAGAAAATTAAACCTGTTATTAGTCATTATTGTTAAAATCTTTATATTTTAGTAGCCATATCAATATAGTAGTACAATAGTAGCTGTAAAAATCTGGAATCTGTAATTACAACTTTTGTTTCTATTTTAATGTTCAATTACTAACACAGAATACTAACAACGATCTGTAAGGTGCATTGAGGGATGGCCACGACCCTCAAGTACCATAAAGACGTGGACAATAAAGTTAAAAAAAAAAAACTGTGATGACTTGCTTGGTATCATGCATCACAGATGCGTCAAACCCCCTTTTGCCAGAAGCATGGCTCATTAATTTTCTCGTTTTTATTTCGCCATATTTATTATTTCAGGGTTTGGTTTTTTTTATGTAATCTCACGCGGAATGAAAAACTAATCACTTCAAAGTGCACATGTTGCTCGACAGACAGGGAACCGGGAACATATTTCAGAAGACGGGAACCATATAATGTGTTCGTAAGTACACGGGAAACAACAGTTCGTTTGGCCATTGAACATCATGGCATTGATTACTGATAAATGATATTATTATGATTGAAATAAATAACTGGTTGATTGATTGTATTGTGCTTAACGCTGTTTTCAACATTATTTCAGTTATATTGTGGAGACCAGTGCACCTACCCGTGCTCTCCTAGCAGCACTTCGCATAATTTTCTTTCCAAGCCATGGGCTACTTTCCCACACAACCATTGTCGAAACAATGATCAGCAATAAGAGAGAAATGAATCCTGTCGCGATGAGTATCATCAATTCTCGGAAAGAAATCATCCCAGCTGGGAATTCGAACCAGCGACACCCTGGTTTCAGGTCCTGTACGATACCGACTGCGCTACCCGGCTCGGCTTTTACTGCTATATACTAATCTGTGCATGAGGCCTGTTTTACAGAAATACGCGTATTTTGTTCAACTATTTATCAAACACTCCCGAATATTAACGACCCCAAAGCAGCAGATTTTTGAAAACATTGTGGGAAAAGGAGAAAATGTTGGATACTAGCATTTTCTTCTTTCCTCACAAAGTTTTCTATCCTTCCAAAGGCGAATAGAATTTTTTCATTTGTCAAAATGCTTTCAATTTGGACAAATCTAAAATTGTGTCGTTTGGTAAAGAGTTAACCCTTTACCACACAATCCTGAGTTATAACAACCCTGAGAAGTAGGCCATTTGAAAACATTGTGGGAAAAGGAGAAAATGTTGGTAACCAGCATTTTCTCCCTTTCCCACAATGTTTTCTAGACTATCTGATACATATCCCATCATTTGTGCCATATAAATTTTCTCGTCTGCAAGTGCTTCAAATTGGACCAGTCCAAATTTTTGTCGTTTGGTAAAGGGTTAAGAATCAATGAAGATAAGATTCTTTGATGATATCTCACCTAATCACGGCGCTCTTCTCTTTCTTTATCTGCAGATTAAGCAAGGGCACTGACATCTATAAAAACTGACAGCGAAAAGACAGGGAGTTATCTTACTCATAATTCGACGATCTGCTCAAATAAACAAATAAATAAAATGTGAAACAAACATGTTATGTTTAAAACAGGAGTGAAAGAATTCTAAAATGACAAAGGTAATTCGATATGATATAGAACTGCATGTATACTTAGCAGCTGGCAGGATACGTTCATACTATCAAAAAAATAGATGAATTAAAAGAAACTTCAAAAAGAAGAGATCGCCCTTTAAAATAAAAATATATTTATAAGCTTAAAATGAAATCTGCAAAGAGAACTACTTCTCACAGAGCAGAAACCGCAGCACTTGAGTTTCTGTCCATTTAAACTCCTGTAAGACCAATATTAATTAGAGATTTATACGAGACGAATCAGATACAAGAAAGATTTCAGTTATCTATTCCAGAGTCAACGGATATTGAGAGGCAAAAATATAATTAATCAGCAGCTAAAAAGATCAATGTATTTTATTTCACAAACCTGAAAGCCGTTGAATATGTAGTCCATCTCGTAATAACTGTAACTTCAAAGAGAACAGCTTCTGTTATAATTGTATAATTATTGCATAAGAACTGTTAGTACAAATAAAGCGTCGAATCATGGCAAATAGTACAGAACAGCCAACTATACTTGAAGAAAGAGATCAGACTTACACCATTTTGATGACAACTATCAGCGTGATACTACTCCTGTTTACCACGGTCGCCATTATTGCTCTGCGACGGACCAAGTCCACACCGGAAACTGCCAGATTCTTGTCGAGTGGTCTGCTGCTGTTTGACATCACAGGGACGTTAAGTTTCACATTGAGGCGATTTGTAGTCAATCACTATATCAATATATTTGTACAAGTGCTGGGTGTCAATTGTGTGTTTGTGGCATATGTCACCGTTGGAATTATGTCTTTTGAGCGGTTGCTTATTTTCTCATCGCCTCATTTCTACCTGCGACGTGTGACACCAGAGAAGGTAAAGAGAATCGTAGCTTCTATATGGATAACTCTTACTGTCATGTATTTCTTTGTACGATATGGGATGTGTTTCACTATATACACAGATGCTACAATTTATGACGTCATCGGTCGGTGTAATACTGCATCGTATGCTTTCTATGGATTTTTCATCGTGATGACGTGTGTAATTTCAGGGGCATGTTACACAAGAATATTTATGATAGAATGGTCAAACACGAAATACAAACAATCAAAGCGTTTCCTAGACACCTTCCGTGCCTTGATGAAGTACAAAACAACCGGTATAGTGTTTTTATACACCGTTTCGATTCTTCTGACGACCTTGTCTTACTGCTTTATTTTGCTCTTTCTAAGATCTGATACCTATGGAACACGTATTTCAACCGACATCACCAATATGGCGTCCTGTGTCCTTGACCCATGTTTGTATGTTCTGTGGTTCCGGGAGTGTAGATATGAGGTACTGAAGATGTTCTCTTTTGCTAACCCAAAAATGGCTCATAAACTTGAAAATATGAGGATAGAAATTTTCAACGTGGTGCTGTTGGATAAAAATAAAGTGCCGAGTAACAAAATAGAGCCTTTATTTTCACCGGATGTTATTATTCAGATTTAGCAAAATCAAAACATGTATCCATGCATTAAAATCTTAATTCGTATACATGTACATGTATATACACGAACATGCTTTCATATAAATCTGTCTGCTGTAGCTTTGTTTAATGTAGTAATTGGGTCAATGCATGTAGATCTAATTATTCGTCAATTGTTGTCTTTCACTCCACCCCTTCCCCTCTTCACCTCTGTTCTTCTCACACACACACACACACACACACACACACACACACACAAATAATAAATAAATAAATAAATAAGTGAATAAAACATCTGGAATGGTTTTGCATGCTGACATGACAAAAAGAATTTTCATCACGAATCCTCACTTGTTTTTGGCGTAATACACCAATTACGAATTTGGAATTTCTTATCTTATATGCGTACCTGTACACGTTTGAGATAAGTAAATTGTGTAATGTCATATGTGACGTTATTTTATACTTCTTTCAGAGAAGTGAATGAGACTTTAAAAGTAATGGAAACTATTCATTTACCATGTTTGCATGTATGGTTTTGTATAAGTCTGATGCTTAAGAGCTAATTCGTGAAATATCTTTATGTGATAAAAAAATAATCTGACATTCGCTTGCTTTTGAAGTAAAATTTTGGTTCTAAAACTCGTCTTCAACAAAAATATTAAGCTCACCAGAGGCTCGCTATATAACACTGTCCTAGCCTTGTTTAAATAGAGGATATTTTTTTATCGGTGAAAGATCCAACTTTATTTTATCTCGTGAAAAGCATCGGTAATATTTTCACGAGTGGCTGCGCCACTCGTGAAAATATTTCTGACGATGTTCATGAGATAAAATAAAGTTAGATCTTTCACTGAAAAAAAAAACAAAAAACATTCTATTTATTTCATGCTTCTAACCCCTTTTTTGTTTGACTTTCAGCATAATCCATAACAGTTTTTTTCGATGATTCGCCGTGGTGTACCCCCCCCCCGCCCCATAAGAACGAAATACAATATTACGTAAAGCGCAAGAAATGTAAGGTAATTGTGCGTAAATTACGTCATATTTCCCTCTGGTTGAATAGTAGGCACTGTTTACGTCGATATCTAGTGAGCGGAAACTACTCTCCGCCTTCAGTTGAAGGTTCAGAAATATGTACTTACGAAAATTCACAAAGCTACGAAAGATTAGTAAAACGGATTTACGAATTTCGTAAATCTGAACGTAGGCGTAAAAGTACGAAAAGTCTTACATAAAATCTTACCAAATTGATGGTAAAACGGTACTCATGGGACCGTTTCACTGGAGAAAGATCCGTACAGTAGTTCCGTACTGGTTGCTATGAAATCGGTAAATTTCACTGGTTGTAACCATGAATTGTCAAAACTTATAATCCACCATTATTGCCCAAAGCAAAATCATGAAATAAAAAAATTCTTCTCAAACACCAACTAATGTCAGATTTTATAATGTTTGTGTGAGAATTTTTCCACTTTAAACCAGTCAAACATTTTTGACATGTAAAGGTCTGTGAAATACTAGTGATTTTCTTGTGATATTTTATGTGATCAAAATTATCTACATATGTTAAGATTATCTACATCTGAGAAAAAGTGCATTTGAACAATTGCATCTCTGTGATCTACTATACCAAGCATACACATACTTGTGGATCTATAAAATCCATTTTACCTAACAACCAACTGAATCACGAGGAAGACATGCAAAAAACTGACAAATAGCAAAAAGTTTCGACCCATGTCAGCCTGCGCGAACAGCGCAGGCTGACATGGGTCGATACTTTCTGCTGATGCATTATACCTCGTTTTCACAGCATGGCTCATACTCATAATGTGCTGTATAGATAATATGTTTTCTTCTGTTATTGTTAAAACTGAAATCTTGAATCAAATTTCGTCATCGTGAAAGGTTTTGACGAGTTCCTGTTTTGTCTTTCATATTCTATGTCATTACAAAACACTGATAGCGATAGATTGTCTTAGTAAAAGATACATCTTTACTCGTTTTCATCCAGTTTTTTTTTTAACCAATTTTATCTTTATTTTATGAAACTATAATCATTGTTGTATCTTCGTGCCAAATGTTGTCCTTGACGGTTGCAATGTTGCACAGATTACGACGGATAGAAAATACATTTCATTCTATTGTGGCTAGCCATAGACATGACAACCACAGTTTCCGGTTTAAATCGAAGACAAATCCCTAGTTTCTTTACCCCATATACCACTCTCTGGCTGTAAAGATGTCTCTTTAACTCTTTATCACATAACCTCCATTGTTTTCAGTGTAATATACCCATCACGAATTTTCTTATCTTATACACGTTTAATATCACAAGAGTGTGACATCATTTTTGACGTCATTTTGTACCTATTTCATAGATATGAATGAATGGATTTTTGTGTATATTACCGCGGGTGCATCTATAGATGATTTTGCATCTTCTTATCTATGATTTGTGAAATATCGTCATGTGATAAAAAGAATCTGACATTCGTTGGCGTTTGAGATAAAATCTTATTAAACTCTTCAAGAAAAAAATGTTATTGCTCGCCAAAGGCTCGCTTAATAACATTTTCCTTAGACTCGTTTAATAAAATTTTATCTCAAACACTAACTCATGTCAGATCCTATATTTAGATCTACCAAACGACATTTTTTTTGTTTGATTTTCAAATTTCAAAACATCCACAGACGGACAAACGAAATCTTGCCCAAATGTTGGAACATGTCTTTGAGTGGGTAGAGTATATAGTGGGAAAAGGGAAAAACGCTGGAAACCACATTTTCTCCTTTTCCGCCACAATGTTTTCAAAAGCCTTCTTCAGTGTCCTTTAAACACGGGATTGTGCGGTAAAGGGTTGAACATTGTTTGCATGGTATTAAGCGCCGTTTCCAACATTATTTTATTATATGGCGGCGACCAGTGCACCTATTCAGGCTTTCTCATACCATTACTTCGCTCAATATTTTTCCGAAGCAACTCGCTGCCTTCCCACATAAGCGTCGTCGAAACAAAAATCAGCAGTGAGATATGAATGAATTCTGTCGTAACGACTATAATCAAACCTTGAAGAAGAAATTGGCCGAGCTGGAAGTTCGAACCAGCGACCCCCTTCCTTTCAGGCCCTGTATGTTACCGACTGAGCTAACGGGCCACGGTGGTAAAAGGGCTAATCCTTTACAACACAACAAAATTTCAGAGTTGTCCGAATTGAAAACATTTACAGACGACAAATCAAATGTGGTAGTGTGAAAAATTGTCTGAGAAAAGACAGAAAACATTGTGGGAAAAGAAGAAAATGCTGGTTGCCAGCATTTTCTCCTTTTCCCTCAATGTTTTCAAAAACCTTCTTCTTTGAGATCGTTAAAATTCTGGATAGTGTCGCAAAGAGTCAAAGAGACGCATTTCTACGTCAGTTTTCAATGAATTGACAATTATGGTACCTATCCGGCCTTTCAGCTTATTTCAATTTTTTAATACACAACGCAATTTTACCCTTTTTCCACACAATCCCGTGATTTAGCGACCCTTTATAAAGGCATTTTGAGAACACTGTTGGAAAAGGAGAAAATGCTGGTAAATAGCATTTTCTCCTGTTCCCACAATCTTTTCAAAACCCCTCCAAAATTAAATGTGAATTTTTGGGTCACATTTATTTTGTCGTCTGTAAATGCTTTCAATTTGGACATGTCTAAAATTTTGCCGTGTTGTAGAGGGTTGATTGTATAGTGTTTAACGCCGATTTCAACATTATTTCAGTTATATCGAGGCGGCCAGTGCACCTATCCATGCTTTCCTGGAGTTTGTTTTCCAGTACTCCGCACAATATTCTCTACAAGCCACTGGCTGCTTTCCCACATAACCATCGTCGTAACAATGATGAGCGGTGAGAGAGGAATAAATCCTGTCGCAATGACTATCATCAATCCTCGGAAAGAAATTGGTTGAGCCGGGGATCGAACCAGCGACCCCCTGTTCTCGAGTCCAGTACTCTACCAACTTCGCTACCGGGGCTCGGCAAGGTAGGGCGTTAAGACTGGTGAAAATTAAAAAAAAAAAAAAAAAATTGCAGACGACCATTAAAGTATTAGGATTTTTCTCTGGAAGGGTGAAAGAATCATTGTTGGAAAAGGAGAAAATGTTACACCTTTTTTCCTCAATGTTTTCAAAAGCCTTCTTGTTTAAGGTCGTTCAAGCTCTGGATTGTATGGCAAATGGTTAAAGAAATGCATCACTACGTCGGTTTTCAATGGATTGAACATTATGGTACCAATTCGGCCTTTTAGCTCATTCTAACTCTCTCCCACACAATAAATTTTAGACTAGTCAAATTCAAAACATTTACAGACGACATATAAAATGTGGCTTAAATGAAAGAATCTGTCTCTGGTAGGGTAGAAAACATTGTGGGAAAAGGAGAAAATGCTGGTTACCAGCATTTTCTCCTTTTCCCTCAATGTTTTCAAAAACCTTCTTCTTAAACGTCGTTAAAACTCTGGATTGTGTAAGGTAGAAAACATTGTGGGAGAAGGAGAAAATGCTGGTTACAAGCATTTTCTCCTTTTCCCTCAATGTTTTCACAAACCTTCTTCTTCGAGATCGTTAAAACCCTGGATTGTGTCGCAAAGAGTCAAAGAAAGCATCTCTATGTCACTTTTCAATGGATTGACAATTATGGTACCAATCCGGCCTTTCAGCCCATTTTTAAATACGCATCTCTACGTCAGTTTTCAATTGATTGTCAGTTCTAGTATCAATCCGGCGTTACAGCTCATTCTAATTCTGTAGAAAAATACGACTAATGATATCGCAATTACTTCATACATTTTGTTATATAGATGTTTTCCCTTCCTCAAATCATTGTTAAATTTCCCACTGCTCGTTAGAACTACCAGGTCTACACAGAATGTCGTGGTATTGATCTAACGCTTTTAACAAAACCCATCCTCAAAACCATGGTTAATCCCTAAAGATACATCCTTACAGTTAAACGGCAAAAAACGCTGTTAAATCTTGAAAGTGCGTAGAATGGCTCAGCTGTGTAAACAAAGATAAATTACCAATATATATGGTGTAAGGGATAGAAAAAAGCAAGGGATATGTCCTTATTTAAAACCGGAAACGACAACAGCGATTGCTTTGAAGGCCTCCAAAACATGAAATGCATTTTCTATCCGTCGTAATCTATGCAATCTTGCAGCCATCAGGGGCAACATTTGGCATGAAGATACAAAAATGATTATAGTTTCATAAAATAAGGATAAAATAGATTAAAGACTGGCTGAAAACTGCCTTAAAACGAGTAGAGATGTATCTTTAATCAAACGACAAAATTGTGGACTTGTCCAAATTGAAAACATTTGCAGGCGGCAAAATAAACGTGACTCAAAAGCAGAAGTTTGCTTTTTAAAGGAAAGAAAACATTGCGGGAAAAGGAGAAAATGCTGGTTACCAGCATTTTCTCCTTTTCCCACGATGTTTTAAAAAGCCCCATTTCTCAAGGTCGTTAAAACTTGGGATAGACCCGGGGGTAAGGAGAGGAAGATTCTATTTTAAAGCGTTTTGGAAACGGGAGAAAATCCTGATAACCAGCATTTTTTCCATTTCTCACAATGTTTTCTACCCGTTGAGAAAATTTCAGTTGATTTGTACCAGTTCCGCATTCGCCATCTGCAGATGCTGTCGTTTAGGAATGGGATAATACTTAAAGCCCTAATACCTGCCAAAAACAAACAAAGCATGCAATGCATTTAAATTTAAATCAGGTCATTTAAAAGTATGGAAAATATTGTGAAGATGACAAGCTGTTATTGTACTGTCGGTCCAACTGTTAGTCGCTCGCAGAGAAATTGATTTCAAAACTAGGTTAAAAGTTGCCAGGTCACTCTCTCTTTTTTTTTTCTTCACTTTTTAACTTTTTGCCCGATTTTAAAATTTATTTTCCTGCCAGCGAGTAACACTTAGACCGACCACACAGTAAAATTTTGTCACCTTCACAATATTTTTAATAGTTTAAAATGGTAGGATTTCAATTACAACGCATTTCAACACCTGCGTTGTTTTTTTCGCCACAATTGGGCCTTTAACCCTTACCAAATAATCGACCCTCAAGAAAAAAACCCGTTTAAAAACATTGTGGGGAAAGCAGAAAATGCTTGCAACCAGCATTTTCTCTTTTTCCCACAATGTTTTCTACCGTTTCAAGGACATTTTCGCTATTTAGGCCACATTCTCTTTGACGTCTGCAAGTAAAATTTTCCTTTTGCCACATTGTATTCACACATGTATGAAATAACTCTTTACGCTGATTGTCTATTTTTAGAAATATGCTTTCATACTCCTCTCCAGAAAATTTAAATCAAAGGTAATCAAAGCGTTGAAAACGCTGGTGTGGCATTTGTCAAGGAAGCCATTGTGTGGAATTAATAATTTGAAAAAAAAAGAGGAATATTATTCAAATATTAATTTGAAAGTCAATCTACTAAGCAAAGTTATACCTCTTTTTGGTTAAAGGGAGAGTACTGGTGCCAAAGTTTGGATTATTTGTGTATTGGTGGTCTCCCTTTGATCATTCACATAAGGAGTCAGGAGTAATGTCCCTTGACGGTAGGATGCATGATATGTAGAGAGAGAAACCATGTATATATATCGAATTAAATTAAGTTTACACCTGAAAACTATGATTTTGAGATATCTTCGGCCGTCAAGATCTAATTCCCAACATTGCAATCAATTATTTCGATCTGTAAATATTCATGCACAATCAAATGGAGTAGCGTGCAATCATGGGACGAACAAGCCCAGGGACGAACTGGTTTTGGAAGGAACAAGCCCGGAACCAAAGCGGTCAGTAGACAAATTTTGTGTATATCATTGCGCCAATAGAAGGCTATAAGCAGGTGAAGCTATTTTCAATCAAAAAGAAGTATTTCCACGATCGATGGCCTAATCCAGTATATTTTAATACGCCATTTCCAATTACATATCTGAGTGCTATCGAAAAAATCATTTGTCTGAGAAAAATTGAGCTTAATTGGGTTTATTTCCTTCGGTTTTGTACAAAGTACGATACATGGTCTTCAAAATTCAATATTGAACATTCAATATTGAACTCATAGTGGCATTGTCTTCGACAAATGCCACAAAAACATTAGCAAGTCTGGAATATATCCTCAGCATTCGACATTTTTCGCCGTCTTCTCTCGGCATTTTTCCAGACATGATCGTTCATTCGGCGTACCTCGGGTGATGGAAGCAATCAAAGATGTAGGTACGGAATCGGCCGAGTTGTAACGAGTGATGATCGTTATGACCAGCTGTCTCTCGGCATATTCCGTGCATAACGTTCAGTGCTGACGATATGTCGAGAGAAGTCGGTAAACGAAGAACATATCTAACTCGATCATACCAGCTGTCTGAAGCCTCAGTCAAATTTTGCCCATGGCTGCCATTGCTGTCGTGCTGTTATTAACCAAAATTAATTTGCTGCAACCTACTTTACAGATATCAACACTTATCCCGTTGAATAAGTTGAATCACACCTTCAAATAGATAGAAATAATCTAAAATGTTGCTATTTCAAAGTTATTTTTCGGGGGAGAAATATTTCCTTATCGGACAGTGTAGATCCAAGATCAGACTGCACGTTCTGTGCAGTCTGATCATGATCTACATTGTTCGCAAAAGGTCAGCGCGTCTCACTTAACAGCCTAGGGGTTAATGATAGTGGCATTATACTCT
The DNA here is from genome assembly GCA_946811185.2 of Hippopus hippopus. Classification (NCBI taxonomy): domain Eukaryota; kingdom Metazoa; phylum Mollusca; class Bivalvia; order Cardiida; family Cardiidae; genus Hippopus; species Hippopus hippopus. Next base: position 7,253,225 of record OX328106.1, read on the forward strand.
TAGATATCCACTTAGCTAAATTTATAAATGTGCACGTATAAATACGCATGGAACTATTTTTTTTTAAATCAAAGAACTGAAAGTACTAATGAAGGGTACTGGCAGAAAGTTGTTTGCCAGTAGGTTTTAACAGTCGACCATTTTCTTAGAAATTCATTCATCTGATGCTTGAGAACATTTTTCGATTGCATTATTTCATGACAAATTTCCATGAAATCGTGTACCTAGTCGTTTTGCATGCGGTAATGGTTGTTAGGAAAGTGGTTTGGGTGTAACGAAGTTGGTTTCGGGTATTTTTCGAATGCTTTGGGGGGGGGTGTTTTTTGGCATTTCTCTTACTTTTAACATCCAGGATAAAGAGTTAATAAACTAGGCCATGTGCAAGCTGCGAAACGAAACCAATTTCAAATCTAGAGCTAATTCTGTGACATTCAACTCTGCAGTTCAATATTTGCGTAATTAGCTGGACAGTTTTTCAGTCTGCGTGTTATTTTCACATATCAAATGAGACAGACGCGCCTCTTCATAGATCTTTGAGAACGGAGGAGTGATTCGTCGTTACAGTACTTCAGTTTGACGGTTGATAAAAGATGGTGAGACCTGAAAAGTCGGCATCACCTTCTGAAAATGGCAGATTGGACAAATATTGGGTTAATTGATTGATTGATTGATTGATTGACTGGTTAAATTGGAGTTTAACGCCGTTTTAACAGCTTAGGTCATATCACAGCAGTCAGTGCACCTACGCATGTGTTTCCTGTTTTTCTCACACCAGTTCTGACACAACTTTTTTTCCAAGTGACTGCCTACTTTCTCAAATGCATCAGAGGTGAGAGGCGATAAATCGCCGGAAAGAACCGGTTATCGAACTCGCAACCACTAGGTCGCGAGTCCGATACGCTAAACGGACAGATATTGGGAACACTATAGCTAAGACAACTTTGACGATATTTCATTCGCTTTGATAAGGATAGATAATAGGATTTAGAAGGAAATATTTGTAATACAAATAATAAGTAGAAAGTTTGTTCAATCTCTTTTCATTAGAACCATCAATTATTGTTTCATGTTTTTGTTTTTCGTCCATTCATGGTTCCCCTCCCAATACTGTCGCGTTCCAAAATATTGAACACACAGTGATGATTAAAACTTTATAATTGCACAAAATATTGAGTAAAAATTTCAGAAATTAAAAAAAAAAAAAATGTCAACTGTATATGACAATCACACACGCCCGAACAAGACCAGTGTGCAGCCAGTACTTGGTGGTAGTAACCGGAAACAAATAGCAGACAACTACCCCAAGCCTTTTCAACGTCAAGTATAAACCCTTAACGTGCCTTTCACTACTGAAGTTGCCTTTGCGGCCAGTGTAGATCAAAGATCAGACTGCACAAAACGTGCAGTCTGATCTTTGATCTACACTGTCCGCTTTGCTGCAACAGTACAGAAAAAATACCGCCACGAAATTGCAGTTATCTGGATGTGATTTTAGAAAATGCCAATTAGGTTTAAATTCAGCGCTTTACGGGTTAAATAATGAGGAGGGACTGGAACGCACACCATTCATACTTCGGTGATGAAATTCTGTGACAACCCATATGGCCAAAAGTTAGAGGTATACCCGGCACGATCACCTTGCTGCCGCCGAAGACCCTCTGCATCTGCCGCTCATTATGTATTTATGAATTCCTTACATGTGCAAATACATATCCAATATACACGAGCCACGCTCCGTTAAAATGGGGTTTAATGCATCCCCGTGATACATTATACCAATCAAGTCATCACATAATTGTGGATCCATAAAATCCATTTTGACTGACAGCCGTCCGAGTCATGGGGTAGAATGGTCCTTCGACTTGTAGAAAATTGATCAATAGCAAAATATTTCGACCCGGGTCAGATTGCGCGGACTGCACAGGCTGACCTGGGTCGATACTTTTTGCAGATGCATTAAGCCCCCTTTTCACAGAGCATGACTCATATATATATAAAGTCTTGAGGAAGCTAATGAAAGCTAGGATTCATTTAACTTTCATTCTTCTAAAGAAGTGAAATGAACTGTTTGAGCCGATAGTAAAAACTCAAATTTTGCAATTTCAAAGGTGGTTTTTTTTTGAAGGGAGGGGGGGGGACAATATGTCTTTAGCGGACAGTGTAGATCAAAGATCAGACTGCACGTTCTGTGCAGTCTGATCTTTGATCTACACTAACCGCAAAAGGTCAGTGAGTCGCGCTTAGCAGAGAGTGTTATTTGTGCTAGTAATGATCTGTAAAGGTCAAATATAAATGAGGACGTACCTATACTACGTCATAATGGCCGACCCTTCTGGCCCTAATTACAACTCTAAACTTCTTTTTTGGACAGTGTAGATCAAGACCAGACTGCGCAGAACACGCAGATTGATCTTAAATTTACATGCAGTCGATAATTTGTGAAAACTTTGGACAAACAATCCATAAAGTTCCAAACTTAGGTCTTTTTCTTAATTTTTAGAGTTAACTCTTTACCACACAATCCCGAATTTGAATGACCCAGAGGAAGAAAGCTTTTGAAAACACTGCGAGAAAAGGAGAAAATGCTGGTAACCAGCATTTTCTCCTTTCCTCACAATGTTATCTACTCTTCCCAAATCAAGTTTCATTTTTAAGCTGCATTTATATTATCGTGTGCAAATTCTTTCGATTTGGATTTTCTATAATTTTGTCGTTTGATAAAGAGTTAAAAGTCTAGAGTAGGTGAATGGCACACTATCTCTTTAAGTTGGGTCCAAATATATAAACCTGACATCTTTCGACTGCTGAAAAAACAATACACTGAAACCTAGAAAGATCTTTAGCATATAGGCTTGATTGATTGACTGTATGGTGTTTAACGCCGTTTTCAACACTATTTCAGTTATATCGCGGCGGCCAGTGCACCTGTCCATGCTTTCCTGGAGTTTCTTTTTTACCAGTACTCCGCACAATATTCTTTCCAAGCCACTGGCTGCTTTCCCACATAACCATAGTCGAAACAATTATCAGCGGCGAGAGAGGAATGAATCCTGTCACAATGAGTATCATCAATCTTTGGAAAGAAATTGGCCGAGCCAGGGATTGAACCAGCGACCCCCTGTTCTTGAGTCATGTGTGCTATCGCCTGCGCTACCGGGGCTCGGCCCTATAGGCTTGACTAAACAACCGGACGGTATAGATCCAAGATCAGACTGCTCGTTCTGTGCAGTCTTATCTTAATCCATGCCGTCCACGGAAGCCGCTGTTTTTGCCTCTGGCGCTGTAAGGGTTAAAGGTCAACTCATCCTTCGAGCAGACGACTTCTTTCCCTGTGCAGAAGACGACAATTGAAAAAAAAAACATCATTAAAGGCCTAGTATGTTTAAGTTCGTCAACCTTTTAATTACTAGGAATAAATCACCTTTGATTAAAGGCGTTTCAGCGAGTTATTTCTAGCGCAGAGAACTTCGTGAAATTTGACACAGAAACACTTCAAAGTATGTTCTTTCAATATGCGTAGAGATAATCAGACGTTGCCCGATGAACCGAAAAGTTCTGAACCCACGAAGAATATAACCTTTTTTTCAAATTACACAAAAACCCAATTATTGTAGCATACGTCAGAATTTTGTGATTAAAATCTGTAATTTCAGTCAAATCATGTTCTCTGTGTTTTAAATTCATAGTGAAACAATGGATCCTCTGGCTTTGATGAGAAATTAACAGATATTTCAAATTAATGATACGCTATCTATGTTTCAATAAAACCCTTAGCCCACAAAATTGCTTATTTTATCACAGAAAATCAGGACATTATTTGACCCTCAAAAAAATCTAGCGCAAAGATTTTTCTCATTTTTCTCAGAAATATACATGATTATATCTTTTATCAAAAAATGCAAAAAAAAAAAAAAGATAGGTTGCCAGGCTACTTTTCCCAATATTCGAACTCAATTACCTCCCTTGAAACAAAGAAAGTGACACAAAACACCCAAGATTTCAAATTACTTAGTAAGATGTATTATTTCTAGCACTAAATCATGTTTTTTCACAATAAAGATTGTACTCTGTCATCCCTTTCCTTTATATAGTCTCGATTTAACATTGGTATGGGACGGCTTTGGAAAACATTTTGACAAAAGGGGTAATTGTTCATTACAAGCAATTGTTCCTTTCCCCACAACCTTTTCTGCACAAAGGGTTCTTTTAATCTCATTTAAACCTTGTATAATTTGTCGTCTACAGGTTCTTTCAATTTTGAAGTTCCAATTTAATTCATTTAGGAAAGGGTTAATACCATATACATGTGGTATATTTTAATAGATGGGAGCCTGGAAGAACAATACAAGTAGAACTGTCCAGAATTACTGAAAGGCATAGATTACTTACGAACCTTATAGCAAAATGAATCAAACGATCCTGATTTCTATCAATACCCAGGAAAGAGGGTTAGAAAACGTTGAAAAGGAGAAAATACTTGTAATTTTCTCTTTTTACCACACTAAACTTACTATCCGGATAGGTAATGTCCGACAAATGTACATGTTCCGTTTTCGCTGTTTAGGAATGATTTACACCTTCATAAACTGATCTTTAAAAAAAATGTATCTACCACTACTTTCTCTACGTCTTGCAGCAAAAATCAGTAGTCCAATAACAGTTCTACAATCAGACAAAGTTACGCGCTAGAAAACAGAGAAGCGAAGAGACATGCGCAAAAATGTTGCGCACTGACAACCCGACGAAACGTCGTTAATTTAGGCAAGTTTATCTCTTATACAACGAAACAAAGAAATAACTGTCTTAATTCCACAACTTAATTAATTGTATTATACAAGCTTTTCTGTTCTCTAACTACTAGTATATCTCATATGAGCCATGTATACAGTTATTATTCTTTAACCTTTAGGCTGCTAAACGCGACTCAAGGACCTTTTGACGACAGAACGTACATTCCGATCTTGGATCTACATTGTCTGATAATCACAGTTCAGCAAAAATTTGAATTGATTTAACCGTTTATATGATGGTAAAATGCAATCTTGTGTTGTACGTTAACGCAATGAAGCAATTATAGAATTTTGTCGTATTTGCTTAACGCTGTTTCCCAGGGTAGGCGATAAGGACAATATCTCTTTAAACTGTAGTGGTGAACTTGAAACATTAGCATGATGCTATCAAACTTGTTCTCCGCTATATTATAAGTTAGAAATGAACTTTGTCTTAAAGCAACGAGTTGATGCATACATGCAACCTTTGGACAGCCCAAGTTGGGGTAAGCCTGTGTTGGGGCTCATATGTTGTTTGTTGGCCCAAGTTTGGGCATGCACTAGTAGTTGTTTAGTTGGCCCACTTTGGGGCATATTTGTTGTGGGGCTAGCCATTAACATCTGTCGGCAGCCCTGTTGTACATATCTATGTCTGCATGTATATATGTGTTTATTTTGAACCTGATGCCAAATATTAGCCAAACTATGTATATTAATAATAAAATAGTGTTCGCTAAATTTTATAACTGTCTTCATCTATACATACGAAATAAGGAGATATCTTTTCAATAAAATACCTTTGAAATAGCAAAATATGTGTGCCATGCTCTGTGAAAAGGGGGCCTAATGCATCTGCGAAAAGTATCGACCCAGGTCAGCCTGCGCGGACTGCGCAGGCTGACCTGGGCCGAAACCTTTCGCTGTTAGTCAAATTTTTGTATGTCAAAGGACAAGTCTACCTCATGATTCAATCGGTTGTTAGACAAAATGGATTTTACGGATCCACGATCATGTGATGACTTGCTTGGTATCATGCATCAGGCAGATGCATTAAGCCCCCTTTTGTCACAGCACTGCTCATATGTTTTTACTATCGGCTTGAAAGTTTCACTTTACTTATTTAACAGAATAAGGGTTAAATATATAACGATTGTTTATCGGTTGATATTTTCTGTATATCTGTTGAAATATCACGTGTCATGATATTTTGCCCTTATGTAAAAATGACCAAGCACAACTAGAGTACCTCAATAAAATGTGGGTTTTGTTCTGTAAAAACCTCCATCAGCGTTGATTATCAATATTATTCAATACTGTTACCAAACTCGTCTGCTACAAAGTTGTACCTGGGGGTTGTGCAACTTATTATTCACCAGGTGAGAAGAGATGACAATGGTAACAATACTGTGACAACCAACAATAAAAGCCATTCTGAATCGAACAGAAAATGACAATTTCACGTCTGTTATAAATTCATTTTGTGCAAACAGTATTGGGGAACTAATAATAACTACATAACTCATCAGAGCAAAAATCATTTAAAACCTCAAAAGGTCATAGAAGTACTCTGCATTGTATTACTTGTATAAATCAATTCTGTAACATATTAGAAACAAAATATATCTTTAAAGAGAGTTTTTCAGATTTTTATAAAGTCATCAAAACTTCAAAACTGAATAATTGTTAAACTGATTAAGGCTATACCTGGCAACCTACATGTAGCAGTAAGTACGATAAATAAGTATTTTATTTCACGTAAATGCCCCGTTTACGTCTAAAGTGAAAAGTATATTTTGTTGTGTTTATCAGAGTTTAACGAAAAAGTTTAATTCACAAGTAAAAAGGCCCTTTGAAAAACAAAGATCTTAAAAAGAAAGATAGACGACGCAAGAGATACTGGAATATGAATATTGACATTATTCTTGTTCAATAAAAAAAGAGATAAGATAAAAAATAATCACGCAAGCTACTACCTCCTTAACCCCATTGAACCAGCAAATAGAACCAACCAAAAAGGCCCACAAAGGCTCGCAGAATAAACATGTCTATATTTTTTACTAACAGCAAACAATCGTTTATTCATTCAAGACCAATACCAAGCAGTAGGTCAAACTTCAGCTGATAAAAGATGCACCCCAAAAAGGCTTACCTGACACGCATCTTCGACAATTTCAAATAGTCACTATGTTATAGCCACACTGTACCTCCGGCTAACGAGCCAGAGAAAAAAGCATACACATTCGTATTTTAATATCGTATTTCTTATCCCGGTGCTTTGCACAATATTCTACCAAAGCCACTGGCTGCTTTCGCACAGAAATATCGAGGAAACCTCGGTGCGAGAGATATGAAATAAGCCGAAATGACTCTAATCAATCGTCGGAAAAAATTGTCCGGGCGGGGGAACCGAACAAGCGAGCCCTGGGATTGAAACTCTGTGCGTTATCGACTTAGCTACCAGGCTTGGCATACATAGTCTGAATATTTACTGTCAAAAACACAGCAGTTTTCAATATTTCAACATTTCAATACTTTCAGTTTTGCTGTTTTTGAAGGAATTGTTGAGGTTTTTTCATAGCCCGGTCGTGGGCGTCGTCATTCGAAACATTTGACATTGTCTGATATCTTTGTCATTACTGAAGACATTTCATTCAAACTCGGGCAAGTTTTCAAGTATTACAAGTGGCATCCATACCAAGAAGGTAACCATGAACAATTTTTTTCGACACAGTTATATCCCTTTTTCGATACAGAATTTCACTGAATAAGCACATGCAGTAGAGCATGGTTGATTCAGTCGGTAGTGCATCTTCAGAAGCACTGTGCGGGCGCGAGGCATCGAAACTTATTATTTGACAAGTTTCGACTCTAAATATCCTTTAGTATGAGGCATCAAAAAGAGGCTTAATGCATCTGCAAAACGTATCGACCCATGTCAGCCTGCGCAGTGCGCGCAGGCTGACCTGGACCGAAACTTTTTTCTATCGGTCAATTTTCTGCATGTCCAAGGACCAGTTTACCGCATGATTCAGTCAGTTGATATACAAAATAGACTGTATGGATTTATAATCATGTATTGACTTACTTGGTATCATGTATCACGGAGATGCATTAAGCCCCATTTTGCCAGAGCATAACTCATAATTATGTACGGTTTTAGAGGGCAAATTTGATAAAAAAAAAAAAAAACCCAATTGCCTGTTATACGAAGTCAACTAGGAGTCATATATAAGGACTGACTGATTGAACTGCGTTTTCAAGTTTACTTCAGTCATATCTTTATCTTTGATAAATGTCATTTACATATGTCCTCAGTTCACAGGGACTAGGCTGGGGGGGGGGGGCTCTTACATGACTTAAACATACACCCTTACAGCCAGAGAGAAATGAACGCTGTAAAATTTTCATAGACAATAGAATGGTTCAAAATTTAGTCAGCTGTGTAAACACAGATAGATAGATTACCGATATATATGGTGTAAGGGATAAATACATTTATCAGAAATCCTCGATTTATAGCCAGAGACGTCATAACATAACGTGTTTCTTTGATGTCTCCAAGAAAATGAAATGCGTTTTGTATCTGTCGTAATCTAATCAACCTTGCAACCGACAGGGGCAACAGTAGTAATTATGGCACTATGCAGGTCAAATTGCCTGCGGCACTATAGGGGCCAGGCCTTTGTCTTTGACAGTTCAGACTATTGTTAGAGGCCTTTGTCTGTTGGAGGTCAGACTGTCTGTGGCAATATGACGTAATCTTGCATACCTTTTGTCTGGCTTTCGTTGCCTCCCACCTGCCGAGGCTAGATGACAATTCCAAGCGTGTTTTGGCGCGTTTTGACCGATCAGGCCGGCGCCCGATTGTATAGAACCGAAAATTCAGCCAAAGCATTCGCCATTGAAAATGCATGAGAACTTTCTCTCAAAGAGGTTGCTCTACTAAAAATGCTTTTGTCTGTGAACGCTTTTACCCCCCTTACCATTCAAAGTCTAGGTTTTGTATTGACTTTAATGAATAAAATCGTATGGTGTTTAACGCCGTTTTCAACATTTTTGTTGCACTTAAGTCGCTGCGGCCAGTGCACCTATACATGCTTTCCAGCAGTATCTTTTACCAGGGCATCATTTTCTTTCCAAGTCACTGACTGCTGTCTCACATAACCATTATTACGGTCAGCTGTGGTAGAGAAATAAATGGTTTCACAATTTTCAGTCCTCGACCTAGCCAGGGATCGAAGCCACGACCCATCTCAAGTCCTGCACGCTAGCTATTTAAGAGCTCAGCTTTTAGGTCCTCGCTTCTACATGGAAAAGTTTGCGAAAAACTTACTACGATCCCCAAATAGCGGTGGCATAATATAAAATTCCCTGTTGGTTTGATCATTAGCTTTCTTAGAAATTCTGATTTTTTCTTTTTTATAATTCATGAGACCTTTCGATACTCTCCTGACAGAGTCGCATATCAAAATGATTTAATGTTTGAGAAATGTCGACACTCTTCCACGTGATGTCTGGCGCGATTGTATAATATCGTCTGCAAAAATTCAGACAAAGCATTCGCCTCTCATTAAAAATGCATGAGAAAATGTCGATATTCTTACAAAATAGGTCGCTTTCCGCTGATTAAAATGCGTGATGTCTGGCGCGATTGTATAATATCGTCTGCAAAAATTCAGACAAAGCATTCGCCTCTCATTAAAAATGCATGAGAAAATGTCGATATTCTTACAAAATAGGTCGCTTTCCGCTGATTAAAATGCGTGATGTCTGGCGCGATTGTATAGAATCGTCTGCAGAAATTCAGACAAAGCATTCGCCTCTCATTAAAAATGCATGGAATTTATAAACACTTTATCAAACGCTTTTGTCTGTTAACTAAATAAAAGGCAAACGTTTTGTAGATGAATGTACATTTTCGGAGGAATGTGAGAGTCTGTTATGTGATAGTTATTTTCAAAATGAACATTTTAATATCAGATCATACTTATGAAAAGCATTTGTATAACATATCCTATACAGGAGTTTCTTTTTTTTTTCAGTAAAACTGTCTTGCTTAATGCAGTTCAGCTGTGTTTGGATTCTCCTGACAGGCAATATACTGTTGGAAGAAGAGTATATTTTCTAAAGCAATTTAGTTTTTACATAGGGGTTCTAGGTATCAATAAACAATTAAGTAATAAAGTAAAAGTTGTGTGCGTTAGAAATGGCACAAAGTTTATTGTTGTAACAGCGTTTCCAGATCATTGATGTTGGAACCTCGATTATAGAAAGGTAAGTCCGTTTTACTTCACTTGTTTGTAAACGCTTATAACTCGTTACCATACAAACCCTGGTTTTTACGGTAGTGAGGTAAAAGACTGAAAATTTAACCGGAACGGGGAGAAAATGAAAGCGTACAGGGGGAAAAGAAGAAAGGTTCTCAATGTGCACAATGAAAATCTGCAGTAAATATGATAGTAAAATATGAATCGACCTACCCTTAAAGCGTTGTAATCTATTCCTTTTTACAATATAAAAACATATACACAGTTTTCCCGACACACACCCACACAAACACACATAAACACTATTTTAGCGAATTACAGGATTTTCTTTTTACATACATACATGTATTAACACAATTTCACATTTTGACCTACACTTGAATTATTGTATATTTGATCCCGTGATTGAAACCACGGGCATTTCTTTTGATCTATTTGTGACAAATAAGTTTGCAGCAGCCATGAGACATGCGGTTGTTGTGAACCAAAAATTGTTATGTCCATTCCCAATTGGCAATATTGCATGTCCCATCTCGTGTATAATTGTTCCGGCACACTGTCTTTTTGAGTTCATATTGCCACAAAAAATGTGTATTTCATTAAATTCAGGACCAGCATACTTTGTGAAGCCATTATCATTCGAATCTTTTTCAGGGTGTAAATAAATGTGTAATTGTTTTTTATCTGTACTTCTTGTATGTAGACAGAACATTAATTGAGCTATAAGTTCTTTGCTATATTTTACAAACGCATCATAGGAGTTCTGTTCAATTAAAGCATCGAAAAAAGAATTAACCCTACAGATCATTACTTGGCATCGTTTATCAGTGAACTTGGGTGGTTGGTAGGTGATGTCTTCTTTCACCCATTGTGACCCTGAAAAGTGAAATAAAGAGACTCGCATCTCTTTGCACTTGAATGGTCCTATCCCTGTTGTTAAAAGAAAACGTAAAGCTTCTATAAGGTTAATGTCTATCGCATGAAACATAACTATAATTTCCAGTAAATTTAGAATATCCATCCTTCAGTTTCAGTAAAAAGAAGAGGTGCCCAAAATTGAAATAAATATGCTGAAACAAACTTCGTCAATTTTTCTTTTCGAAATCCTCGATTTAACAATGTGCTACTTTTGTGCAACCAGACACTGTTTGATATTAAATCTAAAGTGACTTTTCCGTTTTGAAAAATTTAAAACATCTGCAGAAAAACACCTGGCTTTTAATTTTTGCATATATATGAACGTGTAAGTCTAATTTGTAACAATTGTTTACCTAATGTTACAAATTGCAATCAAGTTTTGAGTGATAAAATCTTTTTGAATTTACGCCGAACGTCGATTTTCAACTTTTATCTCTATATGAGATAATTTGTCAGATAAAATGTCATTGAGCATGTTCTTATCATCTATGATCAAATTCTAACATGAATTTCGTTTAAAAAGCGAGAAAAACATCCATTTTTTGACCAAAGAAATGACTTTAGCGGATGCCTTTTACCCCGATTTCATATATTGCATTCCATACAAGTGTTGCTGTATGTCATTTTAAATTAAGAAAAAAAAAAATTAGGTATAAAGGTATTAGAGATCACTTGTCAGATAAAATGTCATTGAGCCTGTTCTTATCATCTATGATCAAATTCGAAAGTGAATTTCGTTTAAAACACGACAAAATCCATTTTCTGACTACAGAAATGACTTCAGCGGGTGTCTTTTACCCCGATTTCATATATTACATTACATACTGCTGTCGCTATATTTCATTTTAAATCAAGAAATAAAAAAAAATTCAAATTAGGTATAAAGGTATTGGAGATCACTTGTCAGATAAAATGTCATTGAGCCTGTTCTTATCATCTATGATCAAATTCGAAAGTAAATTTCGTTTAAAACACGACAAAATCCATTTTCTGACTACAGAAATGACTTCAGCTGATTTCTTTTACCCCGATTCCATATATTACATTACATACTGCTGTCGCTATATTTCATTTTAAATCAAGAAATAAAAATTTTCAAATTAAGTATAAAGGTATTGAGATCACTTGTCAGATAAAATGTCATTGAGCCTGTTCTTATCATCTATGATCAAATTCGAAAGTGAATTTCGTTTAAAACACGACAAAATCCATTTTCTGACTACAGAAATGACTTCAGCGGGTGCCTTTTACCCCGATTCCATATATTACATTACATACTGCTGTCGCTATATTTCATTTTAAATCAAGAAATAAAAATTTTCAAATTAGGTATAAAGGTATTGGAGATCACTTGTTAGATAAAATGTCATTGAGCCTGTTCTTATCATCTATGATCAAATTCGAAAGTAAATTTCGTTTAAAACACGACAAAATCCATTTTCTGACTACAGAAATGACTTCAGCGGATGTCTTTTACCCCGATTTCATATATTACATTACATACTACTGTCGCTATATTTCATTTTAAATCAAGAAATAAAAATTTTCAAATTAGGTATGAAGGTATTGGAGATAACTTGTTAGATAAAATGTCATTGAGGCTGTTCTTATCATCTATGATCAAATTCGAAAGTAAATTTCACTTAAAACACGATAAAATCCATTTTCTGACTAAAGAAATGACTTCAGCGGGTGCCTTTTACCCCGATTTCATATATTGTATGCCTGTATTAAATTAGTATATCTAAAAATAGCTCTTTCTCAAAACGAGGCTAATGGAGAGTATATAAGAAGACACACTCGGTAACATACCTATTCTGTTTTCAGATTTCAATCGAGCAACATGGACGCTGTGGCTGAAATAATGGACGTTATGATAAACTCTTATACGGATCCGGATGAGCTTATGGACTTTGCAACGACCATGGGGATCCAGGATTCCGTGTCTGTAAGACTTAGACTTTTCCAGCTGAGACAACAGGAATATGATAATGAGTTTATCGAAGAACAAATGGACTTGGTGCTGCAAACCCTAGGTGGACGTATCCAGACTCCGGTTACTTTTAACGAGGAGGACATGGTCGTATCGCTAGAGTATGTACAAATACAGGAGGAAATTGATGGAGCTGTCAAAGCCTTTCTTTTTGATGACGATATGAACGAGACAGCAAGGTTGTGTTTGGAAGATGGTGATTGGGACGATCCATTTGTTCAGACAGGGGGAGGGGAAGAGCCACGGGCGGGACCCTCCGGTCTACAGAACGATCTTTTTGATGACGATATGAACGAGACAGCAAGGTTGTGTTTGGAAGATGGTGATTGGGACGATCCATTTGTTCAGACAGGGGAAGGGGAAGAGCCACGGGCGGGACCCTCCGGTCTACAGAACGACAACAAACTGAAATACACAATGAGAAAGAAGGACACCCGCACATATGCCAAAAATGCAGCAATAGATACAACATATCAAGTAAAATTGGATGAGCGGTACAATGGTCAGCGGTTAATAGACGTGAGGCAGGGACTTCATGACATGATCCAGGCAGCCCTTAACGAGGCCCGAGGACACCTACAGGGGAATGATCTAGGTCGTGTCGTGATATATCACGATGCTTTGCACAACCCTGTTGTCGTCCCTTTACAGAAGTGGGATACCCTTGACGCTAATAGAGTTATGGAGATCCTCGAAAAGGTACTCAATAGTAACCAGGAACTTTCGATCGATGAGACCTTTGATATAATAATAGGGACCATTGACCTACCTAAAGGAGGCAAGCGAAAACATATCATACGTATTAAAGGTGAAAACACTTCATCGGATTTAAAACGCTCGGTAGTGACTATTGAGAATGAAGATAAAATGTGTATGGCAAGGGCCATTGGAGTCAGCTGGGCAAAATTAAAGAGGTGTACCAAGGAAGAATGGGAGGAGGTAACGAAAAACAGACAGGGAAAAAGTAGCTTGGAGTTGGTTTTAGAATATCAAAAAGTCCCCTTGTCTTACTATAACGACCTTGTCAAAAAGAAGAAGAAACACCAAGGACAGCTGGCAAGGGCTCTGTGTAAGATGGCAGGCGTACCCATAGACCGAACAGCTAGTCTCAACGATGTGGAGGCATTTGAGGAAATCCTAGGAGTACGCGTGATGGTCATCAGCGCTCGCCTAGGCAATAAATTTATTACTGGTCCTAGCAGTGACGGGCGTCCCTGTATCTACGTGTACTTGGTGGACGACGACCACTTTCATGCCATAACAAACATCACTGGGTTTTTTAGCGACTCCTATTTTTGTGAAAAATGTCTCAAACACTATAGTAATAGGGAATATCACCAGTGTGCAGAAAAATGTATAGTGTGCAAGAGGGACCACTGCCCTAAAACGAACAAGACTCTGAGGTGCACAGATTGTAACATGGACTGTAGGTCAGATGATTGTTACAAACAACACAAGAAAGTACCCTTACACAAAAATGGAAGGAGAAAAGGTCAACCCAGTGGGCCTTCCCAGTGTGAAAAGTGGTGGAGGTGTTTCAGGTGTTACAAGGTACTAAGGACGGACATAAGGAAGAAGGAGGACCATGTGTGTGGGGAATACTTTTGTAAGACTTGTAAAAAGTATGTGTTGGACGATCATCAGTGTTATTTAAGAGCGAAAGAATGTAAGGACAAGTTTATACCTAAATATATATTTTTTGATTTTGAGTGTAGTCAGGATGATATGAGTGAGTGCGAGAATGGATACATACCGCAAAAGAAAATAGAATGCGCAGATTGTCAACCATCACAGGTATGTAAGTCTTGTTCTAAGTGTAAAAACTGCAACACGTCATGGTGCGGTAGAACTACGCATCGTCCCAACTTTGTCTTAGCTCATTCGGTATGCCCAAAATGTATTGACAATGAATTGACTGCCAAATCAGTATGTAAGAGATGCGGTAGCCGTTGTAAAAAATGTCAAAAAAATCTGGATGAGAAAGATTTGGGACCTTGTCCAGGGACATGTGGCTTTAGAGAAGTCACTTTCCAGGGACATGATACTGCTGAACAGTTTGGGCAATGGTTATTTACGGAACAACACGAGTACTGCAAGGTGGTTGCTCATAACATGAAAGGTTATGACGGTTACTTTCTGCTAGAGTACCTCGTTGATCAGTCATTACGGCCAGACAAAATTATTTACAACGGGTCCAAGATAATGTACATGACAGTAGAGCGAGACTTACATATCAAGGTAATAGACAGTCTTAACTTCTTACCCATGAAACTGTCAGCATTACCCAAAGCATTTGGTTTACATGAATTGAAAAAAGGGTGGTTCCCACATTATTTTAATACCAGAGAGAATCAAAATTATGTTGGGCCCTACCCTGATGCTAAAGATTATGGTTACGATTTCATGGGTGAGAAAGAAAGAAGCGAGTTAGTAGAGTGGTTGAAACAGAGACAGTGTGAAGTTTTTGATTTTAGAAAAGAGATGTTAGAATATTGTAGAAGTGATGTTGATATATTGAGACAAGCATGTTTGAAATTTAGATATTTGTTAATGAATGCAACGGGAGAAGAAAAAGAGGTCATAAATGGAAAGGGAAAGACTGAAAAAAGGTGGTTTGGGGCCGTAGATCCTTTCGACAGTGTTACGATTGCATCAGTATGCATGAATGTGTTTAGAAGTAAATTTCTAGAAGAAAAGTGGAAGGTACAATTGTATGACACTGATGAATGGATCCCAGCCAAACTATGTGAGGGAGTATTGTATGTACTGGTGAAAGATGAATGGGTGAGTGCAGCAAAATTGAAAGTCAAGGGTAAAGAATTTGTAAGCACCCCGATAGCAAAGATTCCTCCCAGTGGATACAAAGAACAATACAGTAAGGTGTCAATTCAGTGGTTAGAGTGGCGAGCGCTTACAGACCATGTACACATTCAGCATGCACTGAATGAAGGTGAAAAAAAGATACCAGGAACACGATACAAATTAGATGGATATTGTGAAGAAACACACACAGCATACGAGTACCACGGATGTGTGTTTCCCAGACAAACGAGAGGACACGTATCACCCCCTCACCAATCAATCACTGAATGAATTGTATGCTCTGACTCTAAAAAAGAAAGCATACCTCGAGCAATTAGGCATGAAGTATGTGTGTATTTGGGACCATGACTTCAAAAAATTAAAGGACGAAAATGAAGAACTCAAAGAATGCATTGCACAATTAGATGTAGCTGACCGATTAGATCCAAGAGAGAGTTTCTTCGGAGGGTGCACTAATGCCAGTCAACTCTATTACAAAACCAAAGAACATGAACAGGTCAAATACGTAGACTTTACAAGTTTGTACCCTTGGGTGAACAAGTATTGTCGGTATCCCGTAGGTCACCCCAAAATCTTGACCAAAGACTTCGGGAAGCTTGAGGAGTATTTTGGTATTGCCAAAATAAAGACATTACCCCCGAGAGGGCTGTATCATCCAGTCCTCCCCTATAGATCAAATGGCAAACTGAAATTTCCTCTATGTCGTACCTGTGCGGATACCGAGAATCAAGATTCATGTACATGTTCTTCTGAAGACAGGGTTTTAATTGGCACGTGGTGCATCCCCGAGATAAAAACGGCTCTAAGACTGGGTTACACACTAGAAAAAATATATGAAGTATACCACTGGGAGGAAACAACACAGTATAATCCTGAGACGGGTGATGGGGGGTTATTCGCCAAGTATATCAACACGTTTTTGAAATTTAAGCAAGAGGCGAGTGGCCCTCCTGATTGGGTCAAAACGAAACAAGACATGACAAAATACATGGAAGATTATCATAAAAAAGAGGGTGTATTGCTGGATCAAAACAGCATTGTAAAAAACCCTGGCAAAAGAGCTCTGGCCAAACTTTGTCTCAATAGCTTTTGGGGTAAGTTTGGACAGAGACTCAATATGCGTCAAACCAAAATATATCACGAGAGTCAAGCAAACTTATTTTTTCAAGTATTTTCTGATCCTACAAAAGAGCCTCTGAACTTTCATATACTCTCAAATGATATGATACAAATAGAGTGGATTTATAAACATGACTTTCACCCCGAAGACAACGAAACAAACATTTACTTGGCGACCTTTACAACATGTTGGGCCCGATTAAAATTGTACAGTGTGCTCGAAAAGTTGAATAAAAGAGTGTTGTACTACGACACGGACTCTGTCATTTACGTGAGTAGACCCGGAGAGTTTGATCCTCCCTTAGGGGACTACTTGGGTGAGTTGACGGATGAACTGGAGCAAGGAGAGCATATTGTAGAATTTGTGTCAGGAGGTCCAAAGAATTACGCATATAAGACCAGTACCAACGAGGAAACATGTAAGGTCAGAGGGTTTACTTTGAACTACACTAATAGCAAACTAATCAATTTTGAAGCCGTGAAAGCTATAGTAACAGATTCAAAAAGTAGTTCAAATATTGTTGTAACCAACCCATGTAAAATATGTAGAGACAAAAGAAAGAGGAAATTGTATAATAGAGAAGAAAAGAAAAGTTATCAAATGGTGTATACAAAGCGAAGGCAACTAGACAATTATGACACTGTACCATATGGATATGACTGATGTAATTTTTTTTTTTGTTCGTGGGTTGTTCAATGTCAATCATTTTTCAAAAAAAGGTGTTAGTCATTTTTCAAAAAGTGTCACTCATTTTTCAAAAAGTGTCACTCGTTTTTACGTTTTTATACTTTTACAGGTAAATTCCCATAGGGTCTGTTTCAAAAAGTGTCACTCATTTTCCTAAAAGTGTCACTCATTTTCAAAAAAGTGTCACTCATTTTCTTAAAAGTGTCGCTTATTTTTCTAGATACCAACTGTTGTTTATTTTATTTGTTAACGTGATAATTGTATTGCTTATA
This sequence comes from Hippopus hippopus, assembly GCA_946811185.2. Classification (NCBI taxonomy): domain Eukaryota; kingdom Metazoa; phylum Mollusca; class Bivalvia; order Cardiida; family Cardiidae; genus Hippopus; species Hippopus hippopus. The sequence continues at coordinate 7,271,074 of OX328106.1, forward strand.
AATAAAAAATTGTAAGAATGAGTTTCTTTTTGTGTTTTGAGTTAATCTAACGTAAGAATATGACAGAAACTCCCGAAAAAGAAACGTTTTTACGTTTCCCTAAACCTGACGAAGAAAGCCATAGTGACAAGTGGCATTTACTGGGCACCCGTGTCCCCCAAGCAGAGATTGTCTACTTTTGTCAGATGATCATAGTGTACATCATTATTATTACGTCCATCATTAACCTATCAGTGCAAAACGGGTCGACCGAGCTTTGGGTATCACTCTTGAGTAGCAGTATCGGGTACGCTTTGCCTAACCCTAGACTTAAAAAATAATGGCCGTCCCTCTTCCATTCGAACCATGTTCTAGTATGTGTATTAGCGGACAAACTGGTAGTGGTAAAACCCAATGGGTGTACCGCTTTTTGAAACAAGTAAACCTCATGTACGGACGGGACCCCCCTTCTCATATTCTCTATTGCTACGGTATCCACCAAGACTTGTTTGATGTCATGGAGAGTTCCATTCCAAACTTTGACAGTAAGCAAGGACTACCTACTGCAGAAGAATTGGATGACTTCACAAGAGACAAAAAACACAAGTTAATCATTTTAGACGACCTAATGCACGAGGTCATGCGGAGTAAAGAAATGGAGTTACTGTTCACCCAAGGCTGCCATCACAGAAAAGTATCGGTGATTATGATCACACAAAACTTATACCCTGGGGGTAAACATGCCAGAACTATAGCTTTGAATACATGGTATCTGGTGCTTATGAAAAATATTCGTGACATATCTCAAGTAGGAGTGCTAGGACGGCAGCTTTATCCCGGTAAATCCGGAGTGTTTATGAAGGCTTACGAAGATGCCCTTAATACGAGACACGGTTATTTCATAGTGGACATGTCCCCTTACTCCCACGACAAGTACCGTTTAAGGACTCGTATATTTCCCAACGAAGATCCTATTGTGTACCGTTTGACGTAAGAATGGAAATAAATAGCTTATAAGAATACAATATGGTAGAACTAATTAAACAGCAACGTCACTTTTTATATTTAGTGGCCAACACTACAGCCGACCAGAGAAAAGCGCTTTTAAAAACTATTACCCTTCAACAGCTAAGGGCGCTTAGTCAAATTGCGTACAACATTATCCGGTTCAAAGGTAGATTGACACTTACGGAAAAAGCCACCTTAAAGAGGCAGAGACGCTTTATTTACTTGCTTGGAGATCGTAACACGGGGTTTGTTAAAAAGAAGGAAGCTATCCAACATAAACAACGTATTATCCATACATTGGTGAAGATTGCTTCAGCCTACTTACAACCCGTATTACAGTAATGGAGAAATATGTATTAGTGCCTTTCGAAAAGTTTGAGCGATTGAAAAAACTATCTGGGAGACAAGATGATCAGCAGAGAGAGGAAAGGGAAGATACCTCGAAAAAGAAGAATAAGAAATTAACACTATTTCCTCCGGGACTTAGAGAGAAGAAACGAAAGAAAGATATAGACTGGATTTCTTATTGAATAACTACTCGACAATTTCATGATTTTATATTTTTATTAACAGAATAATACAATAAAAGTATAAAAGAAGGCATGAGTCATTGTGTGTGTGTGTGTGGTTTTTTTTTTATTATTTCCCTCCGTATTTATTGTATATACACATTTCTCGCTTTATCGATTGTAAGTATTTCTGGAAAGGTAGCGTACAGCAACAATGTCACACTCTCTGGTAAAGGTTTAGCAAATTTGATTTCCAAACGGCAAAGACCTCTTCTTTTTGTGTTGAAAGAATAGTAGGGATCGATATCCAGCACATATAGGCAGTATCCTTGCTTGTACTCTTTGTATGTGATGTTGATATCATTTCTACAGGAAGTGAGGGTCTGATAACAGTCGGTGAAATGATTTCCTTCAAAATTAGGTTGCAAAGGTTGCGATGGTACGGATTGGCCATCAACGAAGAAACCGAGGTAACTGCAGTCGTAATGTTTCAGGTTGAATGGGTTTGTTTTGTAGTCTCCGTTATATGAAACGCTCGCAACCGTCCCTATGATGATTTTGTTTGGCACCCTACCTTGAAATATATCGTCTGCGTGAAAACTATATTGTCCTTGCGCTATCGAGGTTGTTTTTATCTCTGAGCGGAAATATGGGTACATAGCGGGAGTGTCCTGAATCATTTTGTCGTGAGCCAGAAGCAAATCGTTCTGTAACCGCTGAATACAGAGCTTGAAACGGGCGTCAACGATTTGCACCTTGTAATTCGGAGTAAACGCATCTGTAATGATTCGAAAGGCATCGGATGCTTGCCAAAATTTAAGCCCCATTTGCACTCCGTTAATAAGCAACTTGGGTTGTTGAAACAAGTCCACCGGGATACTTCCTTCCAGATCTATAATTTTACCACCCTTGGTCTTTTCATATCTTTGGAATAAACCGGTATTTGATCCAGTTTTGGGGTCGCTATCGTCCAGATTCCGATAATCCTTGTAGGATAATTGACTGGTCAGAAAAGCTTCCTGTATAGATTGATTGGTATTTAATAAGGTGTCAATGTAGGTCTTATACGGATGCGTGGTTCCGCTATTCGGGAGTGGTTTTTGTTGTAAATGAATGTCCAGCTGTCTGAAAATGGTGTGCAAAGGTAAATTGATAAGTCCCAGCGTATCATCTTCTGACACGGGTGTACCGTCTTGTAAAGCGAGTCTCAATTTCACCCTCAATTTACATTCCTTCAAGTTGATGTAGGCGCTGGCCTGTGGCGGTATATTAAATTCCAAGCTCGATGAAGAATCGGTTACCGGATTAATGGGTCGGAATTCGATCCAATCTTTCGATAACAAGGACGAATCTTTTGGGATCGGATTAAATAACGATAATTCTTCACTGTGCTGAATTTTACTATTCATGCTAATTTTTCAAAACGCCCAGTCGGGATCTTTGCGATACGTTTTGTGAGTCTTCTTACGCTTGATATTCTTACGATCTTCGTCAACACCGTTCTTACGTTTTATTTGAGATTTTGCCCTATCAACTACTTCGGCTAATGGGCTCACCATTTTTACCTGAGGAGTTTTGACTTTTTCAAGTTTTTCTTCCATATCTCGCAGCAGTTTATTCTTTTCTTCTAGTATTTTCTCCAAATTCCTTATTTGATCTGGGATGTGGTCTTTCGGTTTAAAATAATCAATCCAATACTCCACATCTTCTTTGTACGGAACCCACTTCTGTAGTTTTGAATCAAAGACGTCTATGGAACCCATGATTTCTTGAAATGAAGGACACAGTGAAAATCGTTCGAATTCAAATCAATCGGTTTTAAATCTTCGCCTTTTAACGACAGCCTAATAGTGTTAAATTTCTTGACACTCACGGGTCTATAACGTCGATGAAGACATTCCGTAAATTTAAATTTCTTGTATCTTGTTTCGATTTCTATATTGGTGAGAACGGGTTGTAACTTATTCCTGACAAACGTTTCCTCTATAATGTCACAATTCAAATACAACCGCTTACTTTGAGGTGTAAAGTCGCAGGTCAATGACGATTCTACCAGAGCACATAACCAACTTCCTTCTAAAATATAGTCCTTAGAAAACTGGAACAAGAAATCTGCGTTATTCTTACGTATATCGATAGATTCTGCGGAATTTAAATACAAGTAAAACTCTGTCATTCTTCTCTCCTTGTTCTCAATTGGTCTAGTATAGTAGGAATGAGATAAACTGGGCGTAATAAAATGGGTATAAATGAATGAAATCGTCGAAGTAAAGTCTTCTTACGGGTTGATGAAACGTTATTTGAGCATAGTGTGCGTAACAATAGTCTCCTTCTTTCAAAAACTTGAACATCTCTTCTCATTGGATTAATGACTCCATTAAGTATACGTTTTGCCACCTCGATGATAGCCTTTAGTTGACGATTCGTTAAATTCTGCAGTAAATTCTTCCTTACCGTTGTTTCGGTCTCTTGTAGGTGAAGTAAATAAGCGATTTGTAAATAGACTGTAGAGTGTTCCATGATTGAATCGGTTAAAATACTCATTCCTTCTTACGCGTATAGAGTTCGAGTTCAATTAGTGTGGGACAAACAATCTCGTCCTCTTTTTGTGAAGAGGTTACACCCGTTATGACCACTTTCCCTGTATGAAAACAACAAAAATGCACCCCTTCCCTTTTAAAGTTAAGAGAAGGAAATAACTGGGGTTCGTATACGACATCTTTATCGACAGACAAACGCTTCAAATCCAAATCCGAACTGAGGGTATGGGTCATAGACATGGTTAAAAGTTTCACGTCCGATAAATTCACTGGATATCCACAATTCTGTATCAGTCTCGCATATTTCCGTATTCGTTCGTACCCCTCTCTTTTACTCGAAACTTTGCCGTTACAGTTGATAATACCGTTAGAAAACACTAAACAGTTTCCTCCAGCTTTTCTGTGTTGCCATATCAGTCCGGGAAATCGTGCTGGATCATACCGTACATTCGTTATTTTGGAGCAGAGTTGTCTTAAATCAATAGGACAGTTGAGTTGAGCGCTGTAAAGCACGTTTGTGATGATCATGATCGTTTGACTGTCTAGACATAAATGATAGAACATTGCTAGTTTTCAGCCTCTTTTTATATTCTCGGTTGTTTACGAGTATTGCTTAATATCAGTTTCCGGTATCCAGCTGTCATACTTTTTTGGCCAGTGTAACCAGCGCACCAGGACTTCCTGTTTCTTATTGCGTGTCCTTCTTTTCAAAATTTTTTCGATGCTAAAGTCGGTACCGTCGTCAACGTTTATGGCTTGTAATTCTTGTTCGTAAAATGTACCATCAATTTCATCGTTGTCCCAGTCTACTAACGTGTAAATTGGAAGTCCTTGTCTTTTGAAACGTGATCTGATTTTGAAAATCTCCCCTGTCCATTTTTGCGAGTATTCTCTGTCAAATACGGACCTGATGTGTGACAATCGTACAGTCTGGCCGATTTTATATTTGAATTTTTTTATAACGGGCTTTTCCCCTTTGCTTCCTTTGGTTCTAATGAGATACTGTTGAAGACGACTTTCCCCTTCATTTTTCACGGAAATTGCTGCTGGGTTTTCTCCAAGACTCCTGTGGTGAGTGTGATTGTAACTATGTACAAAATCCTGTAAAATGTCAATGTATCTACTAGTTCTGTTTTTGAGCAGGTATCGAAAAATCTTGTGTTTTAGCGTTTTAATAACTCTTTCCGCGTAATTTGCTTTTGTTTCCGTATTATATGCGTACATATGATGTATACTTTGACTATTTAAATATTTATTTACTTCTTTACTTCTAAATTCCATTCCTCTGTCCGTACGAATTGTGTTTGGCTTTTTGGGGCCTGTCAGTATACGTTTCAATGCCATGACTACATCAGCGCCTCGCTTACTCTTAACAGGTTGAGCATAAAGAAAACGAGAAAATACATCGATAACAATCAAAATGTATTTCACACCTTCGTTATGCTTCTGTAAATTGGCCATGTCCATAAGATCCATGTCCCATTGACTGTCGATGCCATTTACAATCACCCTGGAACGTTTAAAGCGGCGTCTAGCACCCCTGGTCAGAGAATACGCTTCTTGATTCTGCAACCATTGGCGTATTCTGTGCCTGCCAATTTTGTATTTACCCTCGTCTTTAACATGTTGATAGAGTTTTTCAGGACCACCATAGCTAGCGGGAGATTTTAAGTCAAAATACAAAGAAGACAAATATTGTTGCCAGTCAGACATGTTTATTTATTACATAGACATCCATACATTCTTACTACATCAAATAGAAATAGTAAATAGAGAGGTTTCTTTCGTTTTCTATATACAAGCCAACGAGCCTTTCAACACCCTCCGCGGCGTCTCTTCGCAATTGTCTGTATTTCAACCACAATTCGAAGTCATTCATTGTTGTCACAAATATAAGAATGAGTCCGAACATGTTCACATCGGTTTTAGAAAAAGGCTGAATTCAAAGCACTCCAGTTATATGTAGAACCGTCACGGGACAATCTTCCATTGGTAACAGACGCGTTTCGTTGTGTATCACACCTTGAAGTGATTTGACTCGTGTATCCCGTCATTTTCAAATATATACAGGACGGAGACCATTTCTCGTGCTCTTCCCAAGGATCGTCCTTTTCCTCCCATGACATTATGTTGACACCACAGGCAAAACACGTCACTTTATCCGCAGTACCGGTGTAAAAGAAGCCCGCTTTTGCTAATGACCATTTCTCAGGCTTTATTTGCTTCGACCAGTGCTCATACGTTTGTAGTCTATCTTCACATAACATCAAGGCTGGCTTCGAATATGCAGTCACTTTTGTAGAATCTTTGAACATGGTGCTTATTAATGTGATGTTAATTCTGTCAATCGCGCCTATTTACCAGTTTCCGTTATCGTTAGGGTTACATTCAGAACACCGCAACGCCCCTAACTGGTTCATATGATCACTTTGAAGGTAACAGGGAATGACAGCGTCCAACTCGGGTAGATTCCTACCAATCTCTGACACGTGTTTTTTAAGAGAGTTATATTCAGCGGGTCTTAAGCAGATACCCTTTTTGGTCGGTACCACTTCATTGTCTGGTTTCCAATACTGTCTTATATCTACACAAACGCTGTTTTCACCGATACTGCAATAAACGTTTCCTCCTAGGTGAGCGCTGTATGCTTTTTTACCGTGTAATGCTTGATCAACAAACTCAGAGGCATCTACCAAATTCTTCCATCTCATAAGCGTAAGACTAATGCCTTTCTTAGTAGGTATGTCTTCCTGCCATTCCCTGATATCGACTCTCAGTTCACCCCTCCATTCACTGACCTGTACGTAGCGTTCGTTACCGAGACTAAATTTACATCTAACCATGTTGCTGATTCGAGTGTCAAAACTCTTATGACTCCAAACACGAAATTCAGCTTTCTAATATAGTCACAAAGTCTCTTCTGATTGGTCAGTTTGTTTTTTCCATCTGACCAATTGATTATTCGCTTTGTCTGAATTTTTGCAGACGATATTATACAATCGCGCCAGACATCACGCATTTTAATCAGCGGAAAGCGACCTATTTTGTAAGAATATCGACATTTTCTCATGCATTTTTAATGAGAGGCGAATGCTTTGTCTGAATTTTTGCAGACGATATTATACAATCGCGCCAGACATCACGTGGAAGAGTGTCGACATTTCTCAAACATTAAATCATTTTGATATGCGACTCTGTCAGGAGAGTATCGAAAGGTCTCATGAATTATAAAAAAAAAAATCAGAATTTCTAAGAAAGCTAATGATCAAACCAACAGGGAATTTTATATTATGCCACCGCTATTTGGGGATCGTAGTAAGTTTTTCGCAAACTTTTCCATGTAGAAGCGAGGACCTAAAAGCTGAGCTCTTAAATAGCTAGCGTGCAGGACTTGAGATGGGTCGTGGCTTCGATCCCTGGCTAGGTCGAGGACTGAAAATTGTGAAACCATTTATTTCTCTACCACAGCTGACCGTAATAATGGTTATGTGAGACAGCAGTCAGTGACTTGGAAAGAAAATGATGCCCTGGTAAAAGATACTGCTGGAAAGCATGTATAGGTGCACTGGCCGCAGCGACTTAAGTGCAACAAAAATGTTGAAAACGGCGTTAAACACCATACGATTTTATTCATTAAAGTCAATACAAAACCTAGACTTTGAATGGTAAGGGGGGTAAAAGCGTTCACAGACAAAAGCATTTTTAGTAGAGCAACCTCTTTGAGAGAAAGTTCTCATGCATTTTCAATAGCAAATGCTTTGGCTGAATTTTCGGTTCTATACAATCGGGCGCCGGCCTGATCGGTCAAAACGCGCCAAAACACGCTTGGAATTGTCATCTAGCCTCGGCAGGTGGGAGGCAACGAAAGCCAGACAAAAGGTATGCAAGATTACGTCATATTGCCACAGACAGTCTGACCTCCAACAGACAAAGGCCTCTAACAATAGTCTGAACTGTCAAAGACAAAGGCCTGGCCCCTATAGTGCCGCAGGCAATTTGACCTGCATAGTGCCATAATTACTACTGGCAACATTTGGCATGAAGATACAAGAATGATTAAAGTTTGATAAAATAAAGATAAAATGGGTAAAAAAACTGGCTGAAAACGAGTATAGATTTATCTTTAACCAAGGACACTCCTTCAAATAGAGGATCGAATTCAGGACCTACAGGTTTCGAAGCTTACATCTTACCAATAAGCCATGCTGGAGAGAAATCGCCTTGAAAACATTATATTATTTAGTAAAGAGATACGACCCATCACACCCGAAGTTTCACCACAAAAGAGTTATGAATTTAAACATTGTGGGAAAAGGGAAAAATGCTAGTTACAAGGAATTTTCCTCTTTCCGCGCAATGTTTTCAAATGCCTCCTTCTCAATATACCGCCTGTCATTTTTACGGCCGTTAAAACACTATATGGCCTGCAACACGCGAAAAGAGGCATTCGGACATTTGCGTAAAGTGTCATATCGGATCAGCCTGCGCAGTTCGCGCAGGCTAATCCGAGACGGCACTTTACGACTACATTAGATTTTGTCCCACAGCAGACTTGCGCAAAACAGAAAATTACATAAAAACGGAAAGTGTCGTTTCGGATGCCTCTTTTCGCATGTTGCAGGCCAATTATTGTTTTGCAAAGGAATACCATTAGGTTGTTGATTCGGCTAAGAATTTTTATTACACTAGAAATGTCACCACAAAAAAGGTTAGGCCTACCATACTAAACTTTGTATGAAATGGGAAAATGCTTGTTACTAGTATGTTCTCTGCGAAGGGAGAAAATGCAGGGTATCAACATTTTTTTCTCCGAAAACGAGAAAACATAGGTTACCAGCAATTTCTCCTTTACACACAATATCTTTAGAAGCCCGATTTCTTAAGGTCGTAACAAAACTGGATGTTTTGGTATAAAAAAAATAATGTGTTTATTAATTTGTCAAGAGATCTCTATTGCGCTCAATATTTCATCACATAACTTATTAAGACCTTATGGGGAAAGGAGAAAATGCTGCTTACCAGCATTTTCTCCTTTTTTCTTTCGCACAATACTTAAGAAAAAAAAAAAAAAAAAACTTTTATCCAATTGTGTTTCTATTGCGTTTAAAATTTCATGACTAATAGGTTTATAAAACATTGTGAGAAAAGGAGAAAATGATGGTTTTTTTTTACCAGCATTTTCTCCTGTTTTTGCATTGTTTTCAAAAGACTTCCTTTTGAAGACATGATAAGTTCATTAATTTGCCAAGAGTTTTCTACTACGATTAAAATTTAATGACTGGAAAGTTATTAAAAGATCATGAGAAAGGGAGAAAATGCCAGTTACCAGCATTTTCTCCTTTCCCCATGATGTATTCAAAAGCCTACTTTCTCAAATTCTTACAAAATTGGATTGTTTAGTGAAGGGACAGGGCAAGTGCCAATAATTTTCTACTAAATTTAGAATTTCATCACGAAAAAGCTACTAAAACATTGTGAGAAAAGGTGAAAATGCTGGTTACTAGCGTTTTCTCTTATTCCTACGATGTTTTGAAAAGCCAGATTTTTTCAAGATTGAGAGACCGGATTGTTTGGTAAAGGGTGGTAATGAGTTGATTAATTTTGTCGAGGGTTCTTTAGTGCACTCGATAATTCATCACAGACGGTCATTAGGTAAAGAAATTGGAAATATAAGTACGTAATAGCTTTAATTACTGGATAAGAGTCTTCTTATAAATCTATGTCGTTATGTAACCCTGTCAACACCATAGGCGGAAACAGGGGCCTTTGCGAACGGTATAGATCCAAGATCAGACTGCACAAAATGTGCAGTGTGATCTTGGATCTATATCGTTCGCTTGTTCAGTCACGTCTGTAACTTAAATGTTATTTTGAGTTTCAGTTGAGTTTCAGTTTAATGTATTTTAAGCCATCGCAATATATATCTTACTCTGAAAGGATTAGTTGTTTTTTTTTTCTAATACATCTGTAAACAGGAAAACAAATAAGTTTGTCCCTCCAAAGAGAGAGAGAGAGAGAGAGAGAGAGAGAGAGAGAGAGAGATGAATTTGGATGATTGTTGTATAAAATTCTGTCTTTGGTTCAAAAAAGGTGAATAAATGAATTGATATATAAGTTATTGCTCTAATGATACATGTAGTGCTTTTTAATTCCCCCCATTGAAGAAATCATGGATGATAGATGCTTTACCAGACGGCCTATTAAAATATTGTCCTGACTGAACGCATTTGCAGATGCCAAATGAAATGTGGCCCAAATAATTTGGATATACTTCTAAAAAAGTAGAAAACATTGTGGTAGAAAATGCTAGTTACCGGCGTCTACCCCTTTGCATACAATGTTTTCAAAAGCCTTCTGCCTTTAGTTCTCCCGCAATGTTTTCGGGACCCTGAATTGTTTGGTAAAGGGCAATCTGATCTGAATTTTTTTTATGTATTAGAAGAGTTAACTTGACTTGTAAAGCTCTAAAAAATGTTTGGTTCATCAATTTACTGTCTTAACTCTTTACCACACGACTAAATTTTAGACTTGTCCAAATTCAAAGCATTTGCAGACTACAAATCAAAGGTGGCCCAAATATAGTAGCTTGTCTTTCATACAGCAGAATACATCTCCGGAAAAGGTTACCAGCATTTTCTCCTTTTCCCACAATATTTTCAAAAGCCTTCTCCTTCAGGGTTGTTAAAACTCGGGATTGTGTGGTAAAGGGTTAAAGCAAGGTATTATTTGGCAAATGTTAAAATTTTACAAGATACGGACGATAAAACAAAAGAGAGAGAAATTAAATTTCCAAATTTCGATTCGATCAGATTTTGTAAGCAATGTTCGGTAACTGCGGATGATTTTCCGGTGAAGGGATCTAAGAGTGATGTCCCTTGAATGATTGTGTGTTTAAAAATAGATTAAAATTTCCCTGAACCTCTGCTGCTTTTTCTTTTATGAAACGTGTGTTTTATAAAAGATTAATCCCTTATTACCCGATAGCGTGTTTTAACGACCTTATATCTTTACGTAATGTAAATAGTACAGTACTGTTAGCTTTGAAAATAGTACATCAGTGCATTGTATTGTACTGTGCTGTATTATAAAACATTGTGGAAAAAAGAGAGAAAATGCTGGTTACAATCATTTCTCCTGTCCTCAAAATGTTTTCTATCCATTTTTAAAACAAATGTCATCATTCGAGCCACCATTCGAGCTTCTTTTAATTTTTTGCGTATGCTTTCCATTAAGACAAACTTTTGTGGATCCATAAAATCAACTTTGTCGAAGAACCGACTGAATCACGAGGTAGAACGTTCCTTTGATTAGCAGAAAATTTCAAAAAGTTTCGACCCATGTCAGCCTGTGCGGACTGCGCAGGCTGACAGGGGTCAATACTTTTTGCAGATGCATTAAAACCCATTTTCACATAGCATGGCCTATTTATTTTATAAGTCACATGACACAAAATAGTTCCCCAAGAAGTAGCAAATTTGCGCTCGACTTCGAAACACCTCATCAAACAAATATGAGAAACGCATATTTGATCTGTCCTGCCATCTTTTCTGGTAAAACAGTGAAGTTTAACTACTTGATATCACATGGGACTACTGTTGACAACTACCAGTCGTAAGCATTTATTTCTGGCGCAGCACCTGATTCGTTATATCAACTTTTCTGTAAACTAGGCAAATTCTTTTCTTGGATTTGAAAATAACGATATCCTTCAACTGTTTACCAGAAAGCACTACTTTTCGGACTGACACCCCCCCTTTTTTTTGAAAACGCAGGCAGACGAAAAAAATTAAATATACGATTGCTCAATGAATCAATTACATCATTGATTATCTATTTGATAATTCAATTAAAAAATTTACCAACCACTATGCTATTGTGCGATTAAAAAATCAATCGATGGATTAATCGACCGATCGATCTCTAAATTTGTAAAACTACAATTTGATCTATTGCCTTCAAAAATATCAATTTATCGATTACAGAATGAAAAAATGAATGAATGAGTGAATGAATGAATGAACGAACGAACGAACGAACGAACGAACGAACGAACGCTTGATTGAATGAACGAATGAACAATCGATCGATTTATTGATCGATCTATTAACTGTTTCTAAGTTTGATTAATTCATTGATTCATTGATTTATTGATGAATGAATGAATGAATGAATGGACCGACCGACAAACCGACAAAACAAATGACTGACCGACCAACTAAGCAGAATACAGAATATTTTATTGACTTAAACTATACAAATTTTTTTTGTCATCAACAAGAAAAATACACATAAATCTATTACGGTATAGGTCAGTGACACACATACAGAAAATTTTAGCGTAGACGACAATGCTGTTGTATACATTTTTTCAATAAACTTAGTGGAGTAGAGAGAAAGAAAAAAAGGAAAAACGAATACATGGGAAAAAGTCGGGTAAGATATTAAAAAAAAAAAACGCATTAGGAGGAAAAACATAATGCCATTTTGAATCAAAGCGTTGAAAACGCTGATGTGGTATTTGTCAAGGAAGCCATTGGGTGGAATTAATAATTTGAAAAAAAGAAAGGGAGAAATTATACTCAAATTTTGGCTTGAAAGTCGACCTACTAAGCAAATGAATACCTTTTTTGTTGAAGGGAGAGTACTCATGACAAAGTTAGGATTATTTGTGTATTGGTGGTCTCCCTTTGATCATTAGGAGGAGTCAGGAGTAACGTCCCTTGACAGTAGGATGCATGACGGATAGAGAAAGATTGATTTATTGAATGGTGTTTAACGCCGTTTTTTTTCAACATTATTTCAGTTATATATCGCAGCGGCCAGTGCACCTATCCATGCTTTCCTGGGTTTTCTGTTACCAGTACTCCGCACAATATTCTTTCCAAGCCATAGGCTGCTTTCCCACATAACCATCGTCGAAACAACGATCAGTGGTGAGAGAGGAATGAATCCTGTGACAATGACTATCGTCAATCCTCGGAAAGAAATTGGCCAAGCCGGGGATCGAACTCACGACCCCCTGTTCTCAAGTCCTGTAGGCTACCGACTGAGCTACCAGGGCTCGGCAATAGAGCTAGAAACCATGTGAATATATGGAATAAAATTAAGGTTGCCCAACTGTAATGGGCAATATGTCAAAATGAAGGAAAAAAAATCATAATTATTAACTTATTTGTTATTGTCTTAGTGTCTTAAATATGAAAAATCAGAAACATTGCCCGATAAAAAGTAAAGTTATACGAATTTTTGAAAATCCACCCCAATTCCAGACTCCACAACAAAATTGACACCACCCCTAAGGAATTAAAATGTAAATATTTTTTTCAAATTTATGGTATTTTGTATCAAATTTGGTACTAGAAGACTCAGCACATAATATTCTTTCAGGAGTACTAATAATTCTCTTGTAAATTATAAAAAACAGAGAAAATATGACAAAACTAACACAAAGTGTAAAAGGATTTTCTTTATTTTTTTCCATTTTTCTGAGACAAACCCTCCAAGTTATTTTCAGAAATATCATACTTTAATGAATGGGGCATGGATAAACCATACACAGTTTTTTTCTAAAACCTATTTGGAACAACATATGTGATTTTCAGCATCTTTCACCGCACGTAACTGAAAATATTTGATTTTGAACATACACACCACTATTTTGACGTTTCCATAAAAATATACAAAAAACATTACTTAAAATCAATGATCTTCAATTCTTTCTTAAGTTCAAAACACACCATTTCCTATCTCTGAGAACTACTTATTGATAAATTAATCTTAATTTGTGCTTAGAGATTTAGATTTACAATTTAAACCAATTAAATGACAAGATTTTGTTAATTTTACTGTGGTACACAAGCATGTCGGTCAAGAAAGATGCATATTGAAATCGCTGAGAAGAAATACATAGTAAAATGGTTTTTTAGACCTTTTAACATCATAAATCTTCATGCATAATATCTATAAACCTGCATAAAGCTTTAAACAAGACACCAATGCAAAGCTGAGTTGATTTCCTAGCACACATAGTAGGCAAAAGTAAATACGGGCAGGTAACTCTCAACTGAGACAAACATTTTTGCTTATAAATGGCAGACTGAAAGTTCCTAGTACATGTAATAATAAGGCACAGAGAAATCAATTACTGGCAAAGAGCAGAAACTAGCCTTAAGATTAACAAAAAGATGAAACAAGCATTTTTTTCACACCCAATCAAAGTCACAGTAGGAGGTCAAATGTCAAGAGTCTAATCAAAGCTGTTGTTCCACCGTTTGAGAATTTTCAAAAGACTTTGCATAAATCTTCATAATGAATCCTGGGGGCTTGCTGCTGTAGCTTAACCAATTACCACACAACAAGAATTTTTGAAAACATAGTGGGAAAAGTAGAAAATGCAGGTAACCACATTTTCTACTTTTCCCACTATGTTTTCTTACCTTTCAAACTGAAATCTAATCATTCAAGCCACATTTAATTTGTGGTCTGCAAAAGCTTTCAATTTGGACCAATATAAAATTTTGTCATGTGGTAAAGAGTTAGTGGTCAAGTCACAAAGCCATGTTTAAGAACCCTTTACCAAACAATCTGGTGTTTTAACAACCATGAGAAAAAGGCATTTGAAAATGAGGGAAGAGGAGAAAATGCTGTTATCAAATTTCTGGTGATCAGAATTTCCTCATTTTCCCACAATACCACCATACCAGTAACAAATTTTTTCAATGAGCCAAATTTGTCACCTGCAAATGCTTTGGATTTGGAAAAGTCAAAATTTTGTCATTTGGTAAAGAGTTAAAGAATTTTAAAGTATTACACACAAACATTCATGAACACTTTTTGCACAGCAAAGCCTCCAATGAACCACACTGGAGTATGACTGGAATACTCTGGTAACCACAGATTAAATGACTGAAAACGGTCAATATCCAATTGGAAACATTTATGAAAGCATTGTGAAAAAAGAACCATTTGCTCAGACAACAAAATGCATGTTTTTTACCATGTTTCCCACTCTAGTTATGACAGTGTAAAATACAACAAAAGTGAGGTATACAAATATGAAGAATAACCATGCTTAATTGCAGTCTAAGTATTGTTTCAAATGGATAATTTCATAATATAACAACAATTAAAAAATGTTTCGGAATATAGATAGTACCATCTATAAATACTAATAAAACAGAAACACAAGGGAATGGCCGAACTTAAGTTGTTAGAACTTGTGGTCAAACCCCTTTGCCAAATAGTTCTGTGTTTGTACGTTATAAATATGATTTTGTACCAAAAATGGCAATAAAATATGTTTAAACTAATAAAACATACTATTCCACAAAAAGCATTCTGCACATCTTTTTAGTCTGATCCTTGTATGATCTTTTTAGCCTGATCCTGTTTCTAAACCATATCAACCTTTTCCAAACAAACAGGTATTTCAACAGCTCTGTAGCAGTTAACATTTCAAAAAGATTGAGGGAAAAGGATAGTTGCCCAGTACCTACATTTTCCCCTTTTTTCAAATGTTTTCAAGCCTATCCAATACTGAATGTTCTAATGCCTATCTATTTCAGGAAAATCTAAAATACTTATGACAAAATGATTGTAACATGACAAAAAACACATAAACATTGTCTGAAAAACATAAAAAAAAATCAAAAGTTACAGTTTATCAAAATACAGAGACACTTTTGGAACTGTTTCTTCTAGAACTGGATTTCCAGATAAATGGACAGGTTTGAAATTGCCACGTTGAATAGCAGCTGGAATCTGGTATCCACATGTTGCTCATAACCAATACCTGTGAATGTGTATATATAATTGAGCCATGCTCGATGAAAATGGAGCTGCAACTAAAAAAAGAATTGACCCAGGTCAGCCTGGGCGGACCGCCCAGGCTTACATGGGCCCACAATGTTTGCCGTTTGAAGATTTTCTGTATGTCCATGGACCAGTCTACCTCATGATTCAGTTGGTTGTTAGACAAAATGGAGTTTATAGACCCATAATCATATGATGCCTTGCTTGGTATAATAGATCATCACAGAGATGCATTAAGTCCCTTTTTCATAGAGCATGGCCCATATATAAATATTTATCTCTCTGTGTGTTTATGCCACTTGGTGACACATTGCCAGATTAATCACTGAGTGTATGTGATATTAATGATTTTCATAATTTGAAATAAAATGCTAGTTATTATCTACTTCGTTTAACCTGACCCTGTTCAAAATCATTTAATAGATTAATATTCTATTTTTATCCTCGGCATCGCTCAGCATATGTCCCGAATGGTAACGCACGGTTTAAGCCAATCAACCCTCAACCTACTGAATATGTTGGTTGAAAACTTTCCAGTCAGTAGTAAAAAAAGGAAATATTGAAACTTCAAAATTATTTCTGGGAGAAATATCTCCTCACTGGATAGTGTAGATCCAAGATCAGACTGCACTTTCTGTGCAGTGAGTCTGATCTTGATCCATGCTGATCCCAATAGCTCCTAAAGTCGTGCTTTGTAGGCTAAGGGTTAAATTGCTTACCTGTATACCTTCCCGTGTATAAATAACTATCCGAAAAATAGTCAGAGTTCTATTTATATGCCTACTTCTATGTTCAGCATAAAGGTCAAGATCAGGTTAAATGAAGTGAGCAATATTAAATTTGAAAAAAAAAAGAAAAAAAGGTTGTCCGTTTCGTTCTAATCATTCTAATACAGATTTTATGCATTAAATTCTCAACAAAAAGATATTGAAATTGTGGAAAAAGAAGTCAAAGCAGGTAGGATAATATGCTATCTTTTCCACAATGCTTTAACATGAGCTTCAGATCTGTGTCCCTTTGTCTAACTCAAAAAAAAATATTTGAATACCAAAATTACAGTTCTGATTGTCCAGAAAGGTCATTTTGGCACAGTAAAAAGGATTTCACATCTTAATGTGAAAGGTCAACATATTCAGAATAGAGGTTATGTCCCTAGTTGCATAGAATCATTGTCTTTAAGCATACCTGATATAAATGACTTTAAAAAAATTGTGGAAAAAGCAGGAATTTGCTCTGCAAGACACTTTCTCTTTTTTCCCACAATACTTAAATACCATGAAAGGTAAAATCATCAGCCTATGGCATTTCAAAACTGATTCATATGTCCTGCAGATATTGCACAGAAGGCAAAACTTATTTTCAACTAGTACAGACACAAAGTTACTTGATAATAGTAGCACTGTCAATAGGTGTTTATAACCAAGAGTTGACACAATTTTATGCAAATATTACCTTAAATAAGCCATATTTAAATTGTCGTATGCAAATGCTTTCAATTTTGACAAGACATTTCTGATAGTCAAAAACCAAAATATAGACATATATGTACAAACGCGAAACTTGAAGATTTTCAAAATGCATGGCAAGATCAGGAAAAAAATTTGCCCCTGGCATCAAGCAATACCAGATGATAAATTTTTTGCCTTTTCCAAATTCAAAGCATTTGCAGACAAAAAAATTAAACTTGGCTCAAATGATGATTTGCTTTCGAATGGGTAAAAACCATTGTGGAAAAAAGGAGAAAATGCTGGTAACCAGCATCTTCTCCCTTTATCATAGCATTTTAAGAAGGCTTCTTCCTCTAGGTCCCTAAAACATGGAATTGTGTGGTAAAGGGTTTAAATATGCAGCA
This sequence comes from Hippopus hippopus, assembly GCA_946811185.2. NCBI lineage: Eukaryota > Metazoa > Mollusca > Bivalvia > Cardiida > Cardiidae > Hippopus > Hippopus hippopus. The sequence goes on from OX328106.1 coordinate 7,288,773, forward strand.
TGCTCCTAATTACACCATTCAAGGGTTTAGAAAAATCAACCTAATAATTTCTTACAGCCAAAAATCAAAGCATAGCTGATCATTTTGAATTTCAATTTCATTTTGCCTCCCTATCTGTTTCTGTAGGAGACAGCATTAATTATTATTTTCATTAAAAAAAAAAAGGCTTAAAAATGTAAAACCTACTGTATTTTTCTTATGTATGCCTGCTTAGCAGCCAGTAATTCAATTGCTTCTCCAGATCGCTCTTCCATATTCGTTAGATTTGCATCACTAATCGGCTTCAAAAAGCAGCCAAAAGTTGTTAACTCTGTAAAGTCCAACCAGGCTATCAATTATGACTGTAAAAAAAAATGTTTCATAGGAATACAGTTCATTGCTTTACCATGTATTAAAGTTATACCTACTGTATAATGAAATAATTTGAAACTTCACAGTCTCTGGTCATAAAAACAATGAAAATTACAAATTATATCGGATCCAGCAGTCTGCCAAGAAATTCTTTAATTGCTTATACTTGTGAAAATATTGTTAGCAAGCTGAGAGGTTGCTTTTTACAAGCAATTTCTGCTCTTCCCTCGACGTTTTCTGTGGGTTTTTTTTTTTCCCACCTAAAATCCATTTTTTTTTTTTCATAGAAAAGGTTTTGTCGCCATTTCTAACTTTAGCTGGCAGGTTTTTTGATTTGGTATGTTGTAGAACATTTTAAAATTCATATAAACATTTGACAGTAACAAACAAGAAGTAGATGGAATTCTGAGGAGTATCTGCCATTTACAAGGGCCTGATTCAGCTTTTAGAATTTAAAGCCATGAATGCTGCCCAATATGTTTTGGAGACTAGGGTCATCAGTGTTCCCACTGAAATTTTTATTTGGAGGTTTTGTACCCCCTACCATTGAAAAATGGGGGGTATAAGAAAAAAAATGGGGGTACAAATTCAGAAAAATTAGTATGCCTACAACTCTAAATTGTTTTCTTAAATGCCTCATCCTCTTTCAGGTGAAGAACAATCATATAGACCTACAAAGCCAATTTACATTTTTACATGTAACCAGGGATCGTATATTTGATCCCTGATGTAACAAAGTAAAATAATTACTTGACAAAGTGATAACTGGTAGTCTTTATGCTCATCTTTTCACGTGCCTTTCGCATAACACTCAACAGAGCCATTGTCGAAGTCTGGCTGGTGACTACTGTACTCAATATGAATTCTGTTTTCTTGAATGGTTCTACTAGTATACCTTGCTTGCTTACGGGAACCCAAATCCAAAAGCTTCTAAAGTAGGCCTACCGCATTTCTGAGCTATTACCAATGTTAGTTTACAGACGAGAGACATTGACGTCGACAAAACACTTTTTCATAGACTGCGTTAAAGAAAGGAGAGCTGAATTACGGATAATTTTTTAAACAAACAAGTCCCAGTCTGCAATTATTGATCACGACAATAAAGACTGAGTACGCCAACCATGTAAATGTTCTAAAAATAGAAAGCTGGGAATCCCAAATTTTTCTGATGATTTACATTTTCCGAAAAAGTTGCTTTTACACGAGCCGTTCTATGCAAGCCTTTCCTACTTTTTATTTCGATCTTCGTCTGTATTTTTTGTGCGGGATTTCACATATAGGTTTGTTATTTTGTACGTTTTTTATTTTACTTGTACGTGTTTCACGTACGATTTTGCGTGATTGGGAACTCTGGGTCATTGTGTATTACATAGTTTAATACTTTGGAGTTCTGTAGTACGATAACTGTATTCCATTGCTATTTCAGTTTTTCACCGATTGCCTCCTGGACCATGCCAAGCACAAAACAATGTCCAAATGTGAAAGGAAGCACCCTAAAAGTCTTCTGATTGAGACTATACAAAGGAGAAAGGGCTTCAAGGAAGGGCTTACATTGTACTTGATTATATACATTTTTATACATGTACTGTATCCGTCCATTCAGCAATGTTTTTCACTGCAGAAAAAAAAAGAGTCAGAGACATATGTACTGTACTTTAAGCAAACAACTCAGGTATACCAAAATTTTTGAAGATAAACAGAAACTATGACAGGTCTTACCTGAACCAGAGACATTGATTTGTATTGTATGTCTCTGCCTGAACTCAGTTTAGTACTAGCAACAAAATATGGGATTCTCTTGATTTGACGTGGCGAGTCTTACCGCAGGCCACTTAATGATAAAATCACGAAATTCACATTTAACATATAAATATCCACTGAGTCCTTTCTATATTTCTCCCACAACGCTGTCGTAAGTGAAGGAAATGGGCCCAAGAAGACACGATTGACACGCTCTCAGTCTCAGATTTTTCGAAAGAACATCGAATTCAACATCCGTCGGCCAACCTTCCAACTATCACTTGTCATCGCATCTTTAACATGAACACAAGCCTCAGGCAAAGGATCCACAAGCATAGTTATGGCAGTCTAAATTGGTCTTGTGGCAATACCTGGCAGCTTTTCTTTTCTGTTCCGCGAGAATCGGCCTTCAGCGTCGCGAAATTGCATGACAACATCACCGGAAGTGTCCGAAAAATTCGTAATTTTTCGTATTTATTTTTTATCAGTCACATTAATCGACAACACAACTATAAAAATCTTATATCATTAATAAAGTATCATTTTATATTTAAAAAAAGGCGATAAATAGTTTAATCATGCTATGTACGGCAGTTGACGTGAATGCCCGACAGTTCTCCGTAGCCAGGGATCGTATATACGATCCCTGCCGTAGCTTACCGATGCAGTCTGATTGTTGTACGTAAAATACCGATATTGACCGACATTGGCCGATGTTTCACGATCCCATTACAGTTGGGCAACCTTAAGTTTGTACCTAAAAAGCATGGTTTTAAAATATCTTTGGTGGTTAACGTTTAATTCCCAACATTACAATCAATTATTTCGATATATAGATATTCATTCCGAATCAAATGGAGTAGCGCGCAAACATGGGATGAACAAGCCATGGGACGAACTGGTTTTGGAACGA